>CM060900.1:423575432-424300432 GCA_030762935.1 Hymenopus coronatus
AACATCAATCAGTTGTTTAAAGCAATTCTTGCTTCTAAGTGTACTCACGGCTAAAATTTGGTGAACATTTGAAGGCGTACAAAAAGTTTTACATTAAAAAATTACGTTTAACCTTTACCTTTAATTTGTTACCATGGTTTTTATTATCCACTCTTTAAAGCTTCAACAGGTGGCTATTTAAACACCCATGAACTTACGATCTAAATTGTCTGTGTTTACTTGCAATGCCTTTTACTTGACCTTGGATTTCCCTATACTTTTGCACTTTAAAATTTTTTTCAAACTTTCAGCAAAAATTTAGAGTGCATATTACGTAATTTCATTAACTTTTGCTCAAGAAATGAATGAATTCATTTTATTATTGAGGATAAATTGCTAAAGAAAATTATAGTTAAAAACTTCATAAGACAACCAGAGTAGTTAATACAATTTTATATGCCAATTCTGTGCATTAGAACTTTTATTTTTCCAACATTACATATTCATTACAATCTGGAACACCTCATTCATTCACATAATTAAGGTACACCGGAACTGAAATTTCTCCCGTCTTCAAATGTAAAGCTGTTTATTTGAAAATAAATACTTTGCCATACTTAATAAATAAAGAAGTAGCTGTGCAGAACCTCAAAGCTGTAGCTCAATAATAGTTTCAGAGACACTGCAATTAAATATTTTTATTACCAAAAAACAACGCAAATTTACTAAATATGTCTTGCAAAATCACATTTTTCATATAAGTGTGATAGTGGCCTTTTCTGATACTCTGTTAAGTGCAAACAAAATTAAGGGTTTGATGCTATTAATTGTAGACTAATAAATTGCTTTTTCTATGAAGTTCCGAAAATTGTTCATGTTTTTTGGCTATATCTGTTTATTCTGAACAAACGAATGCGGCAATTATAAAATCCAATATCAAATCGATACATAGCACATTTGAAATTATAGATACAAATTTTCTTACAAATCAGTGAAAAACTGAACTGTAAGTAATAATTTTTATGCATAAAAATGTAAAACTCAGTAAAAACACAAATTAAAAAGGAGACTTAGCATTAAAAGGTAGCACATGTGTGGTTTAAATATATTCCTGGGATTTTAAAATTGGTGGACAGTAAAAATGATTCACAAGTGTGATAATATAGTTAAACATGGAAAATTTAGCCATTTTCATTTAAGAACTCAGTTCCTGTATAAGATGTTTTTTGCTAAACAGCAATAAAGATATCTGTATGGAATTTAAAATGGGCTTACTATACCTGAGGTCAGCGGCATGTTAAAAATGAAAACGTTTACATACATAAAAATTACAATTAAATATTGCACCTGAGGTTGATTTTACAGCAAATTACTTTTTTCCAAAAACACATAGACTACTACTCTTGATTAATTTTAAGAATAAGCCAATCATAACTGAGAAAACTGAATTCATAGCTTCATTTATCAGAGTAATATAAATAATCATTAAGTGTTTCGGGTTATAGCTTCATTGGTGCACTGATAATGTGTACCTGAATGTCAAAAGTTATTAAGTGAGAAAAAAGTTTTTAAGATTGTATTTAAATGTTCCAACTGACTTTTTTTTTTTTAGAAAAGCTCAAAGCTGTAAACAGGATTCGCACTGTCCTCTTGGTTCTGTTGTTATTTCTCTTCAGGCACTTATGTTCAGAACTCTGCCTTTTATAGTTTAGGAAATATAGATGTATAAAGGATAATATATAAAATAGAGCGTGTCTTCCATAAACAAAATTTAATTTATATGCAAAATAAACTATCTCACATACTCAAAATTAGAATTTTGATTATAAAAATATACCCCACTGTTAATATATAATACGTAGAATTGGCATCATTAAAACTAAAATGAATTCAAAGGTGAATTTAGTATTTGTAAGCTCTAAGCATATATAAAATTTTACAGAAAAAATAGTATTAAAGTTTTTATTTTCCTTTTTTTAAATACAAGATTTTAGGGATAAAGTCACAAGTACTTTGTTAAATCATAATTTAATATATATCCATTTCGGTGTTTTGGTTATTTTTTTCTCGTCGTTGCATAGTTTTTCCCACAAACCAATCACATAGTTTACTACCTGATGTTTTTTGCATGCTTGCAACAGCGCTGTGAGAAGAACCGCGCTGTGGCCGAGTGGTTAGACCATTCGCCTCTCACCAATTCAATCCCAGGCGACCGCAATTGGGATTTGTGGTCGACAAAGCGGCACAGGAATGAGTTTTCTCCAGGCTCCTCTGTTTTCCCCGCCAACGGATTCCACCGGTGCTCCATCTTCACTCCATGTATAATCAGTGTCATCGCTTGCGGTGCCATAAGAACTAAAACGGTCGTTAAATACTATAAAAAAGCGCCGTGAAATCAACAATGCCTGTCAGTATAGACTATCCAATTTGCATGAATGTGTGTCATACCTCAATAGGAGACCTGTTGGCCTAGAAAATGTGAGGTCATTTTTCATTGAGGTCAGTTCGAATGCACTGTTCGTTACAGCATGACCAGCCCACTCTATGTTACGCCTTCCGTGGGCGTTCTTGGGGAAAATAAAGACATATAGCTTGTGTGTGCCACGTCTACTTGGAGGTACTAATCAACCTGAAAATATACTACACTTAAAACATAAGATTGTCAGTCTGTAAATTAAACACATATTGATGTAGTGTTCTGCATTACATGTTCTCAATTACTATTATAAATACTTGCTCTTATGTCACTAACAAGCTGTGTGTATGATGTTATAGGTTTATTTACACTCACTAAAATTGATTTGCAAAGTAAACCAAATGAGCCAAATTATTCCTCCTCAACAAGAAATAAAATTACAAACGTGATTTTGATGTGTAAATGTGACGTATATAAGATTTTGTTCCCTCCTCTGATAACAGCTGCACCAGACAATTTTCACTAAATCTACAATCTGAACAGTATGCACTTAAGTGTTTATCAAGAAATAAAATTATTCAAGTTCAGTTACAGGGAAGTTACCAGTCGAAAAGGAACGAGTTTCATCTTGCATTGTTAAAACTAAGCTCTTCTTTATATTAACTTACAGGACATTAATTTTTACTTTCTGTAGTTTGTATGTACAATGTACATAGTATTTAGAGAACGTATAGTATTCTACCCAACAATTCCTTACTAAGATTTTAGCGGAAATACATATTTGAGCTCCCCTGAATCCATAAAAAGCCGTTTTAGAAAAATATCTGCGCAAAGTCCGTTAAATATTAAACTTTGTGTTTAAGCTTAGTATCTCTCAAAGATGCGATCCAAATATTTCCAAGAAAATCCCCAAAACCACCATTTGCATGTATCATTTTTCGAAATTCTTTATTTTCTCAAAAAGGGCTAAAGATTTTGATAAAAATACCGCATTTTAAAGATATTTACTTGAAAAATAAAATTTATACTTTGAGTTTCCTGGGAAAAGCCTCTGAAGTCCTTTTCATTTTGGATAACTTTTATATAAACAGTAAACCGCAAAAATAGACACAACCTTACTACGTCTAAGATAAAGATTCCGTCAAAACACACAATTTATGTCCTAAACCTTTTTGTTGTGTAGCTAACCATTTCTGAGATATTCCTTGCTTTGAATTTTAGAATATTTTCTCAAATACAAAGTCGTTTGTGTTTCTTTCGTTTTCAACCCTAGTCATGCAAGGAGAAACGGATTTCAATGCCAATTGCATAGCGACATGTTATCTCGAATAACATGAAGTAGGTAGAAGAATGGTCTGTTTTAAGAAGTGTATTTGCAGCAGAAGTAGAGAAAGTCGTATGAATGGAACACATAAGATCTTTTTCATACAAAATAAAGTGCATTGCTTCAGTAATTCTGCAGAGCCTTCATATTTCCATTTAATGGGACACTCTGGTACTAAGTGAAACATCTGTTATATTAACCAAATTTGATGGCTTTTTTAGAAAATTACATACAATATTACACAAACCACTACATCAATAACAAAATTAGGGGTATTCTTTTACTTTCCCTACACATACTAAGCACATTATCAGTAAATAAGATATTGTATTCCATCCAAAAATTTGGTGAAAAGATTTCACCAACAATATACCTTTTGAGATGCCTTGAATTAAAACATAAAAAAAACTTTTGTTAGAAAAAGGCTGAGTGAGTGAGTGAGTGAGTGAGTGAGTGAGTGGGTGAGTGAGTGAGTGAGTGAGGAAGTGAGTGAGTGAGTGAGTGAGTGGGTGAGTGAGTGAGTGAGTGAGTGAGTGAGTGAGTGAGTGAGTGAGTGAGTGAGTGAGTGAGTGGGTGAGTGAGTGAGTGAGTGAGTGAGTGAGTGAGTGAGTGAGTGTCTTTATACAGCATAGCTCAATGATAAAAACCCTGTTAAGCTCCAAAAATTGGTATTTAAGTTTATATCTTCCAAAGATGAGAAATGAAAATTCTCAAGAATATCCTCCCACCGCGAATTACCCTTTATATGTAAAATGTTTATAAATGTTGTTTTTCCTCAAAAATGGCTCTAGCAATTTTGATTAAAATATTGGATATTAAGGATTTTAATATGACAAGTAAAATGGATATTTTGAATTTTCTGGAAATTGCCTCTGAAGACCTCTTCATTCTGGATGAATTTTATACAACTGGTAAACCGTAAGAGACGGACTAAAACTTACTACAAAGAATTAGATTTTGTTAATACAAGTTGTGTGTCATATTCATTTTTTATAGTTAACCGTTTCAGAGATATTTGCTGTTATTGGTTTCAGTTTTAAATTTCTTAAAAATTACATAAGTAGAGTCAGGCTGAAAAATTCAGTGCTACAGCCGGAATTTAAAACACGGATCTTCCGTTCTCTATCCGGTTGCTCTACCGCTGAGCTACCATTGCAACATGCTGGCGCAGCATTAAAATTATTCAACTGACTCGCATGCTTCCCGGTAAACACACGGTGATCTCAAATTATTTTGAAATGACATACCCCATTGGTGACTTACAATGTTGTAAGTACTTTAAGACCTGGGCTTTATAGTTTAGTCAATTATTATGGTCAATTAGTGATAATTTAATTTTTTTTCGCACAAGCAGTGTGTAAGATAGAAGTTGGAACATGCAAGTCAGTTGAAGACCTTAATGCTAGGCCAGCATGTTGCCATAGTAGCTCAGTGGTAGGGCAACCTGATAAAAACCGGGAGATCCGTGGTTTAAATCTTGACTATGGCTCTGAATATTGCAGTATGGCTGTACTCATCCATTTCCTGTATTACACACGGCTTGTGTTAAAAAAATTAAATTAATACTTAAAGTTTTCTCAAACGGGACGTCATCTTTCCTTGATATCTCCTTTGTTTTACTCCTGGCCATGCAAAGATAACCTAACTAAAGTTGTTCACATATTGGCCAGCTTTTAAAAGATTTGAATATCTCTTTAGCCTGGTGCTTAGAAGGAAGCAAGTAGTAAGACAAATTCTGCTAATGTTTAGGAAATTGCATTTGAGTTTTATTTATAAACGCCCTTTAGCTGCTCTGGTTCCAAGCGTCAATTGTATTTCCTTAGTGATTTTGACGTTGTATGTTTAACAGAAACTTGGTTGAAAAACGGAGAAAATGTAACACTTGCTAATTTCCGTAGTTTTAGTAGGGGAAGGGAGACACGGGGAAGGAGGGGAAGGTGGCCAGGAGGGGTATCAGTTTCATTCAGGTCTGAGCTGGAGGCTGAGATAACTAAATTAGAAATCAGTTTGGAAGGGGTGATTGCTGTATCTTTGGCACAGGGGGGAGTACAAATAATAGTTATAGGATTATACAACCAGCCAGCAACGTCCAAGTATGCAAACAGGAATTTCTTCAGTGACTTAACCGAAACGTTAGTGCAGTTACAGGAAAAGTTTCCAGGAACTGAATTAATTCTCTTAGGAGATTTTAATGCGAGGTTAGGAGGGGAGAATATTTCTCTAACGGGGGGTCATCAATGGGGGGAGGAATTCCGCGAAGGTCAACGAAAGAGCAAGGATAGTTTTATTAATGGGCAGGACAGACAATTACTTGCTTTCTGCGATGCCTTCTCTTTAGAAATAATGAATGGCAAGTACGGTGAGGATCGAGAGGGAGAACTCACTTTCATAAATGAAAATGGGGGTAGTGTAATAGATTTTATTTTAATAAGTCAGGGTTTAATTGGCAAAATTAGAAATTTTTGGGTGGGGGATCGTATCGAGTCGCATCACTGTCCGGTTGCCCTGGAACTGAATATACAGAAGGCCATGGCGGCGCTAGCACCTGAAGAGGGACAGGGGGACGAAGGGAGATTCATTAGTAAATTTATATGGAAACCGATAGAAAAAGAAGTATTTGTTGATAAATTAGAAAGAAGATTAGGGGAAAGGAACGCAGGCACAGCGGAGGAACTAATGCATATAATAGCAACGGCTGCGGGGACAATGAAAGTCCAAATGCATGGTAAGGTAAAACGATTCAATGGTTGGTATGACCAGCAATGCAGAGCTGTAAAGAAACAAGCAGAGGAGGCTCTGTCAAAATTCAGAAGGGACGGGGGAGATGACATTAGGAAACTGTTTACAAAAAAGCGAAGGGAGTATAAACAGCTCTTACGGGAAAAGAGAACTATGTGGCAAGACAAAATTACTCAGAAAATTAGTAATATGTTAACACGGGGGGATAACGCTGAGATGTGGCAAGTAGTAAAACATTTAAGAGGCAACCGTCAGGTGCCCAACGAAATTTCTCCCAGAAAATGGACAATGCATTTTATGGGAATATTCGGGAAAGGTGAAAGGGAAGGAATTTTTATAAAGGAAGTGCAAATTTTGGGAAATCTTCAGATCCCAATACTGGACGAAGAAATATCAGCACGAGAAATAGCACAGGCCCTGAGGAGTCTGAAGGAAGGCAAAGCTCCAGGGTTGGATGGGCTGCCCCCGGAAATTTTTAAAGCCGCAGCCAATGTTAATGAGTTTGGTAGGAGTATGCTCCAGATATGTAACAGATTGTTTATTGAGGGGAATTACCCTACCTGTTGGGGAAAGGGCATTATTCATCCCATTTATAAAGGGAAGGGAACTATTGGAAATCCGGATAACTATAGGGGGGTTACTCTTTTGCCAATTATGGAGAAAATTTATTGTAGACTGTTATATAACCGAATAAAGGACTGGGAATCTAAATTTGGCAAACTTTCAAAATTTCAAATGGGTTTCAGAGAAGCACACAGTGTCATAGATGCCGCTTTTATATTAGACACTTTAAGGACGAAGTAACTGTTAGTTAAGCGGGGAAAGCTTCATTGTGCTTTTGTGGACTTTAAGAAGGCATTTGACTCTATCAATCGAAATGCATTATGGTACAAACTAGGCAGAATGGGGTTATCAAGTAAAAAGGTTAGAGCATTGCAGGCAATGTATCAAAATGTCGAATTCTGTGTGAAGTACGACAGAAACAGAGTGTCCAAGAGCTGCCGAAGCTATAGGGGAGTGAGGCAGAGTTGTATTTTATCTCCCTTGCTATTTAATCTCTTTGTGGATGATATTACTGATACAATGATAGCAGAGAATATTCAACCGCCAGTAGTAGCGGATTTGCAGATCCCAACACTTTTATACGCAGACAATTTAGTATTGTGCTCTACGACAGTAAACGGATTGCAACGAGGACTGGACAAACTTAAGAACTATTGCGATGAATGGCTACTTACAGTTAATGTGAATAAGACTAAGGCAATGACTTTCAAAAAGGGTTGTGTTTATAGCAGGGAGGAAACTTGGACATATGCAGGACATATGCAGGACAGATACTGGACAATGTTAAATCTTTTGTGTACTTAGGACTCACATTTACAATGAACGGAAAATGGACAAAACACATTGACATTGCGAAACACAAGGCAAGGGTGAAAGCGGCGGAAGCTCTCCGGATACGCTGCAGAATTCCGAATATCTCCATAACCTTAATGGAAACTGTATACGGAGCGACAGTTAGATCCACGATGACATACGGAGGAGAAATATGGGGGTGGGAACAAACAGGAAATCTGGATCAAGTGAGGACCCAATTTTTGAAAGGAATTCTGGGTGTAGGAAGGGGTACGGCAAACTGCGGAATAATGAGGGAATTCGGGGCACATAGTGAAACGATAGAGTGCCAAATCAGAGCAGTTAAATATTGGATGAGAATCGTTCACGGAAACCAATCTCTAATTAGGGCAGTCTGCTACCGTGAACAGTTGCGAATGGAAGGTAATTTGACGTGGGCATCAAAATTAAAGAAAGGGTTGGAAACCATTGGGATGGGAGACATTTGGATGGCGGGGCAGGAAAACAGGCGAAGTATTTGGAGAAAAATTAAGAAACGTCTCTGTGATATTGACAGACAGCAAATGATTGCGCAATGCACAGAGAAGGTGTCATTAGAAGTACAGTCTGGGCTGAAATCGGAGTGGGGTATGGAGCAATACATCAAAACAGGTACCAAACTCATTAGAGAGGGGCTCGCGTGGATTAGACTAGGAGCATGGAGGAGCACGAAAATTTCTGACGAGAATGGTACGAGAATCTGTCCCATTTGCGAGGAGGAAGAGTCGTGGACTCACATCTTGGCAAGATGTAGGGGTACGGAGGAATGGCGGGAAAAATATTTGCCGCGATTTTTTACCACTGCGAATGTAGGGATAGAAGCATGTTGGACGCTACTGGCAGGCACGGAAAACATGGACGGGCTAGGTAAATTTATACTTAAGGCAAGACAGCTGAGATCGGAGGAGGCTGCCAATAGAGAAGGGGGGGGGATAAGATCAACTAAACAAAAGTGACTACAATGTTCTACATACATATATATTATGTCATACTTAGGTCACTGTTGTGATAGGGTTGTATATATTATGTGTATATATGTCTTTTAAGTGTAATTATCTATTATAAGAGGGTGCATTTATGAAGGTGTACTCTGTGCTGTAAATTTAAATTGCTATATTTTAATATCTTTGTATCTTTATTTTCGGATTCACTCTTAATTTTATTGTTGTTTAATATTGCTTTTGACTGTGTATTTCCTTTGTCTTTTTATTTTCGTGTTTACTCTTCTAATTCTTTGTTGTGGTTGTTGTTTTAATATTGCTTGTAATGTGTATTACAAAAGCACGTATGGTCTGTGGACCCGTGCGACTGTTGAAATTCTATGTATGGTATTGCTATGTTAATAAATACACTTATTCATTCATTCATTCATTCATATTGGGTTTGAAACATCAATTACTTTTGCGCAGAGGCTCCTTTTTTCAGGTTTGAGGTTCCTTTACATGGTGTAAATCTACGACACGGGACCAACGACTTTGCTTCCGTTCCTAAGGAAGCCATGCTAAGGATTTTTAGCCTCGAAAAAAACGTATCGCCCTCTGCTCGGCTTGAACCCGCGACCTTGGTAACTAGAGGCTTGCTTGTTACCACGGAGGACGACTGCTTATAATTATCTCGATTAGCATGAGGCAGATAAAATAATCGTTTGAAAGAAAAGTTTCTTTGCAGAACAAACAGAACAATGCATGTCAGTGAATGGAATGCATCAGATTTAAAAAAAAAAAAAAAATATATATATATATATATATATATATATATATATAATTTGAACCTGGTCATTGAGAAACGGCATATTTAGCTAGCTAAAAAATATTTGTATGTCTTTTTAAAACTTTAATATTGTTGGAGTTATTAGTTTTTCAACATTTTAAGGAAAATAACATAATTTTAACCTAAACCTTCAACAGCAGAAAGTAATTTTAAGACACGGATTAAAAATTAAACAAACAAGATGCGATGTTACGAGTATCATCCACAAACATTAGAAATGAATTGAGAAAAGTATTCCTGAAGTTGAGTTTTGTATTTTTTGAGAAATTTAAA
The DNA here is from genome assembly GCA_030762935.1 of Hymenopus coronatus. Classification (NCBI taxonomy): domain Eukaryota; kingdom Metazoa; phylum Arthropoda; class Insecta; order Mantodea; family Hymenopodidae; genus Hymenopus; species Hymenopus coronatus. The sequence goes on from CM060900.1 coordinate 423,585,329, forward strand.
GTAAAGATTAACACTCAAGGAATATTCTTTACATACTTAGAACTAATCTACACCAACAAAATACTTTCATGGTTCTTTTTGGCATATTCTGCATCTTAACCATTCTTATAACATTTTTGCAACACTTTTGTTTAATGGATTGTTTTTATTATTATTACTATTTAGATAATAAATTTCTTAACATGTTCGTAGAGTATTTTTCCACCTCTAATTTAATTAACAGTAACCATGGTGGTGCAAATCTTCCATGCGTCTTTTTTAGATCAGGCACTAGGTGTTTTTTCATCTTTTAGAGTGTTAGGGGTTATTTATTCTTCTAAAACTGTAAATTAGTTTAAAAATGTCAAGTGGTTTATTACAAATGAAACAAAAATTACTGTTAATAATGCAATATTAATTATAAAGTGTGAATTGAAATATGATTTGAAACTTTATAACTCAACCAATTACAATTACTATAAGCAAAATAAAATGTTACGGCTTAGTTCTTAGTAAAGAGGCATCTTTTTAGCATATAAAACTGAAATTAGAAACGTGGTGGTAGAAAATACACTGAAATATGTAAACTTTGTGATGTAGAATTTTAAATAGTAAAAAAAATCAACTGTTTTCAGCAGGAATTTAGACAAAAGCAATATATCACAAAAATCCTAGATATTACTATAGTTAAATTTTATTTCCGAAAAGAGTTAATTTCCTCTAAAATTACATTCTATTGACTGTTTAATAGTCGTTTTTAGCTAGGTTTGCTTTAACACATACAAATTCATATGGGTCTTATGACGTAGTTCAGGTTAATTCTGATAGTTTCAAACTGGCATTTACAAACGCACATACAAATAAAGTTCACGTCCATAGGGTCGCATGATCATATTCTATAAAAATATTTTCATATAAAAGAAAAAAAAAAAAAAAAAAAAAAGGAAGTAGATCAAACAGTACGGATCATGAAAATATAGAGCAGACTAACATTGCTCCTTACATTCTTGCCAACGTTTAATGGTACTGTTCCTTTTTTTTTTTAATATAAATGGGAATTTAATATAACTAAACTTAATTCTTGACAAGAAAAAATCTGGAGTAGTAATGCCAACAACAAAAATTATTTTCCACACCATACACCATATTGCCCACGTGCTTTTCGAATTAGATATTGTACAGGCATCTCTAGAGCGCTGTCCAACAAAATACTACTTATGTTTTCCTCATGTACCATTTATCGATTTGCAGAAGGGATTGAAAATATTCTTCTTTTTGACACTTCTAAATATCTCGCAATGCTTAACTTTTGATTTCATGGATTTCGTTCAGTGATAATTTGGTCCAGGTTTTCTCTAATATTGCTGTAGAAACAATGAAACGTGTATTACGTCATATATCTCCAGGCTTTTGTAACACAATTTGGGTTCACCTTCAATTCTAAGTCGTTTGGTTTTACTTTGTCATTTAGTTTGGGCGTTTATTTGCCATCTTTATGCAATCTTCGACGTTGTTTTCTGAAGGATGTCTGTTGTTCTCATCAAAGTGTCACAGCAGTGACAATGTTGTCTTGAGGGGCTACAGAGCAGTTATTTCTTCTGCATTTTATGCTGGGGGTAAACTACGATTTAAAGAATTCCATGTCGGCATAATTTTGCACATAAAGTTCCAGAACACTTAAATATTCTTTTGCTACTAATGGCATATTCTGTAGCAGTAAAAAAAATATTGTACCAATGGAACAGCGGCAAGGAGTCCGCATCGCAAACAGAGAATTAAAAATATACTAAAACGCAAACATTAAGGTACAATAACAGATTTATAACTGAAAAGTTAAACTTATCTTACCTCCTATACCCCTTAAGGATCTTCGAAGTAACATTGGTTATAAACAAGTTGACATTGCCATAGTTACTCCTTTCATTTCAGAAATAACTGTCTTATAAGGCACTTTTTACATTCGTGACCTATTTTAAAATATACAGGAGCACCTGTTTGCAAGACAATGTTAATTTTCAATGTAAAACTTTTTGTATATATACACAGAATATATATAATATATTCAGAAAAAATGAGTATTTCTTTGAACAAAATCTTTCAAGTACCTATTCGATAATAAAAGTTACAGGATTTTGCACGTCCTAATTGCAGATCAAAAGCACGTAGGTACGTGTTTATCCACTAATATGAGACTCTCGCCAGGTATTGAAAAATGAGGTTTAGAAAAGTTGAATATTAAGCACTTTAAAACTATCTTCTTGATATCCATGGACATCAATGTGAATAGGAGGATAACCACCTCATTAAAATTTTGCACTTTCGACATCGTCTAATAAAACCAACTATGGTCACTCCCAATTATGGTCTAAACAGCTTAACTTCACATGCTATTAAGTTATATGATGAATTACCTGTATCATGTTGCCCTCCGGGATCTAAAAGTAGCAGGCTAGTTCCTGGTTCCCTAGGTCGCGAGTTCAAAACCGGCGGAGGGCAGTAGATGTTCTCGGGGGTAAGAATTATTAGAATCGCTTCCTTTGGAAGTGAAGTAAAGCCGGTGGTACCGTGTCGTAGATTTACTGCACATTAAAGAATTTCAAGCATAATAAAGAGGCTTCTGGGCTAAATTAAGCGGTCTTTCACTCAAAATATATAATAGCATGCTGAGTACATACCAGAGCCGTTAAAGAGCGCACATAAATAAAACTCAATTTCGTGTTACCTATAGAGTTAATAACTTGCAAATAACTATAATGTTTTAAAATAAAGGTCATTGAAATGTTAAAGGAGAGACTGAAACTTACAGCAGCAGTACAGGAATAATTTATCAGTCCGAATTCTATTTAAACTATGTTATGAAATTCATATTTTAAATTATTACTTGGTTTGTATATTCTCTCCCACAGTATTATTGTAATCTTTACAAATTAGTTGCTGATTTTTTCTTCCTTTTATATGGTTTTCTTTATATATTGCTACTTATTACTGCAATATTGTACCTTAAATTTAGACAGTGTTGTTCGCCCAAATTTATATTATCAGGTGTCTTCGGAATGTGGGCCGTGCCGTGGCCGAGTGGTCACTCACCTCTCACCTACACTGCCCGGGTCCGAACCCAAGTGACCGCATATGAGATTTGTGGTGGACAAAGCGGCGCAGGGGCGGCTTTTCACCGGGTTCTCCGGTTTCCCCCGCCATTACATTCCACCGGTGCTCTATCTTCGTTCATGTATCATCAGTGTCACCATCTGCGGTGCCAAAGCAGTAAAAGCAGGCGTTAAACACTAGCAAAAAGAACCGCAATGTATAAACTGTGGTTCAGGAATTCTGTAAGAATAAATATCTAAATAAAAGCAATACAATTATTGCAATAGGTTTACCTCCAATAAATAATATTCAACCACACTGCCCCCAAAGATGGAAAATACTTCAAACCTCGCAGATAATTTAGAAAAGTAAATCTGAAAGTGTGTGTATAAAAAATGGAGAGAAACGAAGAAAATTAAGATTTCTATGCTCGACTGCCTCTCACTTTATACCGTGTTTAAACTTTTTCAAGCTTCAACAAAAATGATGTTCCTCTAAAGGTGCCCGTTCCAACAAGCCCCAAATGTTTGTCTTCCAGGCCCAGTCCGTAGCTTGAAGCTGTTTTGAGAATTCATTGAACATTATCTCCCCAAACATAGGCAAATTATATGCGTCCAAACACCGCCAAAAGACACATCACTGAATCTTAATTCTTAATGCAAGATAACATAAATGAATCTTTAGTTGAAATGATTGTACCTCCAAGTAGTTGGTGAGGTGTTTCTATTTCCCGAAGTTATAAATCTTTTGTTCAATAAAACATTGCTACTTTGAATAATAGGGAGTTGTCTACAGATCCGCTGTTGCCACTCTCTCTCTCTCTCTCTCTCTCTCTCTCTCTCTCTCAGTGTTTCTCTTTGTCTCTCGCATCTGTCTCTGTCTGTGTCTCTCCCTGACTCTCTCTGTTCCTCTGTGTCTCTCTCCCTCCTTCTCTCCCCTCCCTCTAACCCTACCTTCCCCTTTCTCCCTCCCTCTTTGCCTCCCTCTATCCCTCCCTCTCTCCCTACCTATATCTCTCCCTACCTATATCTCTCCCTACCTATATCCCTCCCCGTCTCCCTCCCCATCTCTCTCAACAGCGAGGCAGGTTTTAATCATGGCTTCTGTGGCTAATACGGTTGCATTGCATTAAAATGGCGTTTACAGACATGTGTAAATAGCGCTTCAGATTTTAAACTTCAATTATCTTATAAGTTCTGTTGTTGTTTTTTTTTTCAACTTTAAAATGCTTTTCATTGTGCACCTTTCTTTCAAAAGTTCAGTGTACTTACTTCTTTGAAGCTTAATCAAGAAGAATAAAGATATATTTCTTGGTATCAATTTAATTGCAATTTAATAAATGGCTGATTTTCAATTATTAAAAATGCCAAATATCTTGGATTATTGAAAAAATCCTAATGTTATGCAAAATGTAATCTTTGGTTGTAAAGAATTACATTCGAAGAATAATTTTCAAAATGCATAAGTTTAAATGTTCCATATTATCATCACATGAAGCATGACACTAGAGAGTAAATTTTCATTTCTTTAAATTATTTGCGTGGGAAGTAATGCACGGACTACGAAAATTAATTTTACGTAGTCGTTATGTTGAAGAAATATGTGAGAAATTTCTGGATAAATTCGTTTAAATTTGCATAAATCAGCCACTTCGGAATCGGTGCGCTTTACGAACATTAAAACAACAACGTTATCTTTTAAGAACTTTAAGCACTGTTAACATTTTTAAACTGTTGTTTAAATGGCTATAGCAACAAAAATCCCCACATTGTTTTCATTTACAGACGAGTGATAGTGGAGAAGCGCGTGTATCTTCTCAAATATTCACCGTAAGTGATTTCTGAACATAGCAAAAACTTGGCAAATTTGTTAGTTTTATCTATTTAGACCATTTTGCTACAATCTTAATAGCGGCAATATACTCGTACTTCCTTTCTTATTTCCTCTATAGCTTACCTACATCAAGGATTGGAAATGTGTATGGTATTCCGCACAAGAATTGTATATCACATAACACCGTAAATACATGTTTTCTGTTTCTATAACCCCGGAAATAAAATAACAATATAAAAATGTCAACAAGGTGCGTGCGAGCGCCTATTAACCAAAACACTTCTAAAGTTATAGCCCATAAACGAAAATTCTGATCAATATCCTATATAACTTGAAACTAAAGTTCAGCATTTTTTCACGAAAATTTACACAGCCAAAAAGCACACCTTATATGGAATATTCTCAGTAGTTTTGTATTTTTTTTTCCAAAAAATGGTTCCAAATGTATTGATTTAATATCGTAAATTAGGCTTGTTGTCATAATGAATAAAGTGTATATATTGAAGTTTCTGTGAATAGCCAATGAGCACTCCTTCAGTCTGATTCAATTCTGCATACTTATCTATGACAGCGTAAAAGATGGAGAGAGAAAAAACCTTGAGAAAATATCTGAAGTGTTACATACACACATCGCTTTTTGTATCCTCTACCGTTCTTAGTGTGAATAAAAACTATTCTTACGAAAGTTTATTTTTATATTAGTTTCATTTCAATTGAGATATAAACCGATGCAGAAACAACTACCCTACACCTTGTAATACAAGCAGAACAGCACCATTAAGTGTTTCAGATATGGATAATTTATTCTTAAAAGGTCCACACTTTCCCAGTTATCGTGGAAACACCTAAAATTATGAGGACCTTAAAAGAAATGGCACACCTTTAGAAAATTAGAACCAGTAATAACAAGCAACTTGACACTGTCTTAAAGCACAAAAGAATGTTATTTTAAATAAGTTCTGTGTAGAGACATCTAATTTCTTTGTAGTACGTTTTCGTCTATCGCTTAACGTACGAACCACTTACACAAGATTAGATATACAAAATTCCTTACGAATGAAGAAAACTTCAAAGTGTATTCCCTAAAAACTCGATAGACACAATCACTTTATTTGTGATGCGATTTGTGGTAAAAATGACACATAACGCTTAAAAACACAGTCACAGATACACTCACGGACATTTTTCTTTAAATATATTTTGGATTCAGGGTGTCTGAAAGCATGTATTTCCGGCAAAACTTTGTGTGGAATGCAACAGCTTCTCTCTCTGCTATGTAAACTCGGATGCAAAAAAGCGTGCCGATTAAGTGGGATGTATGTTAAGTTGGTAAGAAAATTGTAAACAGCTCCTCTGACATTCATAGCATCACCTGGTTTTAGCAAGAAAGTTGATGGCTATATTATCCTTTTCCAAGAGGGCTAGGACACAAGGCATTTTTAGATTCGTCGAGAGGTATTTATTTACTTTGATTTAAGAGCAAATTGTTGATTTAAAAGAAAACAATTTTCACTTTCGTTAAAACCGGTTAAAAAACATTTTTCCGAAAATATATTTTAGCTGTTTTTTCACACACAAGGATCATTCGAGTGTAACTTTACAAACCCTTGGATTACGCTTTGCGGCTTAGTGCTTTCCACCTTTGGCTGTGCTTTGCACTTTATGGCCCTACTCAAGGGTTTTACTGGGAATAATGCAGCCAATTTACCTTAAATAATTTGATGGATTCAAACTTCCAGGTGCTCTAAACTTCACACAGACTGGCCAATGAGTAATATTTACACTTCAACAGTACTCTACTAAATAGCCGAAATCTCAGCACAACGACAATTCCGAAGTGACCATTATCCACGTCTTTAGCCGCTGCTAGCTTATTCAAAATAACGTATGAGCATATCATATGATATCAAGGAATTTTATTGGCTATAACATCGTTTCATAACATTTGCAGAACAGTCCACTACTGAGATTACAGCAAACGGTGCCGTCTGTTTGCTCGATCACACACGACACTTGCCTAATTCAGAGAAATTATTAAAATTGCAAACATTAATTACGCGTGCGAAATATAATCTACAGAGTATTGCGGTCAAAATTAAACATTAAACACCTTCCACCTGAGAGAATTGATAAACTCGTTCTTAGGTTAAAGTAAGAATTGCCAACATAATTCAGGTGAATTAACTCTTCTTTCATGGCCAGAAAGGGTACAACCAGAATGAAAAAGTATTAAGTTGACATTCCGGTATGTTATTCTCAAGAGAAATAGAGAACGCATTTTGTCGTATCGGGTAAATCGAGTCGCATGGAGTATTTCATATCTAACATCCCTCCTAACTCAGATGACAGAGGAGCGGCACGAGAGGCCGAAGATTGGTGATTCGAATTCCGACTATTACAAGGAATTTCTTGTTCTTATTCTATTTTTCCATAGTTACCCCGGAATTAAGATTATCTTAAATGCATTTTATTTAAGCAGCTCCTTACCATGCTTTTTAATTATTTTGATTGAAGTGCTAAACTCTTCCAGTGTCACCGGTATTTCATCTACCAGTTTTACACTGTTATTGAAGATAGGTACCCCATATAATTCAACGGCACTGTAATCTTGCTCAATAAGGGCAATGATTTTCCAATTATTGTCCACGTCCTCACAAATTTCGTATATCTAAAATAAAGAGCACAATGATTACAAGGACATTTCATTCAACCACATCATATATTGAGTACTACGCTCTCCCCTCCGTTCGTTTGTCCTGAGCCGGAAACCGACCTCTGTTCATATGTTAGGGTTTGAATCCTAGACATTTGGCATCCAACCGACAGGAGACGGGCACATCTAGCCATGGTTTCGACCCAGGTAAATGTTTCCGTTCTTCTCCGCTTTCGTCGCTCATTTAGTTCAACCCAGTCGATGTTAACACATCTGGATAAGTGTGGACCGAAGTGATTCAGGATTCGGTCAACATTAGATAAAGAAAAATACTACAGGAAAGCAAAAGGATGTGCACTTTGTTTTTTCTCCTTATTGTACGTAGTAGAGACGATAAAAATACAGCTCTTTACAATATACTTTTTGTATTAAAACAATTTTTTTGGGGTTTCCGCTGTTACAAACTACATAATTTTAAAAGGTTCCGTAAAATAACACGACGGAGCTAGTGGTTTACACCTAAGCTCTGCATTGTTACACTTCAGTATAGCATCGCCACACCTGCGTGTTATATACACGTGCAATAATGACCTCTGCTTTTGGAAATTTGTTGGCACATCATCGAGAGATAGATAAACGGAGCTGGCAGCACAGTGAGTTTTGGACGGAGAACTCCAAGAGTGCAGTTGAATTAGAGCGAGGCGGTCAACTGTCTACGAGAATCGAAGCGACGAGAGGTAAAACTGTGTGACAACATTTACTCTGATCAGAGTTTGCAGGAATGAAGTATTTATTTGTTCCACTAATTGCAAATTGCAAATAAAGATCTGATTTGAAATAAACGTCTTTATTCGATGCTTTTGTAACAATTTTGTCATATAGTTTCCTTCGACGCTCACTGCAGCGGCGGCTATTACTGCACGCTCCAAATTTCTCCTCGAAACTGTCTCAACTGCTGCACACTGTACAAACTCAGTTGAAACTGAATCGATTGCTAGTTCTCTCTTTTTTATACCTGTCGATGACGTGGCATGAAACTTCCAGAAGCAGTCGCACGTGCAAACCGCAGCAGATATCACGAATTCAGGCAGGTTCAGCAATCGCAACTTCGATATTAAAGGAACTCTCCTACGGCACACGTGTCCACTTACACAGGTGAAGCAATGCACGGCAACATTCAGCTATGAGTTCCGAAGTAAGCTGCACACACACCTCAATTACAGAACTTACTACATATGATTTAACGTGTGTAATTTGTCAAGTTTACGAGAAAACAAAATACGTACTTATAGCACTATTATACTCATTATATACCTACTATTCATATTTGTAAAACGTTAATACATGCAAAAATGTATAGTATTGCACTAGCAATAGAAAAGTAAGTAGTTATGAATCAAGTCACTACAACATTAAAATCGTACAGGTATAAAAATACTAATGAAGGCTTTTTTTTCCAGACAGATACCTTTTATGATGATTTCTCCAAAGTGGTACATCGTCGCATTCCTGATGATAGCATACCTCTCAATGGACTCCATGGGTGACTTTGTTTACCAATCAGAAGAGATTTATAATGGTATGCACAGTAAAAAGAAAACAATTAAAAACATTAAAGGAATATTTGTGAATATGTATTTAGGGAATAACAGCTTTCTAACTTAAAGAGAAAGTGACAGCAGTATCCGATTTAATTTTTATTCCAAAGTGAATTAAGTTTTATAATTCTCAGAGAGTGAATTTCCCGCATATTGGTGTAGCAACTCGCTCGGTAGTCCGCGCTAGTCGTCTCGGCTCGGTCTACCAGCAAAAGAGGTACGAGATGATTTATAACCTTATTATAAGACATGTTTAAAATGTCTGCTCTATCCACATTTCTGGCATCTTCTCAGGAAATATGTATTCATACCCAAGAGTTCAATGTCCAAAGTAGAGTGACTTTCTCGCCTGATGCTTTCTTTTAGTTCTTGCAAAATACGGGAATTTGTTCATTCTCATTATTTTTCAAGTTTCCCAAATCAAGGGGTCCCGAAGGCCTTATTAATTACTCAATATTACAATTTTTCCTGAATTAAATTTAACAGCACACCAGCAGTCTGCTCGGCAGCACAGCCTTGGGAATATGCAGATGGACATTCAAATTATAAAAAAATGTTGCGAATGTGTAATTCCTGTATCTCTCTGCATTTACGGTTTGTTAACAAAATATATAGCTCCCGTTACTCTGTATGCATTTACTACATCCCAGCATTGCGTCATATTAGAGTATCTCGTTGTAAAATTGGGTTTTTAAGTATTCCATGTCTTATTTTGCGACGAAACATAACAAAACAAATGGAACTATTGTTCGTCAGAAAAGTGTATTAAACCTGTAGCAAATTACTCTTATCATTTTGCAAAATCCAGTTACAAAATTGAACCGATTCTGATGACTACATGAAAATAGTTAACAAACTCCGTACGTTGTAAGGGGAAATAGGCCAGAAATTCTATTTCGGATGTTGAGCTCTGGAGTATGAATGAAAATCTTCTGAAATAATGCCAGAATGTGTGCATAGACAAGGACATTTCTAGAATTTCTTATGTTACGATATATGCTTACAATAATTGTAATTGTAACTTTGAAAATGCAGCCGGTGCAAGAGCAACAGCGCGTAGCCTGAGACTAAAAGCCTAAAATATCTGTAAAATGTGTTCATGTTCTCTTAGTTTCCATGTATCACAATGGGCTTTAGTTAGCTTTATTTACTATTAGGGTGTGAATATATGCGTAAGTTTTTAAATACGCTATGGTTATTTCCAAGTTCTGTATAGTAATTTATATCTCTCACAAAAGTAAACGCCCAACTTCTGTTTGATCGCACTAAGGGCCAATTAATTCTCAGGCGTTTGTGCATAGATGGTATGAAAATGAATTTGGCCACATTCTTCCCTTGCTGTTCAGAGGGATGCCGGCCATCCTCTCCCCTCGCAGTTTTGAAATCGATATTTCAGCAATCATTGTAAACTAACGGAAAAATATTGAAAATCCAACTTCAATTCACCTTTAGAATGTGTATTGTTATTGTGTTTTGATTAAGCAGTGGACCAGAAGTAAAAGCGTTTTCGGTGTTTGGTGATTTGCTTGCAAACTAGCTTATGAGCAAAGAGCAGGTTCTTCTCTTGAGAGCAGCTGAATTCGTTAAAGCGTGTTATTGCCGAACAACGGAGGTGTTGTAATGTGGGTCGAATCTGCTGAAGCATCTGATTTGTTGATTTTTAAAGAGAACATCGTTATTCATATAACCTACGCCAAATATAAAATTTGAAGTAATACGAGAACCTCTTTCTGACAAAACTCCTTCTTAGAGCAGAAAATTACATGTTTTTTTTTTCTTTCGCATAACATTTTTAATACTTCCCGACCTCTTACAAACGCTGAAATACAGTTAAGGTTTTAAAACATAGTGCTTTAAAAATATTATTTGCAAATGCTGCAAATAAATCCAGGAAATACGCCTACCCGAAGAATCAATCATTCCACTCAAAATTAATAACATTGTTCTTTAAATACCCGCATTCAATGACATCCCTGTAAATCTCACATACTATTGTCGTGTTAAAGAATTTACCCCGGCAATGTTTACATTAACTTACAATGGATATGCGGAAGCATTATAGTAACTTCATCTTAGAAGGTCTGGCTCGACAATATGGAAACTAAAATGTTTGAGTCACAAGAAACGAAAAGCGTTATATTAGAAATTTGAATGAACGCAGCATGATTGCATTCCGTTATAGTTAATTATGGGGTGTTGCGACACAGATACAAAATTATGTGAGAATGGAACCCAAAGTTTCGAAATAAAGTAATTAAATACATTATATAGGAAAGCATTTAATAGTATGACAAGGGTAATTACAGTACAAAAATGCATTGTTAAAAGTACCGGATGCCAGAGAATAAAGTAACAGCACAATACAGCTGCCCATTACTTGAACCTGAAGTAACCGTTCGTACCTATCAGTGCTGCCACGTTGTTTACTTCCAAGCACTATAAAATGTTGCCATTTCCCCATTAACTGAATTGCTAATAAAAGTATTAACACGAATTTTAATTACATCAGAGGATGTAATACACTCATGAACAATGCCCAGAATTGGAGCAAAAGCTGATGCTACTCTTGGACGATTAAATCAGGCAAACTTTTGATTTAATCGTCCTGGAGTATTTTATGGACAATGATCAGAGATTGGTGGTGCCAATCATAGATTCATACTTACTGAAATGTGTCGTGTCTTTATCCAAATCCTCCATTCCTGATGATAGTAACAGATATTCTTGATGAAATGAAGATGTTTGTTAATTTTTCTTTTCGGAAAATAAGCACACCGGATATGACGATGGAACGCCAACAGTTGGCATCTATGAATTCTATGGATAACAAATCAACGAACTCCGCTACTGCCCAGCGGGTAATTTGCGCTCTATTCATATGAAAGTTTCTTATCTCTTTGAAAAGTGGTTAGGTACTTTGGTTTTGTTTCAAGAAATTCGTTTACACTTATTTATGAGGCAAAAGCAACATTATCTAGAACAAACATGAGTATCGCGGTGCTCTGTATGAGATATAGGTATATTAATGTACTTTTATTAACATCATAAAAATGAAGATGAAGTTGCTTGAAACGATGTATTAGTTATTATTATATGTTCCCACTGATAGGTATTTGAAAATGTCCTTCAGGCTCACGTTCATACATGACGTAGGATTGAATGCTGAATGCATGGTGATTTACAGCAACACTATTGTTATATACTTGGTACCTAAAATATATTTTAGTTTAATACCTTATCTGCATAATCAAACCCTCCATTTGATGCAGCAGAGTCAAGCATTTTCAGACTAGGGGTTAAAATGGAATCTAGTGTGCAATGAATCGGTAATTTTATATTTTTCGCAATTCCATCATACCTCAATTTATTTATTTCGAGTACTCATATTCACGCATTCATCTTATCAGATAATTATTAAAAAACAGAATCATTGGCAGAAAAATTAATAGTATATATGTTATTCTCGAACACGTGTTTTGCAAACGAGAGTGATAAATCATGACCATTACACCCATAGGTAAAGGACATTACTCTGTAGCTGTTAATATTTAGGCTAACCTAAAGTTTAAAGATCTCTGAAAAATAGCTGAGCACATTCATTACGACAAGTTTCTTTTACTTTCAGGAATTGTGTTGAAAATAAAATTTAGAGCGTGAAGTCCCTAAAAACTCATTTGAAGAATTGGAATAAATAAAGCACACTATATTCTGGGTATGTAAATGAGATGAAAACTATTATTGGTGTTACTTGGTTAAAAGACGTTAATAAAAAAACAGTGCTATCATAACGACTTTGTACAGAAAACCAAAAAGTAATCATAAAAGCACCTTTATGTGCTAGAAATGGAAATTAAAATAGTTCCTCCCCCCAAATCTGATGCTCCTTAAAAGCGTTCCTGGAAAAAAAAATTAACGGAGTTTTATTTGTGGACGCTCTTTAACTGCTGTGGTTCTTAGCGTCCCATTCTATACTGGGCGTGAAAGACCGCTTAATTTTGCTCAGAGGCCTCACTATCAGGCTTGAGGTTTTTTTACGTGCTGTGAATTTACGACACAGGACCAACGGCTTTACTTCCCATCCGAAGGAAGTCATGCTAAGGATTTTTACGCCCGAAAACAGCCATCGTCCTCCGCCAGACTTGAACCCCGATCTTGGGTATATGAAGTTAGCATGGTAAACATTACACCACGGAGAACGACAAAAACGTTTCTGGAGACAGTATGCATGGGGTAGGTAGTCAATATAACAATTATTGACCGTCGTTTTATTTATTTAAAAAAAACCTAAGCCAAGTAAAAATAATGCAAAAGCGGCCAATTAAAATGCAAGAGCTACTTAGAAAGTCCTTCAGCATTTGAAAAATAAAAATAAAACCAAGTATCAACGTAATGAAGATTCATAATGGACAGGAAAGCAAGATGTGTTAATGATTGTGTAATCACCGCCGTTGTGAGCACCGACGAGGTTTACACGTAATGTTGCCACATTTCCAAGACTTGGACTTCTCCCTCATTCTGTCTTCTTAGCGCATCTCTATTCCTGAACACGTATCCAATGAGCTCAAATCACGAAACCCCCAGGGCCAATCGGTGCACACATTTTAATGTATTATAATACCCTCTATATCTATGTATTTGTATACACTGCACATACGTGCTAGGGAAATTAAAAGCGTAAAATTTTCTCAAACGTTATGTAATTAGTTTCTTATCTATTTTGTTTTACTCCTGGTCATGCATATAAAACGAATTTCAATTGTTTCACATAGTGACCAATTTTAAAAACTTGACTATCGCTTTAGCCTATGCCTGTATTTCTCGTCTACTTATAAGTAAGCAAGTAATAAAACCATTTCTGCTTATGTTTATCTCGATTAGCATGCTGTAGTAATCTTTTGTATGAATAGTTTGTTTGCAGAAGAGGTAGGAAAGTCCTGCGAATGGAACACAGATGTTTTAACTGATCAATGATATTAATACTCTCTCTACGGAGTACCATAGAATACATAGAGGGTTGAGCAGGTATTGTAATCCACCCAAAAATGTTATACCGAAATTTCACCGGAAATACGCATTTTTGGGTCCACATATGTTTGAGATATTTTTATGACAAACGAAATATATATTTTGAATTTTCAGGGAATAGCCTATGAAGACCTCTTCATTCCGGACAACTTTTGAATAATTAGTAAACCATAACAGGGTAGAAGTTACTGCTCAAAAATTCTAGATCTCATTTAAACCCACAATTTACGCCAAATATTTGCATTTTTTTTTTGTAATATAAACAGTCTCCAAGGTATTTCTTATATTTTTGGCATTTTAAAGTGCTTAAGCTTTTCTCAAACGAGAAGTCATGGTTCGTTTTACTTCTCCTTTGCTTTGCTTCTAGCCATGCATAGAGAACTGCATTTCAATTCTTTCACAGAGCGACCAACTTTTAAAACATTTGATTATCGCTTTAGTCTAGTGCATTCCCCTATCTCCGTTCTACTTACAAGAAAGCAAGTAATAAGACCAATTCTGCTAACATTTATCTAGATTAGTATGATGTAGATAAAAAAATGATCTTCTGTAAGAATAGTTGGTTTGCAAAAAAGATAAAGAAAGTCATGGGAATTGAACATATGAGATGTTTAGAAAAAGATCTGCGCGCACGTGTGTGTGTGTGTGTGTGTGTGTGTGCGTATCTCGAAAAAGAAAAGTCCATTAAGTATCAAATTTGATATTTTAGTCTAGTATCTCCACAGGATTTGACACTAAGATTTACAAGTAAATGCCCCAATCCAAACTACCCTTTTCATGGAGAAATTTTCGAAAAGTTTGCTTCTCTCAAAACTGGTTGTAATGAGTTTGATTAAAATACCGTATACCAAAGATAATTACGTGACAAATAAAATTCACATTTTCAATTTTCAGGGAATAGCATCGGGAGACCGCTTCATTCTGGATGACTTTTGCATAACTGTCAAAATGTAAGACACAGAAGAAAACGTATTAAAACTCATTAACACACACAATTCATGTCATGTACGTTTTTTGTTTTGTTTTTTTAATTTTTTTTCCCTAATCAGCCATTTCCGAATGACTCCTCATTATTGGTTTCAATTTTAAACTTAATGTTTTCTCAAATAGGAAATCGTCATTCGTTTCATATCTCTCTTGGTTTACTCCTGGCCTTGCAAAGAGAGCCGAATTTCAATTGTATCGCATAGCGATCAGCTTTTAAAGGATTGGATTATGGCTTTAGCTTAGTGTATTCCGTTCCCCTTTAAGCAACTAAATAGTAAGACCATGTCTGCTAATGTTTAACTTGATTATAACTTGATTATCATAAAGTAGATGGAAGAATAAGGTTTTTTAAGAATAATTTGATACAAAATAGGTAGAATAATCCTGTGAATGGAACACATCAGATTTTAATTTGGCTCCAATTCAGTCAAAATAATGCAGGTTAGCCAACTTCATAATTCGAAAGAATTGCGACTAAAGTGAGCTCTAGCGACTGTTTCATGTCACGGTCGCTAGAATAATCACTACAGTGAAAAGTCTGATATGCCAATATGCATATAATATGCCGTGCCCTGGAATGAGAACGAGAAAATTAAAATGTCAAATTTTGCTTCACGTTCACGGAGTTCGTGAAGGCCTCCCGTTAATTGTGACCTTCCCCCATTGAAATACATACGTTTCAAATTTGGAAAGGAACAGTCAAACTCAAAGACTGAATGCCATAGGCAGGATTTGAATTACGGATCTCAGGTCTCTGTTCAGTTGCTCTAAACACTGAGCTAAATAACAACGTGACGATACAGCATTAAATTCCCGAACTGACTCGCGGTTTTCTGGTCAATCAAATTTCTACTTTTCGTTTTCGTTCTGATTAACATTCCCGGTGTTGTTAACTAGCCTTTGATGGTGCCATTGCAACACTCAACAGTGCTTGGAAATACTACTCGGTGTAAATGGTTGCCTCTTAAATGCTTTCCTACTGTACGCATAGCGCAATATACTGAATTCCTTTGCCTTCGGTAGTTTGAGCCTTATTCTCATATGGTACATTTGTGTCGCATTACAGTATAATAGCTATAAGGGAATATAATTATGCTGAGTTCACTCAAAACTTTTAAAATAACTTGTTTCATTTCTTGTGCCTCAAAAATTTTAATTTCCCACTTGTCAAGCGAGTCCTTCTTACACAAAGAAGATATGTGCTTGCTTATATCCATTGTAGGCTGATGTAAACATTTATGGTGCATTGCCGAAGTAAATTCCTTAAGATGCTATCAGTATTCGAGATTTATAGAGAGATGCCTTTGAATATAGGCATTTAAAGAAAATGTTATTAGTTTTTGGAGGAATTATAGACAGTTGGGGTAGGTGTATTTCCCTTTTTATTGGCACATTTGCAGTTAATATTTTCAAAGCATTCAGTTGTAAAATTGCAATGGTATTGCAGCGTCCATAACACAGTGGGTAATATTACAATGATATCGAAATAACAACAGCCGTGTCATTTTCAGCTCTAAAGGAGTTGCTTGAAGAGGAAGAGGTCCTATTGTGTATGGTACAATTTATATACATAAACAAAGACGTTCCCTTAAATAAAGTAAAAAAAAAAGGGGGGGAAAGAAATAAAAAAGAGGTTACACAACGTTGAATCCGCATTCCAAAACACGCCCGTTGTTCTGCAGCAACACGATCTATTTGGTTAAGCTGTCCTAAGCACAGACATCTAGTGATGCTGATACTTACATTTGTAAGCAAAGCACCTAACCCTGGTATAGTTTTTACTGCTAGTCTACTACTAAATTGAAACACATTTTCTACACCTATATTGAAGTTGAATTTGCAATCTTTTCCCCTTAGTTTACAATGATTGCTAAACTATAGCTTTTTAAAACTGTAAGGTGAGCGAATGGCTGCCATGTGCTCCGAACAGAAAGAGAAGCATACGACAAATGTCATTTTCCTACCTTGTTTTCGATTTCAATTTTAAAATGCACTTTTCCCAAACGGTCATGCATCTAGCCATGCAAAGAGAACCGTATGGCGACATCTTTTAAAAGATTTAATTATCTTTTAGTCTATTATATTTCCTTATTTCCCTTCTATTTACAACGAATATTATTTCTTATTCTAGACGTTCTCGGGCTTCAAGCCAGGTGTAGTGATGAAGAGTCATCATCAGGATGATAGGAGAGATGCACGATCCCGAAACGTCGATGACTCTTCATCACTACACCGAGAGCGTCTAGAATGTGTTCGTTGCCAGGAAAACTTCAGATCCTATTTCAAGATCATTTCTGCTAAATTTTATCTCGAATAGCACGCAGTGGATACAATAGTCATCTTCTAAAATAACACTTTGCTTACAAAACAGGTAGAGAAAAGTCATGTAAAGGGAAAACATCAGATGTGTGATGTTTATTTAGTGGATCATCACAATAGGCATAATAACTCTATTTGATCTCCTGGTATAAGAGTACTCAAGCATTCCTTTTCGTTTTTTGTTGTAGAAAGAATAACCCATTACGAGGATTAATTTGTAGTCCATCCGAAAAGTATACAGATAGAAACTTTTACAGATTTACATCGTTGCTATGTGTAAAAAAGTTACTGGAATCCTTGCATTAGAAATCTTAGACTTTTCCCCAGTTTTTCTTTCCTTTTTATTTCTTTCTTTCTTCCTTTCCTTTTTCATTCCTTATAATACTTTCCTTTTAGTTTTAATAAAGACTGACACCATGATGATTGTATTACCGTCTAAAAAGTAATGGAAAGAGCTTCCAAAATTTGGAAATTCTCAGTGGAATATCAGTTCATGAATTTGCACTAATATATAATTTGGTTTTCTTTATTATCATGCTTAAAAATACATTTTTTCCTACATATTTATGTGGCTGATAATTTTTATTTTATTTTATTTACTTATTTATTATTTATTTATTTTTTTTTTTTTTTTGAAGATTCCACATCAGAAACCGGCTCTTTGTGTCAACAAGCTGGTCCTGATTGTCTTGAAGGAATGACACCATCCGGAAATGCAACTTGGGTTCGCCCTGAACCAAAGACTACTGTACCACAGCAAGTTGTCGTCATCGGTAGAGTATACACGTGTTTCATTCTTACATGTAAAATGTGTATTAATTTAAGATCTTTATTGCATTTGTTATTTCTTACATTCAATCAAGTGATTTGTTTATGTATTGTGATGCAGGAATACTGAATAGGATACCTATATTGTGATAATTATTTAATCTCATCTTGGAACGACGCAAAGCTTGAATACAATATATTCCTGTAGGACAAGTAGGTGTAGGTACTTAATAATGAAAATATTTACAAAATATAGGTCCAAAGTATTTGATAAAGGAGTTCTTAAATCTTAACAATATGAACAAACACCACATTTTATCCTATTATAAAGGAACCAAATCAAATCTTTGAAGTATTCAAATTAAAATTCCTAAGGGGATATGTACAATTAATTTTATAAAAGAAAATCTATTTCTAAAAATTCATGAAATTCGATATAGCAAACATTTAAGTGCATTTAGAAGAAATGATCATTTAAATATTTGCATTCATTTCAGAGTAATGATTTTAAAAGCAAGATGCTGCACCATGTTGTAGGATGTAAATAGTGTCAGTGAGAGCCCTGCTCACTTTTGTGAATTTGCTTATCTTTACAGGTTGTTTTAATATTGACTTGTTTGAAAGCAATATTTTTCATACAAACTGTGCGCATTACTTTGTGGGCTAAACTCCTCATATTTGTGCCATCTTGCGTTAGTTGGGTTCCCTGCTGATTTGTTTGGTGTGTATAAGTAGAAAGTATATGTAAAGTTTGGTGTTGTGGTTTTGGTGAAAGAAAGATACATTAATTTAAAATGAGAAGCAAAAAGAAGGTTTGTCAACAGGGGAGTAAGACTTTTATGGGAATCAGCACATAAAAACGAAAAAGAATGAACGTGGACTGAAAAGTGTGAAGTGTAGTGCTTCAAACAGAAAAATAGCCTTACCCAAATTGAATACACAAAGACCAGGGGAAATTGTTATTATTTATTTAGAGCTAATGCACAATGTTTTAATAAATTACTTTCGTTGTGGACGCGTGCTTTGGGGGGAGGGGGCAGAATAGTAGATATAAATATAACCAGTATAACACAGGTTAAGTTGGCAACGTTATATTCAGCTAATGGATGGTTCTTAGGTTGGCTATGCTGAAGTGACGTATTCCAATGGTCTCGCACTTCCCAGCCTTTATTCTACACCATTACAAGTTTAAACGATGTTTTAGGGTTAGGTTGTAAATTTATTATAGTATGTGAACATTATGTGGAGGGTGGTTGACTTTATGGTAATTACGCACAATGGTTCTATTAGTTCTGCCGTCTGCTGAACGAAGTGCCAACACCAGAATACTGTAGGTATCCACTGGCTGCCAACTGCCACCAAAAATCAAGCATAGTAAACTGCATAAAGACTTTCCCTGAACTGATATGTGTGTAATGTGGCAGGTATTGAATTAATGGTCTTCGCTGGATCAGAATCGCAGACCTTTATTTGTTAGTCTGTGTCTTAATACCCTCGGCTACCCATATCAATTTAGGAGAATACTATAAAATAAATACATACGAATTTTAATTAATTTGTCTGTGGTAGATAAAGCCATATGAATGCAGCCATAAAGTTATATTATCCACATTATTTCTACTGTCTGCTAAACTGTGGCAAAAACACAAAGTAATTTACAAGTAAACTGTGTAATTTGACAGGAATTGAATTCACAGCCTTTGCTGGATCTGAATCGCAGATCTTCTATGCATTAGTCTGTGTCTTAATGGCCTCTGCTATTTGTATGAATTCATAGGAATACTATAATATACATAAAAATGGGTTTTAATTAATTTGTTTTTGGTGGAGAAAGTCATGTGAATGCATCCATAAATTTGTTTTATACAAATGTAAGCATTTGTAAGTGTTAATAATAGTTTTAAATTACTTTCTTTGTTTTCACCACAATCTGCACATTTCACTTTTATTTCCTACTATACACACAACATAGTTTCATATCTAGTAACATTGGTGACAGCTGGCTGCCAATGGATACAGCATTCTGATGTTGGCACTCTATTTAGCAGACAGCAGAGTTACCCTTTTTATATCAGCTGAATGTTCGATAGTAACATCAGGACTTAATTAACAAAAGGGTAATAATGTGCAAAAAATGCTATCACCTGCTGGCAAGTGCAAGGGTATCACCTATGTCACTTCATGAGGTGCATTGGATAAGGATTGGCAGGGCTGAAAGTGATTTATTCAGAAACCAAAGTATAATACCATTAATCATCATATAAAGAGTGCAAAGCAGTAAAAAAGGAATCAATTTGTGTGACTGTGGCAGAAGAGATGTCACTTATTAAGAATAAAGATTTATCAGTGTCATGTAATGGAACCTGGCTATCTAGGGGACATTAATCACATCATGGAGTTTGTACAGTGATTGGCAGCAAATCTGGTAAGGTAAGTGTTTTAGGTAATTATTTACTAGTTGGGTCACTAACTCTTTCCGCTGTGACTTATACCAGTTTTGCACTCTAACGGGACCGGTGTGGTTAGAGGGGGATTAGGGGTGGGGAGATGGTTTAAAAAACTAATGGTGCTACCTGTTTATATACAAACACTAACCTAAATGGATTGGAACCTAACCTCGCGCTAAATTTGAAATCCACAGGCTTTGAAATTGTCATCATAAATACAAAGTCAATCAATCGCACTTAGTTTCATTCGATTTTAGAGTGGCCAAAGTTCTGCATAATAAAATTCACTGAATAGCTGTATCTGCGTGAAACATACTTGTCATACATCAGCACAGCGTCTAGCGACATATGCCGGTGTTGCATTCCACAACACTTCGCCTGCCGCCGACAATAAAACTCAGGTTTTAGGCACTTTAGTGTATAGTATTATTATATATTTACATTGCAAAAGTACCACAAGACTTCTTTATTTATATTCTACTCCTTCTAGGCAGCATACTTCATAAATATTCACAAAAAAGTATCACTACGCGCACATAATAAATTAGCGTTTAACTTAATTATGGAGTTTTTCTGATAAAAAAAATTGGTGAAAACGTAACAAGTATAAACCAAACTTACAGTCAAACCATTATTTGTTTATTTTCTAGAGGGGCCGAAGTTCTCTATAATAACCGTGTTTTGTACTAAAGCTCTGTCTACTGTCTGCAAAACATGAAACAATGGGAGGCTAAGAAAAATACACCAGAGCATGCAGAATGGTGGGAGGAACATGAAAATGAATGTCCCATCAACAAAAAAGAGACTGTAGGGGCCTTGGAAGTAGAAGATGTGAAGAACAGTTTTGCATACTCTGAGAGTAAACATTGGGTAATATACAGAAATTACTTTTGCAATGGGGACACAAGATCTTATAAAGCTGTGAATGCTGTGTTAGAATTGCAGCCATATGGCCCAGGTGATCCAGTTACAAAGATTGAATGTGTTGGTCACATTCAAAAGCATATGGGCACACAGTTTGGATGCAAAAGGAATGAAGTGAAGGGAAAAAACTTGCAGATGTAAGGCCACTGTCAAGAAAAAACAGGCTTACAGATGCTGCAATAAATACACTTACCTGTTATGGGAATGCCATAATAAGTAATTCTATATCAGTAAGTAATATGAGAATTACAATTAGGGTTATCTGGCACCACAAATGCTCCTCTAACACGAAACCCATTCATATGCTTTGCACAAAGGTGGAGAATTCATTGTATCCATATCAGCCAACCATTATTAATGAGACAGTGAACATGTAATCATAAAAGTAACTTACCAGTTACAGAGCTGGAAGCAATTAAACTAGTATTCAAAAATCTGGTTGCAACAGAGCTAATAAGTAGGTGTCTTGGAGGATTTATGCAAAATTCCAATGAGTCACTGAATTCCAAAATTTGAGAGTTTGCCCTAAAACAGGATTTTGTGAGAAGACAGTAGTTAAAATTACCACAAATAATTACTTTCAACAATGACATGAAGAGCAGATTACAAATGCTAAGGGAAATGGGGAGTGTTGATTCTTCCATATTCACTAACTGCTCACAAAGTATTCTCTTTTGAATGTTCAGTGAATATGGAAGACTTGTGTCAAATTAAGTTGGCAGAAAAAAGGGCACTGTTTTGCACCACTCAAGAAGCAATACAATGTAGGAAGAGGCTTAAATTAGATGTTGCAGCCAAGAAGCAAAGGAAGGAACATCATAAGCAATTTTAATCATTTTCACATATTAAAAAGGTACCTACACAAAATTTGACAACAAAGTTTTAAGGAAAGGATCATTCCCCACAAAGTGCGTTTCCTTGATAGTTAAAACTACTAAAGGGATTTAAAGGAAACTTTTTATTTATATTACTGTATACATAAGCTTAAAATAAAAGTCTTATGTTTGATAGTTTTTTAAAAAAAGAAAACTATTTATCATTAACTTATCTATAAAAATTGCTGTACTAATTTGAAAAAAAAAAAAATTCTAATACTGTTTGTGCAGATAGAAGTCTAGTTCCAGTTATTTCTCTAAAAAGAACTTTAAGCTTTAAAATAAATTGAACTGATTCAAATATTTTTTCAAACTTGTCAGTATTTTAAAGAAAAACTTGATTCCGGCAGAGCCAGGAACCACAATTTTGTTTAATTAAGTAAATTATGTAAATTAATTTTGTTAAATTGAAATTAGCTTCATCTTACATGAAAAGGATATTATGTATTATGACTTAAATGACAACTTTGTGGTTGTTTCATACAGAAGAATAAATTATTGAATATCACTAATAAGTTTACCTGCCCGCTTAAAGATGCCCCTAGCATTCCTGCTCATGCACCAAAAATAAACTATAATGTTCCAATCTCTCTATTATTTGCTGAGAATAATCATCATTGCAATCAAGAAAAGATAAAATGGCTGAGGTTAATAGGTGATTTCTATTTCCTAATTAGAGATAAGACTGAATTTAGTCTCTCACTTCCTTTGTCAGGATTTGCACTCAATTTGTATTGTGCCAACTTAATTATTATGGTTTGTGTATTTGTGACATCTTAGGTTTTAACAGTGAATGCGTAAAGTGTTCATACACTTTTAGTATATATGTGAATTTCAATTTATGTATATATGGATCATAAGGAAAACGTGGTGTCCAACCAATATTTTGCACAAAACGTGAATATTGAAATGCAAATCATAGTAGTATATTGGAAAACTTCCAATAATTCATGTATAATGCATATAGGTTACAAATAGATTCAAGTAGTGCAAACAGGCTAGGCACAACAAGTGATCGTATACCTGGAAACATGCTATAAAAAGAAGAGTTTGTAGGGAAGTTTCGATAACCTTCCATTATAATTCCATTATGTGCAGCACTAACATATAGTATAGACCAGCCCTGCACAACGTTTGCGTTTCCAAAGCCGGCTCGCAGTTTGCGAGCGGAGTACAGGTACTGGCAGCACTCTTGTTTACAAGTGGACAGAGAGGAGAGATATCATTCAATATGTACACGAAAAGAAGTTCAAGCTTTCATAAATGATTTCTCAAAATATTATTTTACTAATTTATAGTTAGGAAAAATATTTATTTTAAACAAATTATTCCCTTCTATAGCAGATTAAATCCACGTACAAACTAGTTATATGTTATGCCTCTTTACCAATACATCAAACTGTGGTATTATGTGATTGGCAGCTGAAAGAAAAAGTACTGACCTTAATGAAGCATCAGTCATAGATGTACCTGTTTTTATTGAAGTTCATGATAGAAAACAGTTGTTCACTGGCATATGGCGAACATTGAGATCATTTTCGCAGTTAGCCTGTGTAGTCGTGGATATTTTTGTTTAGGTACAGTCTTGTAAAATCATTCAGATTAGTGGTATTGTTGAAACGATCTTTAGCTCTTATATCTCACTGAAGATCAATAAGTACATGCTGCAAATCATGAGACACCGACCGGTTCAACTGATCTTGAGAAAGGGATTGCGATAATTTGAAATTCCTTCTCAAGTGAATCAAGGTTTTGAAATCTAGAATCAATTTCATTTTGAATTTCAATTAATACTTCAACATAATCACTGAACGTGGCTCCATCACATGCACTTTGTAAGGTTGGAAAGTGAGCCATGTTGCCACACCATAACTGACTTATGAAAAGTATAAGTTTGCAACGAGAAGCCTGTAATTCATTCATCATATCAAGAATGACCTGGTTCTTTCCTTGAAGAGAAATATTTAATTTGTTGAGGTGTCCAGTAATATCCACAAGAAATGCAAGATTGGCTACCCAGGCAAGATCACTGAGTTGTGGTGCGGGTTTCCCCTTCATTTCAAGACTTGACAAATGATGTCACAAGATGATAAAATATAATATCTTGCCTCTGCTTAGCCACCAGACCGCACAATAATAGAGAATATCTCTATACTCTGCATCGACATCACAGAGAAATTCTTGAAATTGTCGGTGTGCGAGTCCATGTGATTTTAAATAATATGTTTTACCACTGTTTCCATTACAGTACCAAGCTTTACTACAAATCGTCATATGATATTGCAGCAGCAGGTAACCATTTACTGAAGGCGACTTCATAAAACAATGTATGATTAATGCTGCAGAGCTATTATGTCCTAACGAAGTGTATCAGTTTGAGGCGATCCCACTCTTACGTACCACAGTTGCTCGCCACATCAGAGACATGTCCAAATACATGCAGCTTCAACTCATACAAACGGCAACACAGTTCGTGGCATATTCTTTAGCACTCAATGAGGTAACAGATATGTCTGATACTGTCCAACTAGCTATATTCATGCGCGATGTAGACAACAATCTCCATGTTACAGAAGCATTGTTAGATTTTGTCGCATTAAAAGACACTAATATAGACGCAGATACTTTTCACAATGTTCAGGATTCTTTAAATGCCATTGCACTACCCTGGAATTGCCTGGTATCCGTAACAACAGATGGAGCTCCGGTATGTGTGGCCACATTCAGGGTTTGTAAGTTTCGTTCGGGAAAAGGTTAAAAATGCTGTTGGCTCTGATGTGATTGGAGTCTACATGAACATGTTCATGAATGAGACAGTGGACACACATGCTGGAGCTCCATCTGTTGTTATGGATACCAGGTGATTCCAGGGTAGTGCAATGGCATTTAAAGAATCCTGAACACTGAAAAGTATCTGCGCCTGTATTAGTGTTTTAATGCGACAAAACTAACAATGCTTCTATAATGTGGAGATTGTTGTCTACATCATGCACGAATATAGGTAGTTGGGCAGTATCAGACATATCTGTTAACTCATCGAGTGCTAAAGAATACGCCATGAACTGTGTTGCCGTTTGTATGAGTTGAAGCTGCACGTATTGTGCCATGTCTCTGATACGGCAAGCAACTGGTATGTGAGAGTGGGATCGCCTCAAACTGATACATTTTGTTAGGACATAATAGCTCTGCAGCATTAATCATACATTGTTTTATAAAGTCGCCTTCAGTAAATGGTTACCTGCTGCTGCAATATCATGTGACAGTTTGTAATTCACGCACAGCATTGCCTCATTAAACATTGTTGATTTGCCACACTCCTGTAAATAATAAATAAATACATATTCACATGCACAATTTTCCATGTTTCCATGATGTCATAAACATCGAAACTAACTCCACTAGTAATAAAGTATTATGAATTCCAACCTACCTCAGGTAATAATGCAACCTTCAACTCCTGAACCTTTTTACTGCGATCTTCACCAACAAGCTCACTGTAAATATCTTTATGTGTTTTGTCGTATAGTGACGCATTATATTATGCTTTTTTCTACCTTTCAAAATTTTCTGACATAAGGCACTGAGAATTTGTTCCAGCTGCCATAAAACAATAATCGCTTTCCCACGCAACTTTGAAAGTATTTGCCTGATGGTCACTTTTCCGCCTTTTAGATTCCTCCATTATAGAAAGATATGTAAGCAGGGAGCGTTAGCAACTGGCTGCACACAACACACAGTCCACCAGACAACTGCTTTAAAGCTGCCCTACATCATGCTTTTCTATTGCACAGTCAGCGCTCTAAGAGCTGTCATTGTGGCTCAAAGAGCGCTGTTTGTGCACCCATGGTATAGACAGTTATTAGCACAACATGACAGGGTACTGTCAAAATGGGAGCAATTGAAGAGAAAAAAGTGAGAAAATAAGAGAGATAATTATTAGATTGCATAATCATTTAAGTCTTTGAGACAGATATCGAAAAATACTGGTAGACCTTGTTCAACTGAGCAGTCATTAACTGACATATTTTTCATGCTTTATACAGTGCAAAATAGGCCAAAAATGGGAAGGTCTACTATTTTGAGCCAGAAGGATAAATGAACAATTTGCAGTGAAATCAAAAAGGAGCCAAAGATTAGTACAGTTAAGTTGGCAGCTAGAAAGATGTGAATTAAAAGTATCAGTGCTTAGTGCAAAATATTTTCAAAGAAGAAGATTTTCATGGTCAAGTACCTCAGAAGAAATTTTGGGTATATAAGAAAAACTGTGTAAAGTGATTAATGTTTACCAGAGAGTACCTAAATAAAGAGCTAGATTTCTGGAAAGGGGTAATATTTTCGTTGAAACCAAGTTCAATACTTTTTATTCCGTTGGTAGACAAATTATATGGAGGAGAAAGGATACAGAGTTGGATCCACAAAATCTTTTACCTGCAGTAAAATGTGGAGGTGGGGTTGAGTGCTAATATGAGTTCTTCAAGGGTAGGTAAATTACACTTTATTCATGGAAATATGGGTCACAAAATATACATAATCATTTTAAAAGAAAATCTTCACATTAGTGCTCAAAATAAGGGCTGGTATATTCTTTTATGTTTCAGCATGACAAGAATTCCAAACATACCGCTATAAATACTCGATTATGGCTGATCTAGAATATACCAAAGCAACTTAATACACCCCCTCAGTCTCCTAACACCAATCCTATAAAGCATATGTGGTCCATTCTAGAGGAAAAGCTCAGAAAAACACAACTTTTCTACTAAAGCAGGTTTAAAACAAGCTCTTCAACAGGAAAGGAATTCAATTTATGCTTAAGCTGCAACAGATTTGGTAGAATCCAAGCCCACAAATTAGAGGTAACAATTAAGACAAAAGGCTTCCTTACTAGGTATTAAATTATGAAAATTTATGTTGCTCTAAATAGAGATGTACGATCACTTTATGTGCATAAAAAGACAAGCAGTTAGTTTATATTTAACAAATGGAAGTTCATTTGTTGTGCTAATTTTTTATGTCACATGAAGAAAATTAAAGTTTATACTTGTTTATAGTTATTTATTCTTACTCATTCTGTTACCAATTCACATTCCTGTTTGACCAAGTTTGGAAGGTGTATGAACGTTTTTTGCATTCACTGTAGGTTATATTGTAAAACAATGTCCATCCAGCCTAAAGGAAAATTCTGGTACCTAATAAAAATCTGAATCACTTCACTCACTGTTCAGGAAAAAAGTTAGGCAACTCAATGCCATTCCAGAGGAACAAATTTATTTGGTAATGTAAACATTTCTCATATTCAAATATATAAGAATTTTTATTCCACAAATATAGGGTTTTAGTAGTGTTCTTATTTATGGAGTATTCTCTATGTGAGATCACATATTTTAATTAGCCCACAGCACAGCAACACAAAACCAGCCATTAAAATGCTTACATACATGAAAATATAAAAATCTTTTAAATTAAATATTTTGTGAAGATTACTCTTGAGTGAAGAGCATGTATTTAATGCCCATTGTTTGTAATTGCCTCATGAAATTTCTGTTTTTCTGAACTTACTTGCATAACATTCCTTCAGCATTATATGAAGAATCTAGATAGTGATTGTATGGTAAACATTATTTTTCATTTATTTGTTTGTATTAAGTACTCATACAAAGAATATGGCTTCATCAGCCCAGGCTGTTATCTTACCATATTCTAAACCCATGTTTTCCCTTGTATTTAGTACACTTTATTTTTCTTGATAACATAGGATAATTTATTGTTACATACACTTACAAATGATTGAACGAAAGTTCTGTAAACTGGTGACTCATCAATCTCATACTAATACTACTGCTACCACTACCAATACTGCTGCTGCTGCTATTAGTGATAAATAATTATTATAATAATAGTGTTACATTGTTGTACAAATAATTTTAATAAATAATGACAATAATGAGGATTTAGGATGCGTAGAATGTTAGAGATCATAATGTTAAACTTGTGTTCTAACAACCCATAAACTTATGTTTCATTTGCCTCCCTTTTTATAGGTCACAACCATTTCTTTCTAACTTTGGTCAATTATTCCCCACCTTCTTACTATCTTTGCTGAAAAGTTTAATTAAGGCCACCTTTCTGTCTAATTCTATGTATTTTCCATTTATATTCTCTTTCCTCCACATATTGGACATAAGATTCTGCTGCACGCCTTTCCTCATCCCTTTTAATCTCCACAACCCCCTCAAACCTAAGCAATACTTTCTCTTCTTATTTAATTTATCCATAAATGCTTCTCTTCAAATATATTTCTTACTTATACATACAATTCTAGGGATCGTTTATCCCATGTTCCCAAACAATTCATGTATTTCTACATCTTCAAATCTCCTACTAGCACCTTTCCAAAGCCCATTTATATTGTTTTCCCTCCATTTCCAAATTTCTTCCAGTTCATTTTTCTCGAAGATAGTCTGTATACTGTAACTCCATCCACTTTTCATTAAAGTCTTTTCATGTTATTCTAAGCATTGGTTTAACAAATTCCTTTCATTTAGATTTAGTATTTTATACCAGTATTTTAAGGGCTCTCTCCATATTCATACCTTTCTTTGCCATTTCAATTTGAGCAAATTCCTTAACTGTCGTATTTGGTAAGCCTAAACTTCCCTACTAAACATCCTATATATTGTGTCCACCAGTGGCATGCAGTGACTGTCCATGCAGCCAAAGCATTTCACATTATCATTTTTAAGTAAACATTGTAAATTAAAGATTTAATACCCCTTTATAAAATGAGAGTTGGGATTTATAATGAACTAAATTAATTATTGTTCAGCAAACATAATAAATTACGAGTATAAAGACAAAACCTTGTTTGAAGTAATAAAATTGGTTTTAACTTTGATTCAGCTATGGCATAAATTGCAGAAAAATCAGCAGAATATAAACCCCATCTTTCAGTCCTCAGATGAAAATTTGGCAATCACCTCCTCAAAGAACTGCTCCCTTTTTTTTTTTTTTTTTTTTTTTTTTTTTTGAGGTCTTCTGACAAGCATGATTTAATTGAAATAATTCCAAGCTGTGGAAACCTCTTTTTTCCAGCAGAATTTTGAGAATAACTTTTCATTCTTTTCAGCCTGAAAATGTCCTCTCTACCAAAGAAATACTCACTGGAATTGTACATAGCAATGACACTAACAAGTTAATCTGCTGAAAACTTTTTAGATTTGAATTAGTGTTGAACAGTTTTTCAAGTTCGCTCATGGTTTTATTTTCAAATTCTGCACTACTGTACATTACAATCAGCTCATTTTGCAACCAAATGGCATCAAACAATTTTCTGTAGGTAGCTAAGAGACTCCAAAAGCAGCTTTTGGGGAATTTTTAGCACACTACCCTCAGTTATCATGCACCTATAAATTTAAAAATCTCAGTTTAGTATAATCTTGAAATCTCATTTGTACTGGTTGGTAATGTTGTCAAGCACTTCACAGTAAATGTGCTTATAGATTACATTTCTTCTCTTTGAAGGTTATCCTGCTTGAGAGAGAGTTTCTTGAAAAACCTCATCAAAATCATCATGCAATGCAGTTATATAGTGACAAGTTTCTTGAATTTACCTTTAACAGTACAGAATATCAATTAACTGATTTGGAGGTTGGTATACAGTACATCTGTGAAACAAATTTGAAATCTGCCAAAAGTGACAAATAGTGATCAACTATTGCTAAAATATCTGACTCAATGTCTCCCAGCATTGCACAAAATACATCACCCTGTTGAGTTCTGTTCCTGCACATAGTGTTTACTAATTCCATTGCATTGAGCACATGCTTGGAATTCAATGCTGCAAAAATTAGACCAAAAACTTTGTACATTCTGCAGATTTTGAAAAAAATACTGCAAATCCATTAAGGGTACTAAAAATATCTTGCATTGAGGTATCTGACAGTTACTTTGAGACAAAACAAGATTTAGCACATGGGCATAACAATGAAAAAATAATGCTTCTGGATGCATGACCTTGATTACTGCTTGAAATCCATTCAAATGTCTGGCCATCTAAAGTCTGTGCAATCAATTTCTCATTACATCCGAGTTCTGAATACAAGATAAGTTCAGCAATAGCTTGGGCTGGTTTCCACTTATATCATGGAATCCCAAGTTTCTTTCAGCTCTCCATCATATATAAAGCACAGAACTATAGAGAACTGTGCTTTATTTGTCACTTCAGTAGTTCAACTAGGAATATTCATTATTTTTTGTTTTATAGCTGATAAAAGGCTGAACTAACAGCCTGGATTAGATCATTTTGCATACAACTGGAAATTCCTTTAAAAGCAATTGAAGTTTCAAAGTTATCAGGTAAGAGAGCATCATATTCTGCAATACACTTTAACAATTCAATATAATTACCTTGATTTACAGAATGTTCTGTTCCATCATGTCCTCGGAAAGCTAACTCTTGCTTTTCTAGAAAATATACTGCATTAATAAGGCTTTTGAGGATTTCCCTTTTTCACTTTACCTTCTGATTGCGTAGAGAAATTTCATTTTTTAACTGGTTATCAAGTGTGGTGTCTCTTCTATGTTTTCCAAAACTAGCTATATTGGCAGAGGATTGTAGAAGATTGACAGACAATCCGTGCTCGGCTTTATATTTAACTAAATTTCCCGGATGTGTTTATCCAGTTTTTGTAAAACTAGTATTCCTATCACTACCAAACAATAGGCAAAACATTGCATTTTGTTAAGCACTACTGACTATCCACTCATAATTACTATATGTATTTGACTGAAAATGCCTAGTGCATTTATTTGTATGTTGAACCAAATTTGGTAGTTACAGTATTGATCCTCAATTTTTAATTATATGTAATTTAATTGAATGTACCAAAAATGAGGTGCATAGAAGTTCTTTTATGTGCATTAGGCTGAGACATTGTTGTATAATAATTATACTGTTCAAACAATCTTTACTTACTCATTTCTACAAACTATAAAACTTCAAACTCAGTAACAAGCCATTGTTATAAATTCAGTTTACACATGATATTTCAGCGTCTTACCTCCTTAACAAAAACTGACTGAGTTATTCAAAGCTTGCTTCGTAAGGAACATAATATAAGCCTGTCTCATAGAAGCCTTAAGATGCATGTGCATCCTCTCTCTCTCTGGTGTAGCTGAATCAACTTATTTTTTGCATTGGTTCGGGTACATACCAATGTATATACTCGATTCTCAGCAGCACAGCCAGGCCAGTATTAATGTACACACTTGAGTCTTGGGAGTACATATAAGCATAACCATAATGCAGGGAAGTTTCTTATTTCTGAATGTTTCGAAGAAATAAATGTGCATTCCTCCAGACATCAGAGTATTACTGAATAATTTAGGAATAAATGTTGCAACTGAATGCATGCCACTGCTTCCCAACTACCATCTAGTCCCCGTATTCCAATTCTATACAGCATTTTTGTTTCAATTCCACATTATACATTCTTTCTAGCTGTTTGACATTTATGTATGGTACCCTATATTTACAACATTTAACCGTGGCCAGTGCTTCTTTTCCTTTCACCAGAGCCAGCTTTTTCTGTTTCTCCCATTCCCACCCTCATCAACTTTGACACCTAAATATATACAATCTCTAACCACATTATATTCTTTATCTTCTTTCTTCCACTTCTTGTACTTCTTAGTTTTGCCCCCTTCTTGAAAATTGTGAGGACTATTTTTTTTCAAGGTCTGATCCATCTCTAAATTAAAACCACAGTGAAAATCAGATGAAGTTCTGTGCAGATGTATTGCACAGTGTCTCTAGTGTGACCGTATTTATGTATGTCATTTGTTTTTTTCTTCATTTCCTTTGTTTTACTCCTGACCATAAAATCATAACCAAATTTCAATGTGATTGCAAAACATCAATGTTTAAAGATTTGACTCTATTAGCCCAATATATTCCCGTACTTCCCTTCCACTTACAAGGAGATTTAATAATACATTTCTGCTAATGTTTATTATGATTAAGTGTGGATAGAAGAATGTTATTTTGTAAGAATAGTTTGTTTGCAGAACATGTAGAGAAATTTATGAGAATGGAACATCAGATTTTTGTTTATTTAATGCATTATTAAACATACTCTGTATGATACTTTATTTTCCCAATATTTACAGCACCAAGAAATATTGAACTGGGGAATTAGATTTAAAAAATATTAGAGATAATGAACTCTAATGTGAACATAGAGACTATTTTCTTCTCCTGATATGAGCATTCTCAGGCTATAGTATCTCTTTTCATTCTTTGTTGTAACTAGAATCGCCGATTACAAGGATAACTGTGTAGTTCCTCCAAGAGGTATACTATTACATTATTTAGGTATATATTTATTTTCAACAATAAAAAATTAGTGAAAATGTTACTGAAAATACACACATTTCTTCTCTCTTTTTAGTTGCTAGTTTAATTTAAATGTCTTTGCATTTGTATCTACCTGCAATAGATGTTAGATTATTTCAATTTCACAATACTAGGAATAAACTTCTTCACTATCCTTTATTCTTATAGTAAAATATAGATACAAATAATTAATGTGATATATTCTAGTTGCATTTTCAGTATGACTTGCGCCTTGGTCTGTTAACTGTGTTAAATTTTAGTAGAGAAACAAAGTTAAAAAATGGAAGTATAATCTGAAGGGATAATTCAGTTTAGGGAAAGGGGGGGGGACAAGTTCTCCAAGACCTAATGTGCCAACTGATGATTCAAACAATCCACAGACGAGCCCTATATTAATTCTATCAAGAGAGAGAGAGAGATATTCAGTAACACACATCAGTAAAAACAAAATGGTGGCTTTATATAATTAGAGGCACAATAAGCTAACATTAATCAGAAACAGGCCTATACTCTAAATGACTATGGTTCATTCGTCACACACATAATATATTGAATTTCTTAGATGAGACAACAAGCTGTTGCTTGCATGGCTACCGTCAGCAAGGGTTTAGTGGTTCACCAGATATGTACTTTATTAATAGATCTGATACCATTCGTTTTTCCTCTGCTACTTTCTCTACTATGTATCTTTAGATCTGTTTGTTTGTGTGAATGTATATGTAACTGTTTGTATTTGTTTATGTATGTATTACTTGTCTGATGAAAGAGTGCAGACGGCAGGCAGAGGAAGCTCCCTCTCTCTCTGGCATTATCTCTACTGTATAAACACACCCATGGTACATTAGCGACCTCACCTGAAAGCTGCACTCTTTCTTCAGACAGGTAATATGTATGTATTTATTTATTTATATATGTATGTATATAGGTTTGTGAAAAGCATAATTCAAAAACAAAAATTGGTTAAATACTAAACTTGGAATTTATGTACAGTATTTTCTGAAGATTGCAGCACTGAGATGTTCAAGAAAATTTCTGTATCACCATTTACTCTTTACATGGAAAATTTTTCTAGATTTTCCAATGCCTCAAAATGGCTCTAAGAATTTTGATTGAAATGGCATGTTATAGTGTATTTGTATGAAAAATATTGTGTATATGTACATACTATATAACGTATCTTGAATTTTCTGGGAATATCTTTGAACTCCTCATCATTCGAAACAAATTTTGTATAATTCTTTATAATTGGAAAATATAAAGCAAGACCAAAACATACTACTCAAAACTGAAGGATTACCTCTTTAAAACACAATTTGTTTTTTTTTTTTTTTTTTTTTTTTTTCAATTAATTTTTTGTTCCATAAGGCATAACACAGATGTCCATCATTAATGATTCAATTTTTTTATTGTACCATTTTTATCTCGTATTTAGCTGCATGATCCTCTTGGTGAATTTCCTTGTAGAACATATGACCTATCGGCAATGGTGTTAACTTGTGTACTCATGTCATAAGTCCTTTCAATATCCATTTGTTTCTGGTAATTGCATGGATGCAGTATGGAATGTTATGGCCAGTATACAGTGTCCAGTTAAACATTTGACTGTCACTACTCCCTTTGTATCCATAACTAATTTTGTAATGTTATTTTTGAAAACGTTTGTCTCAATTTAAATGAGGTAAATGAAAATATAAACATTAGTTTGTATGCCTACTAATAAAGAATATAGGGTAGAAAAGTTAAGTATGCCTAACGTGACAGATTTAGTTTTTCCAATGTCTAATAACATGAGCAAGATTAGGTAGTAACTGGGTACTTATGTTGTTTTTGTTACACATCATTCACTCTGCATTTACGTTAATAACCTTAAAACGTTATATATTAGTTTCACAGTTTCATAATTACTAACTTATAATTTCATTAACTAACCTTCAAATATGGTTTGTTTTAGTTGGATTGTGCTGGCTCAGTATTGGTATATACATCTTCTGCTGCCCCCAATACATTGTAAGGAATTGTGCCAGATGTATACGCAGGCGTTTCAGAGCAAAGAGGCGTTCTGTACAGGTATGAGCTGCATACAGATAAATG
The DNA here is from genome assembly GCA_030762935.1 of Hymenopus coronatus. Taxonomy (NCBI): domain Eukaryota; kingdom Metazoa; phylum Arthropoda; class Insecta; order Mantodea; family Hymenopodidae; genus Hymenopus; species Hymenopus coronatus. The sequence continues at coordinate 423,620,308 of CM060900.1, forward strand.
GAATAATTGTTAATTCTACTTTTGTTTTTAGGTATGAGATGAGAAAATACTTTCATCTAAATATCCATTCATAATCTATTTTGACCAACATTGAATTTTATTCATAATTCTTAACAATTATTTTCAACAATATCTGTCAAAATTGGCAGTTAGTTGTTTGAAATCTAGTTTTAAACTGAATAAGACTATTAAGGGGAGTTGATGCTATAAATAAAAAAAAAAAATCTAGTTTGTTTTTATTTGCTCAAACAGTAGTGTACACCTTCCTGGACATTTTGACATATAACTTATAAGAAATATCTTCTGTATAGCCTACAATATTCTTAAACTATATAAAACACAACTGATATTGTTGGTATGGTCCCTATAGTTGGAATTATGTTCAACAGATAAACTAAAAGCATGTTTGGTTTTGAATTTGCCAATTGGAGTAGAAGCTGGTAGTGTGAATGCATTTTGTACATTAACTAACCCCTGTGTGTTAGTCCAAACAACCAAAATTATTTTATGTTTATGGCTTAAATGTAAGCTGTTGATTTACTGGTTTCTTGTCTGTTCACATATATTTTTCATAAAAATGGGCAGAAGTTGAGTAAAGTTAGAAAAAAGAAAATGTTGGTAATAGGAAGATTATTATTATCCCTGAGAGTGAAGTTCTTCATTCTTCATGTGGTAAAGTGCACGTGCAGTACATTGAATATGCGGACAAAAACTAAAAAAAAGTTTTGTTCTAAAAGGATGTCTTATACTGATGAGGTGTGTAAATAAAAGCTATATATTTCATTTATATATATAGTGCCAATATAAAGTTATTAATGTACAACTGACATCAAGCAAGCATTTTGAAAAACATAATTAATTAAGGAGCTGCATTAAAATGGATATACTCCGTCATATGATATAGCAGTGCACTAGAAAATTAACATTTTTAGACCTAAGTTTTTGCAAAGTTTAATTTTTTTAACTTCAAGCCCTTTTCTCAGAAATTATTGCAGAAAGGGACTTAAAACTTTTATCAGTTATTTCTACCATAGCCAAAAATATTTTAACACCTCTTTAAATTTTCAGTTTTTAAAAATTATGGCAAAGATATAGCAAATTTTAACTTGAAAAATATACTTTTAGTAAAATCAATCCTATTTGAGTGAAAATGTCAATGTTTATAAACCATGAGTTAAAGTATTCACAATGGTTTATAATATATTGTGCAAAAAATCACAGCTCAAAAAGCTGTACACAAAGGTAATTCTTTTTTTTAGAAAGAGTATATCAAAGTTGTTAAATTTTACAATGCTGAGATAGGAAAGGCCAGCTCACCTTAAAACAAATTTATTTCTATTTTATTAATTACTTTCCTCATTTGAGGGCTGCCATGTAGACAAAGTATAACTACACAATTAACATTTTTAAAAAATAATTTACAATAATTTACAATAATAAAATACAGGTAACATATAAAATTAGAAATGAAAAACTTCAAATCTAATACAAATAGCACATCTTGACATAACAATACTACATTATTAGTTTCAAAATCATACAACAAAACTTAATGAATTTACATAGCATCAGCATTAAAACAAATACACATAATTTCTGAGGATGAGAATAGATCCTCTGATTGCTATGATCGCTATTGTATGCAGTAGGTGTTTATCCAGACCATAATCTATCCAAAATTGGTGTAATTTTTTGGGTATTGTCCCTCTGGCTGCTATCATTAATCCAGTGACCGATATATTTTTAAGATTATATTTGTCTTTGTAAAAGGGAATAGTAGATTCATAAATTGCCTTTTTTTTTTCTGTGTCAAATCTTCAGGTTGTTCACAGTGGGAATCAAAGCAAACAGTAGGATTGAGGATCACTCCGCTACCATCAGATATCTTATAAGCAATGATGTCGATGCACCTGCTGCTACCATTGTTGGACAAACCATGCACTTTCTCATTGACCTCAAAACCTTTTTGTTTCATGCTTGTTGCAATCAAGCTCCTAATTATATGATGTCTGCTGTTTCACAGTACCTCTCCATAAGGGTAGGCACCCAGATATGTGCAAGTATTTTGTGCTCCCTGCCACAACGGCGGCAGAGGATATTGTTTTGGGACTTAACCGGTAAGGAATGTACAGCAATAACTCCAGCAGTCATTTTGATGGCGTATCTCCATTCGGAGCAGTAAAGTTTGCGATGATCTCGGATCCACTTATTTGCAGGTGTATAGTCACTGAACATTTTAACGCCTTTTCCTTTTTGTGGTAACTCACTCCAAAGCCTCTTTCTCTTAAATATTTTCTTACTTTTCTCACATCTGGTAGAAGACTTACTGGGTCTCTTTATATTAATTTGAGTGATGTTAAGATATTGTTTGAGTTTCCTGCTCAAAATTTCTTACAGCATTAACAAAGAGGGTCATTTAAGTATTTTAAAACTTTACAGATGTTGAACTACCCATGAGGTGCGGAATAGATGAAGGTCTTTATATTTCCTCTCAGTATGTACCACATGGTCTGGAACGTCTTTTGGTAATTGAAGGATACTTTTTAGAGTGCATTTTAATATTTTGTCAGCGTCAATCAAAAAATTTTGTGGAATTTTATCCGTTGGGATAATTTGGAAAGGATAAATTAAAGTCGTAGAGGCAAACGAGTTTATAATAACAAATTTCTGGTCTGCTTGTAAAAGAGGTGAACTTTCTAAAGTTTCAGCTTTCTTATGTAAATTTTCTAAGGTTTGATGGCTGTCGAAAACGATTTCATCTTTTAAATTACTGCCAAAATAACGTATATTTTCTTTGGGATTTTGACATCGAATTGCATTATTTTCAGAAATTATCAGATTCTGTGGTGAGTATTTTCCATTCTTTATGGATAAACAGATTTTGATGTATTAATGGTAAGACCTACTTCTTGAAAACGCTGTATAGCCAGTTTAGTCAATTCTTTGGCTGATTCTAAATTTTTTCCAATGATCTGCGAAACTCATCAATGTTAAATTCTGAAAATTTGAAGCCAGTGAGTAACTACATTCGTCAGACAAAGGTTGTTCACTAAGTTCCTCCAAAATGAAATCCGTTGCTAAATTGTAAAGAATTGGTGATATAGATGAACCCTGTAGCATACCTCTTTTATTTTAATTTGGTTTGTTTTACTGCAGTTGGTTTCAAATACTGTAGTGTTATGTTTTTGCAATTTCATTATTAAGCATGATAATTTAATTGGGATTCCTATGGATTCTAGTGGTTTTTGGAGTTGTAAATGACCTATATTATCAAACGCTTTTCTTATATCCAGAAACACCATAGTAATATTATCTTTTCAGTCTTTAGTGGATTTCAGAGCTGCATTAAGGATAGTGGTGTTAATGTGACTTCCTGGAGATGATGTAAAGCCTCGTTAGTATGGACTTAAAGTTATATAACTACGTAGCCTACGGTCAAGTGATCTTTCAATAACTCTTCTGACTACTGAGGTGATTGTAATTCATCTCCATTTGGAGGGTGACGACTGATCTCCTCCTTTATGTATAAGAATGGTTCTAGCAGTTTGAAGTATTGGTGGTACTACTCCAGATTCTAGCATTCTAGTAGCTATCTTCGCAAAGATTTCTGAAGCCACATCGTTTTTTATTGTTCTCATGAGTACGAGGTCAGAACTGCTAGCCGTGTCAATTGATATATTTCTCATTGCGTTATGTATTTCTTCATTAGAAATTGTTGTATTAAACATATTGTTTATTTCGGCCAAGTCAATATTACTGAATTTTGGGGAATATTCCTGGCGAACATTACCCTTTGGTTCAGAAAATACATTTTTAAAATAATCATGCAATATAGCACTGTCAGTTTTGCAGGTTATGTTATCTGCATTAAAGACATTACAAATTGCTTTTCGTCTTTGATGATAGTAGTAAAATTGTGTTATTTGATGGTTATATTTTGATTTTCTTCTCAATTTATCTCTTTTGGTTCCCCTTTCAAGATTAGCTGATTTTTTTATATGAACTCTGCATTTGTACAAAATGTTTGGTCTTTCTTGCCTCATAATATTTTGCCGCAGGATGTTTTGAACCTGGTAACATATGAATAGCATCTGATAGAAACGAAAAAAAACTCTTCAACCATTTTGTGAACGCTGTCATTATCTAACTCAGGTGAAAATTTTTCTTTCCATGTTTGTCATAATCATCAAGTTTATTATTTTTCTGGGGTTGTGAATGATTAATATTAGGCTCCTCTTGTGTTACATTTTTGCTGCAGTTTGTATGTCAATTTACAATGTTGTGGCAATGTTGATCTGGATCAGGTCTACTTATATGGATGTTGACCACAGTATGGACAAGAAGCTTTATGTTTTCCCAAAATTCCCAAATTATTCTGATTTTACAATGTTATACTTTTAAATGCATCATCACCATTAGTACTTATAATTGCAATGAGATTTGTTAAATCGTCATCTTGATTTGCATCCGAAGCAGTTTCAATAGAGGGCGAAAGAATGTCAGGTATTACTAAAGTAAACTAATTGTCTTGAGCAGATGAAACTTGTGAATTACTGTTAAGTGTAGCATTTTTTATATTTATACAGATGGAATCCTAAGGGAAATAGTGGCTCTGAGCGATGTGGATATTGATACCTCTTTTACTAAATTTTATTCCATACAAGTTGCATTTAATAGTAGCTGGCTGATGTTCCGAAGAAGTAGAAGATAATTCAGTGGAAGTGGAATTCATCAATTAATCATTGATGAGTCAAATATTAATAATAGAGTTTTAATTGTATATAACTAAGTAGGTTATCCAGTCACTGTAAAAAAATATCACAATATTTGGGTAAGTCATAGCGTCCTGGTGTCTTCCAAAACAATATAGTTAGCAAAATTAATTATAGTGTTCAATGTTTATCACACTTCTGAATAATCTCAAAATAAAATAAATTCATAACCCCCTACACATATAGCACTAGTACACAGAAATGATATCACAAGTAACATAATAACAACGGGATGATGCACAAACATGGAGTATATAAATTAAAAACTGAAAATATGCTTCAATCAAGTTTCCTGTGTTTAGAATAAACCACAGCCTCCTGTATATTCTTTCCGCTGGACATGACTCGACTAAATTGAAACTGAATCCAAAGGTAAAATAAAGAGACTTGTAAAATATGTTATATGTTTAATCCGTTGCTTCTTGGAGTAGAGCCATTGCCTTGAAGATCTCACAACATGTATGTATCAGATGAGAAAGTGCTCTTTTGGGTGCATCGTCATAAAAAGCTCGTTAACACATTGAAGCCCAGGCATTTCTTTAGTGGAAGGGCCAAGAAACCCAGATTTTTTTACGCTTACTTTGAGTTATTATATACAGTACATCAATCAAATCTGCCAAAAAGCATTGGGACAATTTAAAAGTATGGTATTCGAGGATTTCTCAACAAGCGGGACTACCCTTGAGCAACCATATTACTAACTCTCCTATATTGGCTAATAGTTGACTAAGGACCAGTTTCACCAACCAAAAGTTAACTCGATGGTAACAACTCTAGAGTTAAAGTTACTCTCTAAAATTTACTCCGAAATGGTACATAAACGTTTCATGATGCTTGTGTCAGGTTATGTTTACTCTGGAGTACGTAATGCCATATTTTACTCTGATAAAGAGCTGGTCGCGCATTTCTCATCTTTTGTGGTTCCGGTCTAAGTCACTTTCTGGTTGAAACGTAAACAAATTTCAAAACTTGAAGCTGCATCCTATATTCTGGTGAGTATATATTTTTAAATAAATAGTTAACTGAAGCTTCCTTTTAAAATGATTAAGTTTACTTTAAACTGTGTCTTTTAGTTGCTAACAACTTCATTGTACTTCTCTTCCACAGTTTTAAATTCAATAATGGCCGAACAAGTTAAACGAAAGTGAAGCCCAAATTGGCACAAGTGTGAAAAGATGCTACTGTTATCTGTGGTAGAGGCTAATATTAAAACCATCGAAAATAAAAAAACCGATGGAGCCACCATGCATGAAAAAAATAAAGCATGGCAGGTAGCTGCAGAGAGCTATAACAGCAGCACAAGCATGGGCCACAGGACTGCAGCTAACCTCAAAGCTGAGTGGGAGCTGTTAAAAAAGGCTGCAAAAAAAAATGTGGCAAATAAGCTTACAGCAGCCAACATGACAGGTGAGTAAATAAGAAGAAAAAACTGAAATCCTCATGATGAACTCCAATATAAATCATGTTTTATTCAACTAAAAATAGACCCGAAAAATTCTTAAAGATTTCTAGTACTACATTATCGCAGAAGTCCAGAAATAATTGCTCTACTTCCATATGTGATTCGGATTTCATACTTAAGTTATTCTGTTATCAGAGCACTTTGTATAAACTTTTAGGACCCTAAGCTGCAACGCTTAACCCAAGATGAAATGCTCTGAGCTGCGAAATGTAGCCGAAGGATGCTTTTTTATAAGTAGAGTATTTGCAGTAGAGGGAGGCCACTGCGGAGTGGCGACAGGGTGTAGCCTAGGGTTCTGTGAACTAAAACACCAATGATCATAAGACAAAATCAAAACCTTTGCAGTCCAAATCTGGACATGTTAATATTTTCAACATTTTGAAATCTGGATCGCTTGTGGAAGTTTTTCCAAATCTCAAATTTTTAGTTCTATTTTACAATGTAAAGGTAGCAACAAAGTTATTTGTGTATTGTTGTATATGTGCAGGTGGTGGACCTCCAAAACCACAGTATCATGATGACCCTCTGTATGTGAAAATTCTATCTCTGATCCACCATGCTGCAGTGGGTTACCATAACCCTTTTGATTCGGACATGGCAATGAGTCAGCCCCTGGAAGGTTAGTACCTGAAATTGCTTCCTACTACCTAAGTCCTGTTTTATTCAGATGATACTTCTGTTTGTTATTGTTCCAGTTGTTGAGTTGTCCAATCCTGCTCCTGAGAAACAAGCTGACAGCAATGGTGACTCCCAGCCTATAACACTGGAGGTAGAGGACCAGGAGCCAGGCACTTCTTATCAGCAGGTATTAAATCATTTCAACATTCAAATATAATCTAAAAGCATGGCCTATATTGTTTGTTTTTGGAAGTTTATGGTAACATCAAATTAGAAACATTTTTGTGTGAGATATTGGTGATATGAAAAGCATCCATCTATTTTGAAGCAACAATAGGAATTTATATTTCCCATATTTGGAATTCATGGCGACAGTTACTAAAACACAAAGATATATGTGCAGCTTCTACATATTTTGGTTAAAACTGTGCACAGGAATTATTGCTGAATCCAGTATAAATATCCACATAGACAGATCAGAGGAAAGTAGTATGCAGATTATAGAGAAATAAAATCCCATTGTGTTGTATACCTATGCAGGAATTTACCAAATTGCTACCAATTTCGTGATATGTGCAAGTGCATACAACCAAACACACTCTTAATTTGAAGATGTGGAATGCTTAATAATACATTTGAATCCTTGAATACAGGGTGTAGGAGTCTTTATTGTGTAGTGGCATACAATTTTTTAATTCTCTAATGTTCAATGAACCCTTGAATGTATATTACAAATGAATATACTTATATAGAACTTTAAAGCACTGATGACTAGTGGTGAGGTAACTTATCTCTTGAAATTGAATTTTGATTGCATGGATAAACTGACTGGTAATTGCTTATTTTAGGTTCCATTAACTACATGCAAATAAAGTTGTTCTTTGGCACAATCTTAATAGGCCAGAATAAATGTCTATAAACATTAATATTACAGTATGTGTACAATAACATTATTTTGAGGAAAAAGATCATTGGCATGGTATGCATACCTATGAAGTTGCTTAAACCTTATTTGTAACAATATGTCATGCAAACTGTCCTAAGTTTTGAATATTTACCTATTGCGCAACATATTCAATTCTTGCATAGTATTTGGAAGTGAGTGTATAAGAATGATTTTAAATCTTTTGTGAAGATATTATTTTTTGCTAGGATCGCGTAATAGCTTTAGATAACATTGAAGGTTATCAAATTTTTATTCAAAATCAGTAACAATATTTTTGGAATAGTTTTAAGCCATTTGCTAATCTATGCAAATCTCCTATATGCCTCATATTGTCAAACTATTGTAATTATCTATAGATAGCTCAGGAGAGAACATATGCATTCGTCAAAAAGCGTTAGAAGTTTTTAATGAAGGCCTACAACAATGACAGGGTCCAGCACCAAGCATAAGTCATGTATGTATGTTTTTAATATATGTATAAACACTCTTCACTGCCATATAAGGCATTGGGATAATCACACATCCTGAATATGCTGTGATCCAGAGTTTTATTGCTCCTTGATAGACATTGGCTTGTAAGTGCTACTAGGAGGAGGATAATCTGTTGAAGAAAAAATAATATAAATACTTACTTGCTGTGCACTAAGTTACCCCAGATTATTATTCCATATCACATCAGGGAGTGAAAGTAGGCAAAATATACTCTTCTTGAGGCATTTTGGTTAAGGATCTATAGGCTCAAGAATGTTCTATCGATAAACTCTTCTTGTATAATTATAATAATTGATTGTTAATTGCTTCTACTTTGTTCTGAATTGACTAAAGTTTATTTTATCACAGTTTTATCGATGAGCAAGGTTTGTAAATTTTGAAAATAAGTGAAATTTATTTCTGTGCTGAAAAAGAATTGTGGATGATTGTATTTGACATGAAATTTTTGTTTGCTTGTAACAGTGCTTTCCATATCATAAGGTGGAACAGATCTTTGCATGCTTGCAATAATACTTTCCTTGATATAAGGTGAAATGGTATTGTTTGCATGCAATTTTTCTTTGATTGCCATAATAATTTCCTTATCATAAGACGGAAAGGTGATATTTGCATGCTTGCAGTAATAATTTCACTATTATAAGGTGGAATGGTTGCTTGCACGAAATTTGTATTCTGTGACCATATAGTTGTCGATGAGTATAGAAGACACAAAGTTTTCTTATATTTCAGTCTTAAGTTGCCATAAGTTTATTATATGCAAATATTTGGCATTGATATTGTATAAAGTGATGGGTTCCACATTCCTGAGTTTATTTCTTGCTGGGGTCTACAGAACAAGCAAGCATAATGTGAAAATGCTTTTAGGATTAATTTATTACTGTAATTGTTGGTTGTTAGGAATTAGAACTCCATGAAAGTTTAAAAATATTTTAAATCTCATTCTTACTCTGTGATTCACACAGTGCACAATAACAATTAAACAATATAAATTAACATAATACTTTTTAATGCAGAATACTGCTGGTATACTGCTATAACAAAAAATCTGATTTTCTTCAGAGGAGGCTTTCATGTTTTAGTCAATGGCAGATGTCAATTTATTATAGCTATTTACAAATTCTTACTCAAAACTCCATTATAATAATTTTTGTGTGCTAAATCATCCTCGAAGAAAACACTGGAAAGCAGTATGGAACTGACATGGTTAGGTTAGGTTCCCCCAAATCAAAATCCAGTTCAGATACTAAAATAGGTTATATCAACATTCAAGGTATCCACAACAAATGCTCACTTATTAACGATTTTGCAAATGAAAATAGCTTTAACTTTCTTTGTCTATCCGAGCATTGGTGTCAAAATAATGAAATAGCATTCAGCAAGCTAGATGACTATAAATTATTAGGTAGCTATAATAGAAACATAAACATGGAGGTGTGGCTATATATGTACATGTTAACCAAGCTCCTCATTGTAGTACACTTGAGCTAAGTGCCTTTTGTAAGGAACTTGACTTCGAAGCAACAGGCATAATTGTTCAAGAAAGTAAATTAATAATAGTAGCATTATACAGATCTCCAAAGGGTAACCCAGGAATCTTTCTTGAAAAACTTGATGAGGTATTAAATTTTCTTGTAAGTCCCAGATGGAATCACTTCAGTATTGTAATAGGGGGAGATTTAAACTCAGATTTTGATATAACTACAGTAAAATCCAGTGTAAAGGAGTTTGAAAACCTACTCAGGGAGTTTAATTTCAAATGCACAAACAACAAACCCACAAGAGTTTCTGCCTGCTTAGATAATATATTTACCAACATTAATCAAACTGATGTGACTGGTGACACAGCAATTTTTCCTTTCTCAGATCACAATGCTGTTTGGCTCAAGATAAAACTTAGACTAAGTAAACACATTCCCATATACTCAAAACGAACGGTGATCTCAACACCCAATACAGATAACAAAATATTGAAATTTAAAAGTGCTTTAGGTAACACTGAGTGGGTGAACTTGCTGTGTAAGTCTCATCTCTCTAACCTTCTATCAACGGAGGAAATTTTTGAAAGATTTTTTACGGCCTTTACAAATACTTTTGAAAGTTGTATACCAGTAAGAAAATGTGTTGGTCGTCTCCTTAGCGCGGTGGTAGCATTGCTACTTACCAAGCGGGAGACCTGGGTTCGATCCCCAGTACCGGCGTGGGGATGTTTCCCCCGCTGGGAGACCTGGCCCGGGGTGCACTCAGCCTCATAAGGTCCCTGGGGGGCCAATTGAGGAGCTACTTGATGGAGAAGTAGTGGCTCCAGGTCAAGAGGACCGCATTAACCGGCTGGGGGGATTCGAGGCGCTGACCACGTCTCACCCTCCAATACTGCACCCCATCCATGACGTCTGTAGTGGACCGAGATGGGGGACGCAGCGGCCAGGCGGTAGGCCAAGGTTCCCCGTGAGCTGTCGTGCCATGGAGTTAAAAAAAAAAAAAGAAAGAAAATGTGTTGTTAACATCAACTGTAATCGAAGGAACGTTTCAAAAAGTGTAATTGGTTTACCGAAAAATTAGCTAAAATGTTAATATATCTAGATATATTTAGGAAAGAAAGGACAGAGGGGACTAGGAAAGCTTACCTAAAAACAAGAAACGAATACAAAAATGCAGTCAATGAGGCAAAATGTGTCGGTGTATCTATGTACAGCAGAACATATAGCTCAAGAACGAAAACTTTGAATAATACCAAACTTGGTATTTACGTTCTTCATCATGTATGGATACAACACGAAGATTTTTGAGAAAATCCCGTCCTAAACTACCCTGCACTGGGAAAAATTCCAACATTTTGGTATTATCAAAAACGGGTTGATTAAAATGACTTAATAACATTAAGAGTATAGAATCCGCTAATAATAAATGTAAGACCGCTTGGGGTTTGATCAACTCCATTGCTAGAGATCATAAAAAAGAATCTATAGACATTGCCCCAGATGCTTTTAACAATTTCTTTATAAATTCGGTAGAAGAAATTAGAACCAACATTAAAAAGCCTAAAGAACACATGCAAGATCTAACAACACAACACAAGGTGGAAATTAATCAAAGAGGTTTTGTTTTCTCTGAAATAAATCCAGATATCGTATTACAAACTGTTAATAACTTAACGTCATCAGACAGCGTTGACATATATGGATTGTCCAACAATTTAATTAAAAAAGTCATAGATTGCATTGTATTTCCACTTACCTTTTGTTTAAATAGATGTCTTATGGAGGGAATCTTCCCAAATATGCTTAAAACATCGAAAGTTATCCCAATCTATAAAAAGGGAGACAAAAACTCTGCAGCCAGTTATCGTCTAGTATCACTAGTTCCCATATTTTCAAAAGTATTGGAAAGTCTTATTTATGCTCAATTATATAAATATCTAGACAAAGTCAACATATTTACAAAATCTCAATTTGATTTCAGGAAAGGGAAGTCCACAGTGGATGCTATAGTATCACTGGTAAAAAGGGTACTTACAAGCTTTGAATCAAAAAATTGTGCACAGGCTATCTTTTGTGACCTTAGTAAAGCATTTGATTGCATAGATCACACAATTTTAATTAACAAATTAAATTACTATGGAATAAAAAGCCCCGCAATAAAAATTTTTAGATCCTACCTGGAAAATCGTAAACAAGTAGTATGTATAGGACACAAGAAATCAAGTATGGCAGAAGTCAAATTCCACAGGGCTCAATTCTCGGATCATTACTATTTTTATTAATGATAAATGATCTCCCATCCTGCTTACCCACTCACTCAGTCCTCTATTCAGATGACACTACTTTTCTCGATGTTAGCACAGACTTGCAGTTACTTCAAACCGAAGCAAATAGTACATTAATGCAAGCTGATATATGCTTCCGAGCCAGTGGTTTTTTACTTAATGAGAATAAAACACAAAATATGTTATTTAATTTAAGAGAAGTCCCTTTTAATAATAGTTCTGAGAACGTAAAATTTTTAGGTGTAGTAATAGATAACAAATTATCGTGGACACCACATATTAATTACATAACATCCAAACTCTCCAGAGTAATTCACTTGATCAGAAACTTAAAAGTGCATATACCTGAAGCGTATATTAGATCAGCCTATTTAGCATTTTTCCAAAGCATAATAACATATGGAATTTTACTCTGGGGAAACAGCTCACATGTTAACGAGATACTTCTATTACAAAAAAAAGTCATTCGAATCATTTCTGATGTACCGAAACTTGCACACTGCAAACCTTTATTCATTAAACTAAAAGTAATGACTGTAATAAATTTATACATTTACACTGTATTACTGTACATAAAGAGTCACTTACCTGAATTCCAAAATAGACAAGATATACATACATACAATACTAGAGGGGGTCAAAATATTAATATGCCATACCACAGGTTAACCACATCCCAGAAGAGTTTTGAAATATTAGGTATAAAACTTTACAATAATTTACCCATAGAAATAAAACAATTATCAGGATCAAGCTATAAGAATAAGCTCCATGAATGGTTAGTGGCTAAACCTTATTACTCAGTAAAGGAATACTTTAAAAAGTAATGTTACTCAAAAACATGCTAAGTAAATTTGCTTCTCAAATGATTTTGATGTTGTTTACCTTATAAGATATTATGTATTTACTTTTCTTAAATTAATCAATCACTCTGTTCTTTAGAATTTTGTATGGATAGGAAATAGTTAAGCAATTTTATTCATGTATAGCAGCTTGGTTATCAAATATTGTAAATACTCATTATATCTTAGTAATTTATTTGTAAACATATTGTTCTACTGAGAAGATTGTATAAAGCTTTTGTAATTTTGTGACGTTGTCTATTGCTGTACAGCTCAATGACAGTAAAAATTATTATTGTTATTATTATTATTATTATTATTATTATTGTTGATAATAATACATAGGTGTGTTCCACTGAGAAGTGATTCAGAGTGTTTAAATTCTCTATCCCAACCAAAAGACACACTTTCCTTTGTATTACTTGTTTTAGGAAGCAGCTAGTGACTGGTCCTCGTGTACACCAATATCTGCAGCATTAGTTGCAGATGATGTAGTAATAGAAGAGGTTTCTGGCATGAGTGGGAAGGTAATCAAGAAAGACTTATCAAGGAGCCACTGGACAAGAAGGTGAAGACTTGTGCTTCAGAGATCCTCAATAGAAAAGCTGTACGAGGAGAAAATAGCTGTTCTACAAATGCAGAGGAGATTTGCAGAGGAGGGGAGAGCAGAAGGAAGAGCTGCTCATAGTTTGCAACAAGAAATACGAGCAGAGCAATTAAAACAAGAGAAAATAAAAACTGAATTATTACAGATAAAAAGAAATAAAGAATTACAGTAAAGTTTCTTTGTTCCTTAATTTTATTTATTTAAAGTGCTAAGACAATTTATAATATAATTATGCTTGCTCCTTTCATCTTGATCCTTTGGCCATACTCCCTTCTGTCACAAGAGTTCACAACAAACTGAAAAAAAAAATTAAAAATTGCAATTTCATTGTAATGAATCTGATGTCAAGAACATTTTTATTGAGGTCCTCAAGTATGGCAATGTGCAATGATGGGAACAATGGCTCATGGCAACAGGGTTCACTCATTTATTGTTAGTGTTTATCTTTGGGGAAATTTCTTTAACTTTAAACACACACTCATACTTCCAGACTCTGGGCTAGAGAAAAATTCCTACCACCCTCACCCAGGAATCGAACCGGAGAACCCTTGCTCAATAATTTCTCCATTGGTTTGTGTACATTTGAGATATTAGCATAAAGAATAAAATATATTTGTTTTTAATGTTCTGAAACTACCTGTTAAGTCCAATTCTTACAGGATTTAATTAACTTGCACACCTAAGATTTAAAAGCTATAACCTGCTGGCATTGGATAGTTAACTACTGCAGCATTTTAAGAGCTTGTTAAAATGCTGTGTTATAATTAAAATTTATGTATACTGCTTTACTCCAGTGTACCTATTTGCCACAAAAGAAAAAAGAAAAAAAAAAAAAAAGATTAAAATGGACTGAAGGATAATATTGTATAAGAATATATAAAGGAAATCTCTGAATTAGTATGGTTACAGAAGTTCATAATGCTTATGGAACGTTTAATATAAAATTAAGTTAAATGGAAGGAAACTTATAACAGTGAAATTGGTAACATTAAGAAGTGAGTTATTTGACCAAATTTAACAAACTTCTTGCATTATATGGCTGCATGAAAAATGTCCTTTAACAACATTCCAATCTTATTATGTAATACTTGTTTATAAATGTTACAGTGCTTGTAATTGTAGTTTTATCCTGTGGTTCACTCTGAAATTTATATATAAATATATGATGCCATAAAGTGAAGAGCTTTGAAGCGTAATAATAAACAAATGTAACGTTTACTGACCTTTCAAAATAGTTTGTAATCAGTGTCCATCTTGCAGTATCATTTGCACCTCTTCTACTTTGTGGCTGTATGGGCATCCTTCCCTCTTCCAATAGTTGCTCCCAAGGAGCTGGTGAGTGGACCTCAGGATCGTCTAGAGGCATATTTTCACCTCTTTGCTGCAGCAAGTTGTGCACTACTGTAGTAGCAACAACAATGGCAAAAATAGCTTGAGTCTTATGCCCAAAGCTAGGGCAGGAAACCGCCTTTTCCAAATTCCAAACAAACGTTCAACTACATTTATTGAGCGAATCTGTGATTCATTGTATAGCTGTTCTGCTGGAGTTTTGGGGCTTTCAAGTGGAGTCATCATGAATGGGGTTGAAGCATATCCTCCATCAACCAACAGAAGCCCATCACCATAATCCCCGCTTAAAAACTTGGCATGGCAAGAGGAATTGTTAAATATCATGCTGTCATGGGTGAAGCCTGGCCATCGTGCTACAAGGTTGGTAAATTCCAAATTGGAATTGCATATGGCCTGCACATTTAGGGAGAAGTAATTCTTTCTATTGCAAAAGAGTTCTGCATTTTCTCCTCCAAAAAGAACAATAAATGCAAAATCATGTTTCATTTACAATGAAATTTGGTTGCAACTATATAATTTGTTGAATATTTAAAAATGACTATTTGTTTACTAGGTGAAGCAATCCTAATGTGTGTGCAATCCATTGCACCAATAACTTTTGGAAGTCTTGCAATATTATAAAACTTCAATTGCTCCTTCCTTCTAGCTTCCAACTCTTCTGGGATACTTTTATATTCTCGGCAGAGAGAGGCAATGGCAGCACTAACTTTGTGCACAATTCTATGCACAGTTGGCTTGCTAGCTCCAATGTAGTCCCCTGCCATCAGCTGGGAGCAACCAGTGACATAATATCTGAGAGCAGTCAGGAGCTGGTTCATTGGTGAAAGTGAAGCATTCCTAGGAAAATAGAAAATAATGCTCAAAACAAAAGAAGCACATATATATATATATATATATATATATATATATATATATATATATATATATATATATATAAAATCACGGGGAATTTGGAATTAACACAAAGGTTTTGAGAATTAAATTTGTACTAAATATGTAGGCATTTCATAGCATTAAGTTACTATATAACATATGCAATACAAATGGGAATCATAATGAATGTGTTCGACATTAAATTAATATAATTCATTTTAATATGTAGGGGTTATCATATAGATCTTGAGCATGAAGTGACTATATGTAGAATTAAACAATTGGAGATTAATGAGTATTGCAAAGTTCTTGTGCATTTAATTACTGCATATAGTTGACAGCTGGGTTTAGCTTCAACTTCCGACAGCTGGAATGAGGTGTTTTTCGCAGATGATTGGGGATTTAGATGTGCTGACCCCTCAGCTACTCTGTCGTCTACTAAAAACATCCCTCGGCTACGCCTTGCGGCTTAGGGCCCTGAGCATTGTGCTACGCTTATGTATGCCAAAAAGCACAGTCCACGTTGGAAAGGTTTACTCGGGAGTAAAGCATGTTTTACCCGAGATTAAAATTTACTCTCAGTTGGTGAAACCGGCCCTAATGCAAGGACTGATGGTAGCACAAATCAACCAAACGACAACTGATGTATGTTCTTTGCCGCAAAGCCCAAGACCAAGCTAAGATTGTGGAATTGCATTAAAAGCATTAGAAATACCTGCCCGAGCTATACTCAGACATGGGCCTCATGAATATTTCACATGGCCCAAGCTATACTCGGGTTTGGGCTTCAATGTGTTAATAAATTTTTGATGAAGAGAGTCAAGCATTCATGGTTTGAGCCTCAGCAATAGTATTAAACTTCTCAAATATGATTTCACTTCTCAGCTTTAACTTATGCACTACTGATTTGAAAGGACAATATTAAATGCAAAAGATTCTGATCTCAGTACTAAAACTGGTATTGCTTAAAACTGTTCTGCATATAAACTGTGCTTACCTTAAAAAATTGACATCTTTTATAAGAATAATGTGAATTAATTTTTCAGTTTTTAACAAATCCATACTTGAGATAAAAATTAAATTGGTTTCAAATTGCTAAATATTCCTCTAATTTTAAAAGTATTAAGCCCTTAGGAGTTTGTTTTGAGGCTAATGGAATTTGTTCTGTCCATCCTCTTTGAGGTCATCCTGTTTATATAATAATGCTTGATTAGGGAATTTCGAATGTTGCATTATTTGCATATATTTGTTCTACTGTATATTACTGAATTGCTGTATTTCCTCTGTCATATAATGTTCTTCTAATCGTGCCCTCATATGAGCATTTCTAAGCCAATCTACTCTTGTTATTCCGAATATTGATCTTAAAAATCTTGCCTGTGCAGCCTTTAAGTATTGACCTCTTACCATTTCCACTAACCCATTTTTCGCATCCAAATTTCAATGTTGGGTTAGCTACTATCTTATGAATTCTTAGTCTTACTTCCTTTCTCATATTCTTCATGAAGTTTATTTTTATGCATACATTTGAGTTTATATGTATGTGTATATATATATCAATATTTTCTTCAATATTCACTTTTCTTTCAATAATTCCTATTTTGTACTCTAGATATGTGAATGTTCCCACTTATTTGCTTAACTTTCCCTGATTGTCTATTTGTTGAATGAAACAAATTCAGGAACCAAAGTTTCCTTTTTTGATGCTGAGTACTCCACTAAGCAACTTACTTCAAATTTTATTCACATTTCAGTATGCAGTATACATGGATGTGAGATATCCTGAGAATTCATTGCATGAAGGTAAAATATTAATTACAACTCTCTGTTTTTGTGTTTAGTTTGTCTGTGAATTTTGGGTGTTTTGTGAGTGCTTTCTAGCTGCACAATATAATATGTATCCTATATTTAAAGCAAATCTAGAAAACAAATCTTCAATACACCACTTAATATCTCCAGTAAAATATAGACTTCTGAGTGCAATAATATTTCAAGTTAAAAACAGAGTTTTCATCAGAAAAAGTAATAGGGGAAAAATGAACAAAACATTGGTTTTGTAATATATTTAATATCAGAAATCATGTTTGCATGAACATGTGGCTTGTTTTAAAGGTAATCCTTATATTAACATATCAATATTTTGTTTCGTATTCCATTTAATGAAAATGACAATACACTTTACAAAAAATCCTTAGCATGGCTTCGGAAAGGAAGTAAAGCCGTTGGTCCCATGTCGTGGATTTACCTCAAGCCTGATAGAGAGGCCTCTGAGCAAAATTAAGTGGTCTTTCATGCACAGTTTAGAATGGGATGTTGAGAACCACAGTAGTAAAGAGCGTCCATAAATAACACGACGTTTCCATTTTTTTTTCAAGGGGGTAAAACTGGGTAGTATTAATCTTTGTTTTTAAGACATGGTACACATATATACAGGTCCAGGTCCATCCTATGCAGCCCCAAACATCTGTCCTCTTTGTTGATGCATATGGCTCATTACAACGAAGACATGTGGAACCGTTATCATCCAGCATTTCAGTCTCTGAATCAGTACCCGAATTACTCATTTCTGGATCTTTGAATTACATTGTTTGGACAATTTTCCACATACTTCTTTTTGCAGGATTCTTGCGGGTTTTCGATTAGGTTATTTCTATATGGAGAGCCACAGAATGGGATCGTTTAGAAACTGGATGTTGATATGATGGAATTGGGACTATATCTCTTGGTGATTACGGAAAGGAAGACCATTGTAGGCTTGAGGGTCCATGTTATGGTTCATAGGATTCTGAAAGAAAGGAAGATTGTGTTAGTCCTGAGGGTCCAGGTTGCAGTTCATAGAATTCTTGAAACTCTTGTTAAAATTAACATGGTCATTACCTTTTCTGAATGATATTTCTTTTGTTAGTTTTCCTCTTTTCAGTTTTTTCACCCTATCCTCCATAGTTGATTGAGGGATATTGAAAGTAGAAGATGCCCTTTTTATCCCATACCTTTATTAACAACTGCTTCAATAGCTAATGCCATACTTTCCTCTAGTCAATTTTGGTGATTAGTTTTAAGAATGTAAATCTGTGGCATATTGAGAATGTAACCTAGAATAATAAAAACAATGTGAAAATACACTCAACATTACTTAACTTGTATTACAATAGTTATTTACCTCCTTTGAATTGATAACAGAATATCTAAAGGCATGGAGGCATAGCTGATTCTGCCCCACCCTGTCCTGCCCCATATTGCCATATTTTAAAATACTCTGGATTCCTTTGTATTACAACCAACAAAGCATTTTCAAAGTATGCATTTAAAAGCTTAACACTAAGACTACTACCACACTTACCCACAATACACACCGACACAACTTTCTCTGTTTGTAGGTTTGATGAATAAGATGAACAATTGAATCCCAAACTCGGTTTTTCTTCTATACACAATTATTCTGTAAACTCACATTAGACCAGCATGAACATGCTATACATGACTGATAAGCATGGTAGCAAGAAGTGTTACAGTGGCAGGTGGCATCACAATCCAGTAGAAATAAGCCTGTACCTGGTTTCACCCCTCTACCTGGTCATACCCCATTTTCCCTTTAATTTTGGATTTATTCAGCTCCTGATTTTCTGAGCTCTTGACATACCTACTATTTTTGAAAAGCGTTAAATATGCATCATAAAATATTATATATTTATTGAACTGAAGCATGTGAAACATTGTTTGATACTTTTGCCTATATTATCTCTCTGATGTTATACATATAAGATGACTAACATTTACTAATATATCAAAAATCAGATTGTTAGTTATCGCTCTGTATATCTGAGCTATCATGTGTAAAGCCACATACAGCAGAGGAAAATGTAAGTATACGTAACGATAGCAAAAGTGCATCCCTTTATGGAGGATATATGGAATTTTTATATCAATAGTGAAAGAGGTTTATATGTTTTATCTTATCAGCAGGGAAAAATAGACCAACATTTTTTTGTTAATCATTCATGTATTAGTGTTTTTAGTAAATCATAATAACTAAAGATAATTATAATTTTCTGTAACCTAAGTATTAGTTTTTAAAATATTCTTTTGCCACTTGGACTGACAAAATATTTTCTATCATTTTGTATTTTTAGCCTCTGTCATGTGACAATCTTTCCTTTAATTTCCCCTTTTATTTTTAATTACATCATGACTGAGCAATTTTGGTATGCTTGCATTTCAGGTTGACCCAGTGACACCAGAGTGGGTGTACTATGGCAACATCCCCTGAGAAGAATGGATGAAGTGAGTGGCTGCAGGTAGATAGACCACACAGACAACAGAAAATGTTTCCAATTTGTAAAACCCATGCACAATTAGAGAGCATTAAACTGGACAATTTTTTTTTATTTTATGAATAGTGACATCGTGTGTATACCACCAGAAATTGTGTAAAACTTCAAATAAAATAAATTGAGATTATGCATATTGAGACTGCTCTAAAAAATACAGAATGTCAATTAAAATGTAGTACTTAGTAAAATAATTATTTTTGCCTTCAAACATTAATTATGCTTCAAAATCTTTGGACTTCTAACCAGGTAAAAACTTGGCTTGACACCAATGTTTCAAAGAAGTGCATCTTCCTCGTCTTCAGGGTGAAATGAAGACGAAGAAGATGCACTTCTTCGAAACGTTGGTGTCAAGCCAAGTTTTTACCTGGTTAGAAGCCCGAGAAGATTTTGAATTAATATGTCGCTAGGAAAGCTTCAGTTCTTATTAATTATGCTGTTCAGAAAAAAAAAAAGTATTTCAATGGAACAAGAATGTAAATTTATTATTTAATTTCAAGATGAAGGCATACATAATCTTAAAATTAAGAGAAAATAAAATCTAAGAGTAAAACTGCTTTCAGTTAACATGCAGCCTCATCAGTGAAAATTCTGTTAGTTCATGACATTGTCAACAGAATATTTGGAACTAGTTCCAGCAAGCATATTTTCTGTTTTTATTTTCCATGTTTCTGGTTTAATTTCAGTAAAAGGTTCATCTATATCTTTGCTCTGTTGTTTATAATTTCTCTAGAAATTACTGCTGAAGATGTACTCTAAGCTAATTAGTATTAAAGAAAGGAGGATTGTAACACTATTAAGTAATAATTAAACAGCTTTGATATGTTTAATGGGTCTTATGTCTGATTGATTGATTGATACCTCATGCATTCTCAAACTGATTGGTCCATGTTTCTCAATGTAGCTATAAGTGAAAAGAGTTGTAGATGGTGGATTTTAAAAATGGGCTTAATGTCTTACACCTCCAGGTTATAAACTTATACTCCATCGAGCTACACATTTTCTGATTTCTGTAGCCAATATACAAACCTTAGTGAGAAACTAGTATTTTGTTGAGAACGAAAGACAGATGCTGGATACATTTAGTCTAGACCAGGCATCCCCAATTCGAGTCAAGGTCGCCTGAGGGCGCGCAGGGCTGAACATTATACTCATTGAGGGCCACACAGGTACACAGTCCAATATATCCATGCAGCAGTGGTGTAATACTACATATTAGTACTATGGTGTCCTACTTATGATGGCTGGTACATCCGCGTTGAGATGACGGTCTACTACACCTGTGATGTTTCAAGCAGAATGGGAAGAAAACTTTCTGTTTATGGAAGAAAATGATGTGGCAAAATGTTTAGTATGTTACAAACTTCTAATCAAACTAACTAAATATAATTTGCAACAGCATTACTTGCTATGTCATGCACAACGTAAAATAAACAAGGCAGATATATATACTAGTGCTAGTGTTGTTAGAGTGACTTATAAAATAGCATCACGTATTGCTAGGAACATGGGATCCTTCAGTGAGCGTGAGATGGCAAAACAATATTTAATAGATGCAGCTGAAGAATTGAGCCCAGAGTATGTACACGATTATCAATCAGTCAGTTTATCCGCCTCCATGATAACATGTCATATGAAGGACCTTGCAGATGATATTCAGAGTCAATTGTCTGAGATAACTACAACATTCATTGTGTTTTCTCTGGCAATAGATGAGAGCAATGATATAACTAACACTGTACAACTTGTTATCTACAGTAGAGGCGTGAATAAGGATCTTGAAGTAAGGGAAAAGTTGTTAGATATCATGCTGATGAAGCATACTACTACAGTCTTCATTTGCATCGAGGGAACAATTTGAACTTCCATGGCATAAAATGGTGTCGTTAGCTACTGACGGAGCACTGGTTATATGTGGAAAGAAACAGCATGCTATGGCATTAGTAGAACAAAGAAGGAAAGAATTAAACATACAAATGGAACTTATATGGGTGCATTGCATTTTACACCAAGAAAACTTATGTGCTAAAATCATTCGTCTGAGCAATGTAATGGATGTTTTTGTGCGAACAATTAACTTTATCAGATATAGGATTTAATCACAGAGAGTTCCAGGCACTACTTGTTGATATTGACAGCGAGTATGGAAATTTTCTTTACCACACGGAGGTAAGGTGGTTAAGACGAGGAAACGTTCTGCAAGGCTTTTTCGCTCTCAGGAATGAAATTGCTTTCTTTATGGATGTACATGGTAAACCTGTTCCAGAACTCCAAGTACAGCTGTGGGTAAATAATTTGACTTTCCTTGTAGATTTAACCTGTTACCTTAATGAACTGAATACTCCTTTTCAGGGTAGAGAGCCATAGAGGCTTTTAAACAAAAGTTACATCTTTGGGAACACCAGTTTAGCAATGCAGTGTCGATACATTTTCTAACCTCAGTGATTCAGTGTGTAGAAATTTTGCACTTTGATGAATATATTATATAACTATGCTGCAACAATTGCGTGAAGAATTCTAATGTAGATTCCAGGACATTATGCCACTTGAGAAACAATTTAAGTTATTTGCAACACCATTTTCAGTGAATATCCTTGATAGTCCTGTTGAACCACACTTGGAAGTAATAGATATGCAAAATGATACTGAAAGATAAATATTGAAATAGAAAAAGTATAAACCATTTCTACACTTCTGTACGACACGATAGATTTCCCAAACTCCACAATCTAACAGAAAGAATTTTGTGCATTTTCGGGACAACCTATGTTTGCGAATCACTGTATTCCTTAATGAAGTGTGCAAAGTCATGTCACAGAAGCCAGTTAAGTGATGGATCAATTGAAAATATGTTTGTGATTGGGTACTTGCAAACAATAGTCCCACATATTGAACAGCTGGTTGAAAATGGACAATTGCAAAAATCACAGCAATTTTCTGATGGCTAAGAAAGAGTAGTTTTCATGGACATATTTATTTGAAGAATAATATTATGTTTATTTATATTGTTTACTTCATTGAATTGCATAGTACCAACAAGAAGAAAGCTTTATATCACATTACATTGTTTATTTAGTTTATTAGTTTTACATGAGGGTTTGTATTTCGTTAATTGAATTTCCTGCCAATTAGATTTTATTTTGTATTATATTAGTCACCAGTAATAAAGTGTATAAAATACTGCTATCATTATTATGTAATTGACAGTGAAAGTGTAAGTTAATTTACACAGTGTAATTCTGCCACTGTAGCTCCTCCACTTCATGCCCACAACCGGACAGTCAGGGCTTGAGGGCTTTTACCGCCGCCCGAGCATGAGGTCTGTTGGGAAAGCCTGGTCTAGTCATAGGAGTGGGTTAGACTATTTGATCTATAAGTAGTTATTACACAAATACAGCTGACAAGACATTAAACTTAATCCAGGAAATATGTGAAGATAGGGTATTTGGAAAACGATTATGGCCTTCAGAATTTAACTATATGTGATTTATCTATGGGGGAAATTGAAAAATAAGATATGTGTATCTCAAACCCTATTCCTTTGAAGAACTAAAAGAAAACATTAGACAAGAAATCCACTCAATTGACTCTCGGGGTGAAGTAAAATATCCTGAGAAGATACCAGAAATATAATGATGACAGACAACATTCTCAACATCCCATATCATAAGATGCATGCTTATTATCATTGTAAATTGTGTTTGTAAATATGAGGCTGTTGCATATCTGTGCGAGTATAAAGACCAAGCTGCTGGCTTACTCAGGTCAGCTCATGAAACAGGATGCATGCAGAAGGGATACTGTAGTGTCATCCTCCACGGCTAAATGTATCAATATGTTAAAACCCCAAAATATTTCTTTTTTACACAAACTAAGTTTGAATTGAATTTGAGTTAACAACCAAATCATAATACACCTAACGTTGCGACTTCATTATTATTGGAGTAGATTCAAATAAATTGGATATGTTCAAAAATATATGAATGTGACATTATTAAAGACAGACAGCAAACACTTTCGGTAACATTCTGATGTATAATATTTGGTATACAAATCTTAACTTATTAATAAAAAGTACTGTGTGTAACACTAAATCAAATAAAACTGCTGTATTTTTTTCTCCATCTATATTAATGCATATAAAAAGATGACACATACAAGGGCGAATTGAAAAGTAACGCACACTAACTTTTCACAAAAAAGTTTTAATATTTAAAAAAAATCACAATTGAACTTGCACCAGTTACCTACTTTTTGATATAGTGACCAACTTTATCAACACATTTGTCTCATGATACTAGTTTCAATATGCCCTGTTTGTAGAAGACCCGTTTCTATGAATTATAGCCATCTGCGGACTGCTGAGATACCACTTCTGTTGCAAAGCATTGGCCTGATAGGAATTTCTTAATGGGACCAAACAGTTAAAAGTCCAATGGTGCAAGGTTCAGAATGTATGGTAGATGCTGGAACACCTGCCAACTAAATTTGGTGATTTTGTGACAATCAGTAGCAGCAGCAACATGGGGGCGAGCGTCTTGAAGTTTGACATCAGCAGTATTGATATTTGTCATTTGCTAGAAAAGGCATGTCGCAACTTCACCAAAGTTTTAATGTAGGCTGCAACATTCACAGTGGTCCAAAGTTTTAATGTAGGCTGCAACATTCACAGTGGTCCCATGTTCAGCAGCCCACCAATAAAACACCATGCATATCCCAGAACACTGTCACAAGCACTTTCCTAGCAGATTGAGTGACTTTGAATTTTTTCTTTACTGGGAAACCAGCACTCCATACTTGTCTGCTTTGTTTCGAGCATGTAGTGGTATGCCCACGACCCATCACCAGTGATGATTTCTCTCAGAAAGTCATGCCCTGCACTGTATTAAGTGATCCAAACTTGTCATCATTAGCTGACCCTTATGGTTGTCTTATCAGGTTCTTAGGCACCCAGTGAACACTAACTTTATGAAATTTCAAAGTGTCATGAACAATATCGTACATTGTACCATAGAAAATGTTGAACTGCTGAGATAAGGTTCGCAGTTGCACATGCCAGTCGTTCAAATTTCCCACCTCGAAGCCTCTAACATTCTGTGAGGTTACAGCTGTTACCGGCCCCCCGTAGCTGGTGAATCACTAAGGTTCACATGGCCCTTTTGGAAGAATGCACACCTCATAGAGACATTGCTACAGTCCATACAATCATCCCCATATAAGCCATGCATGTCCCTGTGAATTTTACTTGGTTTATGTCCTTTGGCCCATAAATATCGAACCGCACCTCTCTGCTCTTCATACATGGACAGCAGTAGCATGCATGCCATCTTTGTTGTGTAATTCATGCTTCTCTAGCTAGAGCTGCAGATGAAACAAAAATACCCTCTGTAGTGAAAACTTCAAGCTATATTTGTGTGCAATTGCAATGTTCCAGCTGCAATACCAAGTCAGAAAAAATTATTATGCATTGCTTTTCGATCCGCCCTCTTCCTTTTTTTTGGAAACAGCAAATTCAATATTTTACCACACAGGAGATTATTAAGGTGAAACAAGCTTCCATTTAATCATAATTTTTGTATCAGAACTGGAAACTGGGAATACCTTAAGCAGTTTTTGACGTCTTCATCAACATATGGCCTAGGTCCAACTGTAACTAAGTTTTCTTTATTAGACATATGGGGTCTCAGAGATATAAATCAGATATAGTTGGTGGTTATCAATGAACATTAAGAAAACCTAAGCGATCAAAGTTACCCTATGATTGGTGATACTTTGAACACTGCATTAATTTTCATTTAAATACAAGATAATTTCAAAGATGTTAACTTTAATAATTACGTTTGAGTGTCATTTAGGTGCCACATCCACTTAGCTTCTTGGCTGTTATCAACTGCATGTAATTTCTGCTATTCTCTTTCCTTTTAGTATGCACATTTCTTTTATCTTTCCTAAATATTGTCCTATCCCTTTAATTCTTTGCTTTCCATTTCCATAGAATATTTTTTGGCTACCCTTTCTCCTGGCACACAATTTGCATTCCCAAATTTCTTTCCTCCTCCAATTTCCTACCTCTTTACATTCAGTTAAACAGTGAAGAATGCCTGTGCAAAATACATAGTTCTAATTCAATACCTTTTCGCTAATTAAGAAGTAATGCTCCCATCCTCATCCAAGCCAGTCCTTCCCATTTTTTATTACATTTATTTACATAAGCTTCCCATAAACATTCTTCCTTTGTTTTAAATTTTTAGCATCCCCCATTTTCTGTTTAAGATTCTACCCTTTTCCTCACTGACTTCCAGAATTCTTTTTTATTTTCTTCTTCCTTTCTCCCTATTTCACCCATCAGTGCAACCTAGGAACAAACTCTTACCACCAATTTGAAGGCTGCAGGTGACATAAGGATTATGCAGCTGCTGCTTCTTCCTGTTTGGTGCTGTAACTGACATTGTGTATCTGAGTATCTACATATTATTGAGAATTTTTTTTATTTCCAACATATGTCCAAAGAAAACTGTGATGCCACGCTGGATTAATATCTGTGGACCAAAAGTCAGCATTTTTTCCTTTCTGAAGGATGAACAACTGAAACAGAAATGGTTATCAACAGTACACAGGAATTGCTTCACACCAAATTGACTGAGTGTTGTATATATGGATATACATTCTATATAACAGCTTAATTAGGTATATGATATTCTTTAGAAATATCAGATAAATAATCCGATAATTGTGGAAATAAATCAACCCCACAAAGGACGTAGAATTCAATTATAGGTTATGATAATTTGTTTAGATATGGTAAAGGATGGAGTTTTCAAAGAAGTATCAAGTTCGTTTGTTGATCTGAGATTAGAACCATAGTTTAGTTAAGTACAAAAAGAGGGCTAATTTGATCAGAGAATCGTCGAATACTGTGGGCTTTAAACTCTTCATAAGTATAGCCATGACTAAACATGTATAATGAAATTATGCCTTTCTAAGTATGTTTTTAGTTTTAGGAGCAACTTGTCGTGGAATAAAATATTATATTTGGAAAATAATAATATAGCTAGCAGCATACAAATACCAATGAAAGTAGGTTTCTTTCAGCAGCTATTCTGCAAAATTTTCGGTTATATTACTCTGCAGGTGTGCCACTCCAAGAAGATGTATGCAGTTGTAAATACTTCAGTAATATTGACGAGTGGAAATTCAGATTTATGTTGCAATGGCATTTGAAAATGAAGAAAAAATGTTGAATACTTAAGCTGTGTCCATTGTAAATAAGAAAAGAAAATAACATTATAATGTTTTCCACTCACATGACTTTCTATATCTGTTATGCAAATAAACTATTTTCTTACCGAATATTATTCTTTTATCTACATCAGGCTCATCAGGATAAATATTAGCATAAATGGTCTTATTATGTACTTGCTTCCATGTAAGTAGGGAACTAAGGACATACACTAGATTGAAGTGATCAAATCTTTTAAAACATGTCACTGTGTGATTGACTTTAAAACTAGATTCTTTTGGCATGACCGGAAATACAAACAAGAGAGATATGAAGTGTTCCTGTTTGAGAAAAGTATAGGTATTTTATAGTTAAAGCCAATAACAGGGAATATCTCGTGAAAGGTTAACTTAGCAAAAAGTAAATAAATAAAAAGTATCTGAGATATCGCATTCAGACGACTTTTTTTACCTGTTCTGCAAACAAAAGTTCTTACAAAAAGTTCATGCTAATCAAGATAAACATTAACAGAAATGGTATCACTGCTTAATTCCTTATAAGTAGAAGGGAAATAAGGGAATACATTAGGCTAAAGTGATAGTCATTTAAAAGCTGTCACTATGTGATTGACTATGAAATTCAGTTCTCTTTGTATGACCAGAAGTAAAAGTAAAGAATCATGGACGACTTCATATTTGAGAAAGGTGTAAATACTTTAAAATTGAAACCAATAACAAGGAATATCTTGGAAATGGTTAGCTCCACAACAAAAATATATATGACATAAACTGTGTGTTTTGATAAGGTCTACGTCTTAGATAAAGTAAGATTTTCCCTGTCTCTTATAGTTTACTGTAATGCAAAAGTTATTCAAAATGTTGAGTACTTCAGATGCTATTCCCAACAATTTAATATATACATTTTGTTTTTCATTTACATATCTTTAAAGAATTGTTTGAAACTGAATCATTAGAAATATTTTTGAGAAAATTAAGAATTTCGAGAATATTTCCATGTAAAGGGTAGTTTGCATGGGGGATTTTCTAGAAAATCTTTATATCGCATCCGAGGGAGAAACTAAACTTACATACCAGGTTTAACATATAACAGACTGTTTGTTTTTGAGTTTGCCCACAGGCTGAGAGAGAAACAGACCTAAAAACATGTATTTCTGATGAAATCTTGGTATAAACATTTTTGCTGCAATAAAATATATTCTCTACCTAGTATGTACATTATGCTTACATGGTAGAGAAAGTAAAAGTGTATATGAAATAAATTGTGTATTTTAATGAGGTAATTTTTGGTGTATCTCTTACAGTTTACCAGTTATACAAAAGTCATCCAGAATGGAGAGGTCTTCTAAGGCTATTCCCAGAAAATTCAAGACATACATTTCATTTGTAATGAAAATATCTTCAGCACATTTTATTTTAATCCATTTTTAAAAGAAATACACATTTTGAGAGAATGTTCCTTTTAAAGAGTAGTTGGGGATGAGGGACTTCTCAGAAAATCTTAGTGTCGCATCATTGAATGAAGCTTAAATTAAATACCAACTTTGTATTTAACAGACTTCTTGTTTGTTAGTTATGTAGTCTATATACACAGATATTTTTCTAATGTTATTTTTGGGTTCAGGGTACCACAAACATACATTTCTGGTAAAATCTTGGTATCGAATTCTGAGTGGAATACGATAACTTCTGTACCTACTGAGCACATTCTACATACGTGGTGGGGAAAGTAATATAAACAGCTGATCAGTCAGTCTTTTCTAAAGGCTTTTCCATTTTCCCTACCCTATTAAATGATCACATTCACAGTATTAGAACGTGAGTTACAGTTATAACTTATGACTTTTTAGGAAGGAGAACTGGAAACTTATACAAGTTAACCAGTTGTTTATCAATCTTGGTCTTATGCTTGTGTATCTTAAAGTTCTTAAAGTTCAAGTGAAAAAAATCTACAAAACTTCTTAAGGCGACTTTTAAAAACACATTTTTTAATATGTGTACCTTTGAAATGTGCATATTTACCCAAAGTTTTCTAACTGGAAACAACTACCTAGTTGGGGTACCACTTTCATTACACCTGTATAGACAGCACCAATCCCAAACTATGAAATAAAGCTGAAATATCACTCCATAGTCTTTTGCATGACCAAGAATTCCTATAAGTTCTTAGGTAAAACATATGATGCATTATATTCACATGATTTTCCCTACATATTCTGCAACTAACTATACTTACATAAGCTTATTCTTCTGATTGTTTCATGCTAATCAAGTTAAACATTGGCAATAATAATTTTATTACACATTTTTTTTTGTATGTTCAAGGGAATAGGTGAATATACTAGGATAAATGAATAGTTAAATCTTTTAGGAGCTGGTCACTATGTGCTGATATTTGAATTCCATTTTATCAAATAATTATGATTTATATACTATGTTAAAATGTTAAACATGTGTATTACAACACATGCTTTGAAAATTAGCTAGCAAATGAATGCAGTTTCCATACTAATTTTAAAAACCACTCTGTCTAATATAATAAATACTTTATGAAACAGCAATTTCTTGACTAGCATTGCAGGTGGCCTATCTACATCACATTTGACATGTGCAGATATCCCTTCATGCATTAAAGAAGTTGCCTCATTGTTATCATCATTACCTATTTAGTTTTGGATCAACTTTTATTCCAGTGTGGTTTCATCAAGAAGAACAAGAGAGTCAGTGTGTGCTACTGCAGCTAATTTTGAAAGTGATGACACTCAGTGGTTTGGAGAAGCTGATTCATGTGATGACGGAAGTATTTTTGAAAATAGAAGTAGTGAAAACTCAAACTTTGAACTGCTGATATGAATGTTCTGAAAGATTACAGTGCTGCAGACAGCATTACTTCATCAGAGTCTGAGAATGAAGTTACACATCAGCAACTGAGAGATACAATCGCATACATTATTCATAATGGAACCATTTGGAATTAAGATCCTCTTGCAACTTCTCGTACACCTATTCACAATACAAAAATGTCATCTGATCGAGCTCAAGGCATGAAAACCTGTAAACCTAAGGATGGCTTTATTATAAGGAAATAGGAAATATTCAATGAGGTCATCAACTGCACAGATATAGAAAGCAAAAGATTGGCTCCTTCACATGGCAAAACATGGAAAAATGTTTCGCTTATTGAAAAGGAGGCTTTCCTTTTACTGCTTGCTGGTATTCAGAGAAGTTTGGATGTCCCTGTAAAAGAATTATTTTTGAAAAAAAGAAAAAGCAAATCCTACACATAAAGCCACCTGTGAAGCTTCATGTGTAGACCACAAACTTCCAGCTCAGACTGCTTATGGGAATTGTTTCTTGATAAGGGTAGAAACGGAATGATTCCTCATGATTCTGTTACAGTTGACTAATAGTTACTTACATTTTGTGGAAGATGTGGATTTATCCAGCATATGCCCTTAAATAGACCGAGTATGGCATAAGTATATTTTGGTTTTGTGATGCTACATCTCCATATGCCTTAGGGAGTTTTGCGCACATGGGAAGGAAGCTGCATGAACCTAACAGAAAAATCTGGGACCGAACGTGGTGAAAGATCTTGCTAAAAGCATAGAAGGATCATTCAGAAATATTGTTGTTAATAACTACTTCACTAGTTTTCAACTGGGAGAAGAGATGCTTCAGAAGTAAATTACAGTGGTGGGGACAATCAAACAAAATAAACCAGAAATTCCCAGTGGCATGAAACCATCCACCTCAAGAACAATGCATTCCTTGTTTTTTGCCTAAAGGTGATGGTAAACTGTGAATAATATCACAATGGTGAGTTATGTTCCCAGAAATAAAAAATCAGTAGTTCTCATTAGTGCAGTGCATTACGACAAAGACATTAATCAAAATCATGCAAAAATAGAACCAGATGTAAAAGGTATATAACTCCACAAAGAGTGGCGAAGATCAAATGGACCAGAAGGTTCAACATTACACTTCCAAAAGACATACGAGGAAATGGCCATTTGCATTATGGATGAATATCAATAAACAGTGAAGTTTTATTTTCTGCCAACATTTGACATACTATAGCGGAAGAACTAATAGAAAGTGTTTGCTCCTAAGAGATTTAGTAGAGGAAATAGTACAAGCAATAATAGAGCTTCGAATTCAGACCCCTAGTCTCCTAAATAAAATAACTGATGCCATGCACAGATTTGATACGCAAAAAAATGACTATGAAAACACAATTATCATTGTATCAGGAAAGAGGAAAATGTGCAAATATTCTCCATATTACAAACATAGGAAAAGTACCATGATATAGATAAAGTATAAAAACATCTCTAAAGTACATAGTGCCATTCTCTGTGCTTCTTGTTTGTCAAATGCTGCAAACTAAAAAATGCAAGATTTCATGAAAAATGTACCAGGTGGCCCACGCATGCCCTCCTTTGCTGAAGGTAAGTTACTCCTGGATAATGTGGATGCCAATAGGTTTGCCTAAGCATGTCAGTAAAGGGGATGCAATACCAACACAGAGGAAACTTTGCTAAACACTTGAAAACCAACACTTAAATGTTATAACTGGTTGCATAACTCATCACTAGAATTCTTGCTCATTGTGGTGAAGTGCTGGGATCGATTCCTGGGCTTGAGAAAGAATGGGTGTAGAAGAATGATTGTCCCTGAACAAACCAATATGCACATGGACCAAAGCATATTAGTAATCTGTTTCAAGGCATATCAATATCTGAAAATTAATTTATCAACAACATGTAATGCATCAATTTTTGCTTTGCAATTAGTAATATCTATTAAATAAATACTATTCCATCCTTGACCGCAATAAAGAATAAGGAATGTAATTAACTTATATGCCTTTAAACCCATGTTATAGACTGACATAATTTATTTTTGCATTATTCATAATACAAATGTTTAAATGCATGTCCGCCTTGTTGGATACATTGATGCAACAGTCTCATAGAATTAACATGGACATCTCTTAACATTTCTGCAGGTACCGAAGCGCAAGCATGATATATACTTTCTTTTAACATATCTGGATTTTCCGGTCCTGCTTTTAAACTCTGGCTTAGTTGTAACCCCATAACAGAGCTAAATCAGCCAAACTCGCTGGCCAAGAAATGATATTCATAACCCCCTATAATAATGGGATAGTGCAACATTGTGCTGAAACCAGTGGCTCACAGCTAACTGAAGTAAGATGCTCTCTAAAAGATGCTCAAGATTCAGCTCATTCAGTAGGAATTGCAAATACAGCTGGCCAGTAAATCTGGGAGCCACTGGTCAAATGATGTGGTCTCCTAGAAAACACACCATATGTTAACAACCCAGTGTTTGCATGTGATGTGGTTATAACCTGTGAGGATTTTCAGGAGCCCAGTAATGTAAATTATGTCTATTTACAGTGGAATCATTGGCAAAATAGTACTCAGCTCCCCATAAAATCTGTCCAATGCAATCTGGATATACGTTTACTTTATTTAAGAGACTTATGCTCAGCGATACCCGATTTTGGAAATCATGTCCATATAACTGTTGGTGTAGGTGCAGCTTAAAGGAATGCCTTATTCTTTCTTTCAGATTACTTTGTATCAAAGACCTCGAATCCCCCAGACCTGCCTCAGCTTTTCTTTGCCCTAAATATGATGAGAACTAGGTATTAATGATTAAGAACTAATGGATTCGACGACAACAACAACAATAATAATAGTAATAATAAAGCAATAACAAGACAATATTACTCTATATTGTACGTATGCATTATTTTAATTTAAGCTATGCCAACCTTGCGTGGGATTTTCTCCAACCCCATCACATTCAGATGTGTCACAGATTAGTCTTTCCACGACATTTTGTACCTGGGAAAATTCTTTGGTTCTTAACTAAAGATATGCGGAGAAGGTGGACGTCTCATTGGAAAACGCTGAGAATACAACCTTCGGGCCTCAGGTGCATTATGGTGCATCTCCCCAAAGACTGAAAGACCTGCCTCGAACTATAGACGGTTACGCGACCTTATGACAGCGAAACCAGGAGGAAAACACATACAAATAGCAGCACTGCTCAGTGAAGTTTCACTGATACGTGCACTTCCCCTTTGAACGGCAGTGACGAGGCAACCCTTCTTGCACTAACGGATGCGGGAAACATAAAACTACAGAGGACGGCTTGCGTGGTCCAGCTGGTATAATAGTTGTCAAAATATAGCTTATTAAGACTTTGTAACTCAAGGATTGAACGTAATAACTCATAATTGGGCCGCGCCGTGGCGGAGGGGTTAGACTTCTCACCTAGACGGCCCGGTTTCTATCCCAAGCGACCGCTTGTGAGATTTGTGGTGGACAAAGTGGCGCAGGGGCGGGTTTCCTCCGGATTCTCCGGTTTCCCCCACCATCGCAACCCACCGGTGCTCCGTCTTCATTCCATGTCCCCCCAGAGGCCTATTATGGTAGGTACGGGTTTGGCGCACCCGGGGTTCCGAGTCAACCTTGACTCCCTCGTGTAGGCAACCTCCGAATGGCGAGGGAGACAATAGGTTAAAATGTCCACCCACGTGTAGACCGTGCATGGAGACCCGTGTCGGTGGAAAGGGATATCCTGGTCGATTGATGGTTGCGCATCTGAGTCTGGGCTCCTGATCTTCAGGGATTGGGGAGGGTGCGCAACCTAATACACCGCTTTGGTTTCTGCTTCGCCTAAACGGGAGGCTAGAAACTAAACCCACCCCTAGTCAATCGGCCAGGACTAGGTATTATACCGAACTGCAGAGTGAGTGGAACGGTGAGCCTGCTATATCCCCTCTGTAGCCCTGTCTTGCCAGTGAGGTGACCCCTCGTTGGTGGGTGGGGAGCGCTGGGGGATGAACTTTATCACCATTTTTATGGCAAACCAAAAACCTAAATCTAAAATAGTGGAAAAGAAGTAGTCGAGTATAGTAGTCCTTGCTACTTAGTAATA
The DNA here is from genome assembly GCA_030762935.1 of Hymenopus coronatus. NCBI lineage: Eukaryota > Metazoa > Arthropoda > Insecta > Mantodea > Hymenopodidae > Hymenopus > Hymenopus coronatus. The sequence goes on from CM060900.1 coordinate 423,654,572, forward strand.
ACTAGGGCAGAGGAAGGACATTTACTTCCGTTAGCCCTTTTGCTGTACAAGGTCTTGACGAAATTACTGGTCCGGTACACTCTTGTATTGAAACACACAACAGAGCCCTCCTGGTAGAAACGGTGCCCTCGTGCGTCCCAGGCAGGAAAACTGCTCAAGGCCAAAATGCTTGGCAGCTACCCGATTAAGGTCGAACAGCACAAGACGCTAAAGTTCTCGCGAGGCGTTATCATCACCCGCGCATTGGACGGGTTGTCCAATGAGGAGCTTCACGAGGATCTGGCACACCAGGATATAGCATCTGTTTATAGGATTAAGCGGAAGGTTAATGGTGAATTTGTTCCTACTCGTACCCTGTTCCTTGCCTTTAATCGGGTACATCTCCCTCAAAGGATTAAGGCAGGGTATGAAACCATCAATGTTAGGCCCTATATTCCCAACCCACTCAGATGTTACACGTGTCAGTGGTTTGGGCATACCAGTGAGCTTTGTAATGGTCATCCTACATGGGCTCTATATGGCGAGATATCGCACGATGGAGGTTGTTTTGCCACTCCATCTTGTGTGAATTGCAGAGGGAACACCCATCTAGTTCTCGAGATTGCCCCTGTTTTATGGCAGAGAGAGCGATCCAGGAGATACGGATGCAGTAGAAGGTGTCCTTCTCAGAGGCCCGTAAGCTCCTGCGTCTTCGCGAACCCTCCGTCCCGCGCTTCGGTACCTACAGTTCCGTTACAGTTAAGTCGGGAAATCGCTACTCACACTTGCGATATTAACGGGGCAATAATTTCTGACAGGGTTCGCATTGCCAGACCACACCCAAAGTCCTCCACATCTAAGCTTACATCGGCAATAACATTTGCCAGCCAAGCCAATGTTAAGAGGAGTCCAGATAAAGTATCTTCCAAACCTTCGACCTCGGGCACTAAGACAGGCTTATCGTTGCGTATGTCTCAGCGAAAACATTTAAGAGTCTCCTGAAAGAGAGTGTTAAGCTCCATCCCAAAACAACTAAGGTAAGAAATAGTCCACGCCATTCTCCATATTGGTCCTCTTCGGAGAAATCTTCAGGGGGAGGGGGAGTACTGATCGGCGACGACCATCTGCGCCGATCAGCACCTCTATTTGATTCGAGGTTCTCGAACCAAAATTTTCTATTGGAAAGGAATTGGAGGAATTGGACCAGGAAAATTCTGCCCCCACTGCCAAATGGACAGTGCGGAAGCGGCAGGATCGTGTTCCTGAAAACGGTGTCAATCCTTCACCTAAAAAGATCAAATTGAACCGACCAGCACTGCCGAATATGCAGAAACGTCTTTCGATTTAAATCTTATACCGTGCCATTTACCATGGCTGTCCTACAGTGGAACATACGTGGTCTTCGACCTCATCGACCAGAGCTTGAACTATTGCTGCACCAGCATCAACCTCTGGTTGTTTGCTTACAAGAGACTAAGCTCCGACCACATTAGGTCTTAAGGCATTACTCCGCTGTACGGTGTGATTTATCTCAGGCAGAGTGTGTACCTGCACGTGGGGGCACTGTGCTGATTGTCACAGATGATGCTTATGCTGAATCCGTGTCTTTACTGTCTGATATCCAGTCGGTCGCCGTACAAATCACGTTGGCCTCTACCAAATTCACCATTTGTAATATAGGTATATCTGCCGCCCTCCTTTGACCTCTGGCGCACTGATTTAGAAGGCCTAGTTTCTCAGCTACCTGCACCATTTCTACTGGTAGGTGATGTGAATACCCACCGCCCATTTTGGGGCTCACCTCGGGCTTGTGCGAGAGGTCATCTAATTGCCGATTTCTTGGACAGCTGTCACTTATCTCTCTTGAACACTGGAGAGCTTACATTTTTTTCGGGCGCCTTTCGTAGTTTTTAACACCTGGGCATAGCTGTTTGTTCTCCGCAGTTGGCAGCTTCCTTAAACTGGAATATCATCTTTGACTTACATTCTAGTGACTACTTTCTAATTCTTATTAGCCTCTTATCACCGGTTGTATGTTCCCCACATTTGCCTCAAATGCGGCTATATAAAGCGATCTGGAACCTTAATTTCCGTTTGGCTGTTTTTAACTCCAACGAGCGCGACTCGATGGATTTCTTTTGAACACTTCGCAGAAACCCTTTTTTCTGCTGCTGAGCAGTCTATTCCGCGGTCGACTGGTCAACCTCGTTGGTTTCCTGTTCCTTGGTGGACAAATGAATCTCGGGATGCCATTCGTGCCCGCAGTCGTGCTCTTCGAATTTTCCAGCGTCGCCTTATGCTGGTTAACTTAATACATTATAAGAAGATGCGCGCCAAATCCAGATAAGTTATTAAAGACAGGAAAAATAATAATGGAGCGAGTTTGTAAGCTCCTTTAATTGACATATACCTTCCTCTGTCGTATGGGATAAGTAAAGGCGTGTGGCCGGTAAATCGACCCATCTACAATCGCCGTCTCAAAACACCTGCTGGAGCTGTTGTTCATACATTTGCCGTGGCGAACGCTATAGGCAGTGCTTTCGCTCAGAAATCTAGCTCAGACAATAATTAAGCCCCGTGTTTCTTGCCGTTAAGGCTCAGGTGGAATCTCAAGGATTCTCCTTTAGTTCCGGAAACCTTGAGGATTACAATCGACTATTCCCCATGGATGAGTTAGACCATGCACTTTCATTTTCGCGAAACTCTTCCTCCTCGAGGTCTACAATTGTGTCTGGGTTGATGCCACTTTTCCCGAGAACCTGGAAAGGGCCGTGATCTTCCGTCCAGCTAATGTCCTATTTACCTCACCAGTGGCGTATGCAAGGTGATGGAACGCATGATAAATTGACGTTTGGTGTGGTGGCCTGAAACCAAAATTTACTGACAAACACCCAGCGCAGTTTTCGCCGACGTCGGTCAGTAGCAGACCATTTTGTATCGCTGTCGACCCGGATCATTAAATACTTTCTTAAGAACTGTCAAATAGTTGGGATATTTTTTGACCTCGAGAAGGCTTGTGATATGTGAAGGCGAACAGGGATCTTACGTTCCCTCCTTAACTGGAATATACTTGGACGCCTAACTTTGTTAATCAGGAGTTTATGAGGGATCGGTTTCCCGAGTGAGGGTGGGCTCGATATTCTCTAACCTTTTTATTCAAGAGAACTACGGTGATCGGTTCTAAGCATCACGCTGTTTACTATATCGATTAATTCTATATCTCAGTGTGTTCCCCCAGGTGCCTCGTCCTGCTTATTCGTAGACGACTTTGTCATTTATTGCACTTCTCAGCGTACACCTTTTTTAGAACTCCATCTCCAGCAGTTTTTGGACAATCTTTATGATTGGAGCTCGAAAAACGGCTTTCGTTTCTCAACTGAGAAGTCCGTCTGCGTTAACTTCTGGCGTCGTCGGTGGCGATTGGCGCCTTCTCTTCGACTTGGGCCTGACTTACTTCCCTTGGTGGTTAGGCAAGACTCCTGGGGTTAGTATTCGATAGGAAGCTCTGCTTGTCACCACATATAGCACAGCTTAAAGGACGGTGTGACTGTTCTCTGAACATTTTACGGACACTAAATGGCAAATCTTGGGGAGCTGATCGGACAGCGCTTCTCCGTCTCTATCGTGCGCTGATCCGATCCAAGTTAGACTATGGATGCATTGTGTATTCCTCAGCCCGACCAGCTGTGCTGAGACGATTAGACACGGTCCATAATCAGGGCATCCGTGTGGCTGTTGGTGCTTTTACTACCAGCCCAGTCGAAAGCCTCTACGCCGAATCGGCAGAACCCCATCTGCGATGTCGGCGGGATGTCCTATTAGCCAATTATGGCTGCTGGCTTTTGTGCTTGTTTGCGCATCCAACGTTTACTCGTTTTTTCTCCACCGATCCTGGACGACCGTTATCGGAACTTCTCACTTAGTCCAAGGCCGGCAGGTTTCCGTTTCCAATAGTTGCTTTGGAAACACGACATTGGACTGCCTAGCATGTTTCCCAAGAGGGTAAGGGTGCACCCACCTTGGTTGCGTGCTTCCTCCCACGTAGATTTCGGGATGACAGCTTACGGGAAATTTGCTGTGCCTGTGTCTAGTATCCGTTCTTGTTTGTTTGTTTGTTTGTTTTTTTTAGAATTTTTATCAAAATACAGTGGCCGCAATCGTCTATACACCGATGGTAGGAAGTGTAACGAAGGCGTTGGATGAATTGTATTTGGGACCAAACCCTCTACTTTTGGTTTGCCTTTAGCACATCTATTTACTGTACAGAGCTCTATGACATACACAGAGCCCTTCTTCATGTTCGCTGTCGAAATTGGAGTGACTGCCTTATACTGTGATTCCATTAGTGCCCTTCAGAGCATTCGTGCGCTGTACAACTACCTTCCCTTCGTACAGCGCATCCAGGATACCCTCCACATTATATACGCTTCCGGCGTTAATATGGAGTGTGCATGGATTCCTGGACACGTTGGGTTGCCGGAGAAAGACCTTGCGGGTTTAACAGCGAAGAGCATGACCACCGAACTCAGTGTACCAATTACGTGCGTAACATCCGATGATTTTAAGCTTGTTGTCCGGAGAGCGGTGTTTTCGTCCTGACGAGCTAGCTCTCCGTGGGAACAAACTTAGGGAGGTGAAGGAGCTACCTGTAGCAACCTCCTCAGGCACATCTCGACGTGAAGAGGTTACCTTGGCTCGAATGTGCATTAGATACTGTTATTTTACACATAGGTATTTGCTTATGAAGGAACCTCCACCTATTTGTCGCTTCTCAGTCCGTCACGTGTTGCTGGAGGGTGTTCCTCTAGCGCAAATTCGAACATCTCTGAAACTGCCGACCAGTCTCGCAGAGGTTTTGGCGGACAATGAAAACGTAGATAGGTTTTTTAACTTTTTAAAAAATGTAACTTTAGCACTGGGCGTTTAGGTTATTTTTATACCTTGGAAGAAAACTTCTGGTGCTATTTCTAAGAAATCCAAGATATACATTTTGTTGTTCTTTTAAATACCTTTAATATACACCATTTTATTCATAATTGATATAGACGTTTTTAGAAAATAAAATGTTTCGAAAAAAATATCCCTGTAAAGGGTAGCTTGGATTGGGGTTGGAAATCTTCGTTTCGCATCCTTGAAAGATACCAACTTAAATACCAAATTTGTTATTTAACGTTCTTTTCGTTTTTGAGACGTGTTGTCCACCCATACGGACCTTTTCCAAAAATTGTTTTTTTTTCTTTTATCCAGGGGACCCTAAGACATGTATTTCTGGTGAAATCTTGGTATCGTATTTTTAGGTGAAATATAATTTCTTCTCAAGCTGCTGTGTGCATTTTATGTATATACGTACATGTGCTGAAGAAAATAAAAATAGAATGTATATGAGTTTGTCGTTTTTAAAGACTTGCAGGAGGAAGCACTAATACTTTTTTTCATCTGGTGAGGGGTCAGCAACTAGTTGCACTTTGAGTAAAGCAAAGAGAGCTAATATTCTCAGAGCTCCTGCAAATCGCCTACTGTACACTGCGCGACCAAATGCGAGGAAAGCAAGAACACATAATTCTTGAGTACTATGGGAGGATGCAACATTTTGTGTTTGAAACACATAATCACATTCTATAGGGAGTTTTATAGTGTTTTATGCCCGCTTTTACTACAAACGGCACCGCAGGCGATGACACTAATGATGTATGGAATGAAGATGGAGCACCGGTGGAATGCGATGGCGGGGAAACCGGAGAACCCGGAGAAAACACAACCCTGCACCGCTTTGTCCACCAAAAGTCCCACATGCGGTCGCTTGGGATCGAACCCGGGCCATCTAGCCAAGAGGCGAGTGGTCTAAGCACTCTGCTACGGCGCGGCCATTTCATATGTTAATGTAGGTTATTGTGAGTTCATGATTGGTGGAACAATTGCTCTATCATGTCTCTTGCATTAGGATTCATGCTTTGGAACGACACCAAACGAAGAAGTGGACCTTGTTGGTCAATCTGTACGTGATACGTGAATATAATTTTCAGCTCTAAATTCGGCACATACAAAAACTGCCATAAAACCATCATGGATTAGGCAGTCATACATAACCAAATAGCACATGCCTGGCCTATTCCAAGAAAGATGCCGGTTGGTAGCAAAGATCCCAGTCACGTGGTATAGGCGTGTTTTGATAGACACGCCGGCGCGGCGCAGGTCACTAGTACTGGAAAACGTTGCCTGTAGGTTTTGTTATGTGTTTCGTATAACGGGTTCTGATGTTGTTTACGTGGCGTATGACAACCGTTGTTCCTTCGCTTCCTAATCCCAAATGTGTGCGATTTTTAATCACACATAAAACTTTAAATAGAAGAGTTTGAAAGTTGCGACATCAAGTTTCGGACAACTCAAAGTGTAAGCTAATCGACTGCTATCTTCGTTTGGTGTCGTTTTGAATCAGCCTGTGTGTGTGTGTGTGTGTGTGTGTGTGTATGTGTGTGTGTGTGTGAGTGAGTGAGTGAGTGAGTGAGTGAGTGAGTGAGTGAGTGTTTATGGTTTTGGTAGCAATTGATACTCGTAACATAAATAATGGCAAAATTTACAGTTGTTATCGTAGTATTAACATAATGAAACAACAAGGTCTTTAAGTTCGCTGGTGTCGTTGTAATTGTATTGTATCGCCAACAGTATGAGAATTGATTTGTTTCGAACAACTTTTACTTTTATAGCAGTGAATATAAACAGGCATCTTCGTAATTGATTGGGGTCGAACACAATACGATTTTGAAAAAAATGTTCTTCTCCTTGGTAACTACCATACGCACTTGCATGGGTTGTGCAATGACGCTGCTAATTGAAATTTCTAAGTGCAGAACTTTACCAACAACTAAACATTTTTCCCACCGCTTTCTATAAATAAAGGTTCCTTTTAGACAGACATTAACGTAGGAATCAATGGCTTGTATGTTCGAATGTTTTGTGCTCCCAAAATTATAAGTTGACGCTTCGCGTGTGTTTCCCATTGCATTTACGGAGCAAGCGTATTTGCTGCGGTACAAAATCAAGCGTGTTGTTGGCGCCTAATCTAAATAATAAGCATTACAAAATTTTCTCATTTTTATTCGAATTTTGTTATACGTTATTGAGAAAACGCTCTAGAGATGTGGGATACTTGTTATTAACACTTAATCTGTGGAAAACATTCACCAAATCACACGGTCCGCAGGTAGCTGAATTTCTTTAGCGAGAAGCCTATCAGTGATGTCAGTGGCAACTGGTGGCCGTAAAAAAAGAATTCCAGCTAGAAGTGACAGCTGTAGGCACCAACCAGCTTTCCTTTCAAATAAGGGGGTTTGTGCTCCGAACTAGGGTATTTCCTAAAACACATCACGTATTGTCGCCCTCCGTGGTGTAATATTTACCATGCTAACTTCATATAACCAAGGTCGCGGTTTCAAACCCGACGGAGGACGATATCTGTCTTCGGAAGGGAAGTAAAGCCGTTGGTCCCGTGTCATAGATTTACGGCATGTAAAAGAACCTCAAGCCTGATAGAGAGACCTCTGAACAAAATTAAGCGGTCTTTCACGTTCAATTTAGAATGGGACGCTGAGAACCACATTAGTTAAAGAGCGTACATAAATAACAAGCCATTTACAATAGAATCACATGTTGTGGAAGATAACGGTCACTGAAGCGACTGTCGCGTTGCCATTTCCCGACTGACCGTTCCTCAGAAATTCCTCGTCCTATTTCGGCGCAACGAGTACTCCACCAGCCGATAAATGCCGAGGGAGGAGCGCCGCAGCACGACAAGCCCCGGGAATCCCTTTTATTGATCAACGAAACTGGGCATAGATACCCGCTCCACCAGCAGAAAAAGGACGAGGGGGAGCGTCGTGACGTAGATTGCCGCTCCACCAGCCGAAAAAGGGTGAAGGAGGAGCGTCAAGGAGTACTAAAGTCACACGCCGGCGCGCGGCAACACGATAAACCCCGAGAATCCCTCTTCACACAACAGTAGAACATTTTATATCCTCGACTGCAGCAACTGAGTGCCCCACAACTGTTTCTACACCTATACTATACGAGAAAGAGTTAACCCCTGACACTTTCCTCTTTATACTCTTGTCGGAAGCGTAGTTCAGCAGTGTTTCCTGTGATGATAGGATGGGGATTAATGGAGACAAATGGCTTGTAGACTCGGAAGGGAGCATCGATTTCTCCAGTGAACTTCCTCCTGAGGTTATTCTAGTTGATTTTATGCTTTCGAGATCAATTCTTCTTCTTTTGTCTTTCTTGCTTTTTGATCGTTTAAAGGAACCGATAGTGAATTTTCAAAACTCCTTATTCTTCTAGTGACGTTACTGAAAATTGTGCTGTGATTGATTTGGTGTTTAGTTATTATATGGATATACCAAATTTCATTAAAATTGAGTCAGTACTTTTAGAAATGCTATTATTTAAATACTCGCAAAATAAAAATGTTCCATGCTTCTCATAATTTGAGAAAATTGCTTGCAATTTTTGCAATTGAAGTTTAAAACCACAAATAATTGTACGATGGATATTTTAAATAGATATGATGAGCGAATTACAAAATTTTTATAAGCCTATAGGAAAATGTAATCCTAGAAACTAACCATTCTGTTTTCTTTTGTTCCAACCTGTTTGCCCTATTCATACGTAGGACATACTACCCTAGGACTAACAAGCTAATGTCATTGGTCAGATGCCTGTTGAGGAGCAGACGGGCGATACTATTTAAGCGAAAAGGATGCTAGGAAATATGAGGATTGAGCAACTGGTGGAATGAATGGTGGGGAAATCGGAGGATTCGGGGAAAATCTGCCCAGATACCGCTTCTAAGAGAAAAAAGTAATTTTAAAATTAGTATTGATAATACCGTGCATTTGTCCTGTAGAATATTACGATAGATACTTCTACACATCCTAGGAAAGTTTAATGTAATTCAGGACAAAAACAAAATTGAGACGTGTAGAACATTTTGAAAGTGTGAAAATGTACTTTTGAGAAAAACGCTGCTTTATAAAATAGTATGCTAGGAAACAGGTGCACTGTATGAACTTTAAAAGGCTCTAGAGCCCGAATCAGGACTCTCTGTGAATGACCAAAGGTAGTTACAACAACCATTTAGCTACAAAATAATCGATTTTTAACCGATTTAGGTGAAAAAAAAACTCACTCCCAATCTTCCTTAAGGTTACGGTAAAAGAGCAAAAACTTGTAAAAAAAATTTACAAATTATAGCCCATCGACATGTTTAACTCACCCAACAGTTACCTTTTAAACCCCTCCTCTCTCTCTCCCTCTGTATCCTGTCTGTTTTCTTTCTTTATTTTTGTCACGATTTCACATTTTTTGCGCATGAAATGTATTCCTTACATTTTGTCCTTGTTCTGAAATGCATGAAAAATTACACACTACCAAATGTGCTATCTAAAGTTTCCCCCATGCATTCTTTGTTGCTTTATTCGTTGACCGAGAACAAATAAATTTATACTGGAACACAAAAAAAATGCTAGCCTTAACAACTTCATTAAACCTTATTTATCGCCACATTCTGGGGAAGATGGGGAATAAATTTGGCTAGAGAAAATTTTCCACCACCCAGCTGGGATTCGAACACAGGACACTTTGTACATCAGGCAGGTGTTATACGTACGATTCAGCTATGGGGTGGCAGGTTTAATAATACAAGTTTCTTGAACCCCTGCAATTACTTCCGGTTACAAAAATGATAACCGTTTGCAACCAAACAACATGTCACACAGGGAATAGTCGACTAACACCTCTGGTAAGTGTGTTCGTGGGAATTTCTGTTCATGCTGTCGTAATTTCTTGTAAAAGCGTGTTTATGTATGCGGTTTCCGCGCATTCCTGAAGGTTCCTCTTGATAGTCTGGTAACACAAATGCACTTCTCCCTCCTATCCAGTGTCCCGGCAGATTCTCGTCCTTTCGCGCAATCCTAAGTGGTAATGTGGCAGTGTCCCGTCTCGTTTGCAGAACTCACGTTTCTATGAAGTTCACAAATAGCTCGTAAAATGAATGTGTTTAGTAATTCCAGATACCTAGTGCCAGAATCTACAACCGTGAAAAGTCCTATGAAACCCAAACGACAGTCCGCATATTGAATGCCGGAGGATAATTTGCCATCTTTGGGGTAAATATGTGCATTTTCTCGTTCCCAGTGAACAATTATAACGTTTTGATGAATGTTTACTGAGCTCATCAGATCACTCAATCCTTGTCACAAACTCTCTATTCTCACAATCTGCTGAAAGTTACACAAAACTTCATTCTGCGATTAGGATTGTCATCACTTAATGTGTGGAATAATCTTTAATGAGCACGCTTTTTACTTAGTGGCTTTTAGAATGCATATAAGTTAGCACTGCTAGCCCCTCTCTCATGAGCACAATGTGCAGCAGACTTCTGAGACAACCTTGCAAACTTTTCTAAAAGCATAGCCGAAAGTGCAAGACTTTTAGCTTTGCGAAGTGTCTGCAAATTCTCTGTATCACAAATGGTACCGTACATTTCAATCTTATCATAAAAGTATGTGCTACGCTTTTTATTTCAAAACCTAGCTTTGCCTCCTACCGTTGACTAGAGTCTTTCTCCTGTCACTAGGCAATAACTATTAACAAACAAAATGCGGGCATTGTTAGGAGGTTGTGAAGCCGTAGCCAGATGAACGTTTCCTGTATTTACTTCAGTTTCGTCAGCAGCCAGGTTTCGTGCTTGATGAGGAACGTTAGCAAACTGGTAATAAGTGCATTCATTACATGTCGTTTGTTTTCCGACCCTGACTAACACCTGAACCTGAATCAAATGCAGCAATCTGGACCTTCTTCACCAAACTCCCATAAAAGATAAAATTAACACCATTATTGGGAGGGGTGCTAGGTTATGTAAACAAATAACTGTGACAGAAAAGAACATAACATCCATCTTATGAAGCTTTCTTGGTAGTAATGGTGTAATAAATGGTAATAATTTAATAATCTGAGTAAGTCATAATAGGGACAACAGGCATTGGGGTACCAAAAATGAAAAACATTAACGTAAGTGATGATGTTGCCTATCATTATAATAATAATAATAATAATAATAATAATAATAATAATAATAATAATAATAATAATAATAATAATAAACCTTATAATTGACTATTAATTAATTTTGATTAACTTAAACATGTACTGATTTATTAATATAACAATGGTGAAAGTTGACTTTCCAGAATCAGTCCTGGTAACCTGCGTGTTATGCAAATATTACTGCATATATGTAAGCGCATGTATATACTTAATCCTTTAAGTTGTTATATTTATTGTTGAAGACATTGAATATGTATAATATATGGTAGCTAAATTTTACCACATAAAGTTTAGCTGTCTCCCTCCATTGTTTAGTGTTATCATGCTAACTTCATATAACCAAGGTCGCGGTTTCAAAACCTGGCGGAGGCCGATGGATTTTTCGGGCGTAAAAATCCTTAGCATAGCTTCCTTTGAAAGGGAAGTAAAGCTGTTGGTCCCGTATCATAGCCTGATAAGGAGGCCTCTTAGCAAAATAAGCCGTCTTTCACACCTAGTACAAAATGGGGCGCTGAGAACCACAGTAGTTAAAGAACGTCCTTAAATAAAACGACATTTACATTTTCATTTCTAATTTTTTAAAGCTTAGCTGTTTTTTCATCCTATTTATTTGTTAATATTAACCTACGAATTATTTCATACACCAACTAAATATGAGCTCAAATTATTAATTTTTAAGGGCGGGAACCTGCGTGGATAATTGATCACTAGTAATACATAGTATAGGTTCAGAGGAATATGGAGGGAAGAAGGAAGATGTAACACAAGGTGAGCGAAACAGCGCGTTCTGGTAGTTGTTGCAATAAAAAATAAATATAGTCTTAACTAAATATACATTTTAATTTGTGTTACCCGAGAATCGTGCCCCACCATTTTAGAACTAATAAAGACTTGGCAACAGTGAGTTTCGCTTTAACGGCAAACATCAACCATCACTCGAAACTCTGTCCACTTGGGTAGGATAGGGAGTTTAGACCGTCATATTTTGAAAAATACTCTGATTGCCCTATTGGAGATTGCTTTGTAAACTCACGCACGTTATACTTGAGCGACAATTTCAAACCTGAACCACTTCTGCTTCCCTTCATCATAAATCAAGACGTGTGTTTATATTCACTAATATAATCACCAGAGTTAGGAATTTCGTACCAATGTCCTTATGCAGAGTAAGAGCAGCCAGACTTAGCAATAGCATGCGGCGCTACTTGTGCGGGCAAAGGTCAGCGTAGAGTGAAACCCATTACTGCAAAACAGGTATCACTGCATAACACAGAACCGCGTCGGTAAGAAGGAATGCGTTCAACTCTTTGTTATGTTCTCCTATACAAACTGTCAAACGTCTAGCAACCGAAGTTCTAAGTTTGTAGGTGGTTCTTTATTTTGTAGTATATTAGCTACCCGTTAGCCGTTCAACTTTATTCTTTCTTCTCTAACCTGATCTGTATATCGAGTACATTCAAATAAAATGTGCTTCGGGTTGTTTTGTTTTACAAATGTTCTGCATACAAAGTGTTACGGTATGAGTGCGCAGACTTCAACGGCAACTTTCTCACGTTAAGCTGAAACATAAGTTCCAGTTTCATTTTGCTCCAAAGTGCATAGCTGTATAAATGAAAAATAAAATTGATCAAAAGTTAGACTGCAAATATGTTAGCGAGGTACAGCTATAAAAGATGAGCTATTAGTGTATGGCCATTTGTGGCTAAAATGAGTTGCTTAGCTACAAAATGATATTAAAGGATTGGTTTCTAGCGTGTCTACCATAATAAAGTCTTGGTGATACGCTTTGCAACAAAGTACGCCAAATTGGGCGTGTGTGTAGGGCGGAAGGTCAGGAATGTTCACAGTAATGTTGCGTTTCGACACCTTGCGCAACAGCTTGTTCTGTTAATGCATTCAAAATTATGGGAGTCTTTACAAATCAAGAGCACCGAGATATGCTTCTTGCTTATGTTAAAACTCAATCCTTTACATTATTATTTCTGGGGACATTTGAAGAATAAATTGTTCCATCATAAGGTTGCTACCATTGATGATCTTCGCACACGTGTGCTGAAAGTAACCTTAGGATTAGGCATAACAAAAAGCTCAAAAGAGGTAGGACAAAATTGGCTAAGAAGATGCGATGCCTACATAGATTCCAACAAAGAACATTTTCAGCATCTACTGTAAATGAATATATTTTGTTGATGTTGCAGAAATTGACCATTAATAAATTCTTATTTAGCAAAGATGTGGCTTTAATTTTAATTATTCCTCGATGCAACTGCATGAGGTATTTCCATAATGCACATTTTAATTTTCCTTATGTGTTTTAATCAGTCTAAATCTATATGTAACTTCTTACGCAGATTTTAATTCATGTCTCGTGAATACGATTGGTTAGCTTAAAAGAAAACCACCCCATCCCTCGTAAGTGGCAGTATCTGATAATAAACACACAGGCACGTGGCGAACGGATTTCAAGCACAAATCAAAATAAAACATTGGCCTGACCGCAAACCAAAACAAAATATTCGGCCCTAAGTCCTATTCTGTTGCCAGATGTGAAGATAATGTATTCAATAATATCCAGTTATCTTCGTTTTTTTTTTTCAAGATAGATTAAGCTGTTATCGGGCTTTATTATTTGTCTTATTTGGATCTCTCACACGCAAAATCTGCGCACTCATGTTCCAAACACCACGTATATCGGACTATGTTCTCTTAATTTTTGTCCAATAATTTTATATGGTCCGTGAAGGTAATGGCCCATTCCTTTGGCAGGTTGTTCATATTTTAATCTTAGTCTTTCCGAAATACTATTTAATAAGTTAAAAGATTTCATTCTTCACTACTTTACATTTCTCGCTACCATGAGCTTTTGAACAAAATTGTATACCAAGGACTGTCTGCAAATTATTGCATTAACTTTTTCCAGATTTCCTTTCTGCTAACAAAAAACTGCACCTCTTAAATTTGTTAATAAATCAATAACAATCGGCCATTTACCTGTAGCTACTAATAGGACCTGAGTGGGTGACGCACTCACGCTTACAGCCCTTTCTTTTGAGATGTTTTTAATAGTTTTTATCTCTATGTAGACATCGTTCATCCTCATTGTCCAGACTATGGTAAGTTGATATGACATTGAATGGATAATCAGATATTGTATGAATACAAAAACGTAAGGTTACGTGGGTGTGCAATACGTATACTCCTTCACATCCTATACCTATTGTCAGGTAGGGCAAAAATCAGAGGAAGGTCATCTGTGTTCTCTTCCATTCACCGAACAGCTGAGATAGGGAATAATAGCCAACTTAGAAACATTATGAATTTTTCTTCATGAACATAGCTTTAGGAAATAGTGAAAAAGGTTGCTAATGCTGGATCATCAGATCCTAAGGATCTTCTGATACAAATATTTACACTTATTCACCTTCCATCCTGTGTACTGTATTCATATCATTTTTTTTTTTTTTTTTTTTGTATGAGTGAAATGCTTTTTGCAAAAAAGAACATTTTCAACATCTTATGCTGTTTTACTATTTTAAGGATAAAACCGCCTTACAATGCTGGCAAAAAAGTTGTGCTATCTACAGGGAAGATGCAGGTATAAATCGAGCATGCAAAAATTGTTTTAGTCAATTCTGAGCTGAGAATTTTTCCCTAAGAGACAAACCTTTTGCTGAGCAGTCAATGGTTAAGAGTGTGGAAAGAATTAATCACATAATAAGTCAAGAATCCTCACAAATGATAACTTGGGTGTTGGCATTGAAGCTCAATTTATCTACTGTAGCCAGGAAATTGAAAAATAACTAGGCTGTATAAATATCTGCGATATATAGGACCATCATGAAATGAGTGAAGCATATGTGATTCGGTTCATTTTCATCTGTGACTCCTTATTGAGATTCAACTTTCCCTGAGAGTACTCAATGAGTTATTATAGAGGCAAAGCAGGGTGGCGAGGTCTCGCAATAATGAATGTTGAGGCCATTAGCATGAAACTAATAACCAAGGCAAGATATTTTGGTTTTAATGATAAATGAGAACCTCTGGGTTAAAATTTTTCCTTTAAGGTATAGTTAAGTGAATGAATTAGGAAACACAATTTTTTGTATGCATTTGATATAATTTGGATATGATGCAGAGACTTATTTCATTTGCTAATATTTAAAAATGTATCATATTTTGAGAATAATATGTTTAGTAATAAGGAAGTGTTTATTTTTGTTTTATTTGTTTGCCCAGAAAAATATGTATTTGTTTCAAAGTACAGAACTAAAATTTTAATTCAATATTCTTTCTTCATATCATGAAGTTAGAAGTTGTTAAACAATGTTTAGGATTTCAACAACAAGAATTTAATCTTTGCAATACTTACTAGATACTAAACTAAGGTACCAAGCAAGAAAAATCCTCCTCTAACTCTAAACAAAGCAAATACTCTATACAATCCTGCATACAACAAACTCATCACAGTGCAGGTGGGTGTTTCATGTACTCTTACCCCAGAGCTGTGTGTTGTAAGCTAACTGGAAACACTATTGTTGAAATACTAGGTATACCATATCAAATGACTCCTATTATGCTCACTTAAAGTTCCTGAGAACATAGTTTCTTGTAGGCAATTGTAAGAATTTCTATTAATGTGAACCACCTGCATGCATTTATGGGTTATAAATTAAAATTGGGAAGGCACATTGAATTTAGTGAGACCTCCCGTATTGAAGTATTGAGAGCAAGGATTTTTATAAGTGCGATTAATGTTGTAATATGCAAATTCTGTAATGCAAGAACTGAATGGAAGAGGTATGATGCATGTAAAAAGCATATGAAAACTTTGTTATAAAGGACTTTCTGTAATTGTTGAGTGGCTAAGCCATGGTGATAAAGAAACTAAATCAGATGTAGTAACACTGCTCTTGGCAATGAAAGCAAAAGTGAAACTTATCACATTATCTGTGAAAAATTCCTTCATTGTCTTTGGTTACCGATGTCAAATGGTGACAGCCAGAGATTTTTTTCTCTACATATAGCTTAGTTTTAGCAGAAGGACAATTATGGCAAACCAAAATGTCATTACTTGATATGTTGCAGTTTGGTCATGTCTGATATCTGATTCATTTCACCACAATAATTTGAAATAAAAGGTTTGAGTTTTTTACTGAACAGTTTTAACATTAATGTTACTTTAATAAACTGTTAATTTAGTTTTCCATCATGTAATTAGGTACTTATTAATTCAACCAAAGTTTGGCACAAAATTAATGCAAATTTTGAAAATAATTTTGAACACACAATCTTGCCTCTGCTAATAACAAAATGGGAGAATCTCTCTTAGTTCTTATATACCCATTAGTTCATTAGTTTTTTTATATAATAAATAAGAATGGTGGTTTAAATATTCTAAATTGAGGATTTAATGCACACCTTTGCATTTCCAGTACATCCAGTATTTATTTTAATTTGCTATTTTGAATGCTCTCTGCTACACTAAAGATACCAGAGTAGCTGAGCTAGCATCAGGTATGGCAGTGAGAACAAATGAAAGCAACAGAGATGGTCTATTTTGAAAGGTGTTATTTACTTTGCGATGCAGATGTGACCATGCAGAAAACATCAGGCAGTAAATTATGAACTATTGTAAAACTGAAAACCCAAGTAACACACTTAAATGGCTTTGTAATTATCAAGGTACACATCAAAATGTTAGTATAAATATTCAATTATAATTGTTTAAAAGCTTAATATTCTTCATAGCTCACTCCAAACACAACAGTCAATAAGTTATTAATTTGATTATTTGGGAATCTTTATACAAATATTTTAATACTCTTCACACCCATATTAAAATTACATAACACATTAACTGTTTATAAGGCAGGAAATGTATGTGAAAATATTTATTTATATGTACAGCTATTATAAATATTAACACAAGAAAGTTAATAAGGATATATGTAGCTGTGTTAAAAATAATTAATCGATATACGTTTTTTTAATTCAAACCAACAAATGAGAAAAATTACTTAATAAGGAAATAAGTGTTAAGAAAGGATATTTAATAAGGAAATAAACCTTGATCTTCAGAAAAGCTGATTATTTATTTTGTGCAGCTTCTTTACAAAATTACACAACTTCCAAATCAAAATGCTCTGTAAAGCATTATCAACACATATATTATAAAGTATATCTAAATCTAATGTTGCATCTTTTGTCAGTGCTATTACACATAAAAATGAAGAGCTGCCACTTATGCTTACTTCTGTGCTTCACCTTCTTTATAAAATTACACAGATTCACAAATCAAAATGCTATGTAAAGCACTATCAATATATGTATAAAGTATATCCAAATCTAAACTAGCATCTATTATCTGTTCTGTTACACATATCAAAATGTAGATCTTCCATCTATGCTTGCTTCTGTACTCTTCCTGCATTTTAGGCATCCTGGAACATGAATACATTAAAAGTGCAGTCACTTAATAGAGTACTTGGGTATCAAATAGAGGCCATTTTGAATTCTTAATTTGTTTTATAATTATTCAATGTGAAACAAGTTTATCCGAGCCAAAATATGGATTTCTTACAAACTGAAAAAATAAAACTACATAATGCTTTTACAACAGGTAAGCAAAGGTTGTGAACAAGATATGAATACCAGCTCCCGAGGTTTTTATTACTGTCATCAGTGTTTTTTACCTTCCCTACTACATGCAGTATATGTACATAGTAGATAGAGAAGGTATTGCATTTCACCAAAAATGTGATACCAAGATTTCACTGAAAATATGTTTTGAAGACCCAAATGATTATAAAAGAACACATTTCAAAAAAACGTCTCTCTCCCTCTCTCTCTCTTCATGTGTCGGTGAACAGCATAACTGAAATTTAAGTTCAGTATATTTTATGGATGTAACACATGGTTATCATGAAAGTACCCCTCTCCAACTACCCTTTAAATGGATAATTCTTTTTTGAAACTTTGATTTTCTCAAAAATGGTTCCAAATATAAACAAATCACAAATGAAATGTATATCTTGAATTTTCTGCAAATATTCCCTGAAACCCCCTTCAGTCTCGGTGACTTTTGTAGATCTCATTTAAACTCACAATTTATGTCACATTTGTTTTATTTGTGTGCTTAACCATTTATAAGATAATATTCCTTGTATCTTAAATAAGTTTTCCTACTTCAACTTTCCTCAAATGACAAGTCATCTTTCAGATTTTTTTTTCTTTTTTTCACCCTGGTCTTGCAAACTCAGAGGAATTTGAAGGTATTTTGACCAACCTTGGCATCCTAAAAGGTTTTGCTATTGCTATAGCCTAGTGTAGTCCTTTACTCCCTTTGAAGCTATAAGAAAAAATAGTGTAAACTAACCATTTCTGCTAATGTTTATCTTTATTAGCATGAAATAGATAAAATAATAGGCTTTTTTAAGAATAGTTGCAAAATAGATGGTGCAAGTCATGTGAGTGCAATATACCAATTTGTTTTAATTATAATATTAGCCATTCTAAACAGCAGGGTGGAAGATAAAGCTGAGAGGTTGAATGATATTTAAAAAGTTTTATACTGCTACTTAAACTCAAATCATAAATTGGGTTTTCATATCAAAAGGTTAATGATGAGTTCCTTCATGCTGTAACACCCAAAAGAACACTAAGCTTCTCTCATCTGATTCAGGTATGCTGTTATATCTTCAACTTATGAAGATGGTATATTCCTAACATCCTGTGATCTCTTGACTCAAGATTTTTTAGAACAAAATTGTATTGTATTTTTCAGGTCCCTTGCTTTTATATTTTGATTTAATTTCTAAAACTTAAGTGTATTCTTGTACAATGTGAATGAAAAAGGTTTAGAAATAAATTTATAATAAACATCATTAATTTCAAAACCAGATTTTAAAGAACTAAAAGGACTTCGAAGATAAAAGATTCTTTAATGTGTGTTTTTTTTTTTTTGGGTAGTGTTTAACGCCCACTTTAACTTTAATGTGTGAAAAGTCACATCAAATGAAATGGCCTACAATGCAACCTGAGATATATCAATTCAATAAGCAACGTTACTCAAGCATGATTTTCATTGCAGTAACATTATGGAGCATAGACTTGGAAATTTACATATTCGTGATTTGTATTTGGATATATAGAGTAGCCATCTGCCAGAAAGTATTTGTAGTACTATGTCAGCACCAAATTGAATCCTCCATGTGATAAAACAACTATAAATCAAAATTTAGTCCTTTTTTTTATCTATTTATCTTTTTCCTGGATAAGTCTCATATTGTTAGAAAATCATTCAAATTACGGTATTTTGCATAAATCCCCAATTTCGCTTTATTTTTCAATCTAAAATTGGCAAATTCTGCCATTTTCAAATGTCGAAAATATATTCCCACTTTGTTTTCATGATTTTAATGTTTTTCAATCTTATCGTTTAAACAAAAATGTAGTAATAAAATGAGTGCCACATAACATAGCAAGCTGAATATTTTCTTTTAGAATTCCCTTATTAACTTTTGATAGCAAAAGAAGAGCAAGACTACAGTACATAAAACAAATTAAGAGTCACATAAACTACAGAACATATGAAGGATAAAAAAGGAAGACAGAGAATCTGAATGGAGAATTGCTACAAACCAACTCAAGGATTGAAGACTAAAGAAGGATGTTGCTGCAGATGAAATTTAAAAGAATATGGTATATACCCTCAAGTTTCTGTAGTTAATAAATAATTCAGAAATAGTTGAAGATATCTTTGTCTCTCTCCATAGTTTTAAATAGAAGTTTTAACACCCTGTTCCACTGTGACTCCAAAATATGAGCAATTAATATACTTCTTAATTGTAAATGACTGATTTTGTCACTTGCTAATTCCATATCTGTTCATTTCTTCTACAGTACGAGGGGCATACTGAAAGTCACGAGCAACCCATTGTAAAAATTTAAATTTCAACAATGTAACAAAACGAATTGCAGGATCGTAATCTACAGACTTTAAGCCACATGTTGACATATTGTGACATCATTAGCTTCTATCACGTGACCACAGATGGTGTTTGAAAAATGGCTGACATTGATGTTTCGTTTCGACAGCGTGCTGTCATTGAATTCCTTGTGAAAGAAGGAAAATCTGCTCCTGAAACTCATCTCAGACTTCAATGTGCGTATGGAGGTGTCTGCATGGGTGCCAGCAGTGTTAGAAGATGGGTGAAACATTTCAAAGATGGAAACACGAGTCTGCAAAATGCGCCTCGTAGCAGGCGTCCTTGAGCTGCCTCTGCAGAACACAACACGGAAAGAGTTGATGAGCTCATTACAGGAGATAGGTGTTTCACTGTGAATGAAATTGCTGCGCAACTTGGAATAGGACATAGTGCAGTGCAAGAAATGATCCACAGCTTGGGTTATTGAAAGGTCTGTGCCCGTTGGGTCCCCCATTTATTGACTGAAGATCACAAACTTCAGAGAAGTACCATTGCACAAAACCTTCTTCAGAGATTTCATAATGAAGGTGATGAATTTTTGACGTGTATTGTGACTGGAGATGATAGCTGGTTCCATCACTATGAGCCAGAAACGAAACGTCAGAGTATGGAATGGCACCACTTGAACTCACCATCGAAGAAGAAAGCGAAGACAGTGCAGTCTGTAGGAAAAATTATGGGAAGTGTCTTTTGGGATGCACAAGGTTGCATTCTGGTTGACTTTCTTGAACCTGGACAAACCATAAATTCTGCCCGCTACATTAAGACACTTCTGAAGCTCCGTCAGGCTTTGCGTGATAAACGCCCTGGAAAGAGGATCATCCTTCAACAGGATAATGTGTGTCCACATACTGCTCGCGCCACTATGGAGAAGATCAGGGCATTAGGGTGGGAAACTCTTCCACATCCTCCCTACAGTACCAACTTGGCACCCTCCGACTACCATCTTTTCGGTTCTGTGAAGGAGCAGATGCGTGGCCAACGCTACAAGACGCTGGAGGATATTCGGAAAGCAGTGCGTCAGGGTCTGCAGGCACCTGGAACGGAGTTCTATCACAAGGGCATTTTCAAACTTGTAGAACGATGGGAAAAATGTGTGCAAAACAATGGAGGCTATGTCGAAAAGTGAAAGAAAGTCTGTAGATTATGATGATGTATTTGGTTTGGCTTAAAAATAAATATTAAGATTGTAAAACAGTGTTGCTCATGACTTTCAGTATGCCCCTCGTACATTAAAGTTCAGATATAAGCAATCAAACTTCAATCAGAATTTTTTATGAAGCGCTTGCAAAATTTCGTTAAGAATTAGAATTAAATGTTGATCAAAACTGATTATGAATATTTATTGAAGATGTGCTATATTTGGCAACATAATGAAAATATTTATTTTGTCTGAAACCTTCAAAATAATAGAGAATTTACTAAATTCTCTATTTATCTGCATATATGTAATACCTACATGTTTCTCTTCGTCTCCATAAACGACAGATGTTGCACATTCTCCAAATAAGTATCGTATTTTGGATGATAAGAACATCAAAATATCAGAGGTCTCTTGAGCTACAACAAATTACATTATGATATAATTCTATAGTATCGTATCGATTATCATCTTAAAGGGAGTAGAAATTAAGCTAGGTAACAACTACAAACCAACATGTAATTATTTAAAATTGCTGATGCTATTACACATTTAACCTGTCGTTGGTTGATTAAAAAATACACTATCTTGTTTACTTTTAAATCAAAATGTTTCATACTATGTGTACCATTCAAAGCATGGTTATAGAATAAGTTAATGTCTATTACATAGCATTTCAATATTTTAATTCTCTAGAAATTAAAAAAGAATTAACTCATGCACCAAACTGAGCATACCACTCACATGTCAGCCATTGGCGGATGAATTGTTGTCAGATTAACATGGTATTCTTTATAAGTTCCGAGACAAGAATTTGTAGGTATTACTGACAAGAGTGTTCGCATTATCGGCTAGTATTGTACCATATCAGTCTGCATTAGTAAGCTATCAATGATAGAACAACAGGAACAAAAGTATTAAAACGGCTTGAGGATATTGAAAATGAATCCGTCTTATAATTTGGATTTTTTATGACAATAACTTATCTGGTCAGGTAAAAAACACTGAATTTTCTTGCAAGGAAAATTCCATATACAGTGATAATGATACAGCATTGGAAGTATCTGCAGATGAATAAAATTCTGAACTTGCCAAAAAATATCTCACCACAATATGTAGGTAGAGATAATGTGACCATATGTGTGTCCATTCACCACCACCTAACTCACGTACCAGGAAGAGAAATATTGTTATTCATCCCTTAGATGTAAAGCAAGGAGCTCAGTATGCAACAACAGAAATAAAATGTTGGCAGCTTTTTTTCTCAGATAGTGTTTTAGAAAAGTAGTGGAGTACACCAACATGAGGCTTACAAAAATTCAAGCAAACTACTCAAGGGAAAGTGATGCGCCCAATACTACTTAACAAGAAATGAAGGCTGTTTTAGAACCACTATACTAAGTAGGCATGCAGAAATCAACTCACCAAAATATTACCTAACTTTGGGCTCTAGAACAACTTCGTCAGACCATGAAGTGCAACAGGTTTCCACTATTTCTTAGAGGTCCTCATTTTGAAGTTACAAAGTCTGCTTGAAAATCTATGAGCAACCTTGCTCCAGCAAGAGCGATGTCTGGGGGTTTGCATCAAGGATCCAGGAACTTTACTGTGTTGGAGAATATTTGACAATTGATGAAATGCTGGAATCTTTTCCAGGTATAAATTTAGGCAGTAAAGTCCTACAAAACTATACAGGTACTGAATCAAAATATTTGCTTTGGTGGATGCCCTATATTCTATACAGCAAACAAGGAAATATACCCTGGCAAACAACCATATGAATGCCCATTTGCAACAGACATGAGACCAAGTGCTATTGTGAAAAGAATGGTTCAATCCTTTGAAGGCACTGGGCGCTATGCAACTATAGACAATTGGTTTAGTTCCGTGGACCTAATGAATGAACTCATTTATAAAAATGCAACTCTGGCAGAGACGATTTGAAAAAGCAAAAAAGAAACTCCTACCATCATGGTAAATACTCAAAACCAACAATAGTTTCTTTACCTTCGAGGAACGGGGAACTCTGGTTTCTTACAACCCGAGAAAAACTAAAACATCCTGGTTACTTCCTCTATAAACTTCAGGGCTGATATTGATTCCTCTGCTGGTGATGCTTGCAAGCTTGAAATGATCATTTTCTACAACTTGACAAAAGGTGAAGTAGCTGTGGTGGATGAACTAAAATCAAAAGGGTTTGTTTTCATTGGCCACTGTGGATTTTCTTTTCCCTTATGAACATTACTGGAATAAACGGACGGATTATTTACCTCTCAAATACAGCTGTGGATAAACCCAGGAGAATGTTTCTGAAGAACCTTGCTCTTTCACTCACAAAACCACACGTGATTTTCAGTGCTTCAACACATAGTCTCTGATCAGAACTTTTGAGTTTGTCTAGAAAGCTGAGACACCTAACAAGCCCAGAACCAGGAAAAAAATAGCAATAAGAGATGCTGAATGCCATCTGCCCATCTGTAGAGAACATGCAATTTTATTACATTGTGTAGGAAATGTCAATGAAGGTACTTCTGAATACTAGATACACTTGTTAAGAAAATAGTGAAACTATTCAGAAACAAATTATTCACTGTATCAGTGTGAAAATTACACATATTTCAACATAATAAATAATTACTATTGATGGTCTAGTAAATATAAGCAATCCTAATAGGTCATTCAGTACACCTGTTTTGTCATAAACTTTCTAATGCACATATTATGTTGTGCAGTCTCTTTATAGAATTGTATTATTATGGTTGTAATGTCAGCAGAGCATTGCACCTATATGTGTTCAGTGTATTATGTCCATTATAAACTGCTGTACTAGAAGATAGTTTTGTAGAGGAATGTACAAAGTCAGTCATAATAAACTTATAACAGTATAACATCAAAGTATTTTGCTGCAACTAAAGAAAGCGAGATAAATGTTAATAAAATAGTGTAGAACATTACAGTACTAAAACGAAAAGTTAGCTGTAGCCTCTAGTTTAGTACTATTATCCTAAAAGACGTACATATTTACTAAATATTCAAAATTTACTAAATGGAACCATAGAATACTATGTTAAAACCTGGGCAAACACTTTGTGGTCCTGAGTTCACATGTCGACCATCAGCATTAGTGTAATGACCTCGACCAACATCGGGTTAAAGAAAAAAGGGGAAAAAAAAAGAAAACTGTACAACATTCACTAATAGTCTATATCTGGAAAATCAGCTGCTCCATAACCATGCACCTATAGATTTTGGTTGACGTCACATTGATTCTATATCTATTTAAATTTGTGAAGGACTTTTTAGTCTGAAAATCTAAAGGTCCTTATTGACAGTGTATTAATCTGATATCCATAGTCAGCTTAGTTATGAAACATTCTCTGGGACAATCATACTTCAGTGTTTAAGTTATTTTTATTATAGAAGGCGGGAGTGAATACTTCGTGGCATAACACCCATATTCAATTGCATATTATTTAAATTTAGTATATTAATGCTGATATCAATGTTTTTTCTTTAGCTGTCTATGCTGTATAAAGAAAAATATTCATACTTATAAACATTTTCTTCAATATACAATTATTCTACTAGAAATAGTATCAATATTTACCTAAATAAAAATTTGGTATTACACAAAATAGTTAAGTTATCAGTGAAAATGTTCAATTATATTTCATATTAGCTTAGAAACTAAAGGGGGCACTATATTAGCCCAAGTCAGATAAAAGTTGCCAAAACCTGCTGAGCAAGGGGTCCATAGTTTTATTCCTGGCTGGGGGGTAGGAACGGTTCTCCAACCAAGAATTCTAGTAGTATGGGTGCAAGTGTGAATATGTAAACCCCAAAGTAAAACCACAAATCCAAATACACCATGGTCAATAGACAATTGTTTTAAAGGTAAAAGCCCACAGTTAAAGGTGGAGAATAAATGTGATAAAGAAAGACTGGCAAAAGAAATTAAAATAACTAAATAAGATACAACTGTTTGTATCTCTAAATGAGAAAATATGTTCAAAATACCTTTCCTCGCACATTCCACTAGTTTTGAACAAGGAATTGTTGCTGTAGGATTTCCTGGAAAAGAAATTTTGATAGCTTATGCTAGAAATAGACACCATTTACAGGCTTGTTACACAATAATTATCTTCACCACAGTGCATCAATGTAATTAACCAGGGAATAAAAATATGCGATTCCTATGCTGCTCAATGTGCTGGTTATGATAGAGGAAACAGTTTTTTGTTCTCATATGTACTTTTCTCTGGAGACACAATTTAATCCGCACAAGACTGCATGATATTTGTTACCATGACAGTTCTCATTCTGTTTATTTTATTGCCACTGCACTAAAGAAGAGGGTAGGAAAGATTGGTACAGAGTAGAGCTGCAGTTTTGTCAGTCAGTGGTGATTTTACAACAAAATCCTAAACTATTCCATCTCTCCGTTTGTCAAAACTGTGTTCAAGTTGTATTTTGAATGTAATTTAGATGAGGATCCCACAGAACTATTACTTGCGTTGCTCCATCTATGTCATTTGCCATGCCACAGGTGGGGAGCGAAAATAGAGACCACATTACAAAATGTTACATTTGTTTAACAAAAGTAACAGGAATCTCTGGTAAATCAAGACACAGTTTCTTATCCAAATTTGGGATCTGCAATGTGCTCAGTTCCGCATTCTGATTCTCTCCCAGTTCCAAAACTACCAGTGGAATGCACACTGGAAGATGAAGCAGACACCAATGAAAACCCAACAGATCACGAAGATCACAAAGACTATGATTACATGTCAGTCACATCACAGGTACTATCACAGTCATTATCACAGGCAGAATTGAATGATCTTGGGTCTCGTCTTCAAGAAAAAACTTGCTACAACCAAATGCCGGTATAGCATTCCATAAATGACACCTTGGTCTGTCCACTTTTTTCTCAATGTCGAAAGCTTTGATATATTGTAATGACGTGAATGGGTTGCTTAAAGAATTTGGGATGGTTCATAATCCAAAGAATGGCTCCTATATATAGATTCTTCAAAAAGCAGTCTCAAATCTGTTTTCTTTCATAACAGAAAAAACAAAATTTCCATACTAGTGGCCCATTCAGTTCAGTTAAAGGAAACTTATGATAACATGAGACTGCTTTTGAAATTTATGGTCCATCAAATCACAAATGGAAAATCTGCAGTGATCTCAAAGTTCTGAGACTAATTCTAGGAATGCAAATGGGTTATATAAGAAAAATTGCTGTTATTTTATGTTACTGTGACAGTGGGGCAAGGAAATGTGTCACATGAACCTTTGTTAACAAAGATTGTATGCATCCGAAATAAGGTTTTACAAAGAACTTAATGAAAGCAATAGACAAAGATGGTTGGGGTTTTCAATATTTAATATCAAAATTTCCTGCCATTAGTCATGCAAAACTTAAAGAAGGGGTTCTCATTCAACCTTAGATTTGTGACTTGATGAAAGATATTATTGACAGATACTGAAAGACCGCACCATGGCAGAGTGTTTAGACCAGTCACCTCTTACCTACATGACCCGGGTTCGACCCCGAGCAACCACATGTGATATTTGTGAGGGATAAAACAGCACAGGGGCGGGTTTTCACTGGGTTCTCCGTTTTCCATCGCCATCACATTCCACTGGTGCTCCATCTTCATTCCATGTATCACCAGTGTCATCGCCTGTAGTACTACAAGTGGTTAAACTGCACCAAAAAAAAAAAAAAACAAAACGGATACTGAAAAAGTAGTTTGGCTTGCATTAAAAAATGTATGCAACAGCTTCTTGGAAAATGTTAGGTCTGAGAATCACAGGGAACTGACAGAACAAATGCTCATCTGTTGTAAGACAATAGGTGCAACGTGTCCTTGAAATTAAATTTTCTTCATTCCCATTTGGATTTTTGTCTGTCTGTCTGTCTAATCTTGGAGATACAAGATACAAGATACAGCTGCCATGGAAAGATAAAAAAAAAAAAAAAAGGAAGAGGGTTACCAAACCTGCTGGCGGATTACTGTCAGATGCTCTACAATAAGCTTCACCATCCACCCACAAATGTAAAGTTTCTAGGAAAATTTTCTAAATAGTGAGTACATGTATGCTTTATCCAGCATTATCATTTGGGGGGGGGGGGAGTTCAGAAAATAGTTCTAATATGTGATCTGTATTTCATCTAGCAACAGCTCCTCACCTACTGTGAGAGTTAATTCCAAGTGTCCTTAAGTTGCAAGTTTGTTTTTTTATGAATTGAACATAAATGTATTGTTACTTATATGAAATATAAGCCAAATGCATCTTGTGGCATATCTATACCACAAATATTGGTATGTGATGGAATCTTTCTGATTTCATATACGCAATCAGCATATGTGAATTGGTAAAGGACACTTACTTTCATCTTGTGGCAAAGGAGAAAGTTCAAATTTGTTGCACTGTGATTGCAATCATATAATTCTAACATTAGTGTAAACCCTTGATTACAGGTGAGCAATTACTGACTGATTTTATACTACAATGTGAGTGGATACATTAGGGAGCATCTCAAATGCACATACATATATCGAAAAAAATGGAACTAAAAATATTCAAAATCAAAGGAAATTAAATTGACAAGCAATTAAAAGCCTTCTTAAAATGCTTATAACTCTGAATGAGAAAACTGTTAACATTACCTGCTTTTACTGGAATTGGTGGAGTACTGGTAGGTACACTGTCCGTCTTCATAACTGAAATTGGAGTGGTAGGAGAATGCTTTTCTGGAATAGAGAAATGTTATCAGCTAAATGCTAGAAATGTAGATTATTTAGGATTGTTACATAAGAATTATCATCACTGAAAAAATACATTAAAGTCATATATCTATTTTATTTCTTTATTTATGAGCTAAGTATATACACAGTTAGAACTGATCCTAACCCTAGTTAGTTGGCCAGGCCATAACTATTTCACTATACAATTTTTTATATTACATAGCTATATTCATCTAAAACCTGATCTAGGTACCATGTTTTCCTACTGACTATTTTCATTCCTCTTTACCTTCCACAAAAACTCCCCTAATTTAGGTATCTTCTTCTGATCTTCAATAATCTTGCTAAGTACAATTTCTTTGTTCCTCAATAACCACTTCTTATTTAGTAGACTTCCTCTAGACTTCTTTGTGGCTTTACATTGATTAAAATGTGGCTCTCATTTTCCTGGTCCCCACAGAATCGGTACATTCTTAGGATAACCTCCCAACTCATTCCCCTAGTTTCGAAACACCCAATCTACACCAGGCTAACCCATCTCCTTAATGTTCTTATAAAATAAAATCTACTTATTTTCTCTGGGCCAAATTTTAGTTCCTTGTTAACTGACAGGGAGTTTTACTCCCTGACATCGGCAAATAAGATATGCCTATCTATATCCTCCATTTTGGATCTCACTTCACTCCAAAAAATGCTTCTAAAGTTTCCTGCTTTTAACCAAATATCCCCCAAACCATTTTAAATTACCTGTTCCCTGATATTCCTCAGCCATCCATTAGATATAGTATCCAAACTTCCCTCTTGATATATCAGACATTTTTTCACCAGTTTTGTATCAGGTTACTGTTGAACCCAAAATAAATGTTTCAAGATTTTCTGTATTATTAACCCTCTCAAACTTGCCTTTTCTATATCTAATAAAGCATTATTAATTGAAATTCCCAGGATTAATTTACAGAAACTTTTTAACACTAAATTCATATTAACCAACCCTCATCTATTCCCAAAATTTCACCTTCATAATTCCATCGAGAATAAACAAAGGCAGAATAAAGCCTTTCAAACTGCTTAATATTCTTTACTGATGTTATAAACATTTTTGTATTGCTTTCATGGTCAGTTTTCCAATAACAATTGCATTTGTGTTCTGCTTATCCCAGCCTCCATTACTGCTCAGCTTGATACCTACATATGAGAAAATGGCAACTTGAATTTCTTTGTCTTCCATGAACCACTTTTCATCTTTACATAGTTTAGTCTCCTACTTAAATGCCACCATTTTATTTTTTGCCTGGTTCACCTTCAGACCCCATTTTTTGCAACACTGTCAACCTCCCCTATAGCTAACTTTAACCCAATCACTGATATTGAACATACAACCATATCATCGGCATAAAATAATCCCAGGAGATTATATATATATACTTTTTATTGAAGGCATTCATTTGTTTTCCTAGCCTTTCTTCCATTCCCCATAATTGGCTCAAAATTTCTTCACCAAGCCCATGATGCCGTGCCGTGGCCAAGTGGTTAGACCAGTTGCCTCTCACCTAGATGGGCCGGGTTCGATCCCAAGGGACCGCATGTGAGATTTGTGGTGGACAAACCTGCTGGGGTGGGTTTTCTCCATTGAATTCCACCGGTGCTCCATCTTCATTCATGTGTCATCAGTGTCACTGACTGCGGTGCCATAAGTAGTTAAAGCGGGCGTTAAAAACCACCAAAAAAAAAAAAAAAACCAAGCCCATGGCCGTTATTAGTTACAGGATTCATCTCCAGTCTTCCAATAATTAATAACATGCTGACTACACACACCACTTCTACAATACTTGTAATTTCCCATATTGCTATTTATTCTTGAACAGATTCCATTTTCTTTTACTGAATAGACCAATTCATGCTCTGTAGATTTCTATGCTGACTCCCATCATTCTGCTACTTATGCCACTTTTCAACTTCTTCCTGGCGCTACCACACACAAAACCTCTCTGCTCCACTGCAGGCATAGCACACCAAATCACATAATACTTTTTTAGTGTAAACCCTTAATTCTAGGAGAGCTATTATTGGCTTATTTTATATTGGTATGTGATTAGATGAATTAGGGAAAGCATCTCACATGCAGATACACATACTGGATAAGAAGGGAACTAAATAAACCCAATATCAAAGGAAATTAATTTGACAAGTTATTAAAAGAACCAAATCTGCTAAGTTTATAGCTCTAAATGAGAAACGATAAGATAAGAAGGGAACTAAATAAACCCATTATCAAAGGAAATTAATTTGACAAGTTATCGAAAGAACCAAATCTACTAAGTTTATAATTCTAAATGAGAAAACTGCTCACATTACCTGCTTCTACTGGAATTGGTGGTTTACTGGGAGGTACACTATCAATTCTCATAAGTGCATTTGAAGTGGTAGGTGAATGTTTTTCTGGAATAGAGAAATGTTATCAGCTAAATGCTATCAATGCACAGTATGACCCATATACATCCTAACCACTGCG
This sequence comes from Hymenopus coronatus, assembly GCA_030762935.1. NCBI lineage: Eukaryota > Metazoa > Arthropoda > Insecta > Mantodea > Hymenopodidae > Hymenopus > Hymenopus coronatus. Next base: position 423,685,049 of record CM060900.1, read on the forward strand.
CACATAGGAACATGGTAACATACAGCTGCTGTAAATGAGGTCACGGTGCTGACTTGTTTTTCTCTGCTGTGAAAGTGCAGTATTGTGCTGTCACTGATATCATATGGTTGATTTATTACCAGTGTGCTTTATTATTGTGTTCTGAACTTAGTCACAAAGTTTATTATGGCTAAGCATTTGTTTTCTACTACACAGCATGTATTTATTTATGATTCATAGGTGCTAATAAATTTTGTGAGTGGACTCTCAATAGTGTATACAATGGCAAAATTGACCCACATTTAATATTTTTTACAGACAGGGCTTGATTCCACCTTCATGGGTGTGTGTGTGTGTGTGTGTGTGTGTGTACTCAAAATAATCATTTTTGGAGCTCTGAGAACCTAATATTGTTCATGAAATACCCTTCATGATGAAAAAAATTGGTATAAAGTGCTCTGTTAGCAGAGACAAAGTCATAGACCCAATTTTTGCCAGTCAACAGTTGATGCCCATACATACATGAATACAATTTTGCCCCCTTTTTTAAATAATTGACAGACAGAGGTAATGATTTTGCCTTTTTAAACAAGACCTTACAACAACTCATACAGCCAATCTTTCAATGAGAACAGTTGAAACTGTGCTTCAATACAGAATTATTAGTCAAGATTTGTTGTCCACTCAGTCCTCCCCAACATCCTGTGATTCTATCTCTAGGGTAACTTAAAGCATAAAGTGTGCAAGACAAATCCACACACCCTGTAAGAATTAAAATAAAACATCCACCAGGAAATTGCCAGCATTTCTACATGTGAACTACAGCAAGTGAAGGACAGTTTCTTAAAGAGGTGCCAAACCTGTATGGGCAATGGTGGTGGCCAGTTTCAGCACCTCCTTTAATAACATTGGTAAGTAAAGTCTTTAAAAGTAGTTTCAAAATGTTGCATGGTTTCATCCATGCCTTTCTATGATAGCGGCAGACAGCAATGAGTGCCAAGGGCTCGGATAGACAAAACACTGCAAAGCCAATTTGGAAGTTTTTAGATCACCCGGTACATCATTTACAGGTCTGTTACACAAGAATTATCTTCACTGAATACATTGAAATCTTATAATACTTTCAGTAGGTAAACCCTTAATTACAGGAAAATTATTATTGGTTGGTTTTATAATGCTATGTGATTGGATGAATTAGGGAACAGCATCTGACACAATAATACTGGCTAAAAGGGAACTATATATCCCGATACAAAGTTGAAGAAAAAATTCCAGTTAATAGGACTATCAATGTCTCAACATTTATTTTAAAATTCTACCTCATTTTAATTAGTAAGTAAATTTGCACTTAGTTTTATTTACCAGACATTTCCTTTGGGCTGATTTTGTATTGTTACATGATGTAACCAAATTAAAAAGTTGTCAACACCATAAGCAAGGATAAAAATGGTTATGATTAATAATTGAATATATATGCTGAGAAAGGGAATAACTTTATATAGAAAGACAATAAGTACAAATAAATCCACATAAAATGGTATTTGATCTGCAGATTTCATTTAGATCCTCTATTGTAGCATAAAGTGCCATCACAAAAGTTGGGAATGGAATAGATATATTTTATGAGCTAATTAGTTATGATGATGATGATGATGACGACGATGATGATGATGATGATGATGATGATGATGACGACGACATTGATTATTGGAGTCTAGGGGTGCACTACTTCAGGGTTATGAGTGCCATATCAAAATAATTGTTGCTAAAACCAAATGAGTATAGCAATAAAAGGGATAAAAACGAATCATAAAAATAACTAAAATGCCAAATAAAATTTAAAGCAAATGAAACTGCCTATGGCAGAAACCATAGGGATTCTAAAATCAATTAAAAGCAATGGAACTAAAAAGGAATGACTAAACCAATGTCTCCAGTGCTAAAAGGTACATATGTTAAAAAGTTAAAACTGCAGCTGGCACTTCAGAAGCATGCCAGAACAACTGAAATGAAAATAAAACTAGCTGATATTCTTAAAAGACAGATAAGATGAAAATTTAAAAACCCCATCTACTGCAACGGTATCATCCAACAAGACCTCTTTAGAACTGGCTGTCAGTAGCAGAGTGGCTTGTAAGCAGGCTAGATGAGCCCAATTTACCAGTACATGGCGGACAGTTTATACTTGACCACACTGAGGACAGATAGGAGCAGGATCCCTTTTAAACAGATAGCTATGTGTAAAACAGTGACCAATATGGAGATAAGCTAAAACTACTTCCTCACAACAAGATGCATCAGAGGAAGTAGACCAGTGTACTGGAAGAATCCTTCACTACCCTTAGCTTGTTGCCTCTTAGAGCCGACCACTCTGCATGCCAGCATGAAAGCACCGCTCTCCACATGACATGCTTAAACTTTGGCTGTTGAACAAGTAACTGTAATACTGCGCTTTGTGGTTGCAGACTTTGCCGCCTCATCTGCCAGTTCATTCGCCGTCACCCCAACATGTCCAGGATGCCATCTGCAATCCACATTAATGCCAGAAGCATGTAAAATGTGGAGGACATTTCGAATGTGCTACACTAAAGGATGGTAGCTGTACATCTCATGAATGTTAAGGAAATCACTCAGAATAAGGCAGTGACCTAATTTTCAATGGCAAAAATACTGAATGGCTCAGTGAATAGTATACAGCTCTGGAGTATAAATGCATGTGTGAGACTAGTCAAACCATAAGTATGTTATTCAGTTACAGTAACAAAGGAACATCCAACATCATCGGTGCACTTCTGTTGGTGTACATACAAATTCTGTTACTGCAATAGGATACAAATTCTAAAAACCAAGTACAAATACTACACGCAGGCATCATAAGCATCCAGAAAGCCAAAATCCTGAGATCGCTGTGGGATGTGACACAAGGTGGCTGCACCCTCTCTCTCTTAGGAAATATGCTGGGTATGGGCTATAATTTTGTTCCGAAGAAGCTCTCTGAAGCAATAACCTGCAGGCTTTGGACAAAGTTATAGGTGGCAATAATGTTCGTCCAGCTCAGTAGAGGTAAAATAGGTAAACAATGGATGCCATAATTTGCTAGAAGGACAGCATGCCGAAATTGCAGAGGGAGTTCTGCTGACTTGATGTAGAGGCTAACAATTGGGTTGTTTAGAAAGGCTCCAACAGCCACATGGATGGCCTGACCAGCACAGATGGTCACGCGGAGGAATAAACAATGTATCTGTAGTCTAATTTGGATTGGATAGGTGCACAAAAATGCAGCAACACTGTCCGATCTGCTCCCCAAAATTTGCCACCGTAAAATATTTAGAGAATGGTGACCTAAAGCTTTGAGCTTTGGTATATGTGATGGCCAGCAAGGTTTCCAGTCGAATATCAACCCAAGGAATCTCGCCTCATCTGCAAATGGCTGTAAATCTAGCCTGAGTTAAAGAGAAGGCAGCAATCACTTTCTACGGTGCCAGAAGTTTACGCAGAGTAACTTCTCAGTTGAGAAGTGAAAGCAAAATTGGGAAAAAATTCTTTTTTTTTTTTGGGAGGAAGAGCCTTTGTTAGTTTTACTTAATTCACCCCTCACCAACCAATCCAATTCATCCCTCACCAACCAAAAGGTGGTAAAGTCATCTAGGAAAAAGCAGGACCAGACACCTAAGGGCACCCGTTCTCTTGAAGAAAAGGATTTGAAAAAACTGAACCAATCCTTACTTGGAAAATGTGGCACCTCATATGCTCCTGAATGAACAATGGTAGGCATCCACAAATATTCCAGTTGTGCAGGTAATGTAAAATTGCAGCCCTACAATTCTTAAAAAACCCATCCATGATCTGCTTAAAAAGCAATACAATTTGGTCAGCTGCTGATCCATATCTTCGAAAACCACATTGGATGTTGGTTAGAAGATTGTGGAATTCCAGCCACTATAACAACTGTCCATTGATCACGTGTTCCATCACCTTGCAAACGCAACTGGTGAGCGAAATGGGTTTCAAAATAGGTGTGATTGTGGCCTCCCGCCACATAACTGGAAAAGTAACATGCATCCACAAATATTCCAATTGTGAAGGTAATGTAAAATTGCAGCCCTACAATTCTTAAAAAACCCATCCATGATCTGCTTCAAAAGCAATACAAGATGGTCAGCTGCTGATCCATATCTTCAAAAACCACATTGGGTGTTGGTTAGAAGATTATGGAATTCCAGCCACTATAACTACTGTCCATTGATCATGTGTTCCATCACCTTGCAAACGCAACTGGTGAGCGAAATGGGTTTCAAAATAGGTGTAATTGTGGCCTCCCGCCACATAACTGGAAAAGTAACATCAACCCAAACAAGATTATAGACCTTGAGTAGAAAAGCCTTACTCTCAGGAGAGAGATGTTGCAACATTTGGACATGGATGCCATCTAGACCTGGTGCAGAGTTTCGCAAAGATGAAGGGGCATGCTCTAGCTCTGCCATTCTGAAAAGCGATTGTAGTCTTCTAGGTTTCCAGGGTGGAAGGCGAAAATTTGAGATTCCACCTGAGCCGTAACTGGAAGAAACTCAGGCAAATAGTTGTCTAAGAGATAGACACTTGAGTGAAAGCACTGTCAAGAATGTTCCCCATGTCAAACATATCAACCACAGTGTCTGCATTTGTTTTGAGACCAGCAATTGGCATGTGGTCCGCTTTACTGGGCGAATGTCTTAAGTTTTCCCATATGACAGAGGAATGTGTATGTCGATTAAAAGATGATTCAGAGGTGTTTCATGATGTCTGCTTGCTATCCTTAATAAATTGTCTAGATATGGCATACAGTTCTTTGTATTCTATCAGGCTATCCAGAGTGGAGCGATGTAGGAAAACCCAGAGAGCATATCAGCAAGCACAAATGGCATTCCGCCATTTATCTGTCCACCAAGGGAGAGGAAATCGATGGGGATGTCCAGTCAATCATGGAATAGAATGCTCAACAGCAGAAATAATTGTCTTGGTGAGGTGTTGGACTAAAAGACCACTGAGTTGTGCTCGTTTAAGTTAAAAACATCCAGGCGTGAATAAAAGTTTCAGTTGCCTCATTCTAAACACCATCCAGATAAACATGTGGAACATACATCTTGTGCTAAGAGAACAATAAGTAAACGGAAGTGGTCTCTAGAATGTAAGTCAGAGATGAACATTTATTGTAAGGAAACTGCTAATTATGGAAAACAAAGTGCTAAGTACAGGTGTGGAAAATTATTGAGGGTGTCAGAAAGAAATATAGGCTCCCCGGTGTTCAGGAGAGATGGATTAATACTGTCCAAGTAGTCGGCAATCAATTGACTTCTCGTAGAAGCCTGAGGAGCCCCAAATTGTGTGGTGGGCATTCATGTCCCCTACCAACAGAAGAGGTAGTGGTAGCTGTGAAACAGGATCTTCTAAATCATTGCATGAGAGGTCAACAGATGCAGGCAGATATATACCGCAAATAGCAAAGCTAGTGCTTGGTAGCTTAATCTTTGCAGCAACAGACTGTATGTCAGATTTTAAGGGTAGAGTTCAGCGAAGACTTCATCTCTGATAAGCATCCTGGTGTCTCCATGTGCAGGTACACCCTCAGCCTGTGATAAATCACTGGGTACAGAAGAGTGCTGCCTTATTCTAACATTGTCTTAAGTGCGGAGCTTCGTCTCTTGTAATCTACAATCAAAGGCTGATCCTGGTGGAGCAACAACTCAAGCTCTGATCAATGTGGTCAGATTCTTCTTATGTTCGACAGTAAGATATAAATTTTCTATATTATGGTATAAACTCTAAATAGAAAGCCATGTCTGGATATGGGGCAGTGCTGGTCGGTTCAATTTAGTCTTTTTGGCCATTGAGGTAACATTTTTTTCAGAAGCATGGACCTGCTGCTTACACACTCTCCGTCTTGCAGCTGGGGCAGAATCCTCCAGTTCCATCTCTTCCACGGGGGAGGAGGACCCCTTACCAATAGAAAATCTTGGTTCGAGAATCTCGAACCGATTAGAGCGATCAGAAAAGATTGTATTGAATGCTGATTGTAGCTCCTCCTAGAAGATTCCTCAGAAGAGAATCTGCATGGAGAGAGATTTGGAACTCAACTACCTGTTCTTAAAGGAAGTCACTTTGTACATAGCTTGGAAGTCTTAGTTCCCAAGGTCGACGGTTTGGTTGACAATTGTGCTGAATTTTGCACTGGTAGAATGTGCAGATGTTGATGTCAATGTAGAAGTAAATGTTGAGGACTTAAGGCTTGGACTTGCTAGCAGAATCTTTTCAGTAATTGTGGTCCTGTCTATATCGCAGGTCTGAGTTGTAATCTCCCACCTACCTCGGTGGCGGTTTGGCTGCAATTGAACTATAGTTCCAGGAAAGTACAACAAAGTGTAGGCGGAGACGCAGGAGTTTTGAGTGATATGATGCCTTGGTCTACCAGATGCTCTAGAAGCTTCTAATTAGACAAACCATCCAAGGCACGGGTGGTTATAATGCCAAGTAAGGAGTTCAAAATCTTATGCACTTCGACATTTACTGGGTAGCTGCCTAACATAGTCACTCTCAGTAGTTTGGTTACTTGGGATGCTGCCACTGCCTCAACCAGGTGTGAGTCACTATGTGTACTAATGCATGTTGTATCATACCAGCAATTTTACATATAGACATATCAACATATGAACATATATAGTACAGAGGAAGGTAGAAAATGTACATCGCTGAGTCCCGCCGGTCCCCATGGCCACGCTTGCTAAAGCGTCTCGCTTTGGTGTTTCGTGGGTTCGAGTCCCGCCTTGGGCATGGTTGTTATATGTTTGTGCAATGTGTCTATGTTGTAAAGGAACAGTAAAACCAGTAATCAGTAAAACCTACGGGGGGAAATGTAAATGGGGGAAAAAAAAAAAAAAAAAAAAAAAAAAGACCCTACACCATTCAAAGGACCTAGATAAAATTGCTGGTATGGTATAGGTTACTTAACATAAAACTGAAGATGGCTATGTTATAGATAGTCCCTATACCATTCAAAGGACCTAGACAAAATTGCTAGTATGGTACATGTTACTTAACATGAAACTGAAGATGTCTAAGTTATAGATAGAAAGCAATCATATTCTGTTATGCAGGTGTAAGTTTTAAAATTTGAAGCTATTTCCATTATTTTTTAGAAGAAGACAAGGTATTTGGAGATAGTGTCTCTAATTTAAAAAAGTATTATTGAAAGTAAAATAAAAAACTTCATTTATTTATATAAAATTGCTCATGTACTGGTTTTAAGCAATGCTCTTTCCGCAGATACACTAAATGTAGTAATGCAACTGCATAAATGAGAAACACTGCATACACTACCTCTTCTTGGGGAATTTGTGGTAAAGTTTGTATTTTCAGTGTCAGAAAGGTACCCACTATCAGGTGATGGTTGCCGTGGAGTAGATCCTCCTTCAGAATCAACTGATACAAAACCTGCCTACTCCATTTCAGTTTTTACATACTTGGTACAAATACTTTATATTCATGCAGTACCAATGAAAGCATGAAACTGTAAATAATTAATAAGCAAGATAATGTAGCTAAATGCCTGCAATAAAGAAAAGGGTGTCTATTATTAGCTGATGTTAGCATAAGCTTAGTTTATAAGAGAGATGAGGAAAGCTGAAACTGTACATAGGTCATAAAAGTGAAATCTTTTGTAGAAAATAGGCGGTAAATTGGTGTGAAATAAGTAAAAGAATGTCCTTGAGCTAGAAAGAAACAATGCAAGCCTTAGGAGATTGGTAGCAAAAATAAAAATGTAAAAGTTACTGGGGAGCTAGCAGCCTAAGAAGCTCATTAGAGGAATTTATTCTATAGTTAGGTGTTCTGCACAGTATGTCGGTCCTACATACTATTTTTGTAAGAAATGTGATTCGCATAATCTAAGTTTCACCTACAAGTAAACAAGTATATTAGAGTTTCCGCTAGGATAAAGGATTATATAAAGTGTATATAAATTATGAATACTCTTGGTAATATTTTAAATAAATACTGAAACTAAATGTTACCAATGTATCTCCTCTTTTTACTGATCACACATTGTTAAGAGACACTTACCTGACCGATGAACCCAACTAGCCAAAGAATATATGAATAATATATTAATACATAATTAATAAAAAAAAACAAAGCGATAATGAGAAGCAGGGGGGACTGGTGCAATATAACCAAAATTATTCTTGGAAAAGCTTACTAATATGCAAAGATTTATATAAGAAACCAAGTATTACATAACATTAAATTAGTCTAAATCATAAATAGGAAGAAAAAAAAAAAAAAAAAAAAAAAAAAAACATACACTGCTATCCCGGTGTTAACCTCTAAATCAGAAGCTAGTACCATTATTTTGTAAAAGAAGACAAGGTAAATTGGGTAATGGGCTCTGATTTAAAAAATATATTTAAAAGAGTAAATTTTAAAAAGTTGATTTTTAAATATACAAGTTGTTATTTTAAGTTAGGTAGTAAAAAAGTATTATTGGAAAGAAAAAATTAAAAAGTGGTATTTGAATATAAAGTTGCACAGGTTTTATGCTATGTCCGTTCTACAGAAACACCAAATATAGTGGCATACGTGTATGAATAAGAAATAGTGTATACTCTACCACTTCTTGATGCTTTTGTTGTAAAAATATCCTTTCCAGAGCAAGAACCTTTCTCTGATTCATGTAATTGGGCTTGTGCAGCAGATCTCTCTTTTGAAACAAGACCTGTATCATCTGAAATTAGAGGTAGGATATCTGTTATAAACGTACCTGTTCTTTTTCAATCTTTCCATTCTCTGTACAGACATTTCATATATTCAAATTTCTCCTTGGACAACTTAATACAAGAATTCAGACAACTAAATTATATAGGTATAATGAAATCATACACTGTTATCTATGTATAAGTTTTAAATTTTCAGAAGCTTTTTGAATTATGTTAAAGTTGAAGAGAAGTAATGACAGTAGCAATCTGCTCTAGTAAAATAGAAAATAGTAGCTGAATAAATTAAGAAATTAAATGTATAAATTAAAGTGTAAAGTTATTGATTCTCTTGGGGATGGATGTAATACATTTACATTTTATTTAACAAGTCTAATCTTAGATTATGGACAATTTCTCATACACATTCTAATCAATTGGCCATGGTGCCGCCAAATATAAAGTAAGCTTTAAGACATATATGTATTCAAACATTGATATGTGCTTGTGCTAACTTCAAAATAAGATTTTTTATATTTAATGCATTGTGGTAACATTTTTAAATAGTTGTGAACAGCGGTTCTTGAGCTTTATTAACCAGAAAAGATTGATTTTATCTTTGGCAAGATAAGTTCTTATGACTCCCCTTAATTCACTTTAAATAAAAATTAAAATTGATACTAGTGCTAGCATTCCTTAAGAGACACTGGGAGTGAAATTTAAAATTTCTATATTTTTTAATAGATTTTAATGAAAATTTTCTGTGATTGCACTGGTATTAGTATGAATACCAAATTTCATTTACACTGGATAAATATTTTGCAAGATATACATTAAGTCAAAAAGGTTATTTTGTAAATATATTACTTACTTAAAAGTTTTCCATATATCTCAAATTTTGAAAAAATTGATTACTACCTAGTTTTTAATTGGAGGTTTGAACCACACATTCACAAAGAATTTATGTGCTGATATTTCAATAAATTTGTTTACAGCATTATGCTATTTTTGAAACTAAAAAGGTTAAAAGTTTTAATATCCAAAATCAATAATTTTTTCATAAGATTTCGTTTTGTTTTTTGAAAAGTTTCTATTAGTGTTTGGATAAGTTTGTCATCTGTGCTATTACAATAGATACTTCTGCCCATTCTGGGAAAGGTTAGTTGTATTTAAACAAAATCTGAGACGCATGGAGCATTTTGAAAGCATTAAAGTGTAGTTTTGAGGAAAAAAAGAAGCTGTTTTATAAAATACCTAGTATACTAGGAAACAGGTTTATTGTATGATCTTTAAATGGCTGAAGAGCCCAAAGCAAGGGGGACAGCTAAATGTTGATTCTCTATGGATGCCCAAAGGCTACAACAACCAGTTGCAATGCAAAAGTTATTTTAGATTTTTGACCGATTATAGACAAAATTTCACTCTCAGTGTCTTAAATATTTTCACGTTTTTTTTTCACCTTACATACCATGATTGTGTAGGTTTTGCTGCGACACTGCATGGAGCATGTGCGCCAGGAGCACGACCCCAAGTAGACACTTCGGAATTGTCATATTCATCTGAAAAACACACTCATTATTAGTGTTTGTATATATTTGCGAGTTTAATATTAAAATAACAATTTAATTTTCTATAAGTAAGCTAACCCTGTGTAGCACTGCAGAATTTCCTTACTCGCGTGCATGAAATGTGGCCCATAATGAAACTGGCACCTCTATGTTGGTAAAGATAAGACCTCACCCCACCGTTTACACACGGGACTGCCTCTTATTTCGGTGTTGTCTGGTCTCTTGATTAGCAGGGTACTTTATTTTCCCTAAAATACGGCGAACTCTCGAAGGGTAACTTTACAACTTCAACCTTGTATCTTCATGCTACATCACGCTTTTTATATTGGCCTGGTTACTTCCCTTCGATAACGATAATAACACTAATAGCTTTTGGGTTTTTGTACTTAGATCACACTTAGTCACACCCACTCTCTCCCTCTCTTATTCACACTTCCAGACTATTGAGGGGGATAGCGAACAACTTTACCTAGTATAAAAATACCACCTGCGTAGCCGTGTATCGAACCCGGGACCCTTAGCAGTAGAGGCACGTGCTCTACCGATTGAGCTACAGGGCCAATCACTGAAACAATCGTAGCGATATTCCTTCGTAGATACGGCATGAGACCCACACCTATTTTTCATAACGATTTCACTTGTGCATTGGCTAGTTCTTTTGTACCGTGTTGTTCAATCTATATGCATAGACAACCTATACCGGCTGGGATAGGTCAAGGTTTTACATCTCAGGGAGAGTAAAACACTTTACAGTATAGGGGAATGAGCCACTTTTCATATACGTGAGTGTAAATCTTAATTCTCTACAACTAGGACACGCCTACTACTTATAGATATTATTGCTACAATAGTACATTTATATTAACATACCTACAGCATATTAAATATATTTACATAGCAAATAATATATATATATATATATATATATACCTATATCTTGAATATTCTGAGAATAGCCCCTAAGGACCTCTCCTTTCTGGAAGACTTTTATATAACTGGTAAACCGCAACAGAGAGAAAAAAAATCATCACAAAAAATGTAGATCTCGTTAAAACACACAATTTATGTCCTATACCCTTTTGTTGTAGAGCTAACGGTTTCCGAGATATTCCTTGTTATTGGTTTCAATTTTAAAATCCTACTCAATCTATTCTCAAACGGGAATTTCTCATTCCTGTCTCTTTTGTTTTATTTCTGGGTCATGCAAAGCGAACCGAATTTCAATCACAGAGAAACCACCTTTAAAAGATGTCGCTATCGCTTTAACCTAACTGTATTCTCTTATTTCCCTTCTACTTAGAAGAAACTAAGTAATAAGATTATTTTCGCTAATGTTTATTTCTATTAGCATGCTGTAGATAAAAGAATAGTCTGGTGTAAGAATGGGTTGTTCACAGAACAGGAAGAGAAAGACATGTGCATGGAACTCGTCATATTATTTTAGCATTTTGTATCAATTAAAAGCCACATCCTGTTACATATTCTGTAAAGAGGTTGAAAATTGCACTGGATGTTCAGCTATACATAATATAACTAAATGCCTATTTTACTGTTTATATAGGTATTGCATAGCTCCTGAAATAAAAAAAAATCTGATATGCTCCATTCACATGAGCTTCTCTAGCTGTTCCCGCAAACAAACTATTCTTACAAAAGATTCTTTTATCCATAGGATGCTCATCCAGATAAACATAAGTGGAAATTTTCTTAGCGCCTAGCTCTACAAAAATTTACATGCCACAAATTGTGTGTTTTAACGCCAACTACATTATCTGTGTAGTAAAAGTTTGCCTACCTCTTGCGGTTATAGATAGATAGTAATTATTGCCAAAAATGATTACAATATAGCAATGCCATAATTTAAAAGTTAACAAGCTAAATTATAAAAAGCATTTACAAAATAAAACAGACTAGCTACCAATGTATGGCGTATAGTCCTTTTGAAAGTAGAAATAGGGAGCTCTCTTAATCTTTTGAGTGAAATGTTAAAAAGTTTAATAGAAACAACTGTAAGGCTGTGCCGAATTTTTCTATGCTTGAATTTGTTTATATATAAATTCTGACAATTTCTTGTCGTATAATTATGAATATTCGAGCAAACTGTTAAACTGCTAAAAGTTATCTTAGCATACAACAGACAGTTCAGCACATACATCGCTGGCAAAGTTAAGATACCTAAATCAATACAAAGTGGTTTACATTGCTCTATTGGATGAACACCACGAACTAATCTAATAGCCCTTTTTATGTAATAAAGAGATCTTCGTTGCCAAGGAGTGATTTCCCCCCTCTCCCAAAGAAGCAAATCATAATTAGCATGATAATAAACATGACCATCATATACTTTCATCAGCACATCCTTAGTAACACTATGGCTTAAGATTCTCAGCATTAAAGTTCCTGTTTTGGTTTTTTTTTAAATATGATTAATATGTGTTGACCATCTAATATGAATGAATCAATATGAATACCCAAAAAGTTTATGGAGCTTCGAAAACAACCAATGCTAAATTTACATTGAACATCAGCAATGTTTGCAGTGTTTATGCTCAAATTATTGGCATTACACAAATTGTTAACAATGATGTTAACTATGTAGTTTAGGTCTTAATATGTGTTTAGCTTTGTCATAGAAAATAATTGTTAGATCATCTGCATAAATATAAGGAGTAAACTATTCATCACAGATGGAGACAGAAAGAGCGTTAATATAAATTCTACAAAATACAGGTCCAAAATTGACCCTTGGGAACTACATAATTTACAGTGTTAAACTCAAATGAACTTCCATTAAAATAAGTTGTCTGATTCCTATTGCTAAAATAAAACCTTCAAAATTGAATGCTATTATTCTGAAAACCATAAAATTTAAGTTTCTCTAAGACAATATTAGGTGAGATAATGTCAAAGCCTCTGGAAAGATCAAAAAGCCTGCTTGACACAAAATTAACATTGTTAATATTTTCATAGCATTGTTTCAGAAAGCTTGTAGCAGCCTATGTTGTACTCATACCATGGATAAAACCAACTTGGTTTTTATTAAACTATAGGTTGATTTCAAAATAAGTAGCAATTTTTTTTACATAATAGTGCTTCAAATACCTTGCCTATTATTAGAATTATACTAACAGGTCTACAATTATCATAACAAGTTTTATTCCCCTTTTTAAATACTGGCATTACCTTGGAAATTTAAAAGCATTCTGAGAATGACCATTTTAAGGCAACTATTAAAAACATAAGTTAATGATTCATCCATCCATCAATACACACACACGCACGCGCACGCACGCACACACACACACTCACACACATACACACACACATACGCATATATTTGGAACAACTAATATAAGAATTTTTAATTCATGTCATATACATCCATGCATGTACAATTATTCAGATTCATAGTGCCAGAGAAAACATCTTCAACACTAAAAATTTAAAATTACACTTAGGCTAGGGCAACTTGTCTAGAAATGACATTGATTCGTTAGTAATGGGTATACTAATCACAATATCATAGATCTTATCAATAAACAAGGAATTAAATCCTTCACAATTTACATTAGTTGGGCAAATATGAGACTCAGAATTAAAATTTAAACGTTCAGATATCACTAACCAGGAGGATTTTTGATATATTATTTGAGTTCTGAATGAAATCAGAATAGTACTTCATTTTAGTCAACCTTAAGGTAAGTTGGTATTTCTTTTTCAACTCAATAAACCTAAAGATTATAAAATACCATCCATATTTTGTCTCTTAAAATTCGTAGTTCATTGTTGTACCACTTTTTATTGTTACATATGTTATGCGGTTTGGGTCTAAAAGTTATAGCGGGAATGGCCACGCTAACAGCCTCATAAAAACTCTTTAAAATATGCAAAATTATTAACATAATTAAGTATACTCTACAAATAGATCCAGTTAGTGTTCATGACTAAATAACAAAATATATTAGTTACGATAATCGGTGTCCCTTATCGTTAATAATTTTCTTAGCAAATTATTGTCATCATGATCAATATTGGCTGAGAATAGTATGGGATCATGGTCAGGAAATATACAAGGAATAACTTCCACAGAACATTTTTCGTGGTGTATGGAAGTAAAGACATTATCCAAACAAGTACCCGATGCAAGTCGAGTAATTTTTGTCATCAAGTAACGTAACCCAAAACATTCAAACACACTAATTAAATCAGTTAACTCATTACTTTTTGTATTAAAATGACGTTAAAATCACCGCTAATAACAATATTGATACCCATTTTGCGGCTGAATGCTAACGGCAATATCATAAAAGTGAGATAAAAATCATTAAAACAGGTTCTTAACTTACTAGGTAGTTTATAAACGATAACACATAAAAGATCAACACTTTCAATAAAAACACAACAGGCTTCAAAATTGTCTTTAACAACAAGGTTACTTATGTCAATTAATTGCCTGGATTCATGCACGTGTTTTACAAATATTGCAGAGCCGCCAGTTTGCCAGTTATACAAAATTCATCCAGAATGAAAAAGTCTTCAGTGGCGATTCCCAGAAAATTCACGATATACAAATCGGTATATATACTTACGGTATTTTAATCAATATCGTTAGAGCCATTTTTGATAAAAAAACAAAGTTTTCAAATATTTTTCCATGGTTTCGGGTAGGGGATCCTTGGCGGATACCTACTAAACTTAGTACCAAGTTTGGTATTATCGGCCTTTTCGTTTTTATCTATGCTGTCCACACGTGCACGAGCGGACCTTTTTCTAAAAATGCTTTTTTGATTCAGAGCCTCAAAATATATATTTTCAATGAAATATCGGCCTTTGGTGGAATACAATACCTTCTCTACCTACTATGTACGCTGTACGTGTAGGAAAAGTAAAAAATTGCACCTTATTCTGCGACATCTATGCGACTGTAGCCCCTTATTAGTTTTATCAATCACAGTTTCTAGAACATTCAGTAATTTTTGTCAATGAAAAGTCGTCACAGATTCTTTTTTTTTTATCGTAGTCATACAAATAAAACGGAGTTTCAAGACACCCCTCTCTCCCTTTCACTCCCCCCCCTCCAAAAAAAAACAAAAAATAAATTTTAAAAAAATGCGTTTAAGTCTATGAAAAGAAAAAAAAGACGCCACAAGATTTTCTAAGGACGAATAAAAAAAGAGATACAAGTATTTTAATGTAATTGCCAGTAAAGTAACTCAACAGGGATTATTTGTAAAGGTTTGCGGTTCTTCCCACTGAAAGAGAAAGTTTTATGGCTGATGAAACATCGGTGTTATCTGGTACAATTTGTATTTAAGATAGAATCCGCGAAGGAAATACATATTTCGTCATTTACAGAATTAATATCACTTAATCGATGAAGGTTTTGTGTTGGATCTCGTTCCTAAAATTGAAACGTGCTCTTCTGCTTGCTCATCCTGCTGATAATATATACGGGTTCAGCAGCATTAATATGATGAAACATGTAAATCTCAATTTAGAGGATAAATGGCATGTTATTTACCTTAGGAAATTTGTATTGAAACCAATACATTTCACTGCTAACGATGTAAAATGAAAAAAAAACAACAACAAAAAAATTAAAAAAAAAAAAGACATAATAACCAGTCATACATTTAAAAATATTTCACTGCCGCTTCACCTTAGTATATCGCCCTATTTTCTATGAACTTATCAGAGAATATGTAATAAAACGATTTAAGCTAATGTTTATTTTGTTTATAATGAAGTGAAATAAGCTTCAGTAAGAGCAGTTTGTTGCAGAACAGACAGAGGGAATCATGCGAATGCAACACTTCAGTTTTGTTCTTTGTTTTCTTGTAATGTTTTCACCATTGTTGGGTTTAGCAATATGTTTGCTCTAGCACGGTTTATAAATCTGCCTTGTGGACCAAGTGTGAAAAGAGAGGGCACCGTAAACTCTATTTCTCATGTCCTCAAGCGAGATGAGACATTTATTAAATACAGATGACCTCTTCTATTTCACCAAAATCATAAAGAAAAAATTACAATCATGAACTTTCTGGAGCACGGTAACACCCATAGATCGACTAAAGAAATCATTCACTTCGAATTTAAAACAGCTGATTTGTTACATTCACATTACTTTCTCTACCTGATCTGCAGTAAATTATTCTTACAAACGCTTATTGTTCTATCACATTCATGCTAACAGTGATAAACAAACAGAAATTGTATTTTTACTTATTTCCTTGTAGGTACAAGAGAAGAGGAGAATATACTAGATTAAAGTTATAGTCAAATCTAGGTGATGATACTGACATTCCGTTCTCTTTGCATAGTCAGAAGTTACTTACGTAATACCATGGGTACTGAATTTCTACTTTAAAGGAAATTAAGACCCAAGATTCTAACTTTTTTTAATTTAGAGGTATTAATTGAAAATTTGTACACTTAGGTAATACGAGTAAGCAAATGAATGACTTGTGCAAAATCTGTAAGCTAGGTATAGTGCAAATAATTTCTCATATCAGATAGTTGAATATTTATAATTAGTGGGAAAAAGTGCAAAATTTCAAAAACACGCTTGCGCATTCACATCTATTATTCGGTGTTTTGATAATGGCATTTTCTAGCATTTTAACTCCGAGAAAATAACTGTATTTGATTGAATTTGAAGTTAGTACTTATGGAGAAATAAAATGGTGTGTTTATAAAGTTGCTGGTATTAATGTTACTTTTTCATATAAAATAAGTTTTCGAAAGTGAATAAAAAGAAGCCATAAAATCCTCACTTAAAGCTTTAGGGAACACACTTGAGATTATGGATGCAAATTTGCCAACAAATCAGAGCAAAACCGAAAAGAAAGGAATACAATTAATGATCCAGAATAAGACGTGTAAATAATTTTGAAAGTGTAAAAATGTAGTTGTTAAAAAAAACGCTGTTTTATAAAACAGTATAGTACTGGAAAACAGGTACATTTTACGTCCTTTAAATAGCTGTTGAGCTAAACCGAGGGAAGGACAGCAAATT
The DNA here is from genome assembly GCA_030762935.1 of Hymenopus coronatus. NCBI lineage: Eukaryota > Metazoa > Arthropoda > Insecta > Mantodea > Hymenopodidae > Hymenopus > Hymenopus coronatus. The sequence continues at coordinate 423,702,334 of CM060900.1, forward strand.
GTCTCTATTGATGCCCAAAGATTCCAAAAATCTTTACTGCGAAAACTAGTTTCAATTTTGACTAATTGTTGTCAAAAATTCACTCCCAGTAGCGTAATTCCGGGAGAGAATTATTGCATTTATTTATCAAAAATGTTTTCTTAGGGGATAAAAAAATTAGATTTTGTCGACAAAAATTCCCGAAACAATGGATTATCATAATATTAGTGTTCCACTGCTATAATTATTTAATAGCCTAATATAAATCTTGATTTTGAAAAATGCAACAATGCGCCATCTCCCCCTCGCTGCTTGGGAGAGATGGTGCAAATTAGGTGATAGACGGCACCTGTAGTTTTATTTACTTTAATGCTATTTAAAGTTCACTATTTTATTCAGAAAACAAAGCTACTACGCAATCAGATATTAATTTTCACTTTCTAAGAAAATTGTCTTACTTTGATTGGTTCACCTTGCTATCATATCTTTCCCCATGTGTTAGAGCCGTTCTTTTGTTAATTGTGTAGTTTTCGTGTATCCAGTTCATAATCTTGACACATTTCAATCATCTTTATTTACTATAGTAAAATAATTTTCCCAGTTTTCAAATCATTTATTGTATCAATCTAGAGAACCCGCTTCATCTTCACTTGGTTTGCCAGAGTTTATTTGCTTTGATTTATTTAGTTTTGCTCCAGTGCACCTTAATTCAGCTTTATTTTCGTTTTATTTTCCTTTTTCTTCTCTTCTCTTCTCTTCCCTTTAGAATACACTGCTTTTTCTTCAGGCTTTCGAGTGAAAAGAAGTCTAAGGTAAATCAGTGTTTTAAGGAGCTATATGAGAAAGTGGTCATCATCTGGACTGGCATCCGCAATGCAAAAATTGGTGTCAGGCGTGGGATTCAGAGTAGCCAACAAATTTCCTGAAACTTCTCGAATTGACTGCTTTGTATCCTTGTCCAAAGATTTTCATCTTTTAGTCTAGTCAGAACATACTTTTCTTCGTTTTACATTGTAATTTGTGTTTCTTGGTTGAAATAATACTGTTTCAGTGGATTGAAGACAATTTTGTGTAATGACTGTAAAGCACGAGTAGTATGGCTGGGTAAACACAACAAAACCACACTATTTTGATCAGAAACTACCGAAAGTTCCAAATATTTAAAATCAAAACCATGATTCTACGCAGTTTTGCAAAAAGGAACTAACCCACAAATTTGTGTTTTTTTGTTTTTTTTTTTGTTTTAGTTAATAACATTATCTGATGTGGGAAACTTCAATTTACATAATGCAAGAAAGATCTAAGGCAAATTTTCAATATACAGGTTTATTTTTAACCTTGAACTAAGCCACATTTATTTATAGCTGACTTATAATGCACAGAATGGAACTAAGACGCAACAGAATTGATTGATTCAAGATGTCAGAAAGAAGCAAAAGACTTGTTTCTTTAGCATTACAAAAGGGATTTCAATGCAATGAAGGTTATAATATGACTTATTATTAAATTGCTGAATATAATGATAAAGCTTAATGAATTTACTTGGAAACTTCAACCAAAACGTTTTCCTCCATAATGAATATTCTAAAATTGAAGCATTTGAGTGGAACAATAGTTGTATTATACTATCGTGAATTTTTGTGTTTTATTTAATAATACTAAGCTAGGTGTTTATATGCATAATTATAAAATGATTAATATGAAACTAATTTAAAATTAGGTATTAAACATACACTCAGCTTTTATTACATAACATAATGCATTAATTTTATTGAATTACGTTAACCAATATGCTTCTATATAGCTATACATTGGCCTACATGACTATTTAAAATTATATTCGCTATACTGCCAGATTGGGAACGTCAGCCACCATCAGAGACGCTTGGTGGTGTTAATACTAACTTGCTGGACTCTACTGGTGCTTTAGAGGTTAATGGTGATGTATATAAGAACAAGTGATGATTCTACAGATGAAAATCTGGTTTGCATTTTATTTTCACAAAATTTTGCTGTTTGTTTGACATACTGTATGTAGCCGATTAAAATATGTAACTTGTTTAGAGATGACTTACTTTCCCCTTTGTTTTCATACTGATCATTTTTAATTTGTGTCTTTGAATGCCTCTTATATCATTATGGTAACCACTAAGTATTTCTTATTTATTTCCACAGAAGAAAGTGTATTACACGCTGAAGCCGATGACTACATTTTCCAGAAGTTCCAATGTAGAGGAAACCACAACAATAGATGATGGGACTCTTCAATATTATCCAGATAAAGAACTAGCCGGAACAACTCACACTACCAATATTGCAACAGGTGAAGATGAAACTAATGGTAACTATTGTAGTGCTGAGTGTGAACAGCCAGCTGAAGATATAACGGAAGAAGCTTATCTTGTACCTGGGCGACCTAAACAGGACGTAAAAGAAAATATGCCAATATGACAAGGGAACAAAGAAAATCTGGAAGTATAAAAATAAGGAACATATCAACTTTGTTTATAAGAAAGTTTCGCAGAAAGAATTGAATGATTTTGATTGTAAGTGTCCTAAACGTTGCTTTCAACGTCTGACAAAAGATGAGAAGAATAAAGAATTTAACAATTTCCATGAATTTGGTTGTTATAATGCACAAGCTCTGTACATTGCAAGTAAGGTGAAGGAAACACCAAAAAAGAGAAGCTTCCTGAGTCTAAAGAAGTCTGATAACTGCTCTAAACCGTCTCTGAGGAATTACTCACCTGAATTTTCTTTATATAGTAAAAATGTCTGCCAAAAGATGTTAATTCAGACCCTGGGGATCTCCACGAAGAGGGTTAATACAGCACTTTCAAAGTTCAGAACAGGTGGAAGGATTGTTGATACAAGAGGTACACAGGCAGGGTGGAATAAAGCGAGTGATGAACAAGAAGAGGAGGTGATACAGCATATTAACAGTTTTCCAAGACACAAATCTTATTATGCAAGATTGCAGACAGATTCAGAATTTCTTCCTCCAGAGTTAACATTAAAGAAAAAGTATGACATCTATGCGCATGAAAGAAGTGAGAGTGAGTACCTGAGCTTCTCTTCCTACAATCGTATATTTTACAATAAATTTAATCTAAAATTTAAACACTCAACAAAGACACATACAATAAATGTGATACTTACTTGGCAAGGCAGAAAGGTGCTGCCACTGAGGAAGAAAAGTGCGAGATACATTGTGAACACAACCACCATCTCATGAAATATGAAACCGCAAAGCAAAAAAATGGAAGAAGACATAAAATCAGCTGGTTCTTCGGATAAACTGGAATGCTTGACATATGATATGGAGAAAATCTTTCCTTTCCAAGAATGCCTACAAATGTAATATTTTATAAACGGCAGTTATGGATACATAACTGTGGTATACGCTCTTCAAAACAGAAGAATGGACATTGCTATCTTTGGGTAGAAGGTGAAGCTGGAAGAGGCGCACAAGAGGTTGCTTCTTGCCTGTTGAGACATATAACAGAGTATTTGCCAGAATCCTTTGGAGCGATTCTTGCGGAGGCGAAAACCGCAATATAAAGATAGTTTTGATGCTGAAAACAGTACTTAGTACACATCCTACATTGAAATCTATTACCCTTTGTTATTTGGTTTCGTGTCACAGCTAATGATGATGACTTTGGTAAAATTGAAGGCAGCAAAGGTTGTACACTTTACATGATTATATTGCCTAAAGAAAGACTGTAGAAGGAAGCGCTCTTTGTAAGTGAATGTTATGAAAAATGAACATTTTCTAGGATCTGGAAATTTTGAAAAAATGATTACCAACAGGAAAAAAATTGTTAATGGTGAAACAATTATCTGCTGAGCACCAGGGAAATCTCAATGGAAAACGAAAACCCCTACCCACTCTTTATGAAGAAGGATTGTGAAGATGAATACGTGGAAGTAGACATTAGGAAAATAATAACCTGGTCGTCCAGCTGATAGTTTATGCTACAAGGATCTAATTCCACTTTGGCCAAATAGAAAAGGAAGTGCTGTACCTAAACTTAATGATCTCAAATCACTGTTTCATTTAATTCCAAATGATGCATTGCCTTTTTACAAGAAGCTGTTCACCAATCTCAATGTTTCAGATGACATTGATGAGTTTTGTGGAGTGCCAGATTTTGATACGGAACCAAATATTTAATATAACAATTTGTGCCAGAACTATTTTGTGACAGTTTTGGTATACACAATTTGTAATACCAGGAAGTTTGCTAAATGCAATGTAGTATTTTCATTAAAAGTTCTTCAAAGAAATAAAAATTGTGTTATTACTTATTCTAAAAAAGAACTAAACCACATTTTGTAATGTTTTTTTTGATTTCTGAAACATTGAGCAAGAAAACGAAGTCGTAATAAGAAACCTCTAATTACAATGATACTTTGTGTAAAATATCAATTTCATACACTGAACGAGTAATTTTAAAAACAAGGTTAACTTTAAGCGCTTGTATCTTGAAAGTTAGGTTTTGTGGTGCACTTTTCCTCCCAGGCTCTGTGTGCCATCTATACCCACTTACATTGATAGATGGCGCACACATGTATCATTCGCTTAGGTCGATCAACATAGTCGGAAAAGCACACGATATACTCAATGAACGCTTTCGTCACACAAATATATGAAATTGCATAAATGTATGCTTCTATAGTCACTAAGAGTTTAAACTATGAGTGGAACATATTTTCACTATATGCGCAATACACTTACATGGAATATCTAGTTGTAGCTGCTAGAAAAATAATAAAAGGAGAACTCAATGTCTCTATCCATAGAGCTCTTGTGCTACTGAACTTATGTTTTGATGCCATTCTGGTGGCTCATTGTTGAATTATAAGGATTGCGCCAAATCTCCCAGTGCGCCATCTCTCCCGGATTTTCTCTAATCTTAATATTAAAATGAATATCCTCAAATTCTGTTTCTAAATAACTTACCTTTATGCTGTAATAAAAATGGTTTGCGCGTGAGTGTGTAAAGAGGTCACTTGTAAATCAACACTGTTTTGTAACATAGTTTGCGTAGGCAGTCACTGATTTTATTTATTTGTTACATTTTTCGATATGATATCTCTTACATTTTCCATCACACAATTGACACACGCATATTTTATTATGTTTTGCATTTAGATGACACCATGCTCGGATCAACAAATATAATTGAACTTCAGAACACAGTAACGACAATGGAAAAATGGTGTGGAAATAAAGGCTTCTTATTTACAACTAAAACATAGGCATGGTGTTCAGAAACGGAACAAAAGACCCTGCCAATAAAATTGGATTGAAATAGTACAAACATTTAAATATCTAGGAATCATATTGCTAACCAACGGCAGGAGTTTTACAAAATATATAGCTCAAAGATGGACGCAAGCACTAATGGCAACAAATGCTATCAGCAATAAACAAGCTGTAAGGCTGTAAACATTGATGAAATTATTCAAAACAAAGATTCTCCCCCCCCAAAAAAAAATCATGCCGTATTAAGCATAATTAAACTTGCAAATAATGTTGAACTAAGAAAATATTTGGATCCCTAAATTGTAGGTTAAGTCATTTCGCAAGAGACATTAAAGTTAAAATTCCACCTCAAAGCATCTTAAAAGTACAAGTAGGAATAAAGTGAAACTTTCGATTACAAATGTTGGTGTGGTTGCAGAAATTAGTGTTTGGCGTCATCAATAACCAAAGGGTTTTACAAGCTATCTGAAGTAATCCTAATGTCATTGTAATCAGTGAATAGTGTCTTACACTCCAGGTTTTGTAAAGATTGCAGTTCGTGTCAACGCTTTCCTAATACTCTCAACACAAATATTTCTTAAGCAAGTTAGATGTGGCCTCATAGATAGTTAAATTCTGCACAAAATTATCAGTAACACCGCTGAGACTTGTCTACAAAGTGACCACTCACCTTTACAATGTTAATTCCTGAAGAGGGTTAACCTTGCTGGTATATTCAGCAAAACTAATCACTTTCTCACTTCAAACACTACCGAACTGAAGAACCAGAACGAGCGAACTGCGACACCACAATTTATATGAGTTTGCTGAGGCAGAGGAGGGATAAGGAATTTTGCTTGTTCCTAGCTCACGGGTACCCCCATTCACAATCTTTAAATTCCCCTACCGCCAACAAACTTGCTGACCAATAGGGAACCAGAAAATAATTTCGCACCTTATTTGGTAAAATAGTAGAGGGTACTAGAACATTCCTTTTGCTTCTGGAATTTGGCAGAGTCGATTCTGTCTATGTGTCAGACTTTAGGGGTGTAAGATAGTCGGGTTGAACTCCGAATGGCGTAATCGAAAAGCAAACACGAATTACTAAGTGATTACATAATATTTAGAGTTAAATTAACAAGAAAACCACATAGCAAAAAGTGACCGCATCTGAAATTTGTGGTGGACAAAGCGGCGCAGGTGTTGGTTTTCTCCAGTTTCTCAGGTTTCCCGCGGCATCGCATTCCATGTGTCATTGGCGTCATCGCCCGCTGTGCCACAAGTAGTAAAAGCGGGCGTTAAACGCCGTAGAAAACATCAAAAACGCATTTGCTCTAATTTATTCACTACAACAGCGTGCAGCAAGCTAACTGTAGATATATTCATTTTAAAACTCTTATCTGTTACATTTTCATGGCTTTCTCTTACTTCTACTCTTTATTTTCGGATATGCAAGGTATTCGTATGAGCTTAGTTCTCTATCTACTTCACGTTAATCCAGATAAAGCTTTTTAGATTCCCAGAAAATTAAAAATATACATTTTTTTTCATATAAATATCTACTATATGGTAATCTTATCAAAACTTTTTGAGCCATTTTAAAAAGTACGGATTTCTTAAAAATGTTCCAAGTAAGGGTTGGTTGAGGGTGCAGGTTTTTCTTGAAAATATTTGGAAGGCACTGAACTTAAATAGAAAGAGTGGTAGGAGTATAATCGGAATCTTCGTTTTTAATCTATGATTCTAATCCACGCGCCTGCGCGGATGACTCCAAAATGGATTAATGCCATTATTGCTTGCGTCCATCTTTGTGCTATATATTTTGTAAAACTCCTGTTGTTATGCTTATTATTATTATTTTATTATTATTATTATTATTATTATTATTATTATTATTATCAGCAGTAGTAGTATTCATTATGATTGCTATAATTATTATTTATTGTCATCACCATTATTGCTGTTGTATCATTTATGTGTATTTACTTATTCTCTGAAATCTACAGAAATTTTAGGTTCAATTGTAAATCTAAACTTAAAATAGATACAATGATGGGCAAATGAAGATGACAGGTGACGCTTAAATTTGCACTTAGTACAAAAAGAGGTGCCGATATTTAAACAGCCGTAGGTTGGGCTTAAAATGTCCAGTAGGGCATTTAAAATGCAAGACCACTCTATTTAATAGAGTTCATTTAAAGAGAAAATCATATATTATTTGCCAATATTAAAAACCAATTTTCGGATTGTAGCCAAAAAATAAATATATAAATCACAGAGACTCCTTAAAAACATAAAATGCCTCACAATTGTCGAATTACCATAAAGAAATGTAAACATATACAAACAAATTGATAATAGCTTCATTTGTGTGTGTGTGAGTGTAAAAGAGGTAGTCTTACATCCAACACTTAGCTAATGAGCTGATCTACTTCAACTTTTTTGTGATCACAATGAAGGCTTATTCAAATTATGTTTCCAATTTTAAAATATCAGGTGGTAACCCAAAATAAAATTACTAATAGTGAAGGCGTAGGTAAATGTTTAAATATGCAGCTTAGGGAGAGGCATTTGTGAAAACTGAAATTTAAAGTTTTCATTCGATTTTCTTCTAAGCTTAGCAACTTATTTTTGTATTTTAGCTGTAATAAGGTTCTCAATATTAAATTAAAGCGATATTAAAATAGTCCAAAATTATATAATTTTAAAAATTGAAAAATGAGATATGGATTTTTAGACTCGTTTTAAGTCATTAGTTACTTGTAACCATTTTTTGTTCCTCCCTCATTGGGCGAGGAAAAAACTGATATTCAAGATTTACATTTTTCATAATTGTTTAAAAGAAAATAGTTTTTCAGGACCATGAAACAAAATGAAATAATTTCTAATTAGGTACTCACATTTCAGGTTATTCTTAAATTCGCGATTAAACTCTTTGAGAGACTGGTAAAATGTTGCATTGTTTGAGACATTTTAAAGTTAGGAAAAAGTAACAAAAAAAAAAGTGTAACCTAGAAAATTATGCTCAGACTTATCAAACTGTGTGTCTAGCCATGATGATCGGCTAAAGACTTTAGTAAACGTTATATTGAACTTTTCACTCCTTTTGACATATCGCGTGGTTATTTCGCTAACATCTTCGATCACATGATTCCTAACATGTCCTTTGATTTGCTACTTTCTTTATATTGTGTCTCTGGTTCAACTCCAAAAAGTTTGCACAGTTAGATTTCACGTGTAAACCATAATAATTCTAGATCCTAGATAAGGCACGAACACTCGGGTAGCATTTTAATCCTGTGTGCATTTATCCAGGCATGTACACTTCTGAAGAAATTTTGTATCACAGACCGGCCCCAACATTATTTTGGTCGTTCTGTTCTATTACCCGACCGGCAATGTTTTCTTGCCTGGCTTTGCAAATTTAAGGAAAATATGTCTCATATTCCCACATTCAATACGTATAACATCTGCTAATTTATCAATTTATTGATGCCTGGTACCAAAATAGAAAAAATGTGATTTGGGGGTAAAATGCATTTTTTGAAATTGAATCCTAAGAATACATAGAATTTATTCATTATTCTCGTATATGCTTCATGATTTCCTTAATATAACACCAGTAGAAATGTTGTATTTAGATTATAATTGCTACTGCCTTTGTAAATTTTGAAAATAAACTGCTAAGCTCATTTAACTAATGTAACAACCAGCAATTTTGATCGTTGGAAATAAACTACCTCTATTTTTTAAACCAATGTGGCACAATTTGAGTGGAATAAAGAGCCATTTTAAAGCTATAAAACACGAACAATAAGAACCGGTGCTTGATTTCAAAAAGGGGCACGTCACAATTACACTACCAAGCCTTTTAAGTTTTTAAGTCATGTAAGAGTTGTAAAACACGCAAGATATTCTTACAAAACGTTCTCAAACATGTCTTCTACAAAATAAAAATATCAGAAACATCTTTAGGAGTAGTCAAGATGGTTGCAAATGCAACAAAGGTCTTATTTATGGTACAGGACAATTCTTAATGGCGTATTAAGACTCTTTTAATGCTAAAGTTTAAATGGGTTTCCCGAGCAATTTAAAAATTGATTTCAGCTTTTTCCAATTAATTTTCTATAAAATGTTCAAAATTTTAATAATTTCGCAAGTATACAAGATGTTTCGATTCCCTTGTAGGGATTAATTACTAGTCACCTCTATTGTATAGATTCTCAATAATCTAATTAAAAGTTTAATTTTAAAAAGTACACTTCATTACAACGAGGCCGTAAGCAAGATAACACGGGCTCTTAAACAAAATTTGGTCAAATGATACACATTTACTACTTGCATCCTGTGGCTGCTCAAAAAACAGAAAAAATCGTGAAAATAAGAGAGTTCGGCATGTATGTGATACTCAAAGAGTGACGTACTGGGTAACATATTGACCAGCTCCCACAATACTGCCGGCCGCAGTGGTGTAAACCGGATGTATGCTAATGAAAAGTCAGCACATTTCTTAGCTTGGTAGCTTGGGCGGCAAAGGCCTTTGAAGGTTCGGCCATCTGTTTATCTAAATTTCAAGGCCAGTGTTGCTAGCGACCTCGGATGCAGATTCTTAAATGAAGGCAACATACATGTATTAGATACAAGTTTTTGTGCTATTTACAGTTTATTCATTTTATTATTTATTAACACTCCGAAAACAAACTTTCACATCACATTATATGGAACTGTTCATAGAGAGTCCACCTCCATGCTCAATATAAGATAACTCGCCTTACTTTTGACCAAAAATATCCCCACGAGAACATTCGGTTGTAAAATATGCTGATATTGCCTAAGGTTAAATTAAATATAAGATCATGCAAAGTACTTAAGGGATACTGGGAATGCGTTTTCTAGCTTTCTTGCTTTTAAAGCTATTTACTTGTTAAATGTTACACTTAATACGAACAACTGAAGAAATGACTGTACGAAAGCTGAAAACTATAGATCAGATAGTTTCTCAGATGATACAACTAAATATTTTTATTTAGGAAAAATTCTAAGATTGCCTTGCGTATTCACATTAGTCAGAAAAGTAGCATGATGAAATTTTCTGTTACTTTAGCATAGTAAAAATAAATGTAAGGATTTTATTTAAGTTGAGGTTATTAATTATAGAGAAATAAATTTTTGTTTCCATAAATTTGTTAGTAATGTTTTTTCATTTTATGTTAATGTTTAAGCCAATGAATAAAGCAATCACAAATTGCATCTTTTAATTTTTGGATATCACACTTGAGATTATGTGCGTATACCATTCGGAGCAACACACACACACACACACACACACACACGGAAAAGGGACTTAGTGTTAAAAGGCGTTGATGATTTAAACACGCTGCTGGTCTTTTAAAAATAGCGAATGGTGACAAACGTCTTACCAAAGTCTTTCACAGGTGCCTATACACTATTTATAATGATGCAATTAAAATTTTAAAACTTAATTTTCACTTAAATACAAAGCCCCGTGACCCTTAAGCGTATCCATATTTATTGAAAATTAAAAAAACAAAAAAACAAAAAAAACGTGCTCAATTCACATAAGTTTCCCTACCTGTCCCACTATTCTAAAAAAAAGATTGTTCTTTTATCTACATGATGCTAATCGAGAAAAGCGTCAGCAGAATTAGCCTTATTGCTTGTTTCCTTGTAAGGGAAGGGAAATAAGGGGATCACCAGGCTAAGTTATTGTCAAATCTTTTGAAAGTTGGTCACTATATGGCAGATTTGAAATTCTCTTTACATGGGCAAGAGTAAAACAAGAGAGATGAAACCAAAGATGACCCCATTTGAGAAAAGTTTAAGCAGTTTAAAATTGAAACCAATAACAAATAATATCTCGGAAACTACTAAATATACAAAAAATGTATTCGACATAAATTGTGTTTTAAAGAGATCTGCATTTTTTGTGTATTAAGTCTATGCACATCTCTTACGGTTTACCAGTTACACGAATGTCATCGAGAATGGAAAGTTCTTCAGAGGTTATTCTCAGAAAAGTCAAAATATACATTTGGTTTGTATGTATGTATTTATTCTCTGTAATTGGGTAATGCCCGTTGGCAGTGTTAAATGTATAAAATTCACACCTATTAGTCAGTATAGCAATACTTATGTCAATTACCAGCATGTTTATAAACAGTTACTATGAAGCCTCAACATTAATAGTTACAGAACAGTTTTTGAGATCATTATTACTTCACAACATTTACTTTAATTAATTACCTAACATCTTTAAGATCAGAGGGCAGCCCCAAAAGGCAGCTACAGGCAACTCATTCCGTTCTTCAATGGACCTATTAACAAAAGAAGATTTTTCTTCATTGGTTCTAAACCTTCTATCACAATTTTATACTCCTTTAATAATACCCTGAACATGATTAAAACTGTCTTAAACATATGGTATTTTAATCAAAATTATTAGAATCATTTTGAAAAAAATCAAAATTTTCAGAAAATGCTTCATGAAACAGGCAGTTGGGGCATTTTCCTGAAAATTTTCGTGTTGCATTCATGTAAGACTGAACTTAGGTGCTAAGTTTGGTATTTAACTGCCTTTTCGTTTTTGGGTTATGCTGTCCATAGAAATGCACGGAGATTGTTTTCTTCTAAAAATGCTTCTTTTTTATTCAGAAGCTACTAATGAATGTATTTTGGGTGAAGTCTCAGTTTCGAACTTTTGGGCGGAATACTATACCTTCTCTAGCTAATGTGTATGTACACACATACCTACATAGTAATCGGTAGATAAAGTAAAAAACTTCGTCTTTATATAAAAAAACTGATGTGTTCCATTCACATGACTTTCACATCTCTGTAACAAATTATTATTGAAACTCTATTCTTGTATCTACTTCATGATAATTGAGATAAACATTAGCAGAAATTGTCGTCTTTATTACCTACTTGGTTCCTTGTAAGTAGAAGGGAAAATATCTAATGTATTCCATTCACATGATGTTCTTTAGCTGTTCGGTAAACAAACCTTTTGTTCTAAACATTAATCTGTTACCTACATCATGCTAATCAAGATAAACATTTGCATAATTAGTCTTACTACTAGCTTCCTTGTAAGTAGAAGGAAAATAAGAAAATTCACAGGCTAAAGGGAAAGTCTCGTCCTCCAATAGCCGGCGGCTATGTGTAACAATTGAGCTTCAGTAAACAAACGAAAACCGAGAAAAAATATGTCTTCCCATTTGTGTGGCTTAAAATTGAAACCAATAATCCGGAATATCTGGAACACGTTTAAGTCTAGAGACAAATGTATACGACATTATTTATGTTTTTAATGAGATCTACCTTTTTTGTGTACTAAGTTTTTGTATATTTCTTACGGTTTGCCAGTTATATAAAAGTCATCCAGAATGAAGAGGTCTTCAGAGGCTATTCCCAGAAAATTCTATATATATATATATATATATATATATATATATATATATATATATATATATATACATATACATATATATACATTTCATTTGTCACGAAAATAGATTTTACATAAAGTATTTTAATTAAACTCGTTCAGAGCCATTTTTGAGAAAATCAAAATTTTCAAAAAATGTTCCATGTAAACAGTAGTTTGGGGTGCGGGATTTTTTTGAAAATCTTCGTGTCGGATCCTTGGAAGATACTAAACTTAAATAACAAGTTTAGTATTTAATGGTATTTTTGTTTTTGAGCGATGCTCTCCACAGATGCACACATACGGACACACACGCACACACGAGGACCTATTTCCAAAAATGTTTTTTTTTTTTAATCAGGGAGTCCCAAAACACGATTACCAGTAAAATATCGGTTTCGAATTTTTTGGTACATTACAATACCTTCTGCATACACTATGTGTATAGTATGTGTAGAGAAAAAAATACTACGAACCTTTATTTTCAGTTATACCAGGTGAGTTAGCTGCCCCTTATTCTCGAGGTTTATGTAATCCGCATTATGTACTTCAACATGAAAACTTCGACCCCTTTACTAGGTTGTTATTAGGATGTTAATTACTCGATGAAATTAGTACTAATCGCCTTCTAATATACTGGTAATTAGATAGCTGGCATTTGCACCACTGCAAAGGGTCACTGACACCAGCGAATACTAAACTTAAAACGGAATGTTGATCTCCAAAGTTTCTAGGTAGCTAAGTTGGAACGAGCGCAAGACTCCGTAGTCATCTGTTTGCTATGAAGGTGATTCGAAACGCCTGAATATACTAATTATTTGTACCGTGTAACATTCACAAATTACAATTGTTAATCGGAAAATGATTATTATTATCATATTAATTGTTTTATTTGTGTTTTATGGTATTGCTTGATGTTTCTTTATTGGTGAACTACAAGTAGGTAGCTGTTTAAACATAACCTATAGGAGGAAGGTGCAATAGAAATAAGGATCTTTTACACCTAGGTATACATTTGAACACAGAAAAGAAGGAAATTAGATAGTGAGCGTTTAACGTGGAAGTTAAACACAAGTTTGCAGACATAGAACTATTGTGTCTTAGAAATATTGTTTCATATTGTTATTTTTTGTGGCGCTGGAATGACCCTTTTTCCATTCCTGGAACACGACTCCTTTAACGAAGCAAGTGCTCGAACTAGTGATCTTGGGTAATGCACGCTAGGGCACGCTGTTGAATGGAGCCTCTGACTCGGTGTAGAATGGCGGGTTGGACAGATCTTCAGGCCACTGTAATAGGCTGGCGAAGGGTTTCTGGATTGTCCAGCTCCTCTGCATATACGCGTTCTTTTAAATAAACGCAGAGGAAGAAGTCAAGGAGTGTCAGATCAGGTTATCTGGCAGGCCAGGAGACTGGTCCTCGGCTTGCTATCCAATGACGAGGATGTGCAGCATTCAAATGATAGCAGTCGATCCTCGAGCGATGCGGAGGAGCGCCTCGTGTTGTAACCACATCGTCATTCGCTCCTGTAGTGGCATATTCTATAATGATAAAGATAGATTATTACGGAGGAATTCCAGGTAGCTGCTCCTGTTAGATGCCCCTCGAAGAACAATGGCCCAACAAGGTGGTTTTCCAAGATTCCACACCAGACATTCACTCCCCGCTGCCCTTGGAATGCTGCCTCCATTACCCAAAGAGGATCATCAATACTCCAATAATGCATATTGTGGCGATTTACAGTTCCATTGTTTTGGAATCTAGATTCGTCAGAAAACAGGATCCTGGATACGAATCCCACATCATTTGCTACTCACTCCAGCAACCATTCACAAAAGATCACTCGAGCTTCGAAATCTTTCCCGTGTAGTGTTTGATGTAGTTGCAAACGACAAGGATGAAACTTATTAGTGTTCAATATTCGCACTACAGAAGACTGGCCAATATTCACCTCCTGAGCAACTGCCCGTGTACTAGTATGCGGATTGTCCTGGATGGCGTTCAAAAGAGCTTCTGCATTAACATCCGATGTTGCTGGTGCGTGTCTAACAGGAGCCAATCTCGCAAGTGACGCTGTTACACGCAGACGCCTTTCAACATTCCGGAAGGTGTTTGCTGTTGGTTGTCGTCTATTCGGATATCTCTCCCTGTATAGATACTGAGCTGCTTGTGCATTTGTTGTTGCTGCTCCGTAGATCAAAAGCATATCTACGTACTCGTCTGTCGAATATATAATGAAAGACTGGCACAAAATATCATGCGATAGCATACTTGTTGAGAATGAAGGGGGTCACATTCATAATAACACACTGATTCATGCCAGTCCAATGGAGAAGGTGTCACTAAACGTGTTCCACCTATTAAAAATTGCAGCCAACAAATAACAATTTAACTTATCATGTCCTGGACTTACAGGGACTTCAAAATTAGATAACTATAAATTTGGTTTCCAAGTTTTGATGAGCAATAAAAAAAATATGTTCAATGCTGAGACTAGAACGTGTCACTGGGAGTAGGGAGTAGGCGCACAAAATCCTATTCAGTTATTTAGAGACATGACTGAACGCACGTTCCGCGTTGAATAGTGCATGTACGCTAGGCGCTATGCTATTGACAGCTAGTTAGTTTTCGTGCTTGATTTAGCCTTTTGAGACCGTTTTAATTCTCTTCCGGCCTTTTCATATCGTTAATTAAATGACAAAAGCTATTATGCATGTTATTTGAAATGCAGGAAACGTAGTACACGCAAAAATGTAAATAAACCGTTGTTTAATATGTCTGTTCTGACTGCACGGGTCCATGGAGGACGAGGCACGTCCCTAATGTTTTCCTAATTTTTAGCAGCCAACCCCTGCTCCAAGATTCCACCATCTTCTTTTTAGCTGACGTTGATAGCGTACTCATATGATAGGTTCATTTTTTCTGAGGCGTTTACTGAATTACGTTGCTATGTATACTCTAAGAAAAAGTTTGTAAAATCGGGTGGAAACTGGAATTCGCTCTCAGTAAACGAATCTGTTTTTGAGGTGTAGTTTAGCGCGGAGTACGTTTTGTCCCTTAAACCACTGTTTCTCTGAATTTTGCGCATTCCTCTTTCTAAGAACATCCAGCAATAGGTTTTAGTATGCGCAAAACTGGACTACGCCGCACCTACCGTTTGATGGGTGGCCTACCTTTCTAAATACTAAGGGGTGGCTGACTCACCTGGAATATTATAGTTTTGGTCTCAGAGCCTTAAACAGTTCATCATGTGATCACCTAGACGTCCATTAGACTGTGTAATGAATTCTAGTGTCATTTACACGACTTTGACCTGTCTTATACTTCTGCGCATTAAAAATGTTCTACACGATGTAGCTCGCAACCAACTTTGTTTAAATTTTCAGCAGAAACTCAGCAAGAATAAACATAAAACACCTTTTTGCTATAAATTTAAATTCCTCAAAGTATAACATACTTATTTGGACTGCTAAAGATGAATTGCTGCGAAACCTATTTGTAAAGGTTTCCATTTTTTTCTGAAAGTACAAAAACAGCGAAAAAGATTTCTAAATTATTATTATTATTATTATTATTATTGTTGTTGTTTTTGTTGTTCTTATTGTTAAATGCACTCCAAAACATTCTGCAGTTACAAAATATCCTATAGGGCCTTTTAATTCTGAAACTTAACATTACTTATCAGTAATTTATTTACATGAGCCACCTACGTTTTCTGTGAAGTTGTATTCCTGATCATTGCACTCTACGTTTCAAATGGTGATAGGTGAAAGAAGTATACCTTCTGAGCTTATTAACAGTGATGGATGTCATCTCAGTACACCATTTATAATGTGACAAAGAGAAAAAAAATAACTTGTCATACCTGGTTTTTTGTTTGGTTGAAAACTTCTCTCAGAAAAATCCATCTACTCCATTTTCAATCTTAAATATTACTTTCTGCGACTAAAAATCCATTGTATAAAACTGGAGTAGCATATAATTCAACTGCTAATTGGAATCTCAAGTTGCGGCCCAGGTTCGACCCCAAGCGACCGCATGTGAGATATGTGGTGGACAAAGCGGCGCAGGGGCGGGTTTTCTCCGGGTTCTCCAGTTTCCCCCGCCATCTCATTCCACCGGGGCTCCACCTTCATGTATCATCAGTGTCATCGCCTGCGGTGCTAGATCAGTAAAAGCGGGCGCTAAACACTACCAAAAAAAATCTCAAGTTCACAGTCACCCCATCTCTAACGGAGGAAATTGTTCAAAATTTCTAGAATATTGCTTAAGTCATAAATGGTGGCAGATTTGTTGTTTTATATTAATAATTTTGAATGATCTGGTGAGAAAAATTGGTTTCAGAGAACACACACGCTCACACACACAGACTCCCTCGTATCCCATTTCGTTTTAGAAAGAATAGTATGATACCAGTGGTTTATGTGGGGTAGAAGCAATCATATAGTTATAATCTATTACCAAAAATAAAGGTAAATGTATGGAAAGAATACTGATTCGTATTGGAAATTTTAATTTTATTTACCTTTCAGTGTCACACATAATGACATTCTTGTAAACAAGGAATACATTTTATTAATTGCCAGTAATACCAAATGAGCAATGGGAAAACAAAATGAAAAATCCATTTGGTACTACTACTTCTAAATATTTGACACTCAAAAGTTTCACGAACTATCCATGCAAGTGAGGGTTTTCCAAACTCGTAAAAATTTTAGGATTGCTTATATGAGTTGAGTGCCAACTATGTAGTAGTTAATGCTGCTAATAGGTTCAGATTAATATAAATTATTTAAAAATATGAATACATAGGCGCAAGCTTATTAATAGGCACTCCCAAATTAAAAGCTTGTTTCCTCGCTTAATTTTTCCAACAATTTTCCAGACTCAAAAGTGCTCCACACAATGCAAATTTTAACTAATTTGTTTCAAGCGTTTCATACTGTCTTTCGAAAGTAAATTAAGATTATCATATCATTTTTAAGTAATTGTTTTATTTTGATAAATAAATCTATAAGTTTTGAAAAATCAAGAGCTTTGGAGAGTACTAAAAGTAATTTTTTTCCAATGTTTAGGGGATAACATAAGAGCATGATATGGTATATTTATTTGTAAACTCGTTTATTGTAAAATTTGAATATTTTTAAAAAGGCATCTCGTGGCTCAGTTTATTAGCACAATGAAATTACAGAATAAATCTTATTATTTAAATAACCATTGAAGCTAAAATATTAATACAATATCACTATTATTGCGTATAATAGCTAATATAACTTTTAATAAGATATCCTACCATTGTGGATGTTACATGTTTCACAGATATATTATATTAAAGTATTTCGTCAAAAATTGTGAAACATTGAAAAATTATTTTTGGTTCACAATAAAATAATATTAATCTTAAAATTTAAGAAAATATAGAGTTTTTTTTTTCATGTGTCGCCTTTGAACTACGAATTAATTGAAGTTATAAATGGATAACCGCATGCTTAAATAGGCACACCCAACTTTAACCCTTGCTTTCTCACAAATGACTTTAAACATTTCTCCCTACTCAAAATGCTTAACATGATGTAATTTTTTGACAATGTTTTTAAATGTTTGAACACACAAACTCCCTCTCCCTCACTCTCTCTCTCTCCCTCACTCTCTCGCTCTGTCTCTCTCTCTCTCTCTGTTTCAAAAGTACATTGAAGAACACGACCATGTTTTTTAAACAATGCTCCAATTTCAAGAAATAAATTATTAACTTCTGCAAAATCAAGAGATTAGGAGAATTGAGGAATAATATTTCTATAATAATTAGGTGTTAATGTAAACAATGACATTATAGATATATTTAGATTTATTGTAAAACTTGAATTATATGGAAATATTTTTAAAATGCATTGTGTGGAACATGTTTATTATAACAACTGAATCATAATATAAAAATATTGTCGAAATAACCAGGCAAGCTATAATTTTGAAACATGGTGTTATGTTCAATAACTGGTATGCATTTCAAAGAGATGTCTTTCTGCTGCAAATTTTCCCAATGTCACATGTGAATTACCTTAAAATACTTACAATTAAGTCGACATTGTAGTCTCAAAATGCGTTTGAAAACGCCTTGAGATTTACCGGGAAATGCATAAGTCAATTGAGAAATTTAATTTTGTATAGGTGTGTTGCCACCTTAGTTCAGTTGAATGGCAGGAAAAGCCAAAGATCTCTGCTTCAATTACCGGCTACAGCACTGATTTGTTTTCTTTAGTTTGGTCTAGTTCTACCACTCCAAAACATTGTTTCCATGGCTGGAGCTGTATATGAATGTACTTGACTTTTGGTAATATTTTTACACAGTAATGGTGATTTCTAACACAGGAAATAATAAAGGAAACTGAGGCATAAACGAATGATTAATATTTATGTAACTTGAATTAGATATACAGATGACACAATTAGTTCATAAGGTAAATAAATTGAAATTAGGATGTTTATCAAAGAAAGATGTCCTGATCATCGGGAAAAAACATTCATTATTTTATGTAAAATATTTCTAGAATATTATCTAAAATTAGCACCAAATATTCCGAAAAACACTGAATAGACATACCTATACACGAGGTATTAAAAATTACTAATGATAAACATGATTATCTCTGATGTTTGTGGCAGTAGATTGTAAAATACAACCATGCATTCTGGCTTAATTGCATTGGTGTTAATACATATGAAATATCTATGGAAATAACAAATGAATGATGATTTTATGTATGTAGATGGGATTTTGTTCTAACTATGGTTACCAAATGAAAATTGTTTGAATAAGTTTTCACTCTTAAAAGGATAAAAAGTTAACGTTGTGTATTTGGATAGACAAGTGTTGTAAAACTGGATATTCCTAAATATATTATATATTTTGAGTAATATGTGGTAACAGAAGGTGCATGTATAGTTAAATGTAAGAAAAACAAAAAATAATTGCTAAGCGACGAATATTTTATCACATACACCATTACAACACACGCAAAGGAGATATCATTTTAATCAAGCTTGTAATATTTTGTAAATTATGTTTGGGAAGAAATGTATTTTAACATATGAAATGAGTTATAAGAATTCTACGTAGATTGGCTTAATTCAGTAAGCCAATAAAACATTTATTGTAAAATATGTTTTGGTTCGTTAAGTTGACAGTTATATGTTTTAAAGGAAATAAATTAAAAAATCTCAGCAGAAACTTACCCAATCTCATTCAGAAGTTAAATCTCTTCGTATCCCACGGCACACCTATTATTTCATGCTAAATTAAGGTGCTAATAAATGCACAATTAATAAAATGATATCCGAACAAACGACAACTCATATAGCTTCCAGCTACTGAACGAGCAAGAATTTGTGTGGTGACTGTTGGGATGAACCAAGAGCTTACCGCAATTTATGATTTTATATGCTGTCATTCTCACTGTAGCGATTATATTAACTATATCCTACATTGTTTCAAACATATTCGTTTTAAGGGACACAAACTGAATTTTCGGGGGGTAAAAGTATAAAAATTGTCGATCTTTTAATTATACTTATGCTGTACATATTCCGTGATAGGTATGAATCTTTTTGGCCGAGCATTTGTCACGCTCCGCCATTTTTAAGCTCATCAACATGTTTAAATCACCATGTGCTATCTTTTAACCCTACGTTTCCTTTTTGCATGTGACTTTTTCTCAGTTTTATATTCTTGCGCATGGAATTTATTCCTTGAGTTTCAGTTTTGTGTGCAAGTTTACATACACAATCTAACGTGTGCAATCTAAAGAGTTAAACATGTATTTTCATTTGCTCCAAAATTAATTTATGCTGAAAAACAAGAACAATCTTGATACCAAAAACTTCATAAAAACAAAAATATATTTCTCCACAAATTAAATCAAATACTTGCGTTTATTTTTACTGTACTAAAGTACCAGAGATTGTCTCTATTATACTATTTTGAAAACGTGAATGCGCTACGTAGTTTTTGAAAACGTGATATTCTTTGCTAATTAAAATAGCTAATTGTATTATCTGAGGCTGTATCTGAGCTTAGCAGTCAGCTTTTGCAGTCATTTTTTTTCTTCTATTAAGCATGCCATTTTCATGTAAATAGCTTTAAGCTTAAAATAATGTAAAAAGTCAGAATTTGCTTGAGCCATGTGGTATTTCTGTTTAAAAATTTGAGTTTTATCAGGCAGAAGAAGCTTAAGTATGCCAATTGTTATCCGAATGTTATAGCTTTGAAAATGTATGTAAATACCTACCCCTATTTCATTAACTATATGTTAGATTTTTATGAAACTTTATATATTCATATAGGCATTTATAAGCTTCATTTCCATGTTAGGAATCTCTTTTAGGTAGTATATTTCAGTAATGTTTTCACTGCGCACAGTTGGAAGCATTCATCATTGTGCAATAGTATTTTCAATAATTCATATGAAATAAACCAAGAATCACAGAAAAAACCGTTACAAGGGACTATTTTAATATAATTACATAAACAGTGTGACAATTTTCAAGTGAGGATATATTTCAAAGGTACATAAAGAAAGATCAAATTTTGAAGAAAAAAAAACATAGCTACTTTTATCAACAATATTTTCTCCATTTTTTATACATTTACAACACGCCTGTATCATCTTATAGTAGGTATAAACATTTCTAAATATCATTTACCTGTGAGCAAGAGCATTAAGTTGTCGCTGTCACGTTGTGCGCCAATATGTTGCAGTTCTTTTGTCTACCTTGGAGTCGGTCTGGATTAGCACCAGTGAAATACTTTCTAAACGGGCGTGTACGTACCTCTGGAAGGTTCTTTGATGCGCCGGCTCTGCTCGTCCACGAAGAACACAAGTTTGAATCTCACTGAGGGGGCGAAAGAATGACTGGAGTATGTGACACGAGGTAGACTCAAAAATAGGTGTACTTCACTTTAGATTCCACTGCTTTTCTTCACCTTTGTTACTTGTTGAGGGACTAATCCTACGAGCGACTTCCGACATAGTAATTCTTGAAGACGTAAAACTACTAAAAGCTAGTGCTATGTTCTTCTGCTTACAAAGTTCTTGTTTTTGACGGTCATCGGTAATTACTGCGTAATTCCCTATTATGCGACAAATCAACTCGTGCCATAACGACAATGTTTAATGTTTCGCGTAATAAAATCACATACTCGGGCACTAACACCGCAGCATTCACGTACGTACAACGCACAGCTTATAGCGTACCGAGTACAGCATCACGCGTGTAACACGAAATCTAACCAGAATAAGAGGCAACCTAATTTCTTGTAAGCCCATCGCTTACCTAAAATCTCCAATCTTGAAGCTCATTCCTGATTGGTTGAAAAGAAGGGCGAAAATAACGTTGTCACGTGATTAATTTTGTAAGCTCTTTGTGTTAGACTCACGTGACCGCTCTTTATGATGGAAAAGTCCCGAGCTGCTAACTTTTAGGGGAGAGACCTCTCTCTAAAAAATACCCTGTTACTTATGTCTCTACTGCGCTAAAACCTTGCTCTACAAAGGCATTTGTGTTACTAAGCTTAACAAAGAAAATAACCTTGACGGATACAATGACAACTTCTCACCCTAAGGTTTTGTGTTCTGCAATCTGATCAGTCTTGGCAGCTGAAGCAGATATTTTCCGATATTAAACATATGCAAACATAATAATTAAGCTAATAAAATACACAGCGGGCTAATATAAAGTAATCATTCTTGTAATATACTGTATTTTAATTCACATCACAACGGTACACCAAATAGTGAACATTTAAAAATCACATGTTTCTTAAAATAATATGAATTCCAAACTTTAAGATGGTATACAGTTTTTCCACTTGACGTATTTCAGTTACCAATTAACTGTAGGTATAAATGGACAGGCGCATGAATAATATTAGACAAGCCCAACTTTAAAGCTTGTTTTCTGGAAAAACTTTTTCACTATTTTCCATACTCAAAATGCTATTAAGGTGCGAGTTTTGTACTTTGTTTAAAGAAATTTTCTTTCCTCCGAAAAGTGCATTAAATAAACTGATCATATAACCAACAAAATCTTATATCTTCCATTCACATGGCTTTTTCCACATCTCTGCAAGAAATTCTTCTTAACAAGATTATTCTTCTATCTACTTCCTGCTAATTCAGATAAACTTTATCAAAATTAACTTATTACTAGCTTCCTTGTAAGTAGAAGGCAAACAAGCCCGTATGAGAAAAGTATTTTGAAACTGAAACCAATAACAAGGAATATCTAGGAAATGGTCATTTCCAAGAAAAAGATGTATATGAGATAAATTGTGTGTTTTAATGAGATTTATATTTTTTGTAGTAAGTTTATCTCTTACTGTTTACCTGTTGTGCAAAATTCACCCAGAATGGTCTTCAGAGAATATTCCCAGAAAATTCAAGATATACATTCCATTTGCCATGTAAACATCTTTAATATACGGTATGTTAATGGAAATCATTAGCCATTTTTCATAAATTCAAATTTTTCAAAAAAGTTTTCATGGAAAGGTTAGTTTGGGATGGGGGATTTTTTTAATATCTTCGTGTCGCATTCTTGGAAGATATTTAACCTAATTTGTAAACCCTGCGCTTTGTGCCACAATTATCAGCTTTTCTGAAATGAATGGTTTTCTAACAAAGTTAGTGGTCACAATGGAGGCTAATGTGGATCAGAAATTCACAAATAATCAGTATGATGCGTCAAATGCGAAGAGTCCAATGTGTCTCGAGGGTAGAAGGTATGAAAACGCTCTTGTAATGAACACCCAAAAGTAATCGAATGAAAAATAAAATAAAATCAAAATAACAAAATAAATTAAAATACTTCTATTAAAAACTCAATTAGCATATAAATTGCATATGGGAGTAAAGGGATAAGCTCTATTTTTAACTTTCTCTAACATGTATGTACAATAATCGTCGTTGAAAAACTATTGTATTTCACCCAAAAATTGGTTATCGGAAATATGTTTTAGGGTCCACTAAATAAAAAAAAAGATTTTCAGATAAAGATCCGTGTGTGGGGGGGGGGGGCAGCATAACTCGTAAACTAAATGTCGGTGATCACCAAAATTTAAGTTCAGTATCTTCCAAGCATGCGACACGGCGTTTTTCAGGAAAATTCACCTCACCCCTAATTACCCCTTACGTGGAAACTTTTTCGAAATTTTTTATTTTTTCAGAAATGGCTCTAAAGATTATGGGAATAACCTCTGAAGACCTTTTCATTCTGGATACCTTTTATATAGCTTTTGTTAGATAATTGGTAAACTGTAAGAGATAGACACACACACGCACACAAATTTAGATCTCGTTAAAACAAACAATTTACGTCACATACATTTCTGTTGTAGAGTTTACCGTTTCCGCGATACTCCATGTTATTGGTTTCAGTTTTAAGCTATTTTTTCAAACGGAAGCTCATCTTTCTTTTGTTTACTTCCAGCAAGCAAAGAGAACCGAATTTCAACTGTTTCATATGGCGACCAACTTTTAAAATATTTGACTATCTCTTTAGCCTGGTGCATTCCCTTACTTCCCGTTTACTTACAAAGAAGCGAGTAATAAACGGACAGCAAACAAGCTATGGCTTAAATTAGACAAATTAAAACCACTGATGTATTACACTTCTATGACTTTTTCCATTCACTCTTTTATGAAACCATATTGCTCCATGTAGCTTATGTAAATCGAGATTTGAATTTGCAGATATTTTCCTATTGAATATTATCTTATAGGTTCAATAGGATTAAGGGAATGCAGTAGGCTTAAGCGACAACCAAATTTTTTATGCGGGGGTCGAAAATTTGAAATTCCATTTACTTTGCATGTCTAAGGAAGAGAAAGAGAGAACGAACCTCAACTTCACGTTTGATAAAGGTATAACTATTTAAAAATTCAAACCAATGACAGGGAATACCTCAGAAAAGCTTAATTGCACATAAAAAAAATCACACAAATCCGGTGTTCTCATAAGATTTGCATTTTTATGCAGCAAGATTTTGTCTATTTATTTGGTTTATAACTTCTCCAAATTCAGTTTGGACTGGAGAGTATTATTTCATGACAAATGACATTTCAAATGTTAAAAGGCGCGTATCTAATGCATTTTCCAACACATGTAAATGTTCAAAATGCTCCTTGCGGTGCACATTTCAACCAATCAGTTTGATTTTTCTACCAGAGAACACAATAAATAAGAAGTGTCGGATAAATTTTCTAAGTAAGTAAAATTAATTATATATTTGCATTAAAAATTATTTAATCCACAAAAATAATGAAAAATTATGAACGAATAATTTACCATACTTTTCCTGCAGTAATATTTAATTAATTTGAAACATAGCGGATAATTTGTTAAAAGTGTTACTCCTGAAATTTAAATATGAAAATTTGTTACAAATGTTTGAAAACTGAAGCGCAAGGAGCTTTTTTTTGTCACAGTTGTTAAAAAAATATACTTTCTCAAAAACTGCTTTATGGATTTGACTCAAAATTTCAGAATTACTTACACATAACAATGGGTATATGTGGCAAAAAAACTGAATGTAGTTTCTTAGGAAATATTAAATTTGAAATTTTCACAGTTTGGTCCCCTTAAAAATCATTTGCTGTCGAAATTTTGTCATCGAACTTTTTAGCGGAATGCAATGCTTCCGTAACTCACTGCAGTAATACAGGAAGTAAACATTTATTCAAGTACTCATAGCTCAACTCTTAACTACTCTAACAACCTAGTTTCTAATTTACAAATTATACTTTTTTTTAATTTATTTATTCATTTTGTTAATTACAAAAGTTAGAAGTTATATTATAAATACAGTATATCAGTTCACAATTTTTTACATATAGTTATGAACTATGTTGTCTGTGCGTTTAAATTAAACATGTGCAGGAAGATGGTAACAAAATGAGGTTTTCTAAGCGCTATAGAATCAGCAAGGCAAAAGCTGTTGCCAACTGCAGTGAAAGACGCCTATGTTTTTGCAGATCTTCTCTTACTGCTCTAAGATGACAACATAAACCGTCGACGCTGGGATGCGTTTCAGACAGCATATAATGCTGAAAACCTAGAGCGAGCCACACCTGTGCGAAGCGGTCGGTAGTACTTCGAGTCTCTAGTTGTAGTAATGTGCGAGCATAATTGTTGGGATTTTGCGAAGGGGCAAGACGGTGCAACCCAGTGCCAGATCTGTCGCGCTGTTGTGCAGGTAACAAAACGATGGCGTAGAGTATCCCGCACACCGCAAATGTTGCATGAGGGGGTCCTCACCATGTTGTGTCGGAATTTTTTATCCTCTGTAGCCACAACATCATTGATGACCAAATATGCGCATGTAGTCCACTCCGTAGATATGTTGCGCAAATGGATGTTCCGCCATACCTGACACCAGGGTCTGTTGGACATCCTTACCTCCACATGAATTGGTGCAAGCAGCCGCTGTAGGAAAAGCTTGTAGAGCTCAGTTGATAGTCCTCTAGGTTACTGAGGTAGGACATCGACATCAATGCCATCCAAAACATGGAGTGCTCTCTTAAAACCCGCAGGAGCAGCCCGAACTGGAGTTCCAAGAGAATTCTTGAAGGGTTCCCAAAATGCTATTTCTTGTTCCTCTCCATATCCCCTAGTGGCAAGTATAATAGTTTTAACAAGAAGCGCTTTACTCTTAGGTCCCACTGCATTTAAACCTAAGCCGCCTTCGTTACGTTTTCGCCACAATTGGGCTTTAGCTATACGAAAGGGCTGTGCTCTCCATAAATAGTATCCAATAAGTCGCTCAATTCGGGAGACGTGTTTTTCAGGCATTGGTAGTATCTGCGCCATATACCATAATTTTGCCAAAACAAACTGATTGATGTGCCTCACTTTCTGTAGAAGATTCAAGTTCCGGCCAAGATGTGCAGTGGTATTCAGCCTAATCAAATTTATTTTGTGATCCCAGTTGCGAGCAATCATCGATGTAAACGGCTTGAAGAAGAAGATGCCGAGAATCTTGACACTATATTGTATCGGGATATCGAGCAATGTGTGAGCAGTCGGCCACGATCCAAGAGGGAGCAGTTGCGACTTCGCGGTGTTCGTTTTGGCATTAGAAGCTTCCTCATATAGTGTGATGGCGTTATGTTCCAAGGGTAAGGCCTCAAGCCTACGGATGAGCAGCGTGACGTCATCAGCATAAGCTCTGGCACAAAATAATCGAGCTGGAGTGACAGTCCCAGTCAACTTAGCCTGAAAATAGCGAAGAAAGGGTTCTAAAGAAACGGAGAAGAGATTCATTGATAGTGGACAACCCTGGCGTACAGAGTTAGTAAGCTTTATAGGCTTACTGAAGTATCCATTGACTTGCACCTTCGAAGACATCACACTAGACGGTTCTGATTGCAGATATTAGCAACGGGGAAGTTTGAATTTCTGAAGCACTTTAAACATATAAGCATGGCCAGCTCTATCAAAGGCTTTATCAAAATCCAGACTGACCAACGCAGCAGCCTCCGACAGATTCCGTTCATAATGGAGAATTGTATCTTGGAGGACCAGAAGGTTGTCAATTATGGTTCTGCCCGGGATGCCACTTGTTTGTCCGGAGGTTATAATTGTAGGTAAAATAACCCTTAATCTGGATGCAAGTACTTTCATCACACTTTTGTAGTCGCTGTTTAAAAGTGTAATGGGTCTATAGTCCCAGACACTCATTGGAGACCTTTTCTTTGGGATTAAGATGACGATGCCATCTGCGAATCCAGGGCAACAGTTCGATCCAATCAGGATCTCACTTACTAACTCTACAACTTCTGCTTTGATTATACTCCAAAAGGTCTTGTAGAAGGAATATGTCAGCCAGCTTCTCCTGGCCAGGAATGGAGGCTAGCGGAATTAATGGTTTGCAGAATCTCGGTGGCAGAATCTCGCTGCTCCAAGGAACGCTGTTCCTCGACAGTTATACCGGTGTCAACATATTGGAAGAGCTCCTCCATGGCGTCATTGCGTAGGTCAGTGGTGTCAAACATGGTGATATACGATTTATGGATAGTCTGTAGGATTTGAGGCATAGAGGTGACCTTGGCGCCTACCGGTATCAGAAGACCATGGATGTAACGACCACTACCAGCACACTTATCCTTAATGGTATGAAACAATGAAGCTTTCTCCTGTGCCACGACGGAGTCATGAGTTCGCGAACGGGTCATAGTTCCCGCCAAAACATGTTGCTGTATTTCCACGAGCTTCCGCTTCACAGCTCGAAGGCGATGGGTTACGTCTTGACCACTCTGCTGTCTAGAGAGAAGACACATTAATGTTTCTTGGTAAAAATCGAAGGAGTGCCGTCGTTCAATTGCCCTCTCACGACCTTTGATCTTGAAGAAGGTCGTAATACCAGGCTCAAATATACGTCGCCATTTCTCCACCACTGACAGCGGGGAGCGTCGAGCTTTACCCTGAAGACTTTGCCACAACTTGGCAAAATCAGCAGCAATAATGTTGTCATGTAATAAAGCTTCGTTTAATTTCCAATAACCTCTGCCATATAGCGGAATGCGACTCTCAGCTATTAATTGCAGTTTGACAGCATGGTGGTCAGTAAAGGCAACAGGTAAAACTCGCACTGTGTGAATCAGAGAGTTGAACTGAGCGCTTAAATAGAAGCGATCTATCCTTGAGGCACAGTTCGCTCGACAGTAAGTAAATTCCACAGATGTAGCGTTCATATGTTCCCAAACATCACAAAGACGTAGCCCGGTTACCAGCTGATTCAATGCCAAAGACTTATTATAACCAGGGCGCTGATCCTTAGCATGTAGCACGCAATTGAAGTCGTCACGTACTAAAAGCAGGGCATAATTCCATCTCAAATAATAGGGTAAAATGTTTGTTATAAATTCTTCTCGCTCATGGCGCCTATCACTCCCTGAAGGCAGGTATAGGTTAAGTAGCAGCATGTTGTCCATTCTAGCACTTATAACACCACCACTAGGATGCATCTCTATCTCGGTAAACGTCAAACCTGCTCTGTACAAAATAGCAGTACCACGCATATGTTCTCCAACATTCACCACACAACTGTACTGTGGACCCATAAAGCCAAAGTCGGTTATGTAAACTTCTTGGAAGAAAACTATATCTAAATCATGAGTCCGCACAAAATCACGTAAAAGAGCCTGTTTGGCAATGCAGCGTAGGGAGTTGATGTTAACAGTGGCAAAGATACGTAAGACAACCATTAAAACAAGGCCAGAAGTAAACCAGAGCAGGTCACCGTCCAAGAGTATCTAGTCATTTTCAACGGCATGAATATGTGTTCCTGATACCCGTGGAAACTTTTTCGGTAGGCTTCCAGACCGAGAAGGCAAGTGCTTCCTGAGTCGAGGGTCTCTCACGGTCTCCCGCGCGATGTTAGACTCCGTTTCTTCGGTGCCCTCCTCCTCACTAACAGTCAGCGGGCGTTCTCTCCTAACCGGCGCAGGTTCGTCGGAATCCATCTCACTACATTGCTGGTGTTCAATTATTACAGTGTCTGGTGGATCGCAGTGGCCAACCATGTTCTGGTCGCCACTATTAGGCACCACAACTACAGAAGATCGTGTAGGGGATGAGACACCCATTTTTGCTACTTCTAAGGGAGTATTGACAGCTACCGGTGCGGACACAGATGTCTCCTGCACCGCCACATCGTCACGCATACAGCTGGTCCTCTGTAGGTTTGACGTTACAAACAGGCTCTAATATCACTAGCTTCAGTAGCGGGCCCATTTGACGCATTTGTTTACATTCCTCTTCCGCCCGAGCGCTAACTTGTCCTCTCACTACATCGCTGAGTAACACAGCCCTGCGCGAGACAGACTTTTTGTATGGACAGTGTGAGCGAAAATGAGAAGCTTCCCCACACACATAGCAAGTTTGCGGTTGTCCTAGATAGGTCACACCAACAGGAAACCCACGCACTACTACTCTTGATGGAATTTCCTTTTTTAATTCCATTCTTACAGAACGAACACCAGTCCTCATACATGTGTGAAGCCTCAAGATTTTCATGCAGATTTCGAATGCCAGTCAAAAGTGAAATTTTTGCTGCAAACCAGAAGTATTCAGCTTTTCAATTTTACTGTGAACAAATCTTCATAAAAATCAACATCAATTATTGTGAAAAAATAAAATTAAACTTAAATGGATTAACCTGGTTTAATAGACCGTGACCTATGCGGCTGAAGCAGCTAAACATCCATTTGCTGCAAATTTCAAACACAGGAGAATTTAGGAAATGACTATATTGTTCAGTAAAATATGAAACTGCATGTTTGGCCTACATGTGATGAAAGAGCCGTCATAAACTTTTTAATTTAAAAGTCATAATCAAAGAACGTTTCAGGTAAGCTAACCTCCATAACAAAGCTCATTGGGCCAGGTGCATCCTTTCAAAAGTAAATAATTTTTTCTTAATTTAAACAGCATCATATTTATCAAGTTTTCTTCACAGTAAAATTATTGTTTTATCAAAAGTTTAAAATTAAAAGAGTTCTGGTTTGTATCATAAAACATAATTTGTAACAGGCATTTGATATTGATATAAGCATAAAAATCTTGAGATTTCATATATGTGTAAGGACAAGTATGATAAAATATGTAGCTCTGTCCTTACGTGTTTGAAATACCCCCCCTGTATTTATGTGGATAAAATATCGCTTATAGGGAGCTGTAAAGTCCAAGATGAAAGAAAAAAAAAGGCTTTTTTATTTTATTTTGATTATTTATGCTAAATATAGTATTTGGTTCATTAAAATGTTCATCTATTTATTATAAATTAATTTATAAAAATATTTTTGTATAATAATTCTAAATGTGAATTACAGAAAACCACACTTTTCAACATAAACTACCCGCTTTCTCTGAAACTAGCAGATATATTTGCTTAAAAGTTTTACGGCATAAGCAAACAATTCCACGATAATTTGGAATTGCTTATCATGAAGTTACTCAATTAGGTTATTTCTAAAAAATAAAACGCCAGAAAGATTATTAAACATTTAAAAGGTTTACGACAAAAGTCATAATACATTTTCCAGGTAGTATTTTATTATCAAAACAAATCAGTGTACTGAGGAGGAATGAATAACCACGTGTGCCAATCTCACTTTCTATGTCCAGTGCGTTCTGAGAAGTGTCATTAACATACCTGATTTATATTAGTGGGATAGGATTTAGTGGCGCAGTGTCCGAGTGATTGGACCGCTCGTATCTCACCAAGGCGCCCGGGTTCGTTCCCAGGGGGCCGCATATGGGATTTGTGGTGGACATAGCGGAGTCTGGGTGGATTTTCGGTTTCCCCGCCATTCATTTCACCACATGCTCAATAATCACCTTTCCTTTCATCCATTTCACCATATTGGCCTTCTTACTCTCATACCAGACATCGGGCTTAAGACCCATCCTGTGTTTCTGTCCTTCTGTGTTTACACTCCTCGCATGTAGGACTTGTACCCCCAGGAGCTACAAGCCAGCCCCTGAGGTCAGACACCTGTTGAGGAGCAGAGCCTCTAGATCAGGGAGAAGCCAGGATGGATGATCAGCCAATACCGGGTATGAAAATATGGAAGATTATGATATGAAATGGATGACCACAAATCCCACATTCAGTCCCCTGGAATCGAACCGCCACCTGGGTGAAAAGAGAGGAGTCTAACCACTCGGCCACGGCGATGCCCTAGATATTGATGTTAAAGAGAAATATTTTGAAAAAACAATGAAATGTTTTTATTTTATCTATACGTACTATCTACATAGTGTATAGAGACCTATACCTATTGTATACCATCCAACAATTCGATACATAACCGGAAATACATATTTTGAGACCCTCGAATACAAAAACAGAATTTTTGGAAAAAGGTCTATGTGTGTGTGTGTCCCTCTACATGTGTGTATGCGTGTGTGTGGACAGCATAATTCAAAAACGAAAAGACCGTGAAATACCAAATTTTGTATTTAAGGTTAGTATATTCCAAGGATGCAATAAGATGATTTTCAAGAAAATCACCCACCCCAAAGTACCCTTTACTTGGAAAATATTTTTAAAATTTTGTTTTTCTAAAAAATGGCATTAACGGTTTTAAATACAATATCGTGTATTAAAGATATTTATATGACAAATAACTTTTTTTTGCGTTTTCTGGGAGTAACCTCTGAAGACCTCTTCATTCCGGATGAAAGTTGTATAACTGGTAAACCGTAAGAGATAGACAAAAACGTACTACACAAAAAATGTAGACCTCGTTAAAACAAACAATTGATGGCAAACATTTTTGTAGTTTTCACCGTTTTAAGATATTCTTGTTAATGCTGCCAGTTTTAAAATACCTCTCGCATACCAGAATTTGACAACTCCTAGTCGTGCAAGGAGAACATGTTTCATTCACACAGCAACCGGCTTTAAAAGAATTGACTATCTGTTCAGCCTTGTGTACCCCTTATTTCCCTTATACTTACAAAGAAGCAGATAAAGAGATCATATCTGCTAATATTTTCCTCGACTAGGTAGAACTATTAGCTTTTGAAGAATATCTGGTTATAGAGATGTGGAGAAAGAAAGTCGTGAGAATGTAACGCATCAGGGTTTTTTTTTTCTTTTAACCAGTCCTAATATGATATTTTAAAAATGTTCCGTGTTAGTGACATACTGCTGGTCCTGCTATTATTATTATTATTATTATTATTATTATTATTATTATTATTATTATTATTATTATTATTATTATTATTATTATTGTTATTATTATACTATTTTTGTTATTATGATTATCATTATCGGGAATAATTATCATTATGATTAATTATTATTATTTATTGATTATAATTGTTATTATTGTTATTACTACTATTACTATCACTACTATTAATATTATTATTACTATTATTACTACTATCACTATTATTGTTATTATTATAATTATTATTATTGTTATTATTATTATTATTATTATTATTTAGGCATTTAAAATGAGTTGCAGAATTTGGAACACCTTCAAGTAGAATTGCATGATGGATATCCAAACATTAACTCCAAATGGGTCTTGGATTTTAAGCTCATGATGCGGGATACTGTGTCATGTGTCTTGTGTTTTTTTTTTTTTTTTTTTTTTTTTTTCTTGTTTTGAAAGTGTAGAGCGCTTTTACTAATTGTGACACCGCATTTCTTGTGACATAATGACATAAAATGGTCTTCTGACTCACAATATGTATATCTATTTAAAAAAAAGAAACTTTTGCCTCATCTGTTGCAACCTTCGCTCCGTCACCACCTGATATCCAAGTATGAGAGCTAATTCACGTATCGATAAACAAGCTGCTAAACCATAGCATTATTTCTGCACGTGCAACATTAACAATCCTTATTGAAAACATCTGATATATTATTTTTTATTACTTTCTTTACATCTCTATAACAAATTATTGTTACAAAGCTTATTCTTCTATTTACTCCATTCTAATCGAGATAATCGTTAGCAGAAACGGTCTTATTACTTAGTTCCGTATAAGTAGAAGGGATATAAGGGAATACTTGGGCTAAACCGATAGTCAAATGTTTTAAAATGTGGTTGCTATGGAATTGAAATCCGTTTCTTTGCGAGGCCAGGAATTGACAATTCCCGTATCGGAAGTTTAAATATTTTAAAACTGAAACCAATAACAAAGAATATCTCGAAAACGGCCAACTACACGAGAAAAAAAATTATATGACATACATTGTGTGTTTTAAATAGATCTACATTGTTTGTGAAGTAAGTTTTTGTATATCTCTTACAGTTTACCAGTAATGCAAAATTAAAAAAAAAAAAAAATACAGAATATAGAGGCTTTCAAGAGCCATTCCCAGAAAATTCAAGATATACATTTTATTTGTCATGTGAGTATCTTAAATATACGAGATTTTAATCAAAATCGTTTTGGCCATTTTTGAGAAATTCAACATTTTCGAAACTTTGGCCATGTAAAGAGCAGTTAGAGGCGGGGGGGGGATGTTCTTGAAAATCTTCATGCCTCATCCTTGGAAGATGCAAACGTATATATTAAGTTTGGGAATTTACGTACTTTTCATTTCTGAACAACTATGCTGCACACGCACACACACACGCACTGACGTTTTTCTAAAAATACTTTTTTGGATTCAGGGGGACGCTAAACATGTATTTCTCGGAATATTTCAGTATCGAATTTGCCTGTGCAACTCAATACCTTCTCTATAGGTACGCTATGTACATAGTACATATACAGAAGTAAAAATGCATTAGTCATACTTCTGTGCAGCTGACCGCGCCGTGGCCAAGTGGTTAGACAACTCGCCTCTCATTTAATCGTCCTGGGTTCGATTCCAAGCGATCGCATGTGGGATCTGTGGTTGGCAAAACGCCGCAGAGCCGGGTTTTCTCCGGGTCCTCCGGTTTACTCCGCTATCGCATTCCGCCGGTGCTCCAGCATCATCAGTGTCATCGCTTGCGGTGTCACCGTAGTAAAAGCGGGCGTTAAACACTACCAAGAACAAACACTTCTGTGCAGCAGAGTTGTCGTTTGGGCGATCAGTCGCGTATTGATCCACAAAAGGATGGAGTACGCGACAGATTCTTATTTGATCCGTTTTGTGAGTGTTTGAAGTACATCTAAATCTATGAAAATAATTTTAAAGTATTCTTTGAAAAATGTATTTTATATTACGGCAGTGACACTAAAACTTTTTAAAAATCATACAGATATTGATTTTAAAAGTTTGAATGATTTTATTGGTTTTTTAAAATATTCCGCTTTGAAGTCAATACATTTTTGCATTCTTCATGAAACTAGTCCTTAAAAAAATGCTTCCACTTTTCCTGAATCACTTCAGAAACCAGGTTTTTACATTCTATCACTGATTCATCTGACGCGGAAAAGATTATTCCCCGCTTTTTATTTTTCTAATTTTTGGAAAGAAATGAATTCACAAAGCAGCGGGGTAAGGATTCTACAGTGAAAAAACATGGTGGAGAATTTTAGGACATATACATAAATAATCAGTTGTTAGTTTTGCTGTAGGCGTTGTCCTGATGCAAATTTAGTTTTCATTATGGGCGATTTTCAAAACCTTTTAAACTTTTGCAATCAACACATATTTAATCAATTAGCAGTTACGTCTATCTTAATGCACTGCGGTAAGCAACATAGCCGTTTAAAACAATAAAAAATTAGTGTGTTCAATTCAATGACATTCACTACAAACCCTTATTATAAGGCATTATTCTTTTACCTATAACGGGGTACTCGAGATAAACGTTTGCAGGGATGGTTGTATTAGTTCCTTCTAAGTAGGAAAGATAAAGGTAATACTGTAGTGTAAAGCAAAAGTCAAATCTTTTAAAAGCTGGTCGCTCTGTGAAACGATTGAGGTTCGGTTCTCTTTGCATGGTCAGGAGTAAAACAAAAGCTATATGAAACGAAAGATGACTTCACATTTGAAATATTCTAAGTAGTTTAAAACCGAAACCAATAACAATGTATGATGCACATTGTGTATTTTAACAAAATTTATATTTTTTGTGTAGAAGGTTATACTAGTTACGCAAAATTCATCCAGAATGAAAAGATCTTCAGAGAATATTCCTAAAAAATAAATACGAAAAAAAAATATATATATATATATATATATATCGTGTTATAAAGAAAACCGTTCAATCTATTTTGAGAAAATAAAATTTTCAAAATGTGTCCATATAAGGTTACTTTGAAGCAGGGAAATGTTCTTGAAAATCTTTTTGCCGCATCCTTGGAAAATACTGAAATTAAATGCCACGTTTGGTATGTAATCGACTTTTCGTTTTTGAGTTATGTTGTCCACACACACACAAACACAGAGACATACACGGACCATTATCTGTTTTTATTTTGTTTCAAGGGACCTCAAATGAATGTTTCCGGTGAAATCTCGAGTTCAAATTTTCTGGTGGTATGCAATCCTTTTCCTTCCTACTCTGAGCACATTACATACAGAGAAAGTAAAACGCAGTAACTATCTTCTAACAGCATTCGCTGGACTTTTGTACGCTTAGGTTATGTCTGAAATACCCTTTGAGCCGATTCACCGTTCTTTTCAGGTCAATGACAATAAATAAAAACATTCTTCACCAATAACGACATTCCAAGCCAAATTTGAAATGCCACCTTGGAATTTACACTATTTTAGCACGTATGTACAATGGACATAGTACGCAGAGAAGGTAATGTACTCCATCTAAAAATTCGATATCGTCATTTCGCCAGAAATGCATGTTGTTAGACATGCATTTTAGAAAAAGGTATGTGTGTGTATCTGTGGAAAACTTAAAACAAAATGTCCGTTAAATACCAAACTTGGTATTTAAGTTTAGTATCTCCCAAGGATGCAAATTGAAGATTTTCAAGGAAATTCCTCCACCCTAAACTATGCTTTACATGGAAAATTTTTCCAAAATTTTATTTTCTCAAAACTGGCTCTAACGATTTTAATTAAATGCCAAATGAAATGCATTTCCAGGGAATAGCCTCTGATGTCTTCTTCATTCTGAATGACTTGCATAACTGGTAAACCGTAAGAGACAGACAAAATTTACTGCACAAAAAAATGTATATCTCGTCAAAACACAGTTTATGTCATTTATGTTCTTGTTGTAGAGCTATTCCGAGATATTCCGTGCTATTGGCTTCAGTTTTAAAATACTTATACTTTTCTCAAACAGGATTTCGTCCGTGTTGCTTCTGTTTACTGCTGGCCATACAAGGAAGCAAATTTGAATGGCAATCGCATAGCGACAGCTTATTTGACAACAGCTTTAGCATAGTGTGTTCCCTTAGTTCCCTTTCACTGATAAGTAGTAAGATCATTCTACTACTGCTTATCTCGATTAGCATGGAGTAGAAAGAAGAATACCCTTTTGTAAGAAGTTTGCTTGTAGAAAAGATGAAGCCATATGAATTGAACACATATATATATAGAGTTTTTCTGCATCAATCAGTGTATTGCTGTTTTTGATCGGGAGTTAGTTTATTTGGAATCCGCTGACAAACGTGTTTTCTCATGTCTAAATATTGATGTAAAATGTTAATTTAAATTATTTTACACACAAACCGTGTGTAGGAAAGCAGTTGGACAGGCAGAGTCAGACTGAGAAATTCAATGCCATAGCCAGGATTTGAACCTCGGATCTCCCGGTCTTTAGCCGGTTGCTCTACTACTGAGTTACTATGGCAACATACTGGTACGGGAGATCTATGGTTCAAATCCCGGCTGTGGCATTCAATTATTCACTCTGACTCTACCTATGCAACTGCTTTTGTGAAAAAGCAATTAAATTAACACTAATCGACCATAATGTTTGGCTAAACTATGAAGCCGGGGACTAAAAGTAGATACTTACGACATTTTGAGATCATTTTGTGGTTTACCGAGTCAGTTAAGGAAATTAATGCCATTTTAGATCAATTTTTAGAGCGACCGGCTAAAGACCGGGAGATCCGTGGTTCAAATCTCGCCTATGACATTGAATGTGTCAGTTTGATTCTACTTATCCAACTGATGTAAAACGTTTTGGATTTGACTCATACTAAGGCTCAATGTCCTGATAAATTTGTAAGGAATCTGACGATATTCTTCGAGCATTGCTTGAACTTTGGCCAGATATGAATCAGTAACAGCAGCAAAAACCCGTCTCTCTTGAATTTGTTGTAGGGTTTATAAATTGTTGCCTTAGATGGGTTTCTTCGCATTTCTAAGCCGATCTTCACATCGTTTAGACGCTATGTTTAATATCGTAAAAAGTCATAGCTCGGAACCTTTCTCTAGTCAAATTAATTTCTGGGTGAATAAAAAATCTGCAAATGATGATAAACTAACAAACTATTAGAGAAATTCGAAAAACTTCACAGCAATCAACTCATAAAAATTTCAAGGTAGCTGTCAGATATAAACAAAATGGAGAGATTCGAAAAGAGAAGATTTGGATGGCGTGGAGCGTAAGCATGGACGGAGTCTCTAACGATTACAGATGATGGTTCTTCGAGGGGTCCAAGCCCGAAATACGTGAAAGCGGATCCAGATCGAGCGGTGCCGACGACGACACCAGGAAAACCCCTTTAGGTTGCGCAAGGCGGCATCAGCCGCAACCCGCCGAACACGCCGCTTGGTCCTTAAAGCGTGAAACAATTGACAAAACTGTAATGTTTTGTTTGTTTTGATAGTGTTTAACGCCCGCTTTTGCTACTGCACAAAGAAGTGATGGGAACAGGAAAGGAGGAAAAAACAAATTCGTGGTATGTAATGAAGGCACCCAGCATTCGCCTGGTGGCCCACGAAACATCTCAAAAACTCATGAGTCAGACCACGGGAATCCAGCCTATGACCTCCCGATTGCGAGTAGCATACGTTACAGGTTTACACATGTGTGTGTGTGTCAAATATGTATTTTCCCTATCGGCTTGTAATTATTAAAATGAAATGGTAGCCCCTCTTGGAATCGAACATGGACCGTCTTAGTGAGAGGCGAGCGATCTAACCACTCGGCCATGGCACGGCCTCTACCCAATTATTTGACAGTTATAAGAAGTGGAAAAATCCTTTTAAACCTCATTCAGGGAGGAGAGCCCTCCCCCTATTTACTTTTTTATATTGTTTGAAACCCACGTTTACTACTATGGCATATCAGGTGATGACACAGATGATATATGGAATGAAGATGGGGCACTGATGGAATGTGATGGCTGGGAAGCCGTAGAACGCGGAGCAACCCCGTCCCTGCACTGCTTTGTCCACCTAAAGTCCCACCAGTGTTCGCCTGGGAACGAACCCGGGCCGCCTTTTTGAGAGGCGAATGACCTAACCACTCGGCCACGCCGCGGCTGAGAAGAGTCCTGTTGGTATTTGAACCGCAGATCTCCTACTCGTGAACTCAGACTTTAAGGGATACTGGGAGTGAAATTTTAAATTTCTGTATTTCAGTATAGATTTTCTTAAAGCTTTACTATGATTTGGTTGTTGCATGTCACTATGAACACCAAATTTCAATGAAATTGGAGGAGAAAGAAAATCCACAATGGATAGCTCCTCTTATATGAGAAAGACCACAACAGTTCTGCCTACTTATAAGTCTATTTTAACAACTTTATTTTGCAAGGTATTAGTCAATTCATAAATGTTGTTATGTAAATATATTGCATATGAAATGTCCCAGGCGCCTCAAATTTTTAAAAAAAATGGTCACTATATATGATTTGGTGCTTTGGAACCATACATAGAAACTTTAAACGGGGATGTTTTAATCATTATGATTATTAAATTATGCTATCTATATGGCGTTAGTAATTTTTTCTATAAATTGAACGAGTTTTTCAAAAATTATATTCTTTGAAAAATTACTATTAGTGTTAGGATAATGTTGTGCGTTGTAATATTACATTAGATACTTCTGTAAACTTGTGTTCCCTCAAGTGAGATTACCCACAATGATGAGTACTGCTGACTGACAAGGTGACTTCTTGTTTACAAAAGGATAAAGTAGTCACTATACCTGAGTAGAACCTGCGAAGTTGGAGCTGACTTCTGTTTACTACCCGTGCATCTGAGATGGTAGTTGCTTGCTTGTTTGTTTGTTTGCTTGGATAGTTCAAGGTATATATCGGAGATCTCAGGTTGTTGACGTAACTAAATGTCTATGATGAGACACGAATTTCTTATAGAAACGTTAACTTTATTCACTTTCTAATAATAATTACGTACGAGCGACACAGCTTGCACAAATAAACTGGGAGACAAAGACAACGTGACTGGAACTCAAAGTAATAAAATAATGGAACGGGGTAACGTTCACATCCACACAAAGTTCGGTACCTCACTGGTTACCACTTAACTATGATAATAACGTTAGATAGTTTAAGTAATCTATATTGTTTTTAAGCGCGCACACATTTTTAGCGAACTGACATACTCCTTGCATCTGTAAAGGCTAGCGTTAAACTTATTTTTCGGGGCTCTGGGCCACGTTATATAAACAGAAAGAAATGTACCCTAAATCTGACATCTAGCCCTGTCATTGGCTATTTCTTCGCGCCTTTAACAAAACACCATCCGTCTTCCTAGGGGTGCCGTTTAAAGTGCAACGTACTCTAAATCACGTGACCTAGATTCACAAAGGAAATATTATGTGATGCTCTCTCCAGTCTCCCTGGGAATCCCTAAATTGCGGAGAAACAAATATAGCTGTCACCCTCACTCTAGCTGACCTTAATATTCGCAATACGAATGACCATGTTTTTCTCTACCCTGCATTTCTTAACCGAAACGAAGCTATTACACCAGTTGTGTTTATATAGTTTAACATCTAAAATTCAAGAACATTTTACCCACAGCTGTGTTTTACCTACCGAATTGCATGTATAAATATATCTAAATAAAAGAATATTAATACACAGTATTTACAAACAATAGCCATGAGACAATTATTTCAAAGAACAATAGTTTAGCAAACAATGCCGACTCAAAGTTCATTTAAACAAAACTGAGTCGTTTGAAACATTTTGAATGTATGAAAATGCATTTGGGAAAAACACTGCTTAGTTAAATAGTATGCTAGGAAACAGGTGCATTGTACGATCTTTAAACGTATGCAGAGCCCGAAACAAGTGGAGGACAGCTAAATGTAGATTCTCTATAGACGCCCAAAGGTTCCAACGTACATTTGTAATTAAAAAACAAACTTT
Source organism: Hymenopus coronatus (assembly GCA_030762935.1). NCBI lineage: Eukaryota > Metazoa > Arthropoda > Insecta > Mantodea > Hymenopodidae > Hymenopus > Hymenopus coronatus. Next base: position 423,742,791 of record CM060900.1, read on the forward strand.
TTGACCTATTGTAACCAAAATTTCACTCCCCGTGCTTAATGAATCGACCACCCGAATCGGGTATTCCTGTCTGTAAACGTACATTTAAGAGCATAGAACCTGTGCCGATATAAAAAACCGCTTTCTAAGGTGTAAGAGTAGTCAATACTCTTTTTGCAAATTTATAATCATTTAAACAACAATCTCTCAGGGTATATCGGCCGGTACTTCACAGGTTCACGATAGTACAAACCCCAACTTCTCAATTTTCAACAATTATTTTATTATAAGAACTGAAGCTTTCCTGGCGACGTGTTAATTCCAAATTTTCTCGGGCTTCTAGCTAGAAGTCCTGGCTAGAAGCCCGAGAAAATTTGGAATTAATTATTTTATTATTATTATTATTATTATTTATATTATCATCATTATTATTGTTGTTATTATTATTGTTATTATTTTTGTTATTATTGTTATTGTTATTATTATTAAGCTGCGTTGTGTACTTAGCAGTGAGAACACATCTGTCCGCTCGCAAGCGACTTTGTTATAATCTCCGAATCTGGATAAATTACTTTGATCAATAGTGGAATTTGTTCCATTACATTGAAAGGAATATTGTGTTCTACAAACGCGCTCACTCTACTTCTACTACTTTTACCTCATGATTTAATGTTGCAGTAACTCTTACTAAACATGTTAAGGAGTCCCCTAGCCTACAAGACTTTAGGTGCTGTTTTATATAATTGTTACTTTCTGCCTGTTTTAATTCTGTTTTACTTACAGAAGCAAAATTAATGTCTATGTCATATGACCTTCAATATCCAAAGGTATCCCCTTTTTTAATTTTCAGCATCTCTTTATGTTAATGGATTGTATTGTTGTGGTTTGTAAGTTTGTGAATACTTAGCTTTTTTCCTAGGTCCCTCATTCATTGTCACTACTCACTTCAGTTGAAAAATTCAATGCCACAGCCGGTATTTAAACGCGGTTCTCCTGCTCTCCGTCCAGTTGCTTTAACCATTGAGCTACAGTGACAACATGCCGGTATACCATTCAATCTTCTATGTTTTTACCCGGTTTAACCAAACAGTATATCTCCCTTCACAGAACTAACTTAATGATGACTTACCATCGTAAGTACTTAGTATCCGGGTAATATTAGGATGTCATCGCCAACTATGTAGCATATTTTATTATAATTATAATACTCCTCTCTTGTGTATGTTGAAAATTACATATATATATATATATATGTGTGTGTGTGTGTGTGTGTATAAGAGGAGTATTAATATTCGGTACCAAGGTTTCACAATAAATACATCTTTTGAGACCCACTGAACTAAAAAGGCCCAAGTGTGTATGTCTCCCAAAACTGATATTTAAATTCACTATCCTCCAAAGGTTCGACTAGAAATTTTAAACAAAATTTCTGCACTCTAAACTACACCTTATTTAGTTTTTTTTTTCTCAACAATTTTTATTTTAAAATGCCTCTAACCATTTTGTTTAATATCACATATTATAAATATTTATATAGAAAATAAAATACATTCTGAACTTTCTAAGAAGAGTATATGAAGTCCTCTTCGTGTGGAAGGATGTTAATATAGTCTTGTATATGAAACTGGTAAACGTTAAGCGATAGAGAAACACGTACTATACGAAAACGTAGATCTCTTTAAAATACACAATTTAAAATACAATATATTCAGTTTAAAATATCATCAGTAATATAAGCAAGATTATTGACTATTGGTTTATTTAATCTAGCTTTAAAAATATTTACAGGCAATTCTTTTAAAGCCACCCCCAATTTGTTGTAGATCTTTAATTCCAGAACTAAATGAACGTTTTCAGACTTAGTTAATCTTAGGTATGGTATTCCTACACATGTACGCCTCCTAGTGTTATAAGAGTGCACATCTCTCCTCACTGCTAATTTTGAGATATTATTTCTAGTATATGTGATAAATGTACAGGTTAATTGGAAGTCCCGTCCACGTCATTGAAATCGACGGCTGTAAAAGACGTCGACACAAATTTCATTGGGAGTGCATTGTAGGGTGCACAGGGTCCTTGGGATGATAGTTGTTCAAATGAGATGTGAATGTTGACCATAATAATAACAGTAAAAGTAATAATAATAACAACAATAATAATAATAATAATAATAACTCAAAGCCATTGTCTATGCAGAGGAGACACTCGAAGGGAATATTTAGATGCTAACAGTTTGAGCATTTGTGGCATAGTGACATCAAAAATCGTTCAGCAGAACCTTTCCAGGCACTTGTGCCAGTGATTAGGTTTAAGTTATGCTTAGTTAATGTAGTTTACATAGCTAGTCATCTTAGTTAACGGACACACAGTGTAGATACACAGTTATACAGTTAGTGACCGCTTCCCGTGGGCTGCCTCCCTGGCCCATAGCTTTCTTCGGAGCTTTATCTGGTCGCAAGGCGAATGCTGGGTAGGTTTCTTTCATCCCCTGAATTTCCTGTCCCTGCATGTCATTTCCATTGTCATTTCAATAACTATTCATTCATTGGCTTCTTTGGAAGAGTCGGTGATGGTGCTCGGTGCGGCGTGGCGGGGAAGACGAATGCTCTGAATAAGTATCTCCGTCCCCATTTCAGTTGGTTGTCGGGATGCCGCTCCTGACGGGGACGTTGGACCCTATGTGGGGCGAGAGGCCCCGGTCTACCTGTCCGACTATCCGGGTGCAATTAAATGTTACTATTTTTTTAAGTACGTTATAGAGTGCTTTAGACATTGTTATGACATCTTATTTAATCATTCTATTAGTGGAGCCATTTTATATTATTGTAACTGTCAAAATTTGTATTGCAGATATAGTACGTATTCACTTGTGTGTACAGTTTTTGTCTACTTTTTTTATAGTGTTTAACATCCGCTATAAATGGCATGATGATACATGGAATGCGATGGCAGGGGAAACCGGAGAACCCGGAGAAAACCCACCCCTGCACCGATTTGTCCACCACAAATCTCAAATGCGGTCGCTTGGTATCGAACCCGGGCCGTCTAAGTGAGAGACGAGTAGTCTGACCACTCGGCCATGGCGCGGCCTATCATGGAGTCCAATGCAAATATGGATACTGAGCGCGATTCTCTCACCGAATTCGTGATATGCAAGAGGAGTAGAACTCCGGCCGCTCTCGATTTTTGCTAACCCGCCACTGAAAGGAGTTTGCTTCCAATTGGTCCATTGAATTCTGCGACTCTTTTATCGCACGAAGGGTTACATGAAATCGTGAAATACGGCGCTGCTGGGTCACCTAGTATATGCATGTGTGTATAATATATATTCTTGTCACCTGAATGTATTGTCGCTAGTTTTATTTTTTTATAATCTTTTTAAAAATATATTACAGTAGACATAATAGGTACAGATGCCTTCACTTGTCTGAACATTAAGTAAATGACTCATTAATTTAAATTTTGAAAAACAAATTGGTGCTAAATATGTTGAGTCCTATCTGATGCTGTTATTGCCTTTCAGTTCATTCCTACCTAACGTGTAGCCGAGATCGTTAAGAATTTACTTGTGAAAGGGAGTTCAAATATAGTCCTTCCTTACCCGAGTGTATTATTTTCTCTACCAAACACTTTGCACGTACTTAGTAGGTAGAGAAGGTATTGCATTCCAGCCAAAAATTTGATACGAAAATTACACCAAAATACATATTTTGAGGACCCATAAATCCAAAAACCGTTTTTAGAAAACGGTCCATGTATGTGTGTCAGTGTATATGTGTGTGTGGAGCACAACTCAAAAACGAAACGTCCGTTAAATACCTAACTTGGTATTTAAGTTTAATATCCTCTCCCACCCCCAGCTACCCTTTACGTGAAACAATTTTCAAAACTTATTTTCTCAAAAATGGCTCCAACGATTTTGCTTAAAATATAAAATGATTAAGATATTTTCATGAAAATGAAATGTAGATCTTGAATTTTCTGGCAATAGCCTCAGAACATCTCTGTATCCTGGAGGACTTTTGTATAACTGGTAAATCGTGAGAAATGGACAAAAAACTTACAACACAAAATATAGGTCTTGTTAAATCACACAATTTATGACCGGTACAGTTTTTTCTAGAGTTAACAATTTCCAAGATATTGCTTGCTATTGGTTTCAATTGTAAAATGCTTCTTTTTTCTCTAACGTGAAGTAGTCGTTCGTTTTATTTCTCTTTTGTTTTAATCCTGGCCATACAAACTCAGCCTAATATCAATTTTGTCACACAGCGACGAGCTTTTATATGATTTGACAATCGCTTTAGCGTAGGCATTCCCTTACTTCCCTTATACTTAAGAAACCAAGTACTAAGACAGTTATAGGTAGAAGAATAATCGTAGGTAGGACTACTTTATTAGCAGAACATGTAGGGAAAGTTATGTGAATGGAACACATAATTTTTTTTTAGATTATCCCCAGTCTTCATGATTGGTAAATACCAGGAAGGTATCCTAAACTTAGGACTTTAAGGTTTCCTTGCAAAATTTCCTTTTAAAATGTATCCCTTCATCTATCACTAGTGTCCATTGCCCAACGCTTGTAGTGTCGTGTAGAGTAAGAGCGGATGTAAACACTATACTGTAAGATCCACCAACTGGTTATCCTTTGAATAAAGCAGAAGGAGAGCAAATTAGCTCGATGCTCCTGCAAATCGCCCACTGTGCATTGCATGACCAACTGCGCGGAAGGCACGAACAATTGCTCTATTATGTATCTGACATTAATAGTGATTATATGTCAGATATGAACATTGTACATTATTTCATAGATTTGATGGTAATTGTTGGTCGTCGCATAAACAAATTTTAAAAATAATGACGATTATAATATTAACTTAACAAAGTAACGTGTTCCTTATCTTGCTTAATGGCATTGTAATTGCATTGTAACGCTAACAGTATGGGAATTAATTTGTAATGAAAAACTTTCAGGTTTATGGAGTTTAAACTATCGTTCTCACTTCTATGGGTTGCGTTATGAATGTGCAAATTGAATGTTATGAATGCAGAATTTTGCCGAAAACTAAATATTTATTCCGCCACTTTCTATAAATAAAAAAAGATTCATCCTGAACAGACGTTAACTTAGGAGTCGATGTCCTGCGTGTTGGACTTTTCTTTTCTGTTCGCGACATTATAAACGATATATAACACACTGTACAAGGAAGAGAGACAATCCCTATTGACAGGTGTTTACCCAATGCATGTATGGGGTAAGTAGGCTTGCTTTGGCGCAAAAGCAAGCAAAATGCTAACGTCTGGTATACTGATTCCTATTTAGAAACATAATATTGTATTATTCCGCGCAAAACGTTCACAGCATACACATTATGTGATGGCGACTCAAGTTTCAGTAAACTGTTGGTTTCTATTTAAAAATGTCAACTAAAATGTAGCATATTGCAATGAAGCGCTAAATATAAGTATTAGCACATACACCTGATGAATTACATTCACTTGACTTTTTCGGCATGCTCAGCAAACAAATTTCTTACAAGTATTTACTCTTCTTTCTACTTCCTGCTAATTGGGATAAACATTAGCAAAAATTGCCTTATTACTTAGTTCCTTATAAGTAGAGGGAAACTAAGGGAATGCACTAGACTAAAGCGACAGTCAAATATTTTAAAAGCTGTTGGTATAAAGTTTATCATTGAAATTCGCTTTTCTGCATGGCCAGGAGTAAAACAAAAGAAACACAGAAGACTTCCTCATTGAGAAAATCTTATGTATTTTAAAATTATAATCAATAACAAGGAATATCTCGGAAATTGTTAACTCAAAAATTGTATAGACCACAAATTGTGTGTTTTAACAAGATCTACATTTTTTGTGTTGCAGGTTTTGTCTGTCTCTAACGGTTTACCAGTTATATGAAAGTCATAGACTGCAGAAACCTTCTGAAGCTATTCCCAGAATATTGAAGCTATATAATTCATTTGCCGTTAAAATAACTTAAACATGTGGTATTTTGATCAAAATCGTTGAATGTTAGTAAAATGTTCCAAGTAAAGAGTAGCTGGATGGGGGGGGGAGATATTCCTGAAAATCTTAGTCTCGCACACTTGGAAGATGCTTAACTTAAATACAAAGTTTGATACCTAAATGGACTCTTCATTTTTGAGTTATGCTGCTCAGAGACAAAATAAAATATTAACACTAAATGGTTTAATAGGTTAAAAATAAAACACTGATCTCGTAAACCAAAATCACATACAGCCAAATACACGGACCTTTTTCTGTACATGCTTACTTTGGATTTAGGTCGTCTCAAAACGTATTTCCAGTAAAATCTCGATATCGAATTTTTGGTGGAATACAATACCTTCTCTATCTATTGTGTACGTTGTACATACGTGCTAGAAAAAGTAATAATAACAACAGAGAACAGTGGAACCTGTTTTCTACTCTTAGCCTAAGTCTGCAGAGAGCTTTCACTGCTGCCTCGTGCTTGAGGCTTCTTCTCTCCTTTGTTTACCTCAAGTGTGTTTCTCTTTCGAGAGGAGTATATTATGCGTGTAGTTTTTCTTGTGAGCTGGTTTTACGTGGGAGTGAGGGCCGGGGGGAAGAAGAGAGAGCTCGCCCGCTTATCTTTCCGTAGTATTGGCAACCAAAGAATATTTCTTTCTTTGAGATCCTCAGCCATTATGGTGAACAGCTGTCTTATTTACTCCAAAGTTTAGGATATCACCCTGGCATTTCCACTCATGAAGGCTGGGAATAACCGTTAAAAAGTCTGATATGTTCCATTCCGTGATTTTCTCTACCTGTTCTGCAAAGAAAATATTCCTACAAAGATTATTCTTCTATCTACATGCTAATCAAGATAAACATTAACAGAAATGGTCTTAGTACTTAGTTCCTTTAAGTAGAAGGGAAATAAGGGAATACAGTAGGCTAAAGTGATAGTCAAATCCTTTAAAAGCTCGTCGTTTTGTGACGCAATTGATATATGGTTCTCTTTGCATGGCTAGAAGTAACACAAAAGAGATGAAGCGAATGACAACTTCCTGTTTGAAAAAAATAGAAACTTTTTAATATTGAAACATAATAAGGAATATCTCGGAAATAGATAAAACTAAAAAAATATGTAGATAGGTACTATAATGTGTGTTTTAACAGGATCTACTTTTTTGTGCTGTAAGTTTTTGTCTGCTTCTTACTGTTTTTCAGTTATACAAAAGTTATCCAGAATGCAGAGATCTTTTGAGGCTATTCTCGGAAAATTCTAGATGAATATTTCATTTGTCATGTTCATAACTTAAACATATTGAATTTGAACCAAAATCAATGTAGCCATTTTTGAGAAAATGCAATTTCTCGAAAAATGTTCTATATGTAGGGTAGCTGGGGATGGATTTTCCTGAAAACCTGTGGCAATCTTGGAAGATGTTTAACTGAAATAGCAAATTTGGTATTTAGCTAACACAGCACAGCCTTTTTCTCAAATTCCATTTTTTTTATTCAGGGGGTCTCAAAATGTATATTTCTGGTATCGGCCTTTTAGGTGGAATACAGTACCTCCTCTACCTATTATATACTTTGCACAAATATGCTAGAGAAAGTAATAATAATATAGAGATTGCCTTCATTGCGGCCATGTGCTTGGGGCTTCTCCTCGCCTTTGTTTACCTCAAATGTGTTTTACTTTCTCTACACGTACTATCTACAGAGTGTATAGAGAAGGTACTGTATTGCACCCAAAAACTCGTTACGGAGATTTCACCGAAATACATGTTTCTGAACAAAAAAAAAAAAGCATTTCTAGAAAAAATCCCTGTGTGTTTGTGTGCGTGTGTGTATCTGTGGACAGAATAGCTGAAAAACGAAAAGTCCATGAAATACCAAGCTTGGTATTTAAGTTCAGCATCTTCTAAGGATGCCACACGAAGATTTTCAAGAAAATCCCCCTAACACTTACTACCCTCTACATGGAACATTTTTCAAAATTTTTTATTTTCTCAAAAATGGCTCTAACGATTTTGATTAACATATCGTATATTAAAGATATTTACATAATAAATAAAATGTATATCTAGAATTTTATGGGAATAGCCTCTGAAGACATCTTTATTCTGAATGAATTTTGCGCAATTTTGCATAGCTGATAAATCGTAAGAGATAGCCCAGCCCTACTGAACAAAAAATGTAGAGCTCGTTAAGATACAGAAGTTATATTTCAAGCATTTTTTCCTGAAGTTGACCGTCTTTAAGATATTTCATGTTATTGATTTCAGTTTTAAAATACTTAATACTTTTCTCATTTGGAAACTTGTGAACACCTGACCACGCAAACACTCGTATTTCTATACCATAGTAACACATTTTAAAGCATTTGATTGCCAGTTTAGCCTACTATATCCCCTTATTTCCCTTCTACCTATAAGGAACTAAGTAATAAGACCATTTCTGCTAATGTTTTTATTTCGGGAAGAGTATATTATGCGCGCACCTTTTCTTGGACGCTAGTTTTACGTGGAGGTGAGGCCTGTGGGTGTTGTTAACCAAAGAAGGCTTCTTGCTTTGAAGCCCTCAGCCTTTATGGTGAATAGGTTATCTAATTTACTCTTAAGTTTACGATGCATTTACCAATCATGAAAACTGGGGATAACTTTTGAAAAATCTGATCTACTCCATTCCGTGACTTGCTCTGCCTGTTCTGCAAATAAACTATTCTCACTAAAGATTATTCTTCTATCACATGCTAATCAAGATAAACATTAGCAGAAATGGTCTTAGCACTTAGTTCCTTTAAGTAGAAAGGAAATAAGGAAATACAGTAGGCTAAAGCGATAGTCAATTCCTTTAAAAGCTCGTCGTTTTGTGATATAATTGATATACGATTCTCTTTGCTTGGCTAGAAGTAAGACAAAAGAGATGAAACGAATTACAACTTCCTGTTTGAGATATATATACTATAATGTGTGTTTTAACAGGATCTACATTTTTTGTGTTGTAAGTTTTTGTCTGTTTCTTATAGTTTTTGAGTTATACAAAAGTTATCCAGAATGCAGTGATCTTTTGAGTCTATTCCCAGAAAATTCAAGATGTACATTTTATTTCCCATGAAAATATCCTAAACATATAATATTTTAATAAAAGTCTTTAGAACCATTTTTAGACCATCAAAGTTTTCGAAAAATATCCCATGTAAAAGGTATTTGGGGGGAGGGAGGGGTTTTCTTGAACATCTTCGTGTCGCATCCGCATCCTTGGAAGATACTGAACTTCAATAGGTACCAAGTTTGGTATTTAATAGACTTTTCGTTTTTGAGCTATGCTGCCCCCCCCCCAACACACACATACACAGACACACATACGGACATTGTGTTTCAATTAAATGACTTTCTCCACATCTCTGTAACAAATTATTATTAAAAAGCTTATTTTTCCACCTAATTCACGCTAATCGAGATAAGCATTAGCAAAAATTGTCTTATTACTTGCTTCCATGTAAGTAGAAGGGAAATAGAGGAATACACTAGGCTAAAGCGATAATCAAATCTTTTAAAAGATGGTTGCTATGGATTAAAATTTCTTTGCTTGTATTGCCAGCAGTTGATAAATTCCCATATGAGTAAACTCAGTACAAATATTTTAAAGTCGAAACCAATAACATGGAATATCTCAGGAACGACCAGCTCTTCAAAAAACACATATGATTAAGTATGTGTTTTAACGAGATCTACAGTTTTGTGAAGTAAGTTTTTGTCTATCTCTGACGGTTTACCAGTTATGCAAAATTCATCCAGAATACAAAGGTCTTCAGAGGCTATTCCCAGAAAATTCAAGATATATATTTTATTCGTCATGTAAACATCTTTAATGTATGATATTTTATTCTAAATCCCTAGAGCCCTTTTTGAGAAAATCACAATTTTAGAAAATGTTTCCTTGTAAAGGGTAGTTGGGTTTGGGGGGATTTCCTTGAAAATCTTCGCACTGCATCATTGGAAGATACTGAACCTAAATACCAAATTTGGTATTTAATGGCTTTTCATTTTTTGAGCTATGCTGCCCACAGACACACATACACATAGACACTGACACACAAACGGACATTTTTCTAAAAACCCTTTTTAGGTTTCATGGTCTCAAAACATGTATTTCCGGTGAAATCTCGGTATCGAATTTTTGGGTGGAATACAATATCTTCTCTATACGCTATTTACATAGTACATTAACATAAATTAGACATGTTTTATTTGAGGAGCTCAAAACGTGTATTTACGGTGAAATCTCGATGTTGAATTTTTTAGTGGAATACAATACCTTCTCTATCCACAATTTACATTGTACATACGGGCTAGATAGGGTAAAAATGGATAGAACGTGATTCCTGTAAGTGGATTTCTTATGACAGTGCATTATACTTCGAGAACTGATCTCAAATATTAAAAGTGCAATACATATATACATTTTTTTTTTTTTTCAATAGGGAAATGTCAACAGAACAACAGTTCCAATTCAGTGTGTGTGCTCCGATGCTAGTCGGAGGTTGACCTAAACAGAGGTTATGTCACCACTGTTTTTAACAATCCAATTAAATTAAAGTCATGTCATAGAACTCACGGAATGCTGTTAACAGTACTTATAAGTGCTATGAAAATGCACTTGTCACAAATAAAATATATTGGAACATTTACAAATAAACTTGAACGCATTAAAAAGTCTCTAAAGCATCTCCAAAAACAATTAACTCAGGTTGTGAAATGCTCTTTCCAAGAGCCAACCAGAAATAGTGTGTTTCAGACACCGTCGATTCAATTCAAATATATTGAATGGAAGTTTGTTGTCCATTTTGAGAATCATGTCTAAGGTATACATAGCTTTATCTTGTTTTGTTGTATTCCATATCTTGGCAGCTCAAATTTATCATCACATCTGGTGCTATACTTACACTTTGTGTGTGTGTGTGTGTGGGGGGGGGGAATATTATCCTTGGCCCAGAGGGGCACTACCTCAAGGCTGTATAAACAAATATATTACAATTATCAATTTAAATATGTGCAGAATTGCTGCATAACAACAATCCATAGTTAATATTACTTTGAAAATAAGCAGAGTTTACGTTTTAATATAACAAATGGGAAATAAACTAATTAAGCCACGCAAAAGATATATTATTTTAGAACGTTTTTAATGTAAATTATCGATGTGATTGGCCCTGGTAAAATAATTATCCACAGTAATGCCAAGCATCTTGTAGCTTGATTGATTTTATTTAAAGGTGCGTATAATATATTTCGTTTCTTTTCATTTAAGAAAACGCCATTACTATTAAACCAGGTTTTAGCTGCAGATAACATCTGGTTAATACTTGCATCTAAATAATGACGTGTATATTTACTGACCATAAAAGTTTTCATCAGTATAAGTTATGGAGAGAGAAGGTACGTTTACAGTTAAACTCTACATATGAAATAAAGGCAACGCTTTGCAAATCCGTATATTCAAGCAACCTTTTGTTCTTTTTTAATAAGAGATCTATCTTGGAATTCAGTAAATTGTTGAGGGGGATTCCCTGGTTTTGCAACTTAGTGCAGCAAAAAGTCTCTTGCTCCCCTAAATCGGTGCTTATGACCACATTGCAGCTATATATACCCACTTGGTGTTCTGACGTCTCGCCAAGTGGCCTCCCCATTTCCGTTTTAGAATGGCTCGTGGAGAACCATCTTCCGAGTTGGTTGTTTCTTTTATTTTATTGTTCCGTATTTTGTCTCTAAGGTATATTCCTAGCACCTTACTCTTGATTTTCCTTTAGCATACCTGGAGACATTTCTTATGTGTTTCCGTTAAGTTGAAGGTAAGGTATCCATATAATAAAATGTGCTATTCCATTCCATGACTTTTAAGTATTCTTAAAAAAACATCATTCTCAGGGAGAGAATAATACGCTGCATACCGCCATTCCCTTTGCTTGACCCTGCGGCCCTACAAGAAAAGGGAAGAAAAATTCACGGCACTTAAGAATTCACCCTTGCATTGACCTAGCAAACAAGGAGAGCCATGAAGTAGCATATAGTTAGGTTGGTACATTACCTCGGAGGTTGCACAGAAGTGCTTGGCAAGCTCTGTATATTTAAGCTTAATCGTTAACAGAATTTACAAGCAGTATACATCTTTATATTTCTGGGCAATTTCCAAAGTGGGAATGAAAATGTTCATATCTCCCCCCCCCCCAAAAAATCATATTACACAAAAATGCAACATCTATTTTATTTTCATTACTATGTTTCAAAAGTTATTTACAACACTATGCCAGAAGTGACAGGATTAACACCGTATCAATCTTTTGAGGGAAAATAATATCCTCAATGGAAACGGAGTTTTATTTATGGACGCTCTTTAACTGCTGTGATTTTCAGCGTCCCATTCTATACTGGGCGTGGAAGGCCACCTAATTTTGCTCAGAGGCCTATTTTAACATGCTTGAGGTTCTTTTACGTGCCGTAAATCTACGCCACGGGACTAACGGCTTCACTTTCCTTCTAAAGGAAGCCATGCTAAGGATTTTTACGCCCGGAAAAATCCATCGTCCTCCGCCGGATTTGAATCCGCGACCTTGGGTATAAGTTAACTTGGTTAACAATATTCACTTTTTTTTTCTTTTTTTTTTCTGAATGCTCAGCTTTTTGTTGTGCTGAACATACTGTCCACATTTTTTTTTCTCGTGTTGCCGTTTACATTTTCATTGGAGAAGGATGCTGTTCATTACAATAGATTTCGCTATTAATTAATATTTTAGAAGTGGCTAGTGTTACATTGATGTTACGCATCGAGCTGGGACCACTTTTAGTGAAAATAAATCGAAAATAAAAGTACTGTGTTTGGGCTCTCTCTCTCCCATAGGCTCAAGTTGACAAAAAAATTATGCAAATTAGAATCATTCACTAATGATATTGAGTTTCTTGCATCTATCGTTGTTTAAAATGTATTTATTAAATCTACAACTTTTATCTCTTCAGTATCCTTCTTTGCACCCGTCACAGGAAAAAGAATTTGCCACATCTGAAGGCGTTATTCTCTTCGCTAAATAAACTCTCAGTTGCTAGTTGTCATAAGTGCGGTCTTGCGTACAGATATCTGTAACCTTGGTGCAGGCAAAGTCCATTATCAGCACCTGGTACAGTACCAGATCACAGATTTTTGAACGGACACATCTTAATGCAGCCGTTACAACTTATATATAAAATTATCCTGTTGAACCGGGATACCTATGGGCATATGGGAATTTTTGGTTTTGATGTATTTTCACTGTAAAGTTTGCAGCTCAATCTATATATCAATGTGACAATGGTCCCTTGTTAGTATAATTTTTGCAACTTAGGTAAATTTTGCATTTTATGGCATTTATACAATATCTAAAAAGTGGTTTAAATATCGTGAATAAATACGAATACAAAAGTATAAACGTTTATGAGCATTCCGCACTTTGTCGCATTTGCGAATAATCACCATTCCTAATGATCACTAGGGACTTAGAAGTTTATATATGCGTAAAACGTTTTTAGACAGCATGACGTAAAAGTGGAGCTTTTTAACATTGTCCACAAGAGTTATAAGCTTTAGGTTATCGCACTGGTGCGATACAACTTTTATACCAAATAGTTGTGAGCTACTTTGGTTTCAGGTCCAATCACATGGCAATTACTTTTTGTATTTGCACATGTTTAATAATTTAACTTGGCTTGATTAGGTTTTACTTCCTTATGTCTTTTGACATAATAAATTTCTCGTGGTGCTCCCTTCACAATACAAATCGTCATACTTAAAATGTATCGCAATTCCTTGTAGAGTTCACCAATACATTATACAGTCGCGTTTCTGCTTTCTTCCATCTAAAACGATATTCTTTTATATAGTGCATCCTACATAAAGATGTGATGGTGGCAAAAATGAATTTTGAAACACTGAATGGAACTAAGTGAAATTAAAAAAAAATGCAGAAAAATAACACTAGAACTGCTAACCTAAAACCTAGAGAGCAATATAAAACAGCATTTAATCACTTTATTGGCTGATGTAAGGTAAATTTTTTCAAAATAATTTCGCTGAAAATGTGCTCTTCGCTTAGTTCGAAGTAAAAAAAAAACAAACTATGTGGTCCTTTCACATGCCTTTCAACATCTGTGCAACAAACTATTGTTAAAAATATTAATCTTCTATCTGCTTCATGCTAATAGAGTTAAAATTAGCAAAATGGTCTTATTACTTGTTTAAAGTAGAAGGCAAAGATATAGGCAAAAACGGATAGTCAAATGTTTTAAAAGCTGGTTGCTATGTAATTGAATTTCGTTTCTTGTATGGTCAGCAGTTACGGATTCCTGTATGAGACAAATATAAGTATTTTAAAGCTGAAACCAATAACAAGGAAACCGTCAGCTCTACAAAAAAGAAGCAAACAGAAAACAACAATTACTAATATGTCTCAAACTATATGTGTTAAGGACATTAATTTTTGTGTTGTCAGTTTTTGTATATCTCTTAGGTTTACCAGTTATACAAAATTCATCCAAAATAAAAAAAAATTCAGTCGCTATTCCCAGAAAATTCAAGATATACATTTCTTTTGTCATGCAAGTATATTTAATATATTTTAATCAAAATCGTCAGAGCCATTTTTGAGAGAGTAAAAATGTTCGAAAACTTTTCCATGTAAAGGGCATCTTGAGAATCGTCATGTCGCATCTTTGGGAGATGTTAAACTTAAATACCAAGTTTGATATTTAACGGACTTTTCATTTTTAAGCTATGCTGTCCACACACGTACACACACAAACAAATACACACAGAAATTCTCACTGACTTTTCTAAAACTCCTGTTTTTGAATTCAGGGGGTCAGAATCCTCGACATCGAATTCTTGGCTGGAATACACTACCTTCCCTATACACTATTTACATAGTAAGTGTAGAGAAAGTAATAAGCAATGGAAGTATAAATCATTTTGGGTCAACTATTCAGTGATTATTTTTTGGCTTAATGTTAAGAAAAATCATGATGTTAGTAATTTCCATAATCTTGTAAGCTTGTTCTGCCAAAACAAGAGATTTCACCAACCAAATGAAGATTGTATCTGTGAAATGTGCAACAATCACTGTGAAAGATGTGCAGAAAACGGGGGAAAAAAGACAAATGTCAATAATAAAACTAGAATTAAATTAATGTATTCAGTTGTGTGCATTTCATTTATAATAAGCTTATAAGCTCTTAATTTACCAGCATCATAATTTATATGATGCGAGCAGTGCTAGCGAATCAACAATACATGAAAACATCTGACACTTCGCTGCACACGTGAGTTGCTCTCGGTCCAAGCACGATTTCCATTAGTTTCAGGAATCAATATTATAATATTGATATCTTATAAATTCTGATGCTGTCTAAAAATAGTAAATGCTATAGTGTTAAAATTGGTTTATTTTGCTCGTAGAATTACGAAATAAATAAAACCTTACTTTTAACCCTTGTGTCATGACGTACTGTTTTTGAAAATAATAATAATAATAATAATAATAATAATAATACTAATAATAATAATAAGAATGATAACAATAATAATAACAATAATAATAACAACAAAATAATAATAATAATGATAATAATGATAATGATAATAATGATAATGGTAATGATGATGATAATAATAATAATAATAATAATAATAATAATAATAATAATAATAATAATAATAATAATAATAATAACAATAGGTCGTCTCCTTAGCGCGGTGGTAGCGTTGCTGCTTACCAAGCGGGAGACCTGGGTTCGATCACCAGTACCGGCGTGGGGATTTTTCCCCCGCTGGGAGACCTGGCCCGGGGTGCACTCAGCCTCGTAAGGTCCCTGGGGGGCCAATTGAGGAGCTACTTGATGGAGAAGTAGCGGCTCCAGATCATGAGGACCGCATTAACCGGCCGGAGGACTCGAGGCGCTGACCACGTCTCACCCTCCAATACTGCACCCCATCCATGACGTCTGTAGTCCCCGAGATGGGGGACGCAGCGGCCGGGCGGTAGGCCAAGGTTCCCCGTGAGCTGTCGTGCCATGGAATTATTATTAATAATAATAATAATAATAATAATAGATCCGGTAATATAGGTCGGCACGACGAGATAGCAAGAATACCTAACCCGCGCTTTGCAAATAGCTATATTAAAGTCACTTAATACACACAATAGCAAAACACACTCTTTTTTGACTACCTAAATAAGAGCTCTATATTCTGCTGTGCATATCGCAAGAAACTGTTCATCAATCTGATTCGCGGCGAGAAATCTCTCTCTCTCTCTCTCTCTCTCTCTCTCGTCCTCTTCCTCTCTCTCTCTCACTCTCCTTTTTTTCCAGTTTCCTTTGTTGACCTATTTGTTTACTTAAAAGTACACATTTACAAATACACATGCCCACAAATTCGATTCGAACCCACGATACCCTGAGCCACGAAGCACCAAAGCTGACGATTTCCAGTATCGTTGAGATTCTCACCACTTCTGTTTCAGCAAGTGGTTGTAAAGCCCTTGGTGCTCTGGGCCCTTTCATATGTGTGGGGGACTCATTTTCCTCAAAATATTTTTCCCAGTGTCAACGGGAGCATTGCGCTCGCACTTTTTCTTTAACTATCAGAAGTTAAGCTCCTTTGAAAGGAGTAAGGAATTTTATGTGAAAGAGCAGCATACTCGCACATTTGCGACCAACCATAACCTCAACGTTGGTCTACAAAATTAACAATATATGTCACAAGGGCGCGTCTACTAATATAATCTAAATGCCGCTTTATTCCACTGTTTGAAAGTATGAAGACCAACTGTGACAAGTGGTACTACGATTCTTCTATACAATTTAGTACATTACCACATAAAGACATTCTCAAATTAGCAATGCTATTGATTAAATAATTAGTGTACCAAAGCTTACTTTGGCAGCGTTGATGTCATAGGCTTAAGAAAAGAGTCAACATGGCAAAGGGGAACCAAACTTGAAATTTTTAGTTTTTAATTAATCTTAGAAAATGGAGTTACCTCTCTAAAATTATATGCTATTATTAATTTATGCATAATATTTATGCAGGGTTACCCTCTCGAGTCTCCCTGATTTTAACTTACTTTTAACAATTCTCTGTTGCAGATATTGTGATCCGGTTTGAAGTGAAGCAAAGGGGTAATATCAAGTTTTACCAGTATTATTTTGAAATTCTGAATTCATCACTGAGTGTAGTGTATTCAACATGGCGTCAAGGCAAGAGAAAGCACAGCCATTTTTATGGTATGCAGAGTACAAATCCGTAATTACAGTGCAAAGACAATTTGTGTGTGTATTCCAGAAAAATACTCCTGAACCAAAGAGCATAAAAGAATGCACTGCAAGATTTTTAGCTACAGGCAATGTGTAAAAGTGACATGGAGGAGGTCGGCGCGTATCTGAAGAGCGTGGGCAGGGGATCGTGGGTTCGAGTCCCGCCTTGGGCATGGTTGTTATATGTTTGTGCAATGTCTATATGTTTGTGTAAAGGAACAGTAAAACCAGTAATCATACAAGCGGGGGGGGGGCAGAATGTAAATAGGGGATACAGCGCCAGAGTCCTGACCAGACTCCGGTACTGTTTAAAAAAATAAATAAATAAAAGAGCGAGTAAAAGAAGTTAGAACTGCCTTTACACGTAGCCCGCGCAAATCCATAAGGCGTGCATCACGTGAACTGCAGATGCCTCGTGCAACACTACAAAGGATTCTACACAAGCGACTGCGGTTTTACGCATACAAGCTGCAGCTTCTTCACGAAATCAAGCCACAGGACAGACCTTAGAATTTCGCAGCTACCATTCTGGAGCGTATCAATGGAAACAACGATTTCTTGAGTCTTGGCATGTTTTCGGACGAGTCAACTTTTCACGTGTCTGAGAAAGTTAACCGACACAACGTTAGATTATAGGGTTCAGAAAACCCACATGTCGTCCAGGAACATATACGAGGCAGCCCTAAAGTAAACGTATGGTGTGGTCTAATGAAGGACATGATAATTGGTCCTTTCTTCTTCATGGAGCCAACTGTTACAGGCA
Organism: Hymenopus coronatus; assembly: GCA_030762935.1. Lineage (NCBI taxonomy): Eukaryota > Metazoa > Arthropoda > Insecta > Mantodea > Hymenopodidae > Hymenopus > Hymenopus coronatus. The sequence goes on from CM060900.1 coordinate 423,760,869, forward strand.
TTACGCATTTAGACATGCTTGAACAGTACGCATTTTCCCAGATAGCACTCAAGCAGTCAGACATAATCTTCCAGCAAGACCACCTCACTGGAGCCACCGTGTGAGTACATCTCTGAACAATACTTTCCCAAACCCCTGGATCGGAAGCGACGGGCCAATAGCTTGGCCTCCTCGATCACCCGACTTAACTCCATTAGATTTTTTTTCTAGGGGATAAAGGACATTTTGTACACTACAAAAGTACCCGATATTAACGTCTTAGGTACATGCATCGTAGAAGCAGTAGCAAACATCACACCAGATATGCTGGAGGGAACCTGAACTGAAATTGAAAATATCGTTTGGATATTTTGCGTGCAACCCAAGGAGCGCACATAAAATCTAGCTGATTATTTTTAAGCAAATATTTGAGTTGTAATTTTCAGTACAATTTATACAATTGTCCTAGTGTCTTTGGTTTTAATTTACAAAGCAATGGAAATCAGGGAGATTCGAGGGGGGCACCCTATATTTTAAGGGGGCTTCGAAATTATAAAAGTGATTTAGGGCGCTAATGACCTCAGTAGTTGAGCGCTCTTAAACACAATCATCATCATAAAAGTGATTTTCTAAAGTATTGAAGCTAGAACTATAATGTTTGTATGGCATTCCTGGGGTCGTCTCCTTAGCGCGGTCGTAGCGTTGCTACTTACCAAGCGGGAGACTTGGGTTCGATCCCCAGTAACAGCGTGGGGATTTTTCCCCCGCTGGGAGACCTGGCCCGGGGTGCACTCAGCCTCGTAAGGTCCCTGGGGGGCCAATTGCTACTTGATGGAGAAGTAGCGGCTCCAGGTCATGAGGACCGCATTAACCGGCCTTTTCATTCTAGTTTATTAATTTATTCGATTTAATTGACCTTATCTTCTCCTACACGCACTGTTTTTTTGTTTTTTTGTTTTTACTTTCTCTACGTAAGTAGAGAAGTTATTACAGTCCACCCAAAAATTCGGTAACGAGATTTCACCGGAATACACAACTTAGAATCCCCTGTATCCAAAATAAAGCATTTTATTAAAAGGTTCGTGTGTGTGTCTGAACACGATAGCTCAAAAACGAAAAGTCGGTAAACTACCAAACTTGATAGGTATTTGGGTTTACTATCTTCCAAGGAATGCGACACGAAGATTTTGAGGGAAACTCCACCACCTCGAACAACCCTTTACATGATAAGAAATTCAAAAGTTTTGATTTATTCAAAAACGGTTGTAATAATTTTGATTAAAATACCGTATATTAAAGATAATTACATGACAATAAAATGTATATTTTTAATGTTTTGGGAATAGCCTCTGAAGACCTCTTCATTCTGGATGAATTTTATTGAATTTTATATAAGACAAAAACATACTACACAGCGTTGTAAATCTTGTTAAAATACACAATGTTTTCACATACAGTTTTTTTTGGCGGAGTTGACAATTTTTGTGATATTCCTTATTATTGGTCTCAGCTTTAAAATATTTTTTTTTTCTCATACGAGAATTTGTCAATTCCTGGCAATGTAAGGTAATGAATTTCAACCACATGTCAACCAGCTTTAAAAGATTTGACTATGACTTTGGTCTACTGATAACCACTATTTTCCCTGAGAATTCACACCCTTGAATACATTTCAGTATCAGTTTATTTCGACAAAGCAAGATTTTTTTAAAATTACATATTTTCATAATATCTTTGTAACAAGTTATCTGTTTGAAAATTTACTATAGTGGACATATATCACAAAATACAAAAAAAAGAAAAAAGAAAACGGCATGACTAAATCAATTACATATTTAGAACTAATCTATGACAACATTGAAACCTTAACTAGATATTTTATTGCATACATTCTTCACTGCTTTGGGGGAAAATTTTAGACCACTCTATTTTTGTGGGGGTAAATAAAGTTTTTCAAATGAGAAAATAAAAAAACAGCTTCAAAATTTGACATAGATAGTCTTTTGACCAGTACAGCGCTTTAAAGTGCCATTTAAAACCTGTTAATTACGTTCTAGGAGAATCGATGATTGCAAATATCTGTTTTCTGCGCCAGGAATAAAAGCAATCTCATTTTTTCAAAAAGGTAGGGTTAGAACGCTCTCCTCTCACCTAGGTGGCCCAGGTTCTATCTCAGGTGACGGCATGTGGACAAAGCGGCGTCTAAGCGGGATTCCTTCGGATTATCCTGTTTCACTCACCATTCATTTCACAAATTACTCCATCATTATCTATCCTGTCATCATTTTTCGCCATGATTTCATATCATCTATCTTCCGCATTCTAATGCTTGGCTACGGACGATCCCTCATTTCGGGTTCTTCATCCTGATTAAATGTTTGTTCGCTCCACAACAGACTTCTGATCCTAGGCACCGAAGTATGAAGTCGGTCTGAGTGGCCCAGTTGGGTAGTCGCTGGCCTTTTGAACAATGGTCCAGGCCAATAGTTTAGTTTTAAGTGTTCGTAAAAGTGACAATCCCATGTGAGTAGATTCCAGGTACGTAGAATAACTCCTGTGGGACGAAATTCCGCCACACTGGCGGAGCTGACATCCTGTAAATTCACAGCGTCGTCAAAAAATCACGTGTAATTCTTCAATGCGTGGACTGTAAGCCGAGTAAGTTTTAAGTGCTTATATTTTAAATATGTTTTTAAAGTCGAATGTGTTATTCACATGGATTTTTCCATCCTGTATCGTTTATTGGTGGGTGTGCAAGTTCCTTTTAAGAATGCTTTATACCTTTTTTTACGAAGTACAGTGTACATAGTGTAGCATTCCAGCCACAAAAAGAAACATTACGAAAATACATATTTAGGGAACCCATGAATAATAATAATAATAATAATAATAATCATAATAAATAATAATAATAATAATAGAGCAACATCTGTGTCAATGAGGGAGAGAAAGAGAGAGAGAGTGTGTGTTGTAGAGGAATAGATAGATGGATAGATTGACTTTAAACAGCATAGTTCAAACACGAAAAGTCGATTAAGCGAACCAATCTGTGAAAATGTCCAATCCAGTGTGTCTTAAGCAATTGGGTTTATTTTTTACCACATACCTCAATTGTTATGTGTAACTAATTCTGAAATTTTGAGACCAGCCCTGGTAAATATGGCAACATCGTAGCAAGTTCTATCAGCTAATACATGTTTCAGTGCAAGATACTCTCCTCGCTTGTATATCTATGCCAATTCCATTGCTGTGGTGTCTGTAACAATATAAATATCACATAAACATGCCAGATATACTATCTGCTTAAGAGATTGTGATAACATAACAAAAACTGAAGAATATATAAGTTGTTTTGGGTTACCTATTGAATCCGTTCTGCAGAGTAAATGGATTCACTCTGTTCCAGGGGCAGACTGGTCACCATTTAGTACATCTGTGGTACGTGTAAAACATTTTCAGGAGAGTTATTTAGGTTTAGTTGAGAAATATGCAGAAATGATGAAAATACGTATTTTTGTAAACGCGATTATCCAGCTGTTTCCGAATTTGCCTTTATGTCTAAGATGTGTGAGAGAAACTAATAAAAAAAGTCCATAACGAGTAGAGGAGAAATTTATCATGGCCTTAAAAAGCTAAAAGGATGATGAAAGGAAATAGGCAGAGGAAGAAAACCGTGTTCAGGATTTTCTAATTTTGCAGATAATGTAGGTATCCGGTTACCGCCTAAACAGAATGACTGGGCAGTATGTAAAAACGAATCAAGTTGGAGCGTGTACAAACTAGACATAACCAATCCTTCAAATGTGTTATTTAAGTTTAGTATTTCCAAGGATGCAACACGAAGATTTTCAAGGTAATACCCCATCCCAAACTACTCCTTATATGGAAAATTTTGATTTTTCTCAAAAATGGTTCGAATGATTTTGATTGAAATACCGTGTATTAAAGGTATGTACCAGGAAACTAAAATGTATATCTTGAATTTTCTGGTAACAGCCTTTGTAGACCTCTTCATTCTGGATGAATTTTTCGTAACCGGTAGATAGATAAACTCTTTAAAAATGCAGATCTGGTTGAAACACACAAATGTCATATTCATTTGCTTTTTCTTTTTTGTTGTAGAGTTAACCGTTTCCGAGATATTCTTTGTAATTGGTTTTAATTTAAAGTGGGCACTTAATTTTTTTAGGACGGGAGGCCATGTTTTGTTTCATTTCTCTTTTGTTTTACTCCTGATCATGCACAGTGAACCGAATCTCAATTGTTTCATATAGCGACCTGCTTTTTAAAACATTTGGCTAGTGCTTTAGCCTAGTGTATTACTTTATTTCCTTTCTACTTACAAGGAACTAACACACCAATTTCTGCTAATATTTATCTCGCTATAGATAAAGGAATAACATTTTGTAACAATAGCTTGTAGAGAAGGTCATGTGGATGGATCTCATCAATTTTTTTTAGACTGCTGTCGCCACACCCCCCTTTTTGTTTAGTCGAAAGTAAAATCAACGACAGAAGTTATAGGCTGACAAATATAGAACTATATAACGTATCCTTCATCTATCTTCCTGTTTGTGCTAATAATTAAAGGAATGGAATAGATAGTTGCGGTATAGATGAGTCAGATGTATTTTACTTTGACATTTGTCTTGAACTTTGTCTCTTCAGCATTAATGAAAACTGGGGTAAAGCCATTACAAATAATCCTTAGTACCGAAATAAAACTCAGGTTGACAGGAGCAAACATAAGTACTTTACAACAGCCCTCGTGAATTATCTTGGATGTCCTGTTCATTTTGTTTTATCTAAAATAAGAAACTGTTCTTTCAATTAAGACTAAATAACTGTATTCCAATATCTTGAGTACTCCTTTCAAACCAGTTTTGCTGCGAGTATTGACTTACGAAGGGCTTTATTGTTAGCCAGGATGTTGTCCCTTCTGCGGAACAGATGTTACCCTCACTCAGGTTTAAATGTTTTGCTGTATTGTTTGAGACTTTATTGCCGATCATAAACCTAAATATTTTCGGGATGTTCAAACACAACCCCTTGGCCTTTGTGAACATTGTCCCTTAAAACCAGCAGTTGGTCACCGGCATATTTTGTTTGGAAGATAAATCTGTGCTTGATAAATGCAGGATCAATTACATTCTCTAAAGAGAAGAGCAAATAAATTCTGATTATGAAATGTTTGCAAAATTCTTTAACCTAAACTTTAGCTTTATCTATATGTTGCACTCCTTCTTTAGTTTTTCTGCAGTTTTAATATTTGCTTCTTCTATGGGTGTGAAAAATATCTTCAAAGTTTGCCTCTGTGGTGTGAGGGAAGCGTATATGCCTCACTTCAAGAGATCTCAAGTTCAAATCTCGGGTAGGGCGAGTTACACGGATAAGGCTTTTTCTGGGGATTTCTCTTATCCTGAGAAGACGAATGTTGGGTAACATCAAGCCCTATGCACCCCAGACTCATTTGAACATCGTCCAATACGACCTACCGGGTTAAAGGACGTTAAAATATAATAATAATAATAATAATAATAATAATAATAATAATAATAATAATAATAATAATAATAATGTTGTTGTTGTTAGTAAATGTTAAAATAGGACTATGAGAAACATATTTTCAAAGTGAAAAGTCTCCAGATCTAAAGAACATACCATTTTATTTGTTGATTTTGGGTTTATTTCTTGGTTCAAAATTATTAGGAAAGTTACTTTTGATTAAAACCGGAGTATTGGTTTTGAATGTCACAACAAACTCTATTTTACTTACGCTGCTCTGGTCCGAATGGGTCCTAGGGAGAGGAAGTATTACATTTATACAAAATTTGATGTTGATATTTTAGCAGATATACCCTTTTATATAGTGTTTAAAGCCTGCTTTTAATACATAAGCACCAGAGGCGATGACACTGATGATACATGGAATGAAGATGGAGCACAGGTGGAATGCGATGGCAAGGGGAACTGGAGAACCCGGAGAAAGTCTGCCCCTGTGCCGCTTTGTCCACCATAAATCCCAAATGTGGTCGCCTAGGATTGAGGTAAAAGGCGAGTGGTCTAATCACTCGGCCATGGCGCGGCTTAGATATATATGTTTTGGGACCCACTGAATCCAAAATAAAGCATTTTTGGAAGGTGGTCTATGTGTGCTTGTTAAGAGCATAACTCAAAAAAGTCACAGAAATGCCAAATGTCATTATTAAGCTAGGTATCCTTCAAGGATGTAGTGTAGATTTCCTGATAAATCATCCCAACCAAAATTACTACAGAGAAACCTTTTCGAAAGTCGCAGGAATATCAAATCTCATACCTAAGTTAGATATCCCGTAAGGGTGCAAGCAAATATTTTCCAATCTTCCCCCCCCCCAACTAAAACTACTATTTACATAGACAAAATAGTTTTCTGTAAACGGCACTCACGTTTAAATTATGATACATTACAAGTGTTAAGATCATCAAAAATGTATACCTTAAGATTTCTGGGAATGTAAACTTTTTTTCACTTGTAATAATTCTGTATAATATAGAAAGGTATACGATAGGGGAAATTCTGCAAAGTGAGAAATATAGAGTCTGGTAAAATACCAATTATATTATGCAGTTTTCTTATATTTAAGCGATTCTGAAATGTTAACTTTTGTGTTTTAAACCTTTTGTGTGTTTCAAAAACAGAAAGTGATAGCGAAAATTGTATTTGAGAAAATGGTAGACCTTTGTAAAAATCCCATATTTATGTAATTTCGTAACATTATCGTTTCTGAAATATTGACTTTGCTTTATTTAAATATTAGTGACTATTCTAAGACTGGATATCAGAAGCATCACAGTATTTCTTTAGGTTTACCTCAATACCTTATGTCTCCCTTAGATATGTTAGATGCAACGGTAGCTATAACAATCCTCGATGTTGAGAGCAAGGTTTTGATAGTAGCTGTATATCGTATATTCACTATGTTAAATTCCAGAGATTTAAGCTTAAGTCTACGCTATTTTGACATTATCTACAGATATACAATTTTTAAAACAGTGTATATATATATATATATATATACTGTTTAAATATATATTTTTGTACAATAGATACAGCACACAGATAAGGGAAGCACATAAAAAGTTTCCTGGACGTAGGTAACTCTCCATGCCCCCATTGAAAATTAAGCTCAGAACCTTGAGTTAATGCAAGTGTTGGGCACCATTCAATGTTACATATTTAAAGAATCATTAATGTTTGTTTTAAAATAGCATTCTTTTCAATGTTGGGGACAAAAACATTGACTTTATAGTTTTCTCTACTTCTTTTTGTGTACGATACTTCAGTGTAGTTGACTTCTTAAAATTCTACTAATCTGGTATAAAGTCAGTAGATTAAACACAACATGTCCGGGATTTTAGCTGTGATTTAAGAGAGATAATGTAATGGTTACCATGCTAACTTCATATACCCGAGGGAGGACGATAGAGAGACCTCTGAGCCTGATAGAGAGAGCTCTGAGCAAAATTAAGCGGTCCTTCACGCCCAATTTAGAATGGGACGCTGAGAACCACTGTAGTTAAAGAGCGTCCATAAATAACACGTCATTCCAATTTTCTTCCACCAAGTGCATCAATACAGTCTGACTCCAAATTTGTCCAATCAGGAACAGGCAGCCTATTCAACCAATTAGCGTTTTATCTTATTTAAATACGCAATATTATGTGAATTGTTTTTGCAAATGAATATAACAGTGTAGTCTCCTGGCAGAATGATTACTGCGCTAGCTTCTAATTCTTGGGGAATCGATTATTTGATCAAAATTCCGGCACATCAGCGATGTTGATATAATCCTTACATTCAAAAGTGTTGTTACAGATCATTAGTACATGCAACCTCCAAGACGTTTGCTCACCGGCTGCCACTGGTCCCCACATGCAGAGGTGAGTTATCTTGTTAGTAAGGTGTGCTGAAATACTCCTTATTAGCAACATAAACTACTGTCTTCCACAATAGCAAGTCAGATTTACTTTAGCTAAGTCTATGGTCTGCTTTACAGAGGTGATTATAAACAAAAGGGATGAAGTATTTTTTCAAGTAAGACCAGGGTCCAATGAGCTTAGAGCTGACATTTACCTAAGAAGGATAGGGGGAAAATCTTATCCAGACAACCTACCATTATCAAGATTCAAACCTGGAACCACTTGCATGGTCAATTCTCTGTTGTATTTAAGCGATAGTAACATATAGTTCTAGAATCGCTAATGCTAGAGGTGTAGATTTTTTAGAAAAAATTGTATTATATAGATAAACAAGTAAACAACATAACAAGTAAAACAAGTATATGATACTTTAAAACTTTTAAAATTATAAGCTAAAGCTATAAAATTCACATTAGAAATTGAAAAGTGTGGGTATCTCCCTTTTTAGATTTAAAGATAACAAATTTAGCTTTTGCATGTATAGAGAATAAACTTGTACAGCAATTTTCAGAACATGATAACCTTGCCCCACTCCTCAACCAAAGGCTTGGAGGATTGAACCCTCACTGCGAGGGTCTTCCACTTACTGGCCCCTTAAAATGGTGTGCAGTACTCACTAGTGTGAACGCGTACTATGTGGGCGACCTCCAGTTCGATGCTAGCTCCTTAGGTTGGGTCCTCTTACTGGTCAGCGTTGATTTATGGTTTGTGAGCATGATACTCAGGTTTTCAGTGGGTGGTACCACAAATAAGCCTGTGTGTGTCTAGTACAGCAGATGAAATAGTAAATGTTGATGTTTATTGTTTCTTGATACTTTGCCAAGAAATCAGCTCGACATTTGTTACTTTTTCAGCACAATTAGGTATTTATTGTTCTCAGATAGTCAGAACGTGAATGTTATTGCGACTATAACAGCGAAATAAGTATGAAGGAATCAGGAATGTTCGGCATGACTGAAACCAACCCTAAAGACTGCCCAGAAATGACTTTGTTTTCGTTTCTAAGCTCTTTAAAATATACCATCTACAATTTACAGTCTTGTTTGTACTCTGGTAAGAAAACCCATCATAATCGGCTTTACGACCATCCCACGGTTGCTAATACTGTTAACCTATTCACTAGTTTGTTGGAATTTCATTGTCTTTCAAACAGCGACTGGACGATTTTAACAATCTCTGTCATATGTTACTAGATGCCTGTACTTAGAAACATTTCCTTGTCTTCGGCTATTTTGTTGAAATGCAAAAGAAATACCTAGTTATACATTCCATAACTAGACATTACTGTAATTTGCCTGATAACAACATAATTTTCATATCTATTATTATTTTATTACTACTATTATTTTGTTATTGAAATTATTATTTATTATATTATTAGTTTTTTATTATTTTAAATTAATTATCTGAAAATAATCAGTCTCAGCTAACATGAACCACAAAACTGAACTGCTTACAGAGTCTACAGGAAACAGATTTTATTATGTTGCCTTTCCGCCCTAGTAGAAGGTTGCCTTTTATTTGCTAATAGTTATTACCCAGTGGCAGGGGAGAGTGCTTCTGTTTGAGGGCTATCATGTTTTGGAGAAAACAGTACTGATTGCATAAAAATAATGGTTAAAATCCTTTCTTGCTTAAATCTTCTGTATTTGATAGTTTAATTTAGAGGTTGATAAATATACCTCTCAATAAAGATGAATTTCATAGATAATATAATCACATAACTAGTGCTTTAATTAACGGTTTTATAATAATTTTAGATATAAAAAATTGAGAAATATAAGAAATCTATGGAGGTTCTTAATAAAATTAAAGATAATTACATTTTTAAAACATTTATTTATCATTCTTGGGTTTTGTTTTACAAACATTCTTAAATAATATGGTATAGTGTTGGTCCCACAAAATAAATACTATAAAAAAAGTTTGTACTCTCTTGTTTCTCTGTAAGAAATTAATGTAGAACCCTTATTCTTCTATCTAATTCATGCTAATCATTAGCAGAAAGGCCTTAATACTTGCTTCCTTGTAAGTAGAAGGGAAATAAGGCGGTATGCTAAGATAAATTGATATTCAAATCTTTTAAAAGCTGGTTATTTTGTGATTGGAATTTGTTTCTTTTTATGGCCAGCAGTTGACAAATTCCTATATGAGAAAAGTTTAATTATGTTAAAGCTAAAACCAATAACAAAGAATATCTGATAAATGGTCACCTGCAATAAAAAATATTTTTACATGAATTGTGTGTTTTAACATGATCTACAATTCTTGTGTAGTAAGCATTTCCTTATCTCTTAACATTACCAGTTATGCAAAAATTGATCCAGAACTTGATTGAACTGTTAGTCTGCAACCTTAATACTACACTATGACACTGGAATTCTAGAATATGTTGCGACTATTAGTTTTTTATGTTACATATGCCAAAAACGTAGCTTTGTAAATAGGATAACACGTTTAGTGATTAAAACGCTAGTATCGCGTCTGGTTTGTACAGCTTCCTTAAATATAAGCTTGGTATTTAAGTCTGGTATCTTCCAAGGATGCGACACGAAGACTTTCAAGAAAATCCCCACACTACAAACTACCCTTTACTTTGAAAAATGTTCTAAAATTTGGATTTTCTAAAGAATAGCTCTAACGATTTTGATTAAAATGATGCCGTATATTAAAGATATTTGCATCCCAAATAAAATGTATATTTTAATTTTCTGGGAATAGCCTCTAAAGACCTCTTTATTCTGAATGAATATTGCTTAATGTTAAACCGTAAAGGACAGACAAAAATGTACCGCACAAAAATGTAAATCCCGTCAAAACAAACAATTTAGTCTTTACGTTTTTTTTTTTTTTTTTTTTTTTTTTTTTTTTTTGTGGAGGTAACCATTACCGAAATTTACCTTGTTATTGATTTCAATTGTAAAGTGCTTACTTTTCTCAGACATTAAGTGTCGTTTTTCTTGTTCTACTTCTGGCGAAGCAAAGAAGCGATTTGCACTGACAATCACATAACGATAGCTTGAAACATTTGACTATCATTTCAGCATAGCGCATTCCTTAAGTTCCCTTCTACTTATAAGGAACTAAGTAAAAGAACATTCTGCAACGTTTATCTCGATTAGCATGTAGAAATAAGAGTAATCTTTTATAAGATGTTTGCCGAGCAACTAGAGGAAGTCATGTGAGTGAAACACCTAAGATTTTTTTATATGCTAGGCATTTATGCACTTATAATATGCTTATGAGCTTATAGAAATCATTGTACCTGTACTTATTTTGTTTCAGTTACCGTCATGTAAGCTTATGACAGCAACTATTATAATCGACTCATTAAACCTATGCTACAATAATATAATTATGTTACGTTGTGTGGTTAAACTGTGCCTAATGCAGCAACATTTTCATTAACTGTCAACGTCTGGAATATTCATGTTTAAAATGTAAGTTTTGTAAAATGGTTATTCATATTGTTAAAATATATAGATCTCAAATGCTTATTCCTTGAAATTTGCTGCTAACATACACAGTACTTTCAAATTCATTTCGTGAAAACGTGATGTGAAACTGTCACATTTTATACTTTTCTCTGTGTTACAGTATGTATTACTGCAGCCAACAACACAACACATAGCTTTGCCCAAAAATTGGACAGTTTTAAGATAATGACCTGAATTAACGCTGTGTGGACAGGATCACGTTAATCAACAGACCTCAAAGTTATTCTCATAATCTCTGCCTGCAGTAACACAGTGCTATATGATTAGAGCTTAGGTGTGGTGTAAGCTATCTTACTTGTGCTTCAGAGGCAAAGAGCCTGCTGAATCACTAGATACAAAGATCTAGGGAGGGGGGATGGGGAAGGAGGTATAAGGAAAGACACTTCTATTCTAATTCTGTCAGGTGTAATGTGGGAAAGGACGGACACATGATTAGAATTAATACTGGATTACCAAAGCATTTTTATTAATGCGAGAAAACTTTAATACGTTATGCCAAAAATAACATTTTTATTCCAAAAATAACATTTTTATGCCAAAAATAGCATTTTTTATGCCAAAAATAACATTTATTATGCCAAAAATAACATTTATTATGCCAAAAATAACACTTTTTATGCCAAAAATAACATTTATTATGCCAAAAATAAAATTTTTATGCCAAAAATAACATTTATAATGCCATAACATTTATTATGCCAAAAATAACATTTTTTATGCCAAAAATAACATTTTTATGCCAAAAATAACATTATGCCAAAAGTAACATTTATTATGCCAAAAATAACATTTATTATGCCAAAAATAACATTTATTATGCCAAAAATAACATTTATTATGCCAAAAATAACATTTTTATGCCAAAAATAACATTTATTATGCCAAAAATAACATTTATTATGCCAAAAATAAAAATGTTTATGCATCAAAATTTACATATTCATATAAAGTTTACATCAATGTAATTTTTCTTCATTTCAATATGAATCAGGAGTATCTCACAAATTGGGAATTAAAAAGCATTATCAATAATAAGCAGATTATAATATAACAAGTGCCTGATATTAACTTAACTCTATACTTTACAGGGTATCTTTGATGATATACCTTTAAAGCTACATTGATTATGCATCAAAATTTACATATTCATATGAATTTCCTATCAATGTAGCGTTCCACTATAGATCAGAGGTATATCACAAATATGAAACTAAAAGTAACATTACTAACAATATATGGATTACAATAGAGAAGTCCCATATAAATTGGTGTTATGCTTTGTGGAGGGACATTGATGAAATTCCTTTGACAATCCACGTTTGATGATGACCTTAAAAAGGTCGGTGATTTTCCAAGGGTCGTGAATTTCATCGGAAGATTTGGGATGCAAAAGTTCCTGTTACATAAGACAAAGACAAAGAACATTGACATTAGTTAGTATTTACAATAAACGCAAATACCTTTACAATTTAAAACCTACATGTTACCCAGTAATGGCATTCTGCACTATATCCAATTTAAATGCAAATGTGAGGGCATTTCAATGCAATATCTGAAAGAAATTTGTTTTCAATACGGTTTACAAATTACTCAATATTTTTTATTAATGTTGCACAATTTTCAGCAGCACTTGCAAACTGAAACTGATGTAACCTACAATGGATTTATAGATAACTGCATGAATTTCCTTTTTAAATCATTGCAAATAGGTAAAAGCTGTAAAATAATTTACTGTCTGAATCTAACAATTTAGGGTATTTCAGTTGACGAATCTACAAGGAGTTGTGCCAAAAGAAATATGTAGAATGCAATATGTGTAATTTTGTTTTTACTAGAACTACAAGAATCAATAGCATAAGAATGTTCCGTTGGTGTCTGAGGATGTATAGTTTCCATAAATTGGAGCAGGTTAACGCATTCTTTCAATGATATACAAAATTTTCACCAACAAACACAATTCTATTTTACCTCATTAAGATACAAAACAACATCCAGTCAGAAAGGAACAGTACCAGCATTCTAAACATAATCCTAAACCTATATGTTTTACCTCAGCAATAAGTCAAATCCTCGACATTTATGCTCTCAAGTTACAGCATCATAATACTCTTGTACCCAAGATTAAGAATATAATTATACACATTTCTAGCTTCATTTCTACAGTTAATGTAACTTCCTTAGGGAAGCTTGTGATATTTACACAAATATCCTGCAGCGGACCATAAAAATATCATTATTAAAGCATTGCTAATTATTAAAGTGATATATGAATACGTCATACTATTTTATAATTAATACATGTCAGTCACATACAATGCACAACAAGCCAGACAGCAGCAGTGCATAAATGATCACTAATAACGAATTCTGGAACTATGATTTGGTGTAATTAAAACAGGATTCTCTCACCACTATTCTGAGGTTGTAAAAATGCAAAATAAACGTCGTTGTAAACTTCAACATGCACCAACGCCATAAAGTAGTTATAGAGCCACTGGAACAAATATTGAATATTTAAATAACATTGTGCAGAAATAATGTTGATTTTTTTATTATTTACATTCAGTAAATTATGGGGTAGCTTCAAAAAGTGAATTTTCACTTTGTTCGCATTTTCTTGTAAATTGGACTTCAAGTTTCTATTGATGATATATACATACACACATATAACATATGCTTTATACTTTTGGAGGAATTAATTAAAATGCTAATGCCTGTAGATAAAATAGCATTTAAATTCTGGTCAACTTAGATAATCATCACTTTGACATTGCTTTGTCATTTTCTGTTTCAAGCCTTCTCAAATTAAAGATATAAACTAGGATTAGATACCCTATTATTTTTATTGTAAATTTGTATACTAGAGTATTAATAGATATAATCTTTAAACTTAAAGAATTTGGAAAAAACCTAAAAAGGGTGGTAAGCCTCCTAAGGATAGCATTGAAATAAAGAGTGTAAATTTGATAATTTTTTTCAAATGTTCGTGCATCGCTTTATGAAATACCTTGAGGTGTATGCTCCTAGTACTAATTTAAGCCGGAAGAGGAAGTGCAACCATTTTTAAGAGACAATCACGGGAGCAAACCGAGCAGCAGTTTGTTTGTTTTGTCCCATGTGCTTCAAACATAGTATTTCAGTTATTCTTTTTGTGGTATATGTACATTTACTTGTTAACTGTGGTAATGCAATGAGAGAGAACAGTCACTTACTTATAGACACGAAAATAGCAGAACGGGCCTTTGGCACTATAAATCGTCTATAAATACTCAAATGTTCGAAAGTACAAGATACATGCCGCCCTATTCAAAAAGCAGTTGCTAAAAATACATTGAACAACAAAGAACCCAAAACACTTCCAGATCAATCATAAAGATTATGAAGCTACTTTCTAGAGATTTATGCACACTCGTGGATAAAAAAGGCGCGCCGATGTTAACCGCATGTTAAGTTGATAGGAACTTAATATAGTAGCTCCTCCAACCTAGTCAGATAATTAGCATATAGCTTTTTTAGTCCAAGACAGTTTTAGATTCGTTGAGAAAACAGAATCAACTTGGTTTATTGATCGTTCTTCCGTAAGCTGGTAAAGTAGAATCAATATGAAAAGGTACTAAGTCAACAATGATGTATGTTATCTAAAAATAAGTGTCATGAGTTTTACCTGTAAAATTCTAGTCGCATGGACTATTTCCTAACGGCCACCATCAATTTCGTAGCTCAGATAGAAGAGTAACGGCTTGGAAAGCTGAATGTTGGTAGTTCGAATCATGACCATGCCAGTGATAATTTGTTCCGACTCTACCTTTCCAAATTTATTTCGGAATTTTAATAAATTTTACTATCGGAGTTTTTCAAGAAAATTGGTACAAAGAAGGTTGTCAATTCGTTTCAAGTAATGCGAAATTGCAACGTGTCTGAAATGCTCATTCATTTTACGCGGTTCATTTATGTATAACTTGGTTGCTTACCGAGAATTTCTACTTTTATTTGTAATATAGCACCTATCCAGTATTATGGTATTTCCTCCACCGGTTTGGTCCGACATGGAAATACTCCATATAACTCAGCAGAATAACAAGAGCAATCATTTTCGGTTTGTTGTCCGCATTCTTTGTTCCTTACAAATGCCATTAGTAATAAAGAGAGCAATGTTTGTAAGGCAATTTCATGAAACCACTCCACATAATGTTTGTCTTAGATCCCTCTTTCTTTCACCACTGATCCGAAATCGATCTTTGTTTATTGGTTAAAGTTTCAGTTCTAGAATTTTGACATACCTACAATTAATAGCATGCGGAACATCTAGCGAGTGTGTTCCACCCAAAAAGATATAATGCTTCTGGTTCCCACTTCTCTTGCAGCTCACTTTGCTCAATTTAATAAAAGGTCGGGTAGATATGTAATATAACTTATATGGGGATTCCACAAACATTAAATACAGAAAAGCATTATACGGAACCAAATCCATTTGCGCGCCTTTGTTTTGTTTTCTATTCCAATTGAGCTTCCAAAAATGTTTAAGAATACAACCAGAATTTAAAGCAAACGTAAAAAAACAATGCTTATCCAGTTCTTTTTGCGGGTGATACAAGTGCTATAACTAAAGAACACAAAATCAGTCAGCTCCCTGATTCAACTAACAAAATCTTCAGCATATTAAATAATTGGTTTGAAGGTAACAAAGTTCGTATACATTAACTACATTAAGCTTTGAACAAAGCAAAGAAGCATTTCAGACTTAAGGACAGAATGTGAAAGTAATCAAGTAGCAGAAGTTACCAATATAAAACTTCTGGGTCTTGCTATAGATGGTAATATAAATTGGAAATACCATATTGATTATATCTTACCTAAACTGAGCTCAGCATGTTTTGCAATCAGATTATTAATTCAGCTTATAAATAAGAGCATTCTAAAATAGATTATTATGCTTGTTTTCATCATGACCTATGGAATCATATTCTGGGGAAATTCGGTAGATGCGGAAAAAATGTATTATGCAAAAAAAGTAATAAGAAAATTGTCAGGGGCAAGACGATCAATTCACTGTAAACCACTATTTAAAATGTTTGGAATTTTGCCATTAGCTTGCGCTTATATTGCAGCCATATTGTTATTTGTAATAAACTATCCAGAAAAATGTACAAAAATTTCAGAGAGACACAGAGAGGACTTTACATAGACCAACAAATAATTTGCAGACATCTCCTATAAAAGAATTGCATATGAACAAAAACAAGTTTAGGTCAGAATTAAAAAGGATACCTACCTTCATTACTCACATCTTCTATACAGAGGAGGATTTCATTCAATCAAAAATAATAGTAATAATTAATGTAGCATTGAAAATATAATATACATGAATATTACAAGAATGCTTACTGTACAAATTGTTTTTGAAATGAGACATGTAATAGTAAATTATGCAAAATTTATCCTTTGAAAAATTTAATAGCAGAGTTAATCTGTGTAAATAAATGTATTAACAATTACCAAGATAAATCAATAAATTTAATTTTTTACTTAATCTGCATCCTAGAGCTGGACTTTGCTTCTAATCTCAAAATAGGATCCACAGATTGCAATGTACACAATTGCAATACACAAACACGGAAACTGCCCAGAATCTGGATTTTGGTGGGATAATTATGATAGTAGCAAATGATGCAATAATTAATCTTAATGTTGGCATAAAAGCTATATTAAGGGGCTGCTGGAATAAATTTTGGTGACTGCGCCATATAAGCAGTGATGATGAAGACAGTTAACGAATAAACTGAGCACAGATGAGCACGAAAGAGTACTAAAGAGCTAATAAAACGAGGACTGAATAAATTATTTATATAAACATACGTATATGAGAAAATGCGTAATGCTATAAAACTGATATTAAAATATAAATGTGTTAATAAAATAATTATCTAAGCTCAAGTTGTTCTAGGTATAATTTATATTTTCCAAAAAATTAAAATACCTTTATTTTTATTGATAAAATGTTGCATGAGAAACAGAGGTTACCAGTAAAGCGAAGGCAACCATTTTTAATATCTAATTAAGCAATTAAACATTCATTAAAAACTTTGATTTTATTTCCGAGCACGATCTGTCCATGAAAACAAAATTGGATTACAGTGGATATTAAGTCCTAAGTGATGTAGAAACTACATACACTTCCTTTCCAATATATTTTAACAGTCCAACGTTACCTTCATACTCCAACATTGTAATTTAAATAAACATATGGTGGATTTAGCAACTGAATGATTTAATGCAAACAAGCTACAGATAAATACCACTAAAAGTGAAGAAGTTATTTCAATTAAATGCAAAGAATCAGGATAATAAATCTGTAAAACTTCTAGGAATTTATATATAAAAAAGACTTAATTGGGATCATCACATAAATTACATAAGTGGAAAATTAGCTTGCGTCTTATTTCTGTTTAACAAACTTCGTCATAGCGTTAGTGAAAACCTAAGCATACATGCATATTATGCCTTCTTTCATTCTGTCTAACATATGGTATTCTACTCTGGGGTAATTCTGCAGAAACACAAACTATAGTCAAGTGGCAAAAAATGCAGTTAGGTGTATTGCTAATCTAGATTATAACCATCCTTGCAGACAAGTTTTCAAAAAACTTAAAATCATAATCATGGCAGCATTGTACATTTACAATTCATTGATGTTCCTAAAAGAAAACCTGCAAAAATATGCACTCCGACAGACAGTACATGGCTACGTAACACGAAATAATTATACTATAGACTTACCTGCCTCAAGATTATCAAAAATTCCTGGCAGCCATAAATATATAGGATTAAGTGTGTAGAACAAACTTTCGACACATATTACCTCATTACCTAATCATAAATTCAAAACATTTCGGGACAATTGGCTGAAAAATAAAGCTTTTTACTCAGAAGAATTCTTTAAATATAATAACTTTCACATGAGTAATATCTAAGCTAGCTTTGTAAAATGTGACCATTAACACAAATTTATCATAAACATGCTGTAAATAGTTCGTTATGCAAATAGTAGCAAATATATTCAACTGTTTTAAATGCTCTAAATAATTGCATAAAACTCCAATTTAGTAATGTGATAAATTATGTACCTGACGAGACCAATTGCAATGCTGTAAAACAGTTTAACGGTCAGTAAACGTTATTCTTATTCTTACGGAGGAAACCAGAAATTTCGAAGCACAAACACCCAAGGCCGAGCACCCGTTCCCCAAAATGGCGTCATCAACTGTTCGGGTTTGTCGAACATCCGAATAAAGGCCTGTATAAAATCTGGTTTGAGTGTGTTAAAAATGGGAATTAATTCTTTCTTCCACGCCAGTCTTGTGTAGGATAGAATTTAGAGACATAGGGTCACACTGAAAAATGTAATGCCATACTGGATGGGAGATCCGTGGTTCAAATCCCGACTATGGCATTGAATTTTTCAGTCAGACTCTACTTCTGTGTTACAAGTGTTACCTAAAGCAGCATAAGGTCTAACTAACCCTGTCCGATATACAGTATCCTGCAAGTTTCATACCAGAATGAAACCTAAATTAATTAATCAATGATTATATATTTCTCAATAATGGCAAGAGAGCTTGTTGCTTTCTGAATCAAGTGACGGGTACATGATAATCTGTGGCGAACATAAAGATTCTTTTTAACTTAAGATAATATATAATGACCATTGTACCACAGAATCCCGTCATAGGTTTAAGAGCGGCATAGTATATGCATTTCCAGATACATTTTTCCCACTTCACCTGCACAGTACTCCACTATGTTTGTCAAAATCTAACTCCTTATAAAAGAAAGGGAAAGAAGGATGCATTCCTTACGTATTTTAGTGCGTTCCTTCACGTTCTATTTGTAAATACCATAGACGGTAATTAAATGTAGGATATCTGTGGAAAGAGATTGAATATTGCATAGAGTTACAGGTGATTGGTGGCACTGCTTGAGGAGCATTAACCACCCTGGCTCCGAAATATGAGCAATTAGCATAATTCACAATCATAAATTCTGCGATTAATTTTGTCTGACCACTTCTAATTTTGTTTATTCCTGCTTCAGTACATTTGTTTACATAAGCAATAAAACCTTATATGTAATTTGGACATTATTATTATTAGATAAGTGATAACTTTAACATCATTGAATGCAAAAGCTTGTTAAATGTAATAATTGAAATTCAACGTTGCTCAAATTAGATTAGTGAAAATGCACTACATTTTGCAATCATTTGAAAAAAGTAATGTTGTCTAAAACCTTCAAAATAATGAAGGATTCATCAAATAAGTTATCTGCATATAGCTGATACCTACCCTTAGGAAGGCAGCCTTCCTCCATGAAAGCAGCGCTGGAGGAATTTAATACACATCAGCACGAAAAGATGGACGAAGATAAACACCCCAATAGTACAGAGCACGTAAACTGCAACAAATCACATTAGGAGATCTTACGAACTTTATGGTCATTTTTAAGATAGTGCCTACCTAAGAAGCACTGAAATAAGCAATTATATAAATATACCCATACTGTTAAGCATTTGAAGGAAAACGGGGTGACAAAACGGTATCACATTTCCTAATTGAAACTTATAGCCGCTTTTAAATTCATATTGATTCTATACCTATCTACTAAAATCAGTAAAGGATTTTTAGTTGCAAAATGTTTTAAGAGAATCTAAACTTATAGGTACATTGACAGTATATTAATCTGAAATGAAGAACCACATTAGTTACTGAACAATTAATTGGCCAACTATACTTTAGTGTTAAAGTTATTTTATTACAAAAGAGAGCAGTGAGACTTGTTTGTGATGTACTACTCACATCTGATGCTTGACCACTTTTGATTAAACTGCTTTAATGCTGCTGTAGAAGTTGTCTACTCTACATAAAGAAAAGTATGCATAACTATAAACATTGCCTTTACAGCATAATTATTCTACTATAAATAGTTTGAATATTTAACTTAATAAAATATACTATTACACAAAATAATCAAAATTACTTATCTATGATAGTTTTTAACTATACTTCATCTCGTTTTAAAACTCTTCCAAAAATAAATTTAGGGCGACAATCGAGGAAACTTTGATGCCCAACCCTCTTTACAAGTTACGTGATTTTTATAATTTTAGTTTTTAAATTTGTATTATTTTTCTTCACTTTTCTGTGCAATCCAATGTTCGCAATAGTAAATTATATATATAATCTAAAGCTCTGAATAAGTTGAGTGTGATATCAGTGTTTGGGAGACAGGCGTACAGCTAATTTAGTTAATCGTCGTGATATTCCCCACTCCCGAAGTATAGATGCGTAATAGAACCGACCAGCCCCTTGCATTATAAGATAGGCGGGGCTCAGTATTCCACCTGTTGTGAGTGTGATATATAGCCCCTAGTTCCCCCTCAGGATTTCTACCCATTTCTTCTCTCTTGTATGTACCAGAATGACAGCAATGAAATTTGTGTAAGAGCCGACTACCCGTCAAAAATTCACATTTTCAGCAAAATCACAGTGCCAAGCGTATTTTTATTGTCTTTGAGTGTACATACATGCGGAGTGTCACGACGTTTCATACAAGCTGTAGCTCTTATTATGTGACCTATCGCCTCTGTAGTTGTATAAATCAACTATTCTTACTTATGTTTTTTTTTATGGATTACACAGAAAAACACATTTTTCTTGTTAAATATTAGAATATGTATTACCGCTGGCTGGCACGCATGCCTTTAGCGATGCATCTTTTTCCTTAAGCACAGGTGTCTCGTCAGATTCTTCTTCCACAGTTGAGCTCTGGTTCTTTGCTGAAATATGCCACATAACACATCAAAGGTTTGAAATTTTAATTAGAGTAACCCAGATTATTAATTATAAGCACTCACATTAATCATAAGATTGAATGAAAATAGCTAAAAGTAACTCACTATACAATCTGAAATACAAATATCTATTTTAAGCTAAACATGAATGCAAAGTTATTAAAGAATGGCAGGAAAATCAAAACTAAGGCAACTTCAACAAAACAAAAAACAAAAAAAAAAAAACAAAAAAAAACAAAAAAAAACAAACAAAAAAAAAACGTTTGTTTCTGTAAGAGAGTTTGTCAGAAAATAAGACAAGAAAGTACAGAAAACGGTCTTACTTTTGAAATAAACACCTATTTAAATAAGCCAATACTAATATATTGGTTGTAAGAGATACAGAAGTTCAAATATCAACGAAAAATGCAGCATTATGTTCTAGTCCCTTAATGCTTATATTATATGCATTTCATAATTCCATTCCTTAGCTTAACTTGTCATGTGTCGGAATTAATTTTAAAATATAAGGTATCACACGAATATTCCTGAATAAATTACGTGATAAATGAATATATAATCACAGTGCAATACAAGCGTTTATAAATAAAACAAAAACAATATAACCATAAACTGTTTTATCTCTAAGTGCGAAATTTTGTTTGGATAGTGTTTAACGCCCGCTTTTACTTCTAGTGATAGGCGATCTAAGTGAGAAGGAATGTTAATCATAAGATCGTGAAGGAATGTTAATCAATTGGATTCAGGAAAAAGAATCTTTATGAGCCAATGATGACACATGGACATGAATTACGTTAAGGTAAATTTGATCAAAATTTTGAAAAACTACATTAATATACTCAATTGCCCGGATCATAATATTATGATTTCATAATAAAATAATCTACATTCTAAGCCATAAACATAGGTTTTTTCTCTCCATTTAGCGCATTTAAACTACCAATTAACTGAAGCTACTTCATCTACTTTATTTGAGACAAGCCTTTGCGCGAATAGTAATTACACATTTTCTGATAGATACGAAGGACATAACGATAGTCAAATGTTTATGAACTGGACGCTATGCAATGGCCTTAAAATGCCATACTCTTTGCATGCAACAGAGAAACAACTGAATGTCGGAAGGACTTAAAAAGAAAAATTCGAGCCATTAGTAACGTTTATCCAAGAAACGGCTTTCAACACAAAAAAAGCAATTAGGAGAAAATAAAATTGTATGTTTTAAACAGATCTACAGCTTTTGTGTTGTACGTTTTCGTCTATCGCTTAGCACTTACCAGATATGCAAGATCACACAAACCTCCTTGCGAATGAAGAGGACCTCTCTGTGTATTCCCAGAACAATAAACATACGATACATTTTATTTCACATCTGTAATAAGTATATAGTACATTTTTATATAATTAAAACAAACATTACCGCCATTTTTGAGAATTTCGAAACATTTGAAGAAAAACAATCCATATTAGGTAGTTAAGGGTGGTGAGATGTTGTTGAAAATCTTCTCAAGTTTGCTGTTTAAGCAACTTTTCGTTTTTGAGTTATACCGTTAACTCACGCACACACGCGAAGATTTTCTAAAACTACATTTTTTATTAAAGGAGTCTCAAAATGTGTATTTCCTGTGAAATCTTGGAGTTGAATTTTTATGTAAAATGAATTACTTCCTCTTCTTACTATAGGTAAGGAGTAGATAAAGTAAACAGTATATACATCCAGTATCAAGATACCTTTGTAAGATGAGTTAACTGCGATGCAGTAAATGCACACAGAATTTGGGATCTAATGTATCATTTTTTGACGAACCATATACTCCTTAAGGGAAGAATTTATACTCCACACATTTTTTAACGTTAAACGTCAGTCTGCATATTTCCAACAAGGTTCTGCTACCGCGCAGGCTCCTGTTATGTCGTTAAATTTAATTGAGGAAAATTTTGAAAATAAGATAAATTAATACAGACCATTGCGACCACCCAATTTAACTGTTTGAGAGTTTTATCTATGGGGAGTTTGAAAAATAAACTGTATGAACAAACTTCCATATATTGAAACAACTAAAACAAAATTCAGGCGAGATTTCACTCAATATCGGATATTGAACTCTAGAGTGTGAACGCAAATTACCTAAGATGATGCCAGAAATGTGTGGATAGAGAAAGCAACGTTCTAAACAGCTCTTATAATAAGGTGTGTATTCTTATTATCATATTTATTGTAATTGTAACTGTGTACAAGAAAGTTAAGCGGTTGCGAGTATATGATGTCTGTTTCGGCGGTAGACCCAGGCGAAGCAGCCGGGGCGCCCAGCACCAAGCATTGGCACTAGTATGAAGAAAAAGCAGTGTATAAGATCTATAAGACATAATTCACTTTAAAGTAAAAATTAAAGTCTATAATACTGTAACTTTTCCTTTAATTAAAACGGAGGTATAGTTTCACAAAATACTTCTTTTATATTTTATTTATTTTATTTGTTTTATTTTTACTTTACTTACCCTCTTCTGATGAGAAATCTCCAGTATATCCGGTGTGATTTGGATGTTTGCTTTCAGCTACATCCCCAGATACAACAGACTCCAAGGAATGCTTATTTGGGTCTTCCAAAGCAGTAGTATCGACGAATGCATTTGAACACGAGATTAATAGCTCGCATACCATAACGGTTAAGCAGAGAAACCGTTTGAAAGAGACCATCATGAAAGGTCCCTGCCTGTCTAAAAAAATACATTCATTAGTATTTTTTAAGTCTTTAATTTTAAAGTGACTTAGTTTATAACTACACCAACCTGAAACCATATCTATTACACTTAATAAGTAAAACTTAGTCGGGAAATGAAGCAAATATTGATGTTATGTTGTTCATTACACTGTTCTCAATTGTGAATTCAAATCTGCACTTATACCACTAACAACATACCGGTCTGTGTTTGAGAGTATGTGGATTGGTGTAACAATTGAACGACATTCAATTGTTTTAAAAATAAGCCCACTATGTTTATACCGTACTTATTATTCTTTGTATATACTGACGAGTAAGAAAATATTGCACATAGAATTTTAAGATTATGTAGTTTGAAATACTGGAAACTACTAAATAATTTAACATAAAAAGTATATTCTAAGGAACTATATTTTTATTTTCTACATCACATGCAGTCTAGAGCAAAAATAAATAAATAAATAAACGGTCGGTCTGGGTGGCTCAGTTGGATGACCTTCGGACCTCCAGATTGCGAGTTTAAACCCAACCCAGACCGATGGATTTATGTATGCTTAAAAGCGACAGCCTCATATCAGTAAAATACTGGCATGTTAAAGAGCACCTGCGGGAGGAAGTTACAGCACACCGGCGGAGCAGATATGATTCTCACAATTCACAGTGTTGTTAACAAACAATAATTTATAGAGCAAAAACTATGTGCCTATGATTTTGGTTTAATATTGTTTTTCTTCAGTGAACGTTGGGCAAATCCTGCATCATTTGTATTCCGCACTTATGCAGTTGTGCTAATCTCTTATTCCATTGAAGAAAATGAGCGGCGAAACGGTTGCGAAAGGGAAGAAACATAAAGCAAACAAGCTAAGGTAGGCCTTAAGTCAACTAACCTTCTAGTCGGTATGGATCCTTACAATAAATGGGGTGGGGAGGTGAATTATGTGGTTGTGGAAGCAGATGTGTTGATTTTTTTCTTAATTTTTTAAATTTTGTAGCTTTTTCTTTATTTCTTTAAAGATGAAGATAACTGTGACCTTGTTGGAGACTGTGCTTGTGATTGGAAACTTCTGTGTGAGCAAGGAGGATGACATTTTCTAAAGACTCTGAAATAAATAGAAGTGCAACGCACTGCAAAGGAAGACATGCTAGAAAAGCTTATGCACAATATAAAGAATAGAATAGAATAGAAAGGAATATGAGAGACTGTTGTGGTTTTAATGAATGCTGTGATGCTGTCAGTGATTTTGTTTAATGTAGAAGTGTTGATAGAGGTTGTGGATGTTGTCCTATGGTTGGAGAAATGTGTGGAGTCAGTGATGATGATGGGTGGTTTATCATAGGCGTGGTGCTCACGGTGGTGTTGGCGGAGGAGGAAATCGTGCTAAAAGCTGAGGTGATAGTATTTCTGTACATATAATTCTGGTGGTGGTGGTGGTGGTGGTGGTGGTGGTGATGCTTTCATAAGTGTTTATTTTTAGGGTTCTTTAACACTGTTGATATCAGTAAAGTTAGACTTTTGATGAAGTGATGTGACATTCACAGAAACTAAAACATGAAGACGTAAAGAAGAAAATGGGACATCAATCAAGATATCTTAAATATCTATATAAAGGATTATAAGCAGCAGTCTAAGACTCTTAACGACCAATATCTAGTTTATAATCTAGTTTATAATTATTAACGTATGTAAATCGTGGGAAAAACTGAAAATAATGATAAGAACTAAAAATGTGGCTAAATAACTATAAATACTTCAAATTAGGGTCGAACGAAGTTCTAACACGTCATAATTCTTTAAAACCAAAATGAGAGACGCAGAAAAATAAGCATCGAAGACAAATAAAAGACAAAGAAACGATTTTGGTGTAGCATATGTTAGTTGAACATGTTTCAGAAAGACTGCAAACTCATATTCAGCTTAGCCTCTCCTTCACGCATATTAACATTTGAACATCTAGAGTTTTATAAAAGGATAGAACATGAGGGTTAAAGCACAGAAAAGTATTGAAAGAATGTAAAAAGTGTTCATAAAGAGTAAAACTAGAGAAACACTCCATTGGTTCTGTAAAAAGACCGTACAGACTATAAACATTTCAAAATTATACTAAAAGATATGTAAATAATATAAACCCATAAGAAATGAATGTATATGCCAAAGAGCTTGAACATTTTTCAATCGTCTTTAAAACATAAAAAAGGAAAGAAGAAATTACTGAAAAATATTGCACAGTGGTTACAAAGCATTAAAATGCCTGTTATAGCACCATAAATACCTTCAAAATGCGTTAAATGTCTTTAAAATTGTTAAAAGAAAAACCACATAATTCGAAGTCTAATTTAGGTATCTACCTTGAAAATACACTAAAATGTCTTCAATATAGCTCTGACAATGCTTCAAAACCTTC
Source organism: Hymenopus coronatus (assembly GCA_030762935.1). NCBI lineage: Eukaryota > Metazoa > Arthropoda > Insecta > Mantodea > Hymenopodidae > Hymenopus > Hymenopus coronatus. The sequence goes on from CM060900.1 coordinate 423,787,276, forward strand.
TTAAAAACAAGCTCTAAAGGCTTTATAGGTACTGAAATACTGTTCTAGAACGTTCAAGCATATCAAAACATAAATATCTTGTAAAATAATGCTTCAAATACCTTCAAATTATCCTAAAAGCCCTCAAGATGCTTGAAAAGTTGCATAAAATACCTATCCCAGAGACTAAATAGCTGTTATATATATAGCTTAAAATTCCCTCAAAGGACCTTAAACTGAGCACTAAAGTGTTTTAAAAGTATCCTGAAATAACCACCCTAGAAGTTAAATACCAATTAAAGAGAGCTTGAATCCCTTCAATGTACCCTAAAATACCCTCAGATAAACTGATTTGAAATCCTTCTCCAAACTGCTCAATACCTGCTCTGGAGACTCCTAAACACCTTGAAGACGCTCACAAAATATCTCAAAATGCACGGAAAGGGTTTTGAATTACCTGTACTAAAACCTGCAATACTTTCAAATCTAATATAGTGTTCCATCTACCCTCAAAATTTTTGGGATGTCAATAAAAGCACCCAGAGAAAACGTTTCTGATAGTCAAAGTACCTTAAAATAGCATGAGATTACTGAAAAGAGGCTAAAATATTTTGTTTATAAATACTTGGAAAATGGCACGGAATACAATTATAGCCACCAGGAAAACTTGTTCAAAAATGTTAAAATGTCACAAAAAAACAGTTAAAATAGCTAATCCATACCCTCAAAAGTGGCACGTAGCGCAAGTAAAAGCACTTGAAGAACTTGTTTCAGCAGTAAAAAACCGTACATTGTCACAAAAGGACTGAAAAAGAGATACAAATAAGAACACCTGCAAATATTTTTTAAAGAACTTTAAAAATTGCTCGAAAAATGAGAGAAGGAGGAACCAAGATAGCTGATCCATAGCCTGATAATACCTCTACCACAGCCCTTAATATTCTCACATTCGCTAAAAGCACTGAAACAGCTGTTTTAGCTCCCAAAGAACCTTTAATAGTCTATAAATTACTGATAAAGGCACTAAAAATCGCTAAAAACGTAGAGAAATAATGCAAAATATCTTAAAATCTCCAAAATTCATAGAAAATGATAAAACATATTTAAAACATGTCAAAATTCTGAAAAAAAAAAAAATCTGTTTCCCCCTAAAATGCATTGAGAAGTGGTAAAATTGCTAAAACATAGTGAAATAATGAAACAAGAACACTAAACCTCCAAAATGTCTGTTTTAGAGCATAAAATACCTTCAAAAGGGCATGGAATGCTATTAAATTACCCAGAAATACCTGCTTCAATACTCAAAGCGCATTCAAAATGTTAGGAAATGACATAAAAAGAGCTAAATTAAAATATTTGTCCATACCTTCAAATGCCAGGGAATGTCATTAAAATCACATGAAATGACCAATTAAATATTCTAAATGTTGGGAAATGAGTGTAAAAAGAGTTTTAAATCATGATGCATACCATAAAACTGTATCCTAGAGATTTAAATGTCCTTAAAATGACATTGACGATCATGAAAGGCATTCCGAAAGAACTTGTTGCAACACTCAAAGTCGTTCAAAATGATGCGAAATGAGTGGAAAAAGAGTTAAAGTGATTCATGCCTACCCTAAAACTAGGTGTGCTAGGAACCTAAATATCCTTAAAATGGCATGGAATGTCATGAAAAGTGTTCCGAAAGTACTTGTTGCGTCACTTAAAAGTCCTTCAAAATGACGTGAAATAAGTAGAAAAAGAATGAATGAATAAGTGTATTTATTGACATAACAATATCATACATTGAACTTTAACGATCGCACGGGGCATGTGCTTTTGTAATACACAAAATAAAAAGCAATATTAAAACACCAACGAATCAAAAGAGTAAACACGAACATAAAAAAGACAAAGATATTCAAAGACAGCAATTTAAATTTACAGCACAGAGTACACCTTATTCAGAAGCATAAATACAACCCCTTATAATAGATAAATACACTTAAAAGAAATATATGCACCTAATATACACACAATATACAAAACCATAACACAACAATGACATAAGTATGACATAAAATATATGTATGTAAGATATTGTTCTCACTTTTGATTAGCTGTTCTTATCTCCCCTCCCCCCTCTTCTCTATTGGCAGTCTTCTCAGATCTCAGCAAGTTACCTAGCTCGTCCACGTCTTTCGAGCCTGCCAGTAGCGTCCAACGTGCTTCTAGCTCTATATTTGCGGTGGTAAAGAATCGAGGTAAACATTTTTCCCGCCGCTCCTCCGCACCCCTACATCTTGCCAAGATATGAGTCCACGACTCTTCCTCCTCGCAAATTGGACAGATTCTCATACCATTCTCGTCAGCAGATTTTGTGCTCCTCCATGCTCCTAGTCTTATCCACGCGAGCCCCTCTCTAATGAGTTTGGTATCTGTTTTGATGTATTGCTCTATACCCCACTCCGATTTTAGCCCAGACTGTAGATCCTTCTATTGAAACCTTCTCCGTGCATTGCGCAATTATTTGCTGTCTATCAATATCACAGTGGCGGTTCTTAATTTTTCTCCAAATACTCCCCCTGTTTGTCTGCCCGCCATCCAAATGTATCCCATCCCAATGGTTTCCAACCCTTTCTTTAATTTTGATGCCCACGTCGAATTACCTTCCATTCGCAACTGTTCACGGTAGCAGACTGCCCTAATTAGAGATTGGTTTCCGTGAACAATTCTCATCCAATGTTTAACTGTTCTGATTTTGCACTCTATCGTTTCACTATGCACCCCGAATTCCCTCATTATTCTGCAGTTTGCCGTACTCCTCCCTACACCCAGAATTCCGTTCAAAAATTGGGTCCAGATTGTTCCCCTTGATCCAGATTTCCTATTTATCCCCACCCCTGTATTTCTCCTCCATATGTCATCGTGGATCTAACTGTCGATCCGTATACAGTTTTCATTAAGGTTATGAATATATTCGGAACTCTGCAGCGTATCCGGAGAACTTCCGCCGCTTTCACCCTTGCCTTGTGTTTCCTGATGTCAATGTGCTTCGTCCATTTTCCGTTCATTGTAAATGTGAGTCCTAAGTACACAAAAGATTTAACATTGTCCAGTGTCTGTCTTGCATATGTCCAAGTCTCCTCCCTGCTATAAACGGAACCATTATTGAAAGTCATTGCCTTAGTCTTATTCTCATTAACTAGTAGCCTGCAAATCCGTTACTACTGGTGCTTCGATATTCTCTGATATCATTGCATCAGTAATATCATCCACAAAGAGATTAAATAGCAAGGGAGATAAAATACAACTCTGCCTCACTCCCCTATAGCTTATGCAGCTCTCCGACACTGTTTCTGTCGTAATTTACACAGAATTCGACATTTTGATAGATTGCCTTGATAATCCCTTTCTGCCTAGTTTATGCCATAATGTATTTCAATTGATAGAGAGAGTCAAATGCCTTCTTAAAGTCCACAAACGCGCAATGAAGCTTTCCCCACTTCATTAACATTTGTTTCGTCCTTAAAGTGTCTTAATATAAAAGCTGCGTCTATGGTACTGTGTCCTTTTCTGAAACCCATTTGAAATTTTGCCAAATTTAGATTCCCAGTCCTTTATCCGATTACATAACACTCTGCAATAGCTTTTTTCCATAATTAGCAACAGAATAACCCCCGATGGTTATCCGGATTCCCAATAACTCACTTCCCTTTATAAATGGGATTATAAAGGTAGGGTAATTTCCCTCAAGTAACAATCTGTTACATATCTGGAGCATACTCCTACCAAAGTCATTAACATTGACTGCGGCTAAAAAAAATTCTGACGGCAACCCGTCCAACCCTGGAGCTTTGCCTCTCTCCAGGCTCTTCAGCGCCTGTGCTATTTCTCGTGCTGGTATGTCCTCCTCCAGTATTGGGATCTCAAGATTTCCCAAATTTTGCACTTCCCTTATTATAGAAATCCCTTCCCCAAATATTCCCATAAACTGCATTGCTCACTTCCTGGGAGAAATTTCGTTGGGCGCCTGACGGTGTCCTCTTAAATGCTTTACTACTTGTCATATCTCATCGTTATCCCCCCGTGTTAAAACATTACTAATTTTCTGAGTCATTTTGTCTTGTCACGTAGTTCTCTTTTCCCATAGGAACTGTTTATACTCTCTTCGTTTTTTTGTAAAAAGCCTACTAATATCACCTCCCTTCTGAATTTTGACAGATACTACTCTGCTTGTTTCTTTACGACTCTGCATTGCTGGGCATACTAATCATTGAATTGTTTTATCTTACCATGCATTCGGACTTTCATTGTCCCTGCAGCAGTTGCTATTATATCTGTTAGTTCCTCCGCTGTTTTTGCGTTCCTTTCCCTTAAACTTCTTTCCAATTTATCAACAAATACTTCTGTTTTTTCTACCGGTTTCCACATAAATTTACTAATTAATCGGTGCATGCGCCGTCAAGGGCGCCTCTATATTCAGTTCCCAGGCAACCGGACAGTGATGCGACTCGATACGATCCCCCACCCAAAAATTTCTAATTCTGCCAATTAAACCCTGATTTACTAAAATAAAATCTATTACAAACTGCTTCATGCAACCGTAAAACTAGGTGTCCCAGAAGACTAAACACCCCCAAAATGGCAAAGAATGTCATTAAAATCTCTCGAAATAGCTGTTCCCGCACTAAAAAGACACCAGAAATGCTGTAAATGATCTGTAAGGACACAAAAAGGATTCCAAAATAATGGAAAATGCTTCAAAATTCACGAAAATGTACAGGAGAGTGCTTAAAAATAATTAAAAACATGTTAAAATATTGAAAAATCTGTTGCCTACATGAGATTAAGATCCGCTAAATCCTGATTAGAACCTGCATAATTGCGTCTGGATTGTCGTAAGCTAAATTATTTTCTTTGTGTTAAGTTTTAGGGTATTAGTTTATTATTAGTTATGTTTAAGTGTAAATATGAATCATGGCAAGACTGAGTAAGTTTATTCGAGCAGCTGAAACTTTGTATTCGCCACATTCTGATTAGAACCTGCATAATTGCGTTTGGATTGTCGTAAGGTAAATTATTTTCTTTGTGTTAAGTTTTAGGGTATTAGTTTATTATTAGTTAAGTTTAAGTGTAAATATGAATCATGGCAAGACTGTGTGAGTTTATTCGAGCAGCTGAAACTTTGTATTCGCCACATTATTTAAGATAAGTTGAAGAATTATTGCAGTCTGACTCTGAAGTAGGCTCCGTCATTCAACGTTGCGGGCCCTAAGCCGCAAAGCTTAGCAAAAGGATTTTTACTTTCACTATATACTTGGAACATAGGTAGAGAAAATATTGTAATCCGCTCAAAAATTCGATACCGAGATTTCACCGAATATACACGTTTTAGAATCCCTTATATTAAAAAAAAAAAAGAATGTTTACAAAAAGGTCTGTGTGTGTCCGTATGTACATAACACGATAAGTCAAAAATGAAAACTCAGTAAAATACCTAACTTGGTATTTAAGTATAGTATCTTCCAATGATGCGACATGAAGATTTTGAATAAAATCGTTTACGTTAAAAAATTTCGAAAAATTTGATTTTCTAAAAAATGGTACTAACGATTTTGATTAAAATACCGTATGTTATAGATCTTTACATGACTAATAAAATTAATATCTTGAATTTTCTGGAAATAGCCACCGAGGATCTCTTCAGTCTGGATGACTTTTGCATATCTGGTAAATCGTAAGAGATACACTAAAACTTACTACACAGTAGTTGTAGATTTTGTTACTGGTTTCAGGTTTAAAATACTTAAACTTTTCTCATAAGGGAATTTGCGAACTCATGGCCATGCAAATAAACGGGCTTCAACCACATGCCCTCAGCTTTTAAAATATTTCACTATCGCTTTAGCCTAGTGTATCCCCTTATTTCCTTTCTGCTTACAAGGAAGTAAGTGATAAGACCATTTCTGCTTATGTTTATCTCGATTAGTATGAAGTAGATAGAAGAACAAACTTTCTAACAATGACTTGTTACAGAACTGTAGAGAAAGTCATGTAAATGAAACACATCAGATTTGTTTATAATTAGAGGAGCGAAGCATGACGAAACAGAGCGACAAGGGGAAGCGTAGCTGAAAGATTTGTGATCCTGGTGTGTGGATGGAGAACTAAAAATGTAGTATTCTAAAAAAAAATCTAACTGTTTTTGAACCAGCAATGCAAATTAAGCATTTCTGAAGAAAAAAATCCAAATTAGTTCTTAAGCCAAAATAATCAATCCCCATAATATTTTATCAACGAATCTAAAACAGCTCGTACTAATTAATACGCAACTCATTATATCCGCATTTGGGGGGGGGGGGGCAGAAAACGTATTGCATTCTACACAAAATTCGATTCCCGGATTTTGCTAGAAATACATATTTTCAGGTCCCTGAATAAAACTATAGTATTTTGAGAAAAATGTGAACTTGTGAGTAGCGCAACTTAAAACCGAATAAATACCAAACTTTTAATTTAAGTACAGTATCTTCCAAAGACGAGACAAGAATTTCAAGAATATCCCCTACTCCAAAGTACCCCTTATATGGAAGAGTTTTCGAAAATATTTTATAAAACTGTCTATAATGATTTTCATCCGAAACAGGTAAAATTCAAGATATTATACAACAAATTGTATATTTAGAGTTTTTCGGGAACAGCTGAAGCTTTCTTCATACGGAAGGAATTTTGTAAATCTTGTGTAAATGGTATACGACAAGCGATAAACGGAAATGTATTACGCAAAAAATGTATAGCTTTTTAAAACACAGCATTTATTTCAAATACATTTTCTGGTATACGCTGTTTCCAAGATAGCTGTTACTAATCGCCAAACACACACATATGGCGTTTGCTAACGGCCCTGTCAATTGCGAAGATCATATGTGCCAGAATTTCATCCCGCAGGAGTTCTTTTTCATGCCAGTAAAATTACTGACATCTGCTCACTGTGTTAAAAACCATCGGTTTGTACCCACGACCTTGGGAACAGAGGCCAGCGCCTAACCAACTGAGCCACCCACACCGTCGTCCATTCTTAAGCATTTGACTATCGCTATTCAGTTATTGTCTATGTATAATGTGTAGGGGTTGCTATTTTTTCACAAATGTATCACCATTAAAATGAACTAGACAGAAAAGTAAGCTTTCCCAACAAAAGTTTCTGTACCCAGACGCCGGTCCCCATGGCCGCATTCGCTAATTTGTAAAATGTAAAATAGGGATACAGCGCCGGAGTCCTGATCAGGCTCCGGTACTGTTTTAAAGAAAAAAAAAATGTAAATGGAGAGAGGGTATAGATGTATAGAAAGTTACATGTATGTAACAAATGGCAAGGTTTCGCAAGTTTTGTTTCATATTTAATGCAGTCAGAAATATGCAACAATGAATCAGAATGAAGGGGCGTTCACAAGCTATTCACAGATATTTCAATGTATGCCCTTTATTCTCTACAACTGTCAATCTATGATAATTGACTCAAAATATATGAAGTCATTGTATAAAACAGCACAACATTACTTGCAATATTCCATATACAGGGTACTTTGTAGCTCTATAGGTAAGCGAAAATCGTTAAAGTAAAGCAAAAGTATTTTTAACTTTAATTTCAGGTTGCCTAAGTATTGATCAGAATATTCGTTGATGGATTATCAATGTTTTGTTTCATAGCCACTCGTATGCACACACATGGGTATTCTTGTATTTCTATTTCAGACAACTCTCAAACTCTTCTATTTAAAGTTTTATGTGTGTTTAAAAATTGCACACATTTGGGATTAGGCAGCGGAGGAACAACGGTTGTCATACGCTACGTAAACAACCTTAGAACGTGTTATACGAAACACACAACAAAACCCACATGCTATGTTTTCCATTATTAAGGTGACCTGTGCTGCGCCGGCATGTCTATCAAAATACCCCTACACCACGCGACTGGGACCTTCGCTACCAACCGGCATCTCTCTTGGAATGGGTCAGGCGCGTGCATTTGGTTATGTACGACTGCCTAATTCATGGTGATTTTATGGCAGCTTTGTATGTACGGAGCTTAGAGCTGAAAATTATATTCAGGTATCACGTACGGTATGACCAACAATTCGTTTGGGTCGTTTTGAAACAGCTGTATAAAATATGTACATATCTACGGTACATTGTGATATACAATTTCTGTGCAAAGTGCAATACTTCCTCTCCTTGATGTAGGTAAGTGATAAAAGAAGTAAAAAGACTGTAGCAAAAATGGTCAATATAGCTAAGGCTATCAATAGATCTGACAAGGTCTGCCATTTGCAGAAATTATTTAGGATGAAGGGTTCACTCGTCAGTGTGGTAAAACAGTGTGGATCTTTAAGCAGCAGCTTAAAAATGGCAATATTGCTTACAATTCTTAACACTTATCTAAACTGCTTTTAAAATGTTTAGGTGTACCCGATCCTGAGATCGCAGACTTATAGATACAAATGTAAACAAACCTAACCAACATTTTATCAACATTTTTCCAATAAAATGATATAACATTTATTTTCATAGCCTGTTCATTATCTACTTCCCGAGAAAATAATTTTAAGAAAGGAAAATCTAGTAGCATGTAGCATGACTCATGTGATGAACATTTGCAAAGTTTAAGAATATACATTTTGACAATTAATATATCGACTGTAATTCTTTATAATTAAATATTAGATTTAGTGTAACATCAGAATTTTTCCTATAAAGCAATATAGCCGCAATTTTAAATATTACAAAATCAATATTTTGTTACATTAATGAAGCCCTGATTAAAACTATACAGGTGGAAGGTACCTGACGACCATGCCGGTGAAACACGGTTAAAATGGTTTATGTGAACGGTTTCTTTGTGTTCGTGTTTTCGGAATAAGGTGAATAAAACGCTGCGTGTTTGGCAATACCGCCCTTTAGTAGTGTCACCGGCACATGCTCCCCCTGCGGCCGGCAGGTTGTCAGCAATTCTGATGAATTGGAAACAAAGAAGTTAACAGGCGCATCTCTAATTTATCTAAAGAGAAATCTGCAAGAGTTGATGCCTACTACCTACGCGAGGTTAATGGACAAAACACGTTTGAATATTTGTTATTATTGCTTGCCTGTTTTCATTCCACACCATTCTTATCGCCGCGGTCTACTAGCATGTACCTACGCTGGTTTGAGGCGTAGCCAGATATATCTGAAATGCAATTTTTAACCTAACGTTTCAATCTTAATGCCTAGCTAAACTCCTAGACTGACAAGAAAAATGCATTCGGTGAAATTTGTTCTGACTATGACAATCCTTCGGTTCTGCAACGTCAGCTTCTCAGTGTGTCTTGAAACGCTATGGCAATCAAAAACTGCATTAGGAATATTTTATTTTGTAAAACATGTCTTACTGCATAAAATTGTTATATAATTATTCGCTTCACTTGTTTACAGTATCATCTTAATGTATGGTGCGTAAAGCGCTTTCCATCCTGTATTTTATATCCAGAATAATCTGTTTAGTACCTCTTCATTTTGCTACGAAGAAGTTAGGTAAATTGAAATTGTTAAAAAAGAATTGTACCATGAAGAACATTTTAAAGCTGCAAGAACAGAATTACAAGATAATCAGTTTTAAAATCTCAATCGCTATTAGTACAAACCAGTACAAGTCCTTTTAAATGTCGAATTTTGGCAATGTTGATTTGTCTTTATTTAAAATCTCATTATCTTTCTCTTAAAATATTTTAGTTATTTGCAGACTGTTAATTCTACAGTGCACTATATAACGTAATAGTCTGTGAGATTAAGCAGTTTAGTCCATAATAATTAGAAGTGATCACATTTGGTTATATTAGTTGCAACTCCTCGTATCTCAGAAATTTATGATTTTTTAGATTTTAATGATACGGTGTCTTCAGAGGTAAAACTTCCTATTATTTTATTTCTCTTTTTTGCGGACACTCTGGTATTAAAATCGAAATTCATTGTTTGCAGATTGAATCATTGGTATAACTAGAATTTATCATAATATATCGCTTTTGTCTATTTTTATGTTGGAAAACATTAGTTTTTCCCTATTCGTAAAATTATACTGAAAATATTGCATATTTCGTTGTATTTCCTCCCACTAGATTTCTAATTTCAGCATTACTAATATGCTAAAAGCATAAGGGTTTTACTATAAAGTTATCACTAACATTTCTTATTCATATACATTAATTGCGACCGGCTGTTTTGTAATGTTTCAAAACGGATTATAATACTTATTTTTTTATCGCATAATAAACAGTGCTAGTGGTTTCACTTTTATAAATCATTTTAAGTTTTTAAATTAATTTACAACTTTAGTGGAATAAATAAACATTAAACACTACAAAAAAAAAAACACATACCTACACACACCTAGTACCTGATCTGAAAAGAAGCTTGGCACAGTTGCATCAGCAAGGTTTTAAAATTTTAAAATTAAGTTATAATTGGAAAGCAAGTAAAATACACTGGGACCAAATTATCAAATGCAGTTTTTATCAAATAAAATGTTTATCAGGAAAAAATGTTACAAAATTCTCGAAGTTGCGAAAGTTGCCGAAAAAGATCATAAAAATATTTTTTTATGGTTCAGAGTAAATCTAAATGGTGGTCAGGTATATTAAACTTCAATTGGACTTTCATGCTAAAAAAGAATTGCAATTCAGGGTCCACTTTTCAAATAATTTTTATGGATAAGAATGATATTTTTACCATGTGTGTAACAAGACATGATAAGATAATATAGCATCAGCATTTTCCTGCTATAATTTACTGACTCAAAATTAAGCTTTATAGTTAAAGTTTAGAAAAAAATCAATTTTATTTTCCTTGAAATGCTAAAAAATGAATGGCTTCACCCAAAAAAAAAAAAAACCGTTATTTTTCAAAACCCATGCAAAATGTATTACCAGTTATCATATTCTCATGGCATGTTAATGTTAAAAGTATCCTATTTTAAAAGGCAGTATTATAATTAGAAAAAACAATAAATTAAGACCTTGAAAAACTTCATGCTCGTTCATCTTTTGGTTATTTTCCAAAAGTGTCATCAAATTTGGTTAAATAGAACGGATGTTTTATTTATTATCAGAGTGCTCTCTTGAGTTGTAAGACGAAACTACTGTAGAATTAATTAATCATTGCATTTCTTACATTGTGTACAAAGATGAACGTTCCGTAAGTTAAAGAAAGAAGTACTGTGCTTTAACAGTGCAAGGTTAAATTTCTTTCTTCTCCACTGGTCGTAGCTGACCTTGAATGCTTTTGTATTTTGGTAAGCAGCTGGATGTATTCTGCAGCTTTACTGAAACTGGCTTATCGCAGTTGCTACCACTGGAGGAAGCAATATCTCATATACAGTCATACTAAAGCACTCAGAGTCATGTAGGTATATGATTTCAGTTCTTATCAAGGAGTAATTTATCTCAGGTAATTTATTTTGCATAGGAATCAGACGATGAGTGTAATTGCATCTAGTGCATCTACAAGCACTTTAAAACAGGTATTCTTGTTCACTTTTAAAATGTATTTTTCACGACAAGCGGTTCTGCACTTCCATAAACGTATTTATTATGGTTTCTTGGATATGGATATATTCCTTTAGAGGAGGGATAGATGCTCGATTTGTAAATTCAAACCCTAGATTTAGAAACGAGGATAAAAACTATCCAAATGAGCTTCAAACAAACCGGGATTCGAACCCAGGACAATCAAATTCGGCTACACATACGCAAGTTGCTAAATTTCTCAAAGCAACGCTGCGGAAGTTCAAAATGTAATACCTCATCATCCGGAAAGCTAGAAATGAATTATAAGGACACTCCGCATTACAATCTCCCAACTTCCTCAAGCATCCATCACAATGGAGTAAAATCAGTATCCTTGAGAAACTAGAAAATGGCGAGGGTTATACCTATAATAATGTGAAGTATAAGTGCACCTCATGTCGAACTTAATGTCATGGGAGAGATGATGAATGTATGGATCGATACCTGCGCTAGCGTTTGTGTATTCGAAGAAAAATTCTTTAATAGCATGATTACAGAATCTAATATAGAGTATTTGAAAGTATGTAACCAACGTTGCACTGTAGCTATTGGTAAGAAACAGGAAAGAAGTAAGTTTCAGACACTGTTGAAATAAAGTTACGGGAAAATATTGTGAAAATGTCTTTCTCGTGGTGCCCAGATTGTTTGCTGATGCGATTCTAGATAGTGACTTTTTGTTAGTTTGGCATGCTATAATAGATTTTGGGGGAAATATATTGAAGATAAAGTAATGATAATCATGAAGTTGTAATTCCTTTAGTAAAAGAAAATGTCGACGATATAAGAGAAAGGCAAATATTGTGAAGAGAAATTCTTCGAAGAAGGTATTAAACTAAATGAAGATGAAAATGATAATAAAGATAAATAATGGCGATAATAATAGTAAATTTGATTTGATGACATGCCCAAGCGTAATATATGATGAATGCATATTACATACGGAACCGTGCAGATATATGGAACACATGGTTTCCATAGTAACCACGGAAAATTTTTCAAACAAGATCCATTTTGACCATGAAAATAAAATATAAATTATTCATGGGAAGTTAAATAAGTGCCATAACTAAAATAATATACTACTTAATAAACTTAAAGTTACATTAATAAATAATATTAACATTTTCAGTAATAAATCTAGGAAATGTAGCAATTACATGATCATGTTTGAAGTGAGAAATATTACTTCGACTCTTATACCAATGCGATAGTGTGGGTTAACAGGAGGAATAACAAATTGAGAATGACTCTCGATTTACGACGGTGAATATTCTGGATGAGCATGGAATACAATTATATCACAATTCTGCTTATTTTCCTCAAGTAAATCCCTGCGAACATGCTTGAGGAATATCACTGTATACTTTAGAATATTATGCCATAACAAGAATAAATACTGGGTGAAGATTGTAAATGTATAGAAGATGTTAGAATAATGGTTATAGATGTTACATCTGGATTTGCACCGATGGAATTGATGCTCGGTACAAAACCTGTTAATAAAATAAAAGGGCTACCAGAAGTAACATCAAGGAAAAAGAATTAAATGACAAAAACAAAGCAATTTTGGGATTTCAAAACATTAGTAGAAAGTCAGAGATAAGGAAAGAAAAATTAAAAAGGCATAAGATAAAATGCAAACCGGCCATAGGCGATCCAGTGTTGGTTAAAAGAAAAAATATTTCTAGTGCAGCCAAAAACATATCATCGCACGTGTCTATTACACAGAGGCCCATACTTTATTACTAAAATAAAAAATAACATTTTGAATTGTAGAATTTAGAAGGAAAAGTAAATGACAAATATCATAAGCAAATTCTAAGGCCATATAAAATGTTAAACACATCGTCAAGAATATATGCATTTTGTCCGAGTGAATGAAAAAAAAAAATAATAATGCTATGCAAAAAAAAAAATCCTTCCAAGTAACGTGTGTGAGAAAATTATATGAGTGTATAAACATGTACGGATGGATTTAGTCCAAATGTGAGCAGGGGAATATTTTGCATTTATAGGAGCGACATGCACAGCCATAAGCACATATAAATACAAAAGAGGCATTATGAAGCCTTATGATCATTTATGTTACATTTTTGTTTGATATTTATTGTTCCATTATGCTGTATGCTGCTTGTGATTCGTTTGTGAACAATTACGTAAGCCTTGTAGCCACCATAAGGAGACGTTTTCTTGTAATACTCTTTATTTTTTGATTATCTATCCTTGTATTTATAGCCCTTGGAAAACGCTAGGCATTTTTACTTGCTCTATGTACTATGTACATAGTGAATAGAGAAGGTATTGTATTGCACCTAAAAATTCGATACCGAGACTACACCGGAAATAAATGTTTTGAGACCCCATGAATAAAAAAATTAAAAAATGTTCATGTGTGTGTGTGCCTTTGGGCAGCATAGCTCAAAAACGAAAAGTCCGTTAAATACCAAACTTGGTATTTAAGGTTAGTATCTTCCAAAGTTGCGACACGAAGATTTTCAAGTAAATCCCCCCACCACCAACTACCCTTTACGTGTAAAAATTTTCGAAAAGTTTGATTTTCTCAAAAATGGCTCTAACGGTTTTGATTAAATTATCGTATATTAAAGAAATTTAGATGACAAATAAAACGCATATCTTGAATTTTCTGGGAGTAGCCTTTGAAGACATCTTTAATCTGGATGAATTTTACGGTATTTTGCAGAACTGGTAAACCGTAAGAGATAGACAAAAACTTAGGTACTTAAGAAGAATGTAGAGTTCGTTAAAACACACCATTTGTTATATAATTTTTTTAGTGGATTTGACCGTTTATGAGATATTCCTTCTTATTGGTTTCAGCTTTAAAATACTTGTTTTTCTAATACGGTAGTTTGTCAACTCCTGGCCATAGAAACAAAGGAACTTCAATCACATAGCAACCAGAATTTAAAATATTTTACTATCGCTTTAGACTATGGTACTCCCTTACTTCGCTTCTACTTACAAGGAAGAAGTAATAAGACCATTTCTGATAGGTTTTTTTTTTTTCTCGATTAGCATGAAGTAAATAGAAGATTAAGCTTTTTTACAATAATTCGTTGCAAAGATGTAGAGAAAGTAATGAGAATGGAACACATCAGTTTTTTTTTTCTTTTTCCTTTTTTTTTTTTTAATGTCCAGGAGTAAACCCTTTGTTTTAATGACGAAAATTTGTTTAAGAATATTAGAATGTGTTTGGTATTTCAAGCACGACAGATTTCAATTAGCTTTTGTAGCGAAGGGAACTACGTAACGGACTGCGGAAGTAGTGACTTCCATGGAAATTATATCGCGAAATAAGAAATAGCAAGCATTAATATAATAATAAATATTGAAGTTTTGTATTCCTTAAGGGAAATATTAGATAGGTAAATTATTTACGGAAAATATATAATTCAGGGATATTTTCCGGGAGTATTGAAAAGAAGAGATGGAACATTTCGTCGATAAAAACAGAATATAATAAAGTATAATACTTAGACTTCTACGGAGGGTTATATATAACGTGCCTCGTCATTGCTTCGCAGTTTTGAGTAAATAAACAAATTTAAATTAATAAAGCCTACTCTTTTCACAATATCCGCATATAAACACAACCTGAGAGAAAGAGCTCTCGAATTGCTCGACCAACTCAGCTTGCTGAAAAAAATAGCAGCGCCAACGTTGCGCTGCATCCTGGGCATTTTGAGACGGCATCTTCGGATTATTAAGTTCAACTTCACCATCCACTTACACAAGACCAACTATGGGGCTTACCAAATTCCTGTCCTTTATTTTTTTCAAAGTGTAAGAGGACACTTTCAAAGTACTATAAAATAACAAACAGGTGTTTGGTAAATTATCACATAAGAGACGGCCAAAGAAAAGGGCCTTGAAAGGTGGGTATTTAATAAATATATAAATTTATATAAATATATATATAGGGAAAACAAACGTTTCGATCTGACATTTTGGTTTAGTTGCAGAAAAGCACTACTCCAGCTAAAACCATATGCACGTTTTTTTTTTTTTTTGTTTTTAACGATAAATGAGAAGCGTTTGAATTAAAAAACAAAATGTTTTGCATACATTTGACGTAATGTTGAAGTGACATACATATAGGATTATTTGGGGGGGGGGATCATTTTGAGAATTTTTCGTATTTTCAAGAATATTACTTTTTAGCGATAAATGAGGAATATAATCTGTTTTTAATTTGCATAAAAAATGTGCATTTATTTCAAGTTACAAAAATAAAATTTTAATTTAGTATTTACGTCATAGCATGAAGCTAGAAATTATAAAACAATGTTTGGGATTTTAAGGAAAAAAGTAAGCCACTAAAATAAGGTAGCAAACAAGGAAAAGTCTGCACTAACGCTAAACAAAGTCAATATTGTGTGCACCAGCGCACGGGAATCCAGTGATGGGAATATTCGAATGCAAAATGTCAATGCATTCGATTTTTAGATGTTCTTGAGATATTTCGAAACCTGGATGTTGTATTCAAATCCTTCACTCGAATGGTTGAACGCTTCTTTATTCCTTTCCTGTGTTAAAGAATTTGCACGTCACATTATCACTTATTCCCGATAATGTTCAACGCGGGAGATGGCACAAATTTTGCCATGCCGCCCCAATTTTTATATTTAACCCATAACAGATGATCGAATATTTTCACGATAATACAGTATCTGGCAATTGCTTCCAAGAAGCTTCTTTCTCAGTAGCTTTAAGCGAGAATAATAGTCGTTTGTTATGGTGTACCTGGTGCTTCAGCAATAGTACTTCCGGTCTGCTTATGATAAACAGTTCTTGTGCTGGTGCCAGTTTATTACTGTCATCTCCCTTAGTTATTCCTAGTGATGGGCAGAATCGAATACTTTTAAGAATCAAAACTTTAATTCGAGTACAAGTTCTCGATAAACAGTTCTTGTGCTGGTGCCAGTTTATTACTGTCATCTCCCTTAGTTATTCCTAGTAATGGGCAGAATCGAATACTTTTAAGAATCAAAACTTTAATTCGAGTACAAGTTCTCGAATTCAACTATCAATCATTAAGGTTTTCGTTAATCGAAATCAGCTTTGTATTGGTATGCAAGTTCTCGGATCCTATGTTATCGTCACTCGAGTGATGATCTTCCATTATGGTCATTGTTATTCTCGAATAAAGCATTCAGTTCAAACGGTGAACGAAAAATACAACAGTTAGATACTGACAATTAGGTGCTAGGTTCTACTGTTTTCTGCATACGCAGGAATTATTGGAAGACAAAGCTAAACTATAGCTACAGTATATTAAGATACTGCTGTGATAATTTTAATCTTGTATCGTTGTCTCCTAAACAGTTCACTACATCGCACGAGCATAATTGTTTTGCTCTGTATGTGTGAACTCTGTGCTGCATTGATTCTAAAACTATTCCAGACAGGAAAATATTTTGTTCGAACACAGACATGTTAAAATATTTTTAACATATATTACTTAAGCCCGTACTTATTTTATTTTAATTTTATACACTGTGTTTGCATGCACTATAGACATTATCAATGAAAAACTTAAAACATTATAAACTATAGGACCTTAATTTCCTAAAATTCTTTTACAAAATAAAATGAATTATTCATGAGACAGGATGTTTATTATTTCAGCACATTCTTGCGCTCTTCCCAGCAGGTGCCCAAGCGGGGATTCTTTCTAACATGTGACGCGAGACGCGAGAAATTGTTCTAAATCCAAAGGTTCGGCAATGCATATGCGCAAGCAGACAGAACGAACGGAAGACTGTGCGTTTCGCATTGGAAGGAAGAATTGATTTTTCAGAAACTCCAATTTTATCCCTTATTTCGAACCAGTTCATTTACACACACCTAACCTAAGCTAAGGTATCCTAACCTCAAACAAGTTATATTACTGTAGGTTTAGAATGATAGGTTAATCATTTTTATATCGTTAAACATACTCACATTCACTTTCACATTCATACTTCCAGACTCTGTGGGGGATAGAGAATAATTCTGGTTAAAGAAAAATTCCCCTCCCAGATGGGAATCCAACCTGGCTCGCTGACCACTCGACCTCGGAGGCAGTCTGGCACCGTATTCGTTTTTCAAAAAAAAAATTAGAAAACACGAGAAAAGCCCGCGTCACATGTTGGAAAGAAGCGTATGAATAAACTTTTAGTATCACATTTTGGTGTAGCTATACCACTACCATCTCGAGACGAGATTTCCACCTATCCGAATGCAGCAGGCGAATACTGCATTCAGGACCATCTCAAACGAGGTTGAAGTGTTCTTTGTTAGAAGAAAGTTGCGTCACTTGAACAGTTACCTCATGATAACAATGGTTAACAAATTACACTAGTAGCAGCACTCTTGGCATTGAAAACAAAGATTAGTATTACCATGTTTTCTGTGAAAAGTCCTTTGGCTACCGATATCAAACGCAGATAGTAAGAGATTTTCCCTTTATATAACTTTATAACAGACAGGAAAACTAAGAAAAACGAAAATTTCTCAACTTTTACTTTGTAGTCTGGTGACGTCGGATGTGTGGTATTTGATATTAATTTGACATAAAAAGTTTGAATTTGGAAAGGAGGTACTTTAAAAATGCTACTTTAGCTACCTGTTGATTTTAATTTCAGACATATCATTTACTCAGTAGTTCTACCCGAAAATTAGCGGAAATTAATGCGAATTTATGGAAAATACTCAACACGACACATCACTTATTAATGCGAATTTTTAAAATAATTCTCAACTTAAACTCTTGCCTCTGTTTATAGCTAAATGTTTATGCAAACCATCTCTGGCGTTTCTTGGAAATGTCAGAGTTAATGGCAATGTTTTCGGTCATTGAAGTTATTAAATGTTGCACTTGTTTATTTTGCTCCAGATGTATAAAACATGCACTGTGAATCAACACTTACCACGGACTCTGCAAAGAAATCCTTCTGAACAAGGTTGGTGGTCTCCCTGGATGAAGCCGATGTGAAACAGCACTCTATATGTACTGATGTCAACTCTCAATTGCAAGTAAGAGCAGACAACGTAATATTGCAGCAAGCTGCTCGCGGCATCCCCACCACCGAACTAGAGTCAACCAATAACAAGCAAGCAAAAAGTTAACGTCTAATCTGGTAAATGATTCATAGCTTCCAAGCCCGCGCTACCATGTTGGAGTGTGCCATGTTGAGCATTTGTCGAGGGGTGAAGTATAAGAAAAGGAGTAGTTAAAAAAATCTGATGTGTTACACTCCATGTCCTTCTCTACCTGTTTTACAAACTTCTTACAAAAGATTATTCTTCTTTCTACACCATACTAATCGAGATAAGCATTAGCAGAATGTTCTTATTACTTACTTCCTTACAAGTAAAAGAGAAATAAGGCACTACACCAGACTAAATGTTTTAAAAGCTGTCATTATGCGATTGTCATTGCAATTCGCTTCTTTGCTTGACCAGGAGTAGAACAAAAGAAGAACGAACACTTCCTGCCTGACAAAAGTATGAGTACTTTACAATTGAAACCAATAACAAGGAAATATCTCGGAAATGATTACCTCCAGAACAAAAACGTAAAGGACATGAATTGTGTGTTTTGACGAGATTTAGCTACATTTTTGGTGCAATAAATTTTTGTCTATCTCTTACAGTTTAGCAGTTAAGCAAACTTCTGCAAAATTCATCCAAAATAAACAGGTCTTCAGAGGCTATTCCCAGAAAATTAAAAATATACATTTTATTGGTGATGTAAATATCTTTAATATGCGATATTTTAATCAAAATCGTTAGTCATTTTTTAGAAAATCAAAATTTTCGAAAATTTGTGCATGTAAGGGGTAGTTGGGATGTGAGATTTTCTTAAAAGTATTCCTCGGAAGATACTGAACTTAAATACCAGGATTAGTATATCACGGACTTTTCATTTTTGAGCAATGCTGCCCCAGACACACACACCACACACACAATCACACTCACAGACAGACACACATGTACATTTTTCTAATTTTTTTTTTCAGGGGGTCTCAAAATATATCTTTTTGGTGAAATCACGGTATCAAATTTTGGGTGTAATACAATACCTTCTCTATACACTATGTACATAGTACGTGCAGAGAAAGCAAAAATCTGATTGTTCCATTCACAGGACCTACCTGCTAGCACTAACTGCCCTGGGCCGCGCGTGGCCGAGTGGTTAGACCATTTGCCTCTCGCCTAGACGACCCGGATTTGATTCCAAGCGACCACATGTGAGATTTGTGGTAGAAAATGCTGTGCAGGGGCGGGTTTTCTCCGGGTTCTCCGGTTTCCCCGCCGTCGCATTCCACCGTGCTCCATCTTCATTTCATATATTACTAGTGTCATCGCCTGCGGTGCCACAAGTAGTAAAAGCGGGCGTTAAACACTACCAAAAAAATCTACCTGCCCTGCAAACAAGCTTCTAGTAAAATATTCTTCTTCTTCTTTCTGCTTCATGCTAATCAGGATCAACTTTAGAAGAATGGTGTTATTGCTTAGTTCCTTATAAGTAGAGCGGAATTAATAGAGTACACAAAGCTAAAACGATAGCTATAGATGTTTTAAAAGATGTCGCTAAGCCATTGTCATTGAACAGCCTTTACCTAACTAGAAGCAAAACAAAATAAACACTTGTCTTTCTGTTTAATAAAAGAATAAGTGTTTTAAAGTTTAAATGGATAACATGGAAAATCTCGGAAATGGTTACCTCCACAACAAAAATATATATAAGACATTAATCGTGTGTTTTGGGTCGTCTCCTTAGCGCGGTGGTAGCGCAGCTGCTTACCAAGCGGGAGACCTGGGTTCCATTCCCAGTACCGGCGTGGGGATTTTTCCCCCGCTGGGAGACCTGGCCCGGGGTGCACTCAGACTCGTAAGGTCCCTGGGGGGCCAATTGAGGAGCTACTTGATGGAGAAGTAGCGGCTCCAGGTCATGAGGACCGCATTAACCGGCCGGGAGGGACTCGAGGCGCTGACCACGTCTCACCCTCCAATACTGCACCCCATCCATGACGTCTGTAGTGGACCGAGATGGGGGACGCAGCGGCCGGGCGGTAGGCCAAGATTCCCCGTGAGCTGTCGTGCCATGGAGTTATAATCGTGTGTTTTGATGAGATCTTTTTTTTGTGTAGTAAGTGTTTGTATACCTCCTACGGTTTACCAGTTATGCAAAATGCAATGAGAATGAAAAGGACTTCCGGGGCTATTTTCAGAAAATACATGAGGTGCATTTTATTTGTCATGTAAATATCTTTAATAACCGGTATTTTATTCAAAATCATTGGAGCCAATTTTGAGAAAATAAACATTTTCGAAAACTTTTCATTGTAAATGTTAGTTTGAGGTGGGGTGGTTTTCCTGAAATCTTCATGCCGCAGCCTTGGGAGATACTTAACTTAAATACCAACTTTGGTATTAACTATTAGGGTTTGCAATATGCTTCTCAAAGACACACACACATCACATACACACAGACCCATACAGATAGGCACAGGCACGTACCTTTTTCTAAAAATGTTTTTTCTGGATGCAGGGTCCCACAACATATTCCGGTATCGAATTTTTTGGTTGGAAGGCAATACCTTCCTTATATACTGTGCAAATTTACATACGTGCTAGAGAAAGTAAAATGAACAATAACCTCTACTTAAAACTGAAATACTGGTAAACCCCATAAACAACGAAAGAAATGCCCTAAGTTTTCTTTACTGCTGCGAGCAGCAAATAAGCTATCTTTTAACTTAGAACAAGAAAGAAACAAAAACCACTAAAATAAAATTGTGCACTCACATGACTTTCCCCAATTACTATCATATAAAGCATATTCCTCTATATACTTTACTATGTCTTAATGGATATAAATTTGTAGAAAATGCCTTATTGCATATTTCTTTATAGGAGCTATGGGATTAAGGGAACACGGTTAGCTTTAAGCGATAGACAAATATTTTAAGAGTGGGTCGCTCTACAGGGGTTTGAAATATCATCTTTGCATAGCCAAGAGGCATAGAGATAAAACGAACAACAGTTTCCATTTGGATATTATAACTATTACGGAATTCAAACCCATAAGAATAAATTACTCAGAAATGATTAACTACACAAAAGTATATACCATATGTTTGGTGTGTTCACAAGATCCGCATTTTTGCGCAGTATGAAGTCTGTATGTTCTGTCTTTTTGTTGCTTTTTTTTTTTTGTGCGGTTTACAAATAATTCAAAAGCCATTCAGAATGAAGAGGATTTCAGATGCTTTTCCGCAAAACATTCAAGACATGCATTTCATTTCTCATGAAAATATAGACATACACTGTTTCAATCAAAATCGTCACAGCAATTTTTTAAAGTGCCAACATTCTCAAAATATATCTCATTTAAATGGTAGTTTGGTTTAGTTGAGTTTCTTGAAAATTTTCCGATCGCATTTTTAAAGATTAAAACAGAATTTTGTTTACCGACGCAGTCAAATGTCAGAATCATATCAGCTCCGCCGGTGTGTCGGGACTTAGTCCCGCAGGGGTTCCTTTACATACGAAAAAATATGTTCCATTCACATGAATTTCTCTAGCTGTTCTGGAAACAAACAATTCTTACATTAGATTATTCTTTTATCCGCATAATGCTAATCAAAATTGACATTAACGGAAATTGTCTTATTATTTAGTAGAAGGGAAATAAGGGAATACACTAGGCTAAAACGGCAGTAAAATATTTAAAAACTTTTCGCTATGGTATTATCATGGCCAGAAGAAAAAACAAAAGGGATATGAAAAGGACCAGGACTTCCCGTTTGAGAAAAGTTTTTAAGTATTTTAGGAATTGAAACCAATAACAGGAATGTATCTGAAGAAAAGAAAACTTTCGACACAAATAAAAGTATGTATTTAACGAGATCTACATTTTTACTTTCTCTACCACGTACCCTCTACGTATATAGGAGGTAGAGAACGTATTCTATTCCACCCAAAATTCCATACCGAAATTACATCGAAAATACATGTTTTGAGACCCCCTAAATCTAAAAAAAATTAGAAAAACGTCAATGTGTGTATGTGCCTGTGAACAGCATAACTCAGAAACCAAAGTTTTATTCCAAAGTTAATATTTAAGTTTAATATCTTCCAACGTTTTGACACGAAGATTTTCAGAGAAGTTCCCCACCCCTACCACTCTTTAAGTGGAACACGTTTCCAAATTTTCGATTTTCTAAACAATGGCTCTAAGGATTTTGATTAAAATGTCACATATTAAAGAGGTTTAAAAGCCAAACAAAAGTATTTGGGCCGCGCCGTGGCTAGACCACTCGACTCTCACCAAGACGGCCGGGGTTCGATCCCAAGCGACCACATGTGAGATTTGTGGTGGGCAAACAAAGCGGTGCTGGGGCGGGTTTTCTCCGGGTACTCCGGTTTCCCCCGCCATCGCATTCCACCGGTACTCCATCATCATTCATGTATCATCAGTGTCACCGCCTGCGGTGCAATATGTAGTTAAAGCGGGCGTTAAACACTACAAACAATGTATTTCCTGAACATCTTGGGAATAGCTCTTGATGTCCTCTTCATTCTGAATGACTCTTGCTTAACTGGTAAACCGTAAGAGTCAAAAACACACTACACAAAAAATGTAGATCTCATTAAAACATACAATTTGTGTCATGTACCTTTCTTGTAGAACCAAAAACTTCCGAAATGGCTGCTACTAGTTACTTCATATGGTATGTCATATTTTAATTAAAATCGTTACAGCCATTTCTTATAAAATCAAAAATTTCGAATAATGATATATGAAAAGGCTAGTTTTGAAAGGGGGGGTTTCCTGAATATCTTCATGTGGCATCCTTGGAAGATACTGAACGGACTGGTATTTAACGGACTTTTCGTTTTTGAGTTATCTGTTCTGTTCACAGAAAGACGCAAACACACGCACACACGGATTCCAGGCGACCGCTAGTGGGATTTGAGGTGGACAAAGCGGCGCAGGGGCGAGTTTTCTCCGGGTACTGCGGTTTCCCATACCATCGGATTCCACCGGTGCTCCATTTTCATCCCATTATCATGAGTGTCATCGCCTACGGTGTCATATGTAGTAAAAGCGGGCGTTAAGCACCCTAAAGAAAAGCACAGACCGTTTTCTAAAAAAATTGTTTTTGATGCGAAGGTTCTCAAAACATGTCTTTCCGGTGAAATCTCGGCATCGATTTTTTCGGTGGAATACAATACCTTCTCTACCTACCATGTACCTACATTGTTCACGCGTGATAAAGTAAACATCGGCTAACATGGGTTTTTTCCTTTAAAGCACACTTAAAAGCAATCGGTCTGTGCCAGATTTGATCCCACAATATTAGAGATATCCCTGGAAGATGCTGAACTTAAATATCAGGTTTGGTTTTAACAAAGTTTTCGTTTCTTAGTTATGCTGTTCACAGACGCATGCGCACGTGAGCGCTTGGACATTTTTTGTAAAAATACCTTTTGAGTCAAGTGGCCCAGAAATGGATTTTCGGTGAAATGTTGACATCGAATTTTTTAATAGAATACAATAATTCCAATTCTGTCAATTGTATTAGAGAAAATAAACGTTATCTAAAGACATATAGATATCAAAGTTCTGACTACTGAGATTTCCCAGTTTCTTATCTACATGCCAATTAGTAATGCGAGCTGTATTCATAAAACCTGTGTAGCACAATTCTCGCTAATCATACATCTCTATTCATTACAACCCAGAATATGCCTTGTTCAAATTACAAAATCTCTTCCTATGAAGCTGTGACACTATAGAAAATTATTTTTCTAGATAAAAACATAATTTAACTAATATCGGAAGTGAACCTTGCACATTTGTTTCACTTTTCTTTCTGATTGAAGAATAATATGAATTACAACACTTCTTTTCGAAATTGCCATTCGAATTAAGGATCTCAATAAAGAACGTAATGCTGTAACTATTACGGATATGGAAACAATTTGGATAGTAATCTAAATTATACAGTTGAGACGGTTTAATGTATTTTTGGGGTCGAAAGCGACACTAATGTGAGCTTTGAGAATCTCTTCTGGAGATATGACACAACTTGGACTAATAAGAAGGCGAGGTGATTAACCAATCAGTTTGTTGTTCCCGAAAAAATTAAATTAACTACTTGCCTGTTAACGACGCTGTGAATTGTAAGGATTAATTCAGCGCTACAGGAATGCTGGAATTTTGTTCCTCAACAGTTCCTTTTCATGCCATTAACGCTACTGACATGGGGCTCTCGCTTTTAAGCATACTAAAATCCATGGGTGTGTGCTGAGTTTGAACTCGTGACCTTGAGGTCAAAAGAACTCAGCGCTACAGGAATGCTGGAATTTTGTTCTTCAACAGTTCCTTTTCATGCCATTAACTCTACTGACATGGGGCTCTCGCTTTTAAGCATACTAAAATCCATGGGTGTGTGCTGAGTTTGAACTCGTGACCTTGAGGTCAAAAGAACTCAGCGCTACAGGAATGCTGGAATTTTGTTCCTCAACAGTTCCTTTTCATGCCATTAACGCTACTGACATGGGGCTCTCGCTTTTAAGCATACTAAAATCCATGGGTGTGTGCTGAGTTTGAACTCGTGACCTTGAGGTCAAAAGAACTTGTTCGAAAGGGAACGGACTTATCAACCATTGAGGGGTTTAATTACACTTCTCAAGATTGTCGTCTGAACTCACGAGGCAAGTGTGTGTGTGTGTGTGTGTGTGTGCGTGTGTGGGTGTGGGTGTGTGTGTGTGTGTGTGTGTGTGTGTGTGTGTGTGTGTACTGGTGCATTCCATTCCTGACAATATTTCATGTACATCCATGTTTATTCCCAGTAATATTACTGCAATGATTACCAGTAGGATCTTCGCCATTTTTTTGCTTTCTTCTTTTTTGGCCAAAGCGAAATATCGAAGAACATTAAAATAAATATAAACCAAACAATCATAAGAATATTTTCTCAAGACAATACAAGTACTTAAACAACTTTTATCAAAATATTCATGCGCAGATATCGTATGAGCAAGAGCACGTTACTCAGATAAACAGAAAAATTTACGTTTCTCAATTGATGGCTACAAGAGGAAAGGTTATTATTGTGTTAAAAAACCTCACTAAAGGAGGAATGAATGAGTAGGGAGTGTATTTGGGGTATGTGAAGACTGAAGTTCGTTGGACATTTACCTGTAGACGCAAGTAGCAAATGCTCTCCGCACCGGTTTTTGAACGGAGAAGACAAAACACAATAGGACGGTAATCCCAACAGTCGTGAGCGGACAGTGGTTGTACACACCCCGCCCCTGACTCTGACGTCATCAATCTCTTTAGCGCTATTAATTTGTAATCTCTCCAACGATATTCCATTTGCACGTTCTCTAATAATAACATAATTCTGAGAAGTCTTGAACAAACGCCTTTGCTGTTCTTATCAGAATAGCATAGTAAGAAACAATAATATTGCCAGCCTAAAATTACCATTTGAATTGCTTCTCGTGGCAACTTAGATACAGTCTTTACGATAAATAGTAATTAAAATTCAAATGCATTCACTGTTTAGAGCGTATAATCTTTTACATACAATAATAGCTCGATCAAAAATAAAAAAAATATCAAAGCAACTATTGATATACTCGTATTTACATATAAAATCTGTGTGCCACTTTGTGCATTAGTTTGTGTGTGGGTGTGTCTGTATGTGTGTAAAAAGGAGTACCATGAAATCAAACAGCTAATTGGTGAACTTTCAGGTCATATTGGGCATTTATTATAATTTAATTTTTCCCAAATTTTAGAATAGCAAACCGTGCAACTAGATGTAAAATCATTCACAGCTAAGGTGTGAACATCTATAACAGCCAATTTACAGTAGAAAAAATGTAGCCACATATGTATATTCAGGATTCAATAGGAAATAAGCAAGTTAATACATACATAACTAAAACCAGCAAATTAATACACACACTATAGTGGTAACTAATATTTTACCATTTACATTATGTATCTACAATGTTAAATATTGAGAAGGATAGCATTAAGCACAGATATATTAACAAAGCCAATCAAGCAATTAACTAAGTCATCAATTCTTGACGGTGACTTCAATGGTCACAATAACATGTGGGGTTGTAGATCTAACGATACAAGAATCCTCATTACTAGAAGTTTTATTGAACAAAACCACCTTGTGGTTCTAAACACTGATGATCCAGCACATCCTCGTTTGCCTCACAAGCCCTTATTGTTTTATCGTTGAGTATCCCGGCTATAATCCACTCATTTGAAAGGAACACTTTGAGGAGCTATAGGAGTGAACATGTTCCATTAATTTTAAAAACATACACCACAAGAACCATACTTCAAACTTTTAAATTTGACTACAAAAAAAACTGGTTTGGAGGAATTTTAAACCGTATAAATAAAAAGATGAAAGTCTTAATACCCACCTGGGAGCTTCAAAAAATTTAGTTAATGAATTAGTGGAATCTTTCTCTAATTGCATAAGAGAAGCTACAAAAAAATAGCATAATCCATGATAACGCTTAGCATAAATAACAGAGCAGTTCCCTGGTGGGACGTAACCTATAGGAAGACATTTAAAGTTAAAAATATTGCACTCAAAAATATAAAAGACACTCTAACCTTACAAAATAATTAATTATCAGAATCTTGGATCTGCAGCAAGTGAATAAATAAAAGAAAGCAAACGTTTATCATGGCTTAATAGTATATTTATACTAAACTTTCAAACACAAATTCCTAACGTTTTGAATATAATTAAATGAATTCAAGGAAGCAAAGTCCAGAAAACAAAAGATTATCAATTATGCTCCAAGAAGCAAATCTACGAGTAAACCCTTTCTCTGATTCTTCCAGTGATACAAACTATAGCTACGAAAAGAAAATATAACACAAGATCACGAAGACTATAAACACTATTTTAATGAATCACTTATAATGTATGAATTAAATACTGCAATAGAAAACAGCGTTAGCTGTACTTACCCTGGGCCAAACAATATCTTCTATGAAGTATCAAACCAAATCCTGAACAGAATTTAAAATTATCTTCTACAAATGTACAACTATAACTGGATCAATAAATCTTTTCCAGACAGTGGCGAAAAGCAATAATTTATAGTACCATTACTGAAACCTGGCAGATACAAAGCAAACCCACGGAGTTATCGACCAATTTGATTAACATGCACAGTGAGCAAATTATTGGAAAAAATTATTAGTTGTAGGTTAACGTGGACCAACGAGCATGATGGAGTTCCATCAGTTCCATTCTACTACTGATAAATTAATTGTACCGCAATCTGAAATAATCGCCCTCCGTGTTATAGTGGTTACCATGCTAACTTCATATACACAAGGTCCCGGATTCTAACCCGGCAGATGATAATAGATTTTTTCCGGAGTAAAAATCCCTAGCATGGCTTCCTTCGGAAGGGAAGTAAAGCCGTTGGTCGCGTGTCGTGCATTTACGGCACGTAAAAGAACCTGATAGAGGGGCTTCTGAGCAAAATTAAGCGCTCTTTCACACACAGTATAGAATGGGACGTTGATTAAGCGGCGTCCATTTACATTCTTTTTAAATCTGAAATAAGAGATGCGTTTATTAGTGGTCATCACTCAATTGTAAACTTAAATCAGGCATCACCAACTCGCTAGATGTTGTGCCCACGGCTATACAATAGTATCTACTAATAAAGCTTCTACCTTAAAACTTCCAAATTGTTACTCAGTATTTTCCTGTGCACTATATGCAATCAAACATGCCATGCTACATACAACGTTCAGATAACAACCACGACTTCTATAAAGGCATGCACTATAGCTAAATTGATTCAAGACATACAGATTCTACACCACAATTTGAAAACCCAGGGTAAGGAAAAAAACTTCATATGGGAGGGATATATCTGGTAATGAGGACGCTGACAGCGAAGCCAAAATCACAAAGAACCTAGTTTCAATCTCTCATATCCCTCTTCCTCTCCGAGACCTTGCGTAAGCCACAGTCACCAAAATTAAAACAAATGGATAAATCATTGGAAAAACACATCATCCAGCAAACTACATGAAATATGAAGCCCTATTCTGTAATGTTTTGTAACCGCGTAAAATATTGTAAACCCCGCTAATTATTTGTTGTGCACTATTGAGCATTCTGTAACTTCCTATCGAAACAAAATTTTGGATAGATAGAGTCAGACTGCAAAATGAAATGCCATAGACGGGATGTGAATCTCCCGGCCTCTGGCCGGTTGCTCTAACCACTTAGCTATAACAGCAAAATTCCGCAAACCATTAAATTCCCTGACTCCTGTGTGCGGCTTGAAGTGAAAAAACAATTAAAGCACATTTTGTTAAGAATAAATATTTGTTTCTGGAATGCAACAAATGCCAAAATCCTGTTGCTGATGCTTTTGTTTCGGCACTGAATCATATAGACGACATTTTAATTCTGCAATGAAAGGAAATTATAACGTATAAAGGTCGGTGCACAATACATTGAATTATTGTAATGTATGATCTAATAGTTCAAACAACGCTTGTACACTACGATCCGCACTTACGTCATAAAAACCTGAAAATTGCTCCACTAATTTCCCATTTGAAATTATAAACCTCACAACAATAGAACACTAGCAATTTTGAGAGATATCGGTTGTATCGTCAACTTGTGCGGAAAAAATGTCAGTTTCATTTAGCTCTTTGCGTATTTATTCATATATGCATGTTGGAATACATTCAATTATTTCATTCTGAATTATTTGAATAGCGATTTGATTCTGTCATTATGATTCTTAATTTCATCAGAACATACAGATAGCAATGAGGACGCTGACAGCGAAGCCAAAATCACAAAGAACCCAGTTTCAATCTCTCATATCCCTCTTCCTCTCCGAGACCTTGCGTAAGCCACAGTCACCAAAATTAAAACAAATGGATAAATCATTGGAAAAACACATCATCCAGCAAACTACATGAAATATGAAGCCCTATTCTGTAATGTTTTGTAGCCGCGTAAAATATTGTAAACCCCGCTAATTATTTGTTGTGCACTATTGAGCATTCTGTAACTTCCTATCGAAACAAAATTTTGGATAGATAGAGTCAGACTGCAAAATGAAATGCCATAGACGGGATGTGAATCTCCCGGCCTCTGGCCGGTTGCTCTAACCACTTAGCTATAACAGCAACATTCCGCAAACCATTAAATTCCCTGACTCCTGTGTGCGGCTTGAAGTGAAAAAACAATTAAAGTACATTTTGTTAAGAATAAATATTTGTTTCTGGAATGCAACAAATGCCAAAATCCTGTTGCTGATGCTTTTGTTTCGGCACTGAATCATATAGACCACATTTTAATGCTGCAATGAAAGGAAATTATAACGTATAAAGGTCGGTGCACAATACATGGAATTATTGTAATGTATGATCTAATAGTTCAAACAACGCTTGTAGACTACGATCCGCACTTACGTCATAAAAACCTGAAAATTGCTCCACTAATTTCCCATTTGAAATTATAAACCTCACAACAATAGAACACTGGCAATTTTGAGAGATATCGGTTGTATCGTCAACTTGTGCGGAAAAAATGTCAGTTTCATTTAGCTCTTTGCGTATTTATTCATATATGCATGTTGGAATACATTCAATTATTTCATTCTGAATTATTTGAATAGCGATTTGATTCTGTCATTATGATTCTTAATTTCATCAGAACATACAGATAGCAGCGTGTTACGTTGTTCTTTGAAATTACCGAGATTTGATGAAACGCTCTCATCATATCCTGGAAATAATAACTCTTTTTTCTTAAAAATAAAGCAGCCTTAATAATAAGTGTCATAAAGATCCTATTTAAACTCACATTTTCATTAAATATTTTAATGTTTAGCACAGTTGATTCCGTTAACGCATCGCGAATTGAGTACAAGCTCCTCTCGACATGCATCAGTTGTAATACACGTTTTAAATGTTCTCTGGAATCTGCATGTGTATGAAAAGCTCGTGTTGAGTTCACAAAATTTCCAAATCCTGTAGTATTCCAATCGTTTTTCTTTACTCCTAGTAAAATACAGGTCCAACAGAAAAGTATATGTAGGAAAATACTACTGTATAACCATGTGTATCCTCCATATCACGTATTTTTAAAATGTAGCTCATAAGACTGCCCTGATTTTCTTTGTTTTTAGCAGAAACTGATAAACGGGGAGTAGGTCGATTGAATGTTAAGAGGTCATATTTATGTTGTTCCCGCCATACTGAGAATGGCGTTCCTAACCCACTGCAAATCAAGTCGTTTTCTGGATTCATTAATACCTATAAAAACCTCCGAAAATTTGAACTGAAATTAATTTAACTAAATATTAGGAATGACCTAATTAATGTCCTCATACAAAAACATATCCAAATTTAAATCCTTCAGACAATTACACGCACACTACAACATCCAGCAAAGTTAAAACTGAGTTCTTAAAATCTGAAAGGAAAGTTCCGTAGCATAGCAGGTTTATGAAGAGCAACCCTGAGTGATCTTCCAACAGGAAAAGAAAACAGTGCCTTACCATGGCAACCGGGTGGAATAGCCATATACAAACGCGTTTGAAACAGGGCGGAAATACGAGCATTTTAGTCAGAGGTATTTGCTCTTCTTTCTTGAACGAGGGAGTGAGAGAAAGAGAGGGAGAAAAGGGACAACCATAACGGTCAGCAACAGAAGCACGGCGCGTTCCTACCACTTCTTTAGAGATTTCGGACAGGGTATTGTGTGAATTAGTAATACAAGATACAAATGTGTAACTTTGTATTTCGATTAAAAATTTTGGCGAAGAGCCACTTCACTCACTTCACCTGGCGAGCCGCCCATGGGTTTTAACCACACATTCTAGATTATACAGCATAGTTTTGACCATATGTCTTAGGCTATGCAAATTTCATTGCTGCTTCGGTTTAGCTTTTCAGAAAATGAGGCCAAAAGGGCACTATGGATGGAAGCAGTGAGGAGGGAAAATTGGCTTCCATCAAAATATACAAGAACTCTGCACCCTTGGCATGGGATATGTTCGATCATTACATTATAAGGGTTATTTTAAAGAAGCATGCAGTTCCCACAGTTTTCAATGCTTATTTATCTTATTTGCAAAAACTGAATTGTTTTTCGAAGGTTTTTCTTATAACAAGAGTCACTAAAACTTTTAAATAATAAAAATCTAATAATAGAAATTGAAATGGCGCTACGTTTTGTCGTAATAGTTTTATGGTATTTAACGCCCGCTTTTTGTCCTTATAGTGTTGTGGAATAACTAGCCATGAAAAATATGCTTATAAGAAACAGTTTAATGCATTCTCTAACCAAATGCTTTGACATTACTTGGATAAGCAGCTAAATATGACATCATTTGTTTATTTATAGAACAAAGAAGACCAGCTCCTAATGATAGAATACCTACAGATTTCCAATGCAGTCAATCATTAATCACCTATTGTTTATATTTATGAGGAATGACATTGAAAATACATGCCGTTCATGATTTGCTAGGTTTGAACCTTATCAAATGCCTTGAACATCATGGTACCGAGTTTGAATGTTTGGACAACCATCGCTCCCGACTTATAAATAATGTTGTGGACACTTTCTTTGCAACAAGAGCTTAGCATTATGCGAAGTCCTTCATTGAGCGATGTTCTTCAAAACATATGAACAAAAAATTATTCTGTTTGAAGGACAATAAGTAAAGCTACAATTAGCTTAGATCGTGTTTTTTTTTTCTTTTTAATTTTATGCAATGACATGTAGTCATTAAAGTTGTATGCAATATATATAATGGTCAGTGCTATTTGTATGCATACACATGCCTATTTTGTGCGCTTGTACATTGTACGTACAAAACCCAATTCATCTGCGTAAATATTGCAAATTATATTCAGTCGCTAATATGTTTTGCTTTATGTATAGGGCATTGTTTGAAGACTATGTACTATATCTAATGTATACTATTTTATATTTTATTTGCTCCACATAGAATACCCTAGAAATGTAAGATGTATTTCCATTATTACTTATAAATATATATATATATAAAATTATGTTCCTGGACACAGCATCTATTTAAAGGTATAAAATAATAAAAATCCAGATACCTAAGCAGGTCTGTTATTGCAAAAGTCAGTTCCTTTCCTGATTACTAAGCAAATATGTAATAATAATAATAATAATAATAATAATAATAATAATAATAATAATAATAACAACAACAATATAGACCTGTACCAGTTTCATGAATCATTAATCATTTCAATATACAATATTTATAATTCATCTAATCTGTACAAGAATTTCTGTATGAGAAATATTTGGTAATGTTGTCGAATAAAGGTCTGTTGTACGCGTAACGTCAGGCAGCCAACCTTTGCATTTGAAACGTGCAATGATCTGCGTAATGGAGCATATATAGTTGGTATTGCGAAAAGGAGAGAAGGCAGCGACACCGTAGTAAGTCTGGAAAGTATGAAATACGTAATTAACAGTGTGGGAAAACACTGTTTTTTCGGTGTTGGTACAACAGTAATGGAAGTGATTGCATAGTGTAGTGGATAACTGCTGAAATATGTAATGAAACTACCGCATTTTCCCCCAAAACTGGACCCACATCCTTCTTTCCTCATAAAGTAATATTTATGCTTCTTCCGAATCTGTTTTTTTTTTTTTTTTTTTTTTCCCCTTTACGCACACTATTTCTACACCTTTCTTTATTTTCCGCTATGTCAAAACAGTATTCTTTAAGGCTAACAATAACATAACTAAAGAGCAAATAGATCTGGTTGGGCAGGCAGTTATTCTTAAAACTAATAATAATAATAATTTTATTTACTAGTAATGCTGCTATGTTCTCGTTAAAAAGAAACAAAGTAGCTGGCATGTTGTTATTTGACAGTAGGTTTGTGTGTTACATTTCCCCATTTAATCCAAAATATTGCTTGATACAATGTATTAAGAGCACCGTAACTGCAGTATGACGGTGACGGGGCTATCTTCGTATTCTGATGAAATCACCTTTAGCTAGCTCATGTAGCACATAACCTCAAATAACCAACTTCTGTAATTGGTAGGTAAATCTAAAAGTATACTATCTAGGTCCGTCATTACTCCACCATTTTCAGAATCCAAGAAGGGTTATTGGTTAATGCGCATAGTTTATAATTTGTTAATTTTAAAGAATCACGACAATCAAATATATTTTATACGTGAAACAAGTATGTTTTTATTTCTTTGTTTAAACGATGTGACCAAGAGA
The DNA here is from genome assembly GCA_030762935.1 of Hymenopus coronatus. Classification (NCBI taxonomy): domain Eukaryota; kingdom Metazoa; phylum Arthropoda; class Insecta; order Mantodea; family Hymenopodidae; genus Hymenopus; species Hymenopus coronatus. Next base: position 423,821,187 of record CM060900.1, read on the forward strand.
ACGATAGTTAATACATAAAAATATATTTTATGTTCTATGTTATCTTGCGTCATCCATAACCAGGTGCATTCCCTTAGCATCGAACAGGCAAGAAAAATAGAGTATACTACTGCCGTTTAATAATAAATAACCGTACTGCTACTGCCATCTAGCGGATATTAATCGGTTGCGTTCCCTTGGCATTGCCTACTCATTTTTACAGTGCATTTCAATTTCTAAAGTTGGTATGCATTTGCGACGTTGCGCAGTAAACAGACCCTTAATCGGCAACATTACCAAATATTTTAATATCGTTTTAAATATTTTTCCTGTGTAAGTTTTAATATCACCAAATGGTTTATTGAACAATATATTACCCACCGTAAGGGAATCTTTTACAGTGGGTATTTATTAACATTTTCGCTGTAATGGACTTTTGTGTTTTGGAATTATATACATGAACAGTGTGACTTACTTGCCACAAACCTAATTACGTTATACATGTACTGTGATATAAACGTTAATATCTCAGCATTTTCAAAGAACTGTCTACAAGATTCACTATTTCCAAAACATATAAATAGTAGAGAATTAGAATTTATGGTGATTCAATGTAGTGGATACGCAAATTAATCATGTAGTATGAAATACATGCAGTACATGTGACTGCTTTGAAAAAACAAAGTTCAATAAATACACAAAAATTAAGAATTATAAATAATTCAAAGGCAAATCCATACCCATTTTATTATATAAGATATATTTAGTATATTACGCAAGATGCCTAATATAATTAGAGTACCAAGAAATGGACGTCAGGCATTACATTAATATATACAATTTTAGTATAATAGATTTATTGTGCTTTTAGCACAGATGTGGGTTATTTTCATTTATAAACTACTTTCCAAACACATAAATGGAATGATGAGATCTTTGAAGTTTGGTTTTGTGTTGATTAAATTGAATAAAGAAGTCTTGCTTGTGGGTGCGGTAACATAATTTGGTTAGCACGCCACCCGGATTTCAATTAATTTGTAAGTTCTGTTTTATCTGTATGTTCCATTATGTTAAGAAATTGTATTAAATGGTTCTGTTGTAATATTAAAGGATGTCGATCCATATTTTAAGCAATGTTAATCCTGGGAGACTCCTAAACTGCACGGTACGCAGTTATCATTGTTTCTAACGCAAGCCGATATTTTTAAGTACAGAGAGCGTGATCATTGGCTTCAGCTGTCTTGAATGTATAATGGGAGCACGGTATTCTCTCCTACCTGGGTCATAGGAAGTCAGTGGTTCTGTGGTTCTTAACATGACCTTTCAAGTCTTGCTCCGGTCTAGAAACGCAACGCGTGCTGAGATAACAGGGCGGAAATGCTGGCGTTTGCTGAAACAACACTTGCGCCCACCCGCCATCTTGTGGCACTATACACTACCAAACTTATACACCATGCGTTACATCTCAAATTAATAAATTTTTCCAAGTTTTTTAAAGTGATGAACAAAGGACAATGGGAGCGGAAGAGATCTGTATTTGAAGGAATATTTAATACAATCACATTTTTTGGCCTGTCAGAAGCTATTATTATAGATTGTTATTATTGCAGTAAATATCTCGCCAAAATCATAACTTTATTTTGTTTCAGTTTCTTGGTTTAATGTAACAAAAGGCTGTATCAGATCTTACAGCATTGATTTAAAGCTTTATTAGAATATGTTATATTAATCTAGAATTGCAGTCGAGGAATATTGCAATAATTACCATTGCATTTCAATGCCCAAGTCTACATTACCTATAATTGTATTTCCTGAATATTTTATATGTTCTTTCAAAAACATTTCAACAATAGTAAGACACACAATTTCTGGAAATAGAAGGGATAAGCAGTAAACACATGAGGAATAGCTCCTTCTCGTAGTCTCCTGGTTTGCCCTGTCCAAATCGTAGAATGTAAAGTGCTGTGAGTACACAGCAGAAGCCGGAGTACGTTGTCAACTTTGCCTGCGAATTGACTTTACTCAAGCATCTCTAAGGTCTTTCCGAATTGGAAATCTAAAATTAACGAAAATACAGAATCGTTCTGTTGATAATGTATTACGTTTTTCACTAAGTATACCACCGAAAAATAACTTGAATAAGTACACTAACCTGTGTATTGAAACCTTTCCTTTTCCTTTCTATTTTTGCTTCTGCTATTCGAGAAACTGTAACCAAACACCACACAATATTGTCAGTTATACCGGTTTAAAACTTACAGACTAAATTATCTGCTTAATTGAACATTCAACATCACAAAATCTTATTTTTGTGTACAAATTTAGCCCACACAAGCGTGCTCGTCTCAAAAGTGTGCTGACTAAATATGGCGGCTGCTCGAAGATCCTGCTTCATCAACCACAATGCATAAGGATAGGGCCTTACCAATCTAAAATATCTCTCTCACTCTCTCTCTCTCTGTATATATATATCCAGATCTTCTTCTACCTGTCCATTTTTCTCCCAATAATAATGATCCACTTTTTTACATACATGCGTTTAGCCAGTTGTCAGCAATAACTTTTACACGGCATTGTGAAATAGATTTTCAACGTCAGAAGATTTGAAAAATGTGTTGTGTTTTGCAACATCCTGGGCTTGCAACGTTTCGTCTTTCAATTGTTTAGCTAATGCTTTATATCTGTTAAAATGCCAATCTGACTTCTTCCGTTTATGAAACGCGCGCCTAGACTTTCGTTTAAGTATTCTGATGGATCTTGTATAATATTCTGGATCATTATTTTGTTTGATAACTTTGTATGGAACGTATTTCTTTATTGATTCCGAAATAAGTATTTTGAAATTATCCCATGCTGCATCTACATTTGTTGCAGATTTTACAAACAGGCCAAATTGCTTTTTGAGAAAAGTCTGAATTCCATCTGCGTCTGCTCTGCAGAAGTTAAAACTAATAATTTCCTCTCCTTCAAACCGGTTTCGCACCTTCCAGTTTATGTCTAATTGTACACAGCTGTAGTCACTTATACCTGGAAAAACCTCACATGCGCTAAACAATGACTCAGGTCTGCATAGAAACACGTCCAGTACAGCCGATTTCCGGGTATCTGTTTTGACTACCTGCGAAAACCCATGATCCCAAACCAGAAGGTTAACAACACATTGAGCTTCGCCTCCTAATAACTGCCCATTCCAGTTTACATTTGGCAAATTTAGATCTCCTGCTAAAATAACATTTTTTCCCGTTTCCGAAGAAATTTTTTCCACTAGTTTATGAAGAGTTTTAAAGTTAGTTTCGCCAGGTGGTCTGTAACACGCTATTAATGTAATGTTATTTGCTTCGTTTTCGTGATCGATAATTTCAATGGCCATCATTTCTACGTCTTCTTCCACCCACAATATCTTACTGCTTAACTCTAACTTGGTACAAATAAAAATTCCCCCTCCCCTTCCTTCCCTGTCCCTCCTAAACAGCCTGTAATCTGATCTAAATATCTCCTCGTCATTAATATCAACACTGAGCCATGACTCCGTACCTATAATCACACTTGGGTTACTTATTTCCATTAAATTCCAAAATTCTAATGTTTTGTTTATGATGCTTCGGCAATTTACCTGTAACAGCCTTAATGAATGTGCCCCTTCCTGAGAATCGTCGCTTCCCCGAAGCCGTTGTCAGTGCTGCCCGCTGACACCGCTCCACTCGGATACCCTCGCGAACAATGCTGCCAACTTTGAAGTTCCTCTTCTGTTTAAGTGAACACCATCCCGTCCATAGTCCCAGTCGTCAATCCACGAATTTGAGTCCACAAACTGTACATCCAGTCGTTCAGCCACCCACGAAAACGCGTCGTTTACCTGCATTACCTTCCTCCAGTTGATATCGCGTCGCCTCAAAACTCCACTGATGACCATGTTTGCTGAGGGAAACAGTGCCTTTGTCTTCTTAACTAAATCATACATGTCTCTCACCACATAGTCAGAACTCCTTCGTAGGTCATTACTTCCAACGTGTAATACGATGGTCCGGTAGTTGCTTTCTTCCTCCTCTCGCTTCTTCTCAATTTCCCTCAGAAGGCCGTCAGTGTTATGCCAGGATAGCAAGCTACCTTCGCATTTGTAGTTAGTTAGTTTTTCAACAAGATATATTTTTCAACATTAAAAATTCTCCTAGTGTATCAGTTTGGTAAACTGACCTCAAAATGTGTCCAGATTTAGTAAAATGACATATAATTAATATTCGGTATGTATTTTGGAAATCATTAGCCACTTAAAACAAAATTTGGTTTCAAAGGCTAAGAAAACCTAATATATCTATAAACAAGGTAAGCGCAGTGCTCATATAAAAATATTTGATAGTGTAAAAGTGTGTAATCTATTAAAATCGACACCGACTAGTCACATATGTGGTATACATCAAACAAAACTTGCAATCGCAAAATCTTATAGAAATATGACGTGTTCCATTCACATGACTTTCTAAATATATCTGTAACAAATTATTGTTAAAAAGCTTATTCTTCTATCTACTTCATGATAATCGAGATAAACATTACCAGAAATTTTCCTTATTACTTGCTTCCCTGTAAGTAGAAGGGAAAGAATCCAATGAGTTCCATTCACATGGTGTACTCTAGCCATTCGGTAAATAAACCTTTTGTTCAAAGCATTAATCTGTTTTCTACATCATGCTAATCAAGATAAGCATAAGCAGAATTAGTCTTATTACTAGCTTCCTTGTAAGTAGAAGGGAAGTAAGAAAATGCAAAGGCTATACGATACTCTCATCCTTTAAAAACCGGTCGCTATGTGAAATAATTATTGAAATTCCATCTCTTTGCTTATCAGGAGCAAACAAACGAGAAACGTGAAGAAAGATGTATTCCGTTCCAGAAAAGTTTATGTGCCTTAAAATTGAAAAAATAATACGTAGTATCTCGAAAATCATTAAATCTAAAAAAAAAAAAAAAAAAAAAAAAAAAAAAATAGTATATGACATAAACTGTATTTTAATGAGATCTACTTTGTTTGTGTAGTAAGTTTTTGTACATCCATTACGGTTTTCCAGTTTTTCCAGTTAAGTCATTTTTGAGAAAATCAAAATGTTCGAAAAACATTCCATTAAAGGGTAGTTTTGGGCTGGTAGATTTTCTTGAACATCTTAGTGTCGCATTTTTGGAAGATACCAAACTTAAATACCAATATTGGTATTTAACGGTCTTTTCGTTTTTCAGCTATTCTGCCCCCCATAACCGGACCTTTTTCTAATTTTTTTTTACTTAAGGGGGTCCCAAAAAACACGTATTTCCGATGAAATCTTGCTATCGTATTTTCGGGTGCATATAATACCTTCCCTATACACTATGTACATGGTATGTGTAGAGAAAGTAAAAAAAAAAAAAAAGCTTAGTATATTTTCACATATAACATAATATAAAGCATCCTATAAGTTAAAAGTGCATTAATCAAATGATCCAAATTTCCACTAGCATTATTAATACCAGCATGTTCATAAGCAAGTTCTCGGATACTAGTTATCGCCACTCGAGTGATGCTCGTAGTGCTCCCTGGTTGTTCTCGAACAATGAATTCAATTAAAATGATGGACAAAAGTATGACACCTTATTCTCAAAATTTTGAACTTTCTATTCCAGACTATCGTTACATGTGTTATGCATTTTAATTCGTAATTGTTTATTCAATTAAATTGAGAACAAAATGTTCAGAAATGTAGTACGAGTATAGTAATTTGATTATTTGTGGATAAAAATTATTTTCAAGAATTACGATTGAAATATTAATATAATATTATTACGGAATATATTGATAGATTCTGTTCAAAACAATCGCAATATTTTAAGATTCTGCAAATATAAACATTTGGTTCACAAAGTAACCTTTCCCAGAAATGTGGCATTTCGTGCGTTGTGTTTGGTGGTGTGCGTGCGCGCGAGTATGTATATATAAATACAAAAACACTGTGTTATCAGTATTACATAATTAACATGCTAGTCTTTGGCTCCCAAGGTCGCGGATTCAAACCCTGTGGAGGACGGTGGATTTTTTTTTTTTAGTAATACTTAGCATGTTTCAAATTACTGTTGTCGCTACTAGGTGTACTTAGGTTCGCCCTGGTATGTCACTTTTGATCGGTGGATGTGATTTAATAATTACAATCATCTGGATAACGACGTATTTAGGGCGAGGGTTAGACCAGTCGCCTCTCACCAAGACGGCTTGGGTTCGATCCCAGGCAACCACATGTAAGATTTTTGGTGGAAAAAGCGGCGAAATAACGGGTTTTCTCCGGTTTTCCGCGCCATCGCATTCCATTGGTACTCGACCTTCATTTCATGTGTCATCGCCTGCAGTGCCATATGCAGTAAAAGCGGGCGTTCAACAGCATAAATAAAACAACCTATTGAAACATGCTCATTTGTGATAACTGCACAGAAAGTATTCACTCTTTAGTGAATATTTTCAGACTACAACATATTTCATGAGCAGCTGCTTTGGAAAACGGAAAATATGATTGCAAATGAAATTGAAAATTGAAATGCGTTCTATATTTTCACAAAAATGTATTGACTGCGCTTTTAGAACATTTGACTATCGCTTTCACCTAGCATATTTCCTTATTTCCCTTCTACCAAAAAGGAACTAAATAATAAGACCATTCTGCTAATATTTATCTCGATTAGCATGAAGTAATTAAAGAATAAATGGTTATATCGTGGCTTTGACTTGAAAAACAACTGCTGTTTTTTTTTCTCGCTGGACTGTAGGACCAATTTTTTAAATTTTAAACTATTATAAAAAATTACACACACATTCACTCCCACAGTCATACTTCATACTCTGTGGGGGGATAGGGAATGATTCTGGTTAAAGAATAATTCCCTGCCCCAGCTGGGAATCAAATCCGGTACCTCTGGGTCGAGAAGATAGAACGCTGACCACTGCACTGCAGAAACAATCGTTTTGCTGTGTATGTGTGGACGCTATGCTGCAGGAATTCTAAAGCTAATGATGACAAGAAACAATTCATTTGAATAAGACAGGTTAATAAATTATTTTAAGGCGGTATTTAAGCACGAACGTATTTAATTTTAATTTGATACAGTCATCGCGTGTTTACACGCTCCTTAGTAAGTGTTAATGGAAAGTTTAAACTTTATTATTCCATAGGTCTTTTAAAATCCGACAATTCCTTTGCAAAATAAAAGTATTCATGGGTCAGCAAGAGAAACGTTGGTTAAAATATGTCTTACTCTTAAAATAAATCTGGAGGCATCTTGTTGGGGACTTTTACTGCCATACATTCAAAATTAGTGATTGAGTTTGTTGATCTGTTAAGGCACATTAATTACAGTTTTTGAATTGGACAGATGACTGCTACTAAAGTGTACTAATGATAGTATAACAAATTGTTATTATTGACCACTTGCATAACATTTAGTATAATAATGCATTATTTTCATTGTTGGTCGTCTCCTTAGCGCTTACCAAGCGGGAGACCTGGGTTCGATCCCCAGTACCACCGTGGGGATTTTCCCCCCGCTGGGAGACCTGGCCCGGGGTGCACTCAGCCTCGTCAGGTCCCTGGGGGGCCAATTGAGGAACTACTTGATGGAAAAGTAGCTACTCCAGGTCATGAGGACCGCATTAACCGGCCGGGGGGGGGCTCGAGGAGCTGACCACGTCTCACCCTCCAATACTGCACCCCATCCATGACGTCTGTAGTGAACTGGGATGGGGGACGCAGCGGCCGGGCGGTAGGCCAAGGTTCCCCGTGAGCTGCCGTGCCATGGAGTTATTATGTTTATTGTTAAACTCATATTAACAGGATATTATATATAATTAGGTAAGCTCTACGTTATACGATATGCTGTTCTTGAAAATCCGTACAATACAAGCGTTACATAAGAATTTAGTTCCAATTTCTAATATCGTTGTTCATTTGTTGCACTAACCAATTACATATTTTACATTTCATTCTAACACGACATACAATTAAATCTGATCACGTATATATAACAATTGTATGGAAATCATTCGTTATCTTTCGGATGGTGAAATATTCATGGATTTACTTGATAATATATTCTCATATTCCATCCTGGCTTTGGGAGGAGGAGCCAGGAGCCAGGAGCCAGGAGCAGGAAATAGTCGCCCGAGTGTACTCGGGCGGGGACAAATCACCACGGTACCTATCCGCTTTTCTCGCGGATTTACCCGTGTGATATGTAACTCGTAGGGTGTTTATCAACGTGCTCTACCCGCTCTACGCTCTGCCCCGCCAAGTACAAAGATTATGAATGACCTTTAAGTAAGAGCACCAATCAGATTTAGGTAAAACTATTCTCAAGAGGAGATCTCAATTCAGTTCGGTGCATTTGCACCTATCCGAGACCCGATTGCAGTGCTCTGTGCATTTTCTCATCCGAGTGAAGGATTCGGATACAACCTATATATTTCGAATACTCACATCACTATGCCATAACATACTTATTCATACATTGTAATAAATATCCCGCTTTCCCTGCATTCTGTAAAATACTCAAGATATTATAAAACAAAATGGCATATTATATTTTAACATTATTCTACGTTTATCGTAAATTATTGAGACATGTTATTACGACGTGATCAGCTACGGAGCTTGCCCTCACGTGCACCATGGAAGCGAATTCGTGTTCGAGTGAAATCGTAAATCACAAATTTATATTAAGTATAGTATTTCTTATAATAGATATGTTATATGTGATGAACGCAAATAGGCTTGGCTTTTAGGTACGACGGTAATGCAAATGTTACTTGGCTAAAACAAAAAGTTCCATATGTCTGAACCAGGGCCGGTCCCCATGGCCGCGCTCGCTAAGGCGTCTCGCTTTGGTGCTTCGTGGGCAGAGGATCGTGGGTTCGAGTCCCGCCTTGGGCATGGGTGGTATATGTTTGTGCAATGTGCATAGGTTTGTGTAAAAGGAACAGTAAAACCAGTAATCATACAGGGGGGAATGTAAATAGAGGATACAGCGCCTGAGTCCTGACCAGACTCGGTTATGTCTATAAAACAAAACAAACAAACAAAAAACGCGATAGCGATACTATTGCTGTTCCTGAGCGCACGTGAAGTGTACGTGTACACTAATCCAATAGCATGCGGAAGGCAGATCTCACCACTGAACGCGGATATGTGTTCCAAACATGTTCAATGAAAGGTTTGTGGCCTCTCATCTAGACGGCCCGGGTTCGATCTCAAGCGACCGCATGTGAGATTTGTGGTGGACAAAGCGGCGCTGGGGCGGGTTTTCTCCGGGTTCTCCGGTTTCCCCCGCCATCGCATTCCACCGGTGTCCATCTCCATTCATGTATCATCAGTGGCGCCGCCTATGGTGCCATAAGTAGATAAAGCGGGCGTTAAACACTACCAAAAAAATGAAAGGTTTAGTTAATTTTATAATGTTAGCAATGTAGACTCGAGGTATTGGTATACCCAGTGAGATTCACAGATTTCAAAAAATGAGCTTTCATGTCGAATGGATGCAATATTCTTTGATATTATTTTTAAGAGTAGTCCAAATTTATTTCACTAAATTGGTCTACTCAATGGGCGATTGCAACTACTATACCATTATTGCTTCTTTTCCTTACAAATACGACATAAGAAACGTATGATAAAACAGTTAGGAAGTTTATAACCAACTTAAAATCTATTCCCAACATTTGTATTTTCTGACTTCGAACACAAAATGCAAATTTATGTGCACAAGGATTTTCTTTTCATCATTATTAAAGGATGTCATTTTCACTTATCCCAGAACAGACGGGAAAAAATTCAGAAATCCCATTTAATCATAGAATACAACATTGAATAATCTGAAATCGGCAAATTTTTGGGTACCACTGCTGAAACCGAAGAAGCTGATAATTTAATTGCAGAAGACTTTGTTTATGAGATGCCAATAAATAAGCGAGCTGAAGCTTTTTGCGATTATGTGTTCAAAAACCACATAAGCAGTGGCGGTCCTTAATCATAAAGGACTATCTCACTGCAATTTCCGCACGAACTGCCAAAAACTGCGAATCGTTCCATCAAAATCATAATATTATTTTACTTACCCCACCTTCACATATTCCAACTGACTGAGATAATAAAACACATTCACTGTGACAATTACGTTATGGCAAGGTCACAAACTGTCATTAAAAGGAAGAAAATAGGAATAAAGAGCATTCTTGATATAGCAAATCTTTATCTATTAGATAATCAAAGTGTACGGTGCATACAACTGTGTACACGTAGCCTTTTAAACGTATCCTAAAGTAATTTGTTAATTTTAGTTTAAAATGTAGCATTAGCTCTGCTTCCAAGAAATTGCAGTCTAACCTAGCGTCTTTAATAAATGACATTTCACAAAGATATATACAACTGTGGACATAGAACGCATTCATCAAATTGTAGAATGAAAACCCGGACTGACGATTCTAACAATTGTCAGTGATAAAGGCGACAGGATTGTCATTCAACTAACGTGGTGATACCTATAAACGCCGAAATTGATCAAACTTGGTTTCAGGAAAGATTGTTAAAACTTGAAGAGTCATCTTTAATTGTTATAAACAATGCCCCATAGAATACCTGTGGACTGAACCGTATGCCAATTTTATCCTGGAAGAAAAATGACATCTGCAATACTGAACAAAAAAATCTGATGTGTACCATTCACATGACTTTCTCCATATCCCTGCAACAAATAATTCTTAAAAAGCTTATACTTCTATTTACTTTATGCTAATCAGAAAAAAATAAACAGAAATAGTCTAATTACGTGCTTCCTTGTCAGTAGAAGCGAAATAAGGGACAACTGTAGGTTAAACTCATAGTCATAAGCTGGTTGCTATGTGAACGAAGTTCCTTTGTCTATATGGATAGGAGTTGACAAGTTCCTGTATGAGAAAAGTATACGTTTTTCATAGCAGAAACCAAAAATAAGGAATGTCACAAAAACGACGAACTCCACGAAAAAATGTATAGAACATAAATTGTGTATTTTAATGTGCTCTACATTTTTTGTGTAGTAAGTTTTTGTCCATCTCTTACGGTTTAGCAGTTATTCAAAATTAAGTAAAATTCATCCGGAATAATCTACTCTTCAGAGGCTATTCCCAGAAAATTCAAGATATACATTTTATTTGTCAGGTAAATATGTTTAATATACGAAATTTTAATCAAAATCGTTAAGAGACATTTTTGAGAAAATCAAAATTTTCGAAAAAAGTTCCATGTAAAGGGTAAAAGTTCCATGTAAATCTTCGTGTCTCATCCCTGAAGATACTAAACTTAAATACCAAGTTTGGTATTTTACCGACTTTTCGTTTTTGAGTTATCGTGTTCACAGACACACGGACACACACACACACACACACACACGGACCTTTTTCTGGAAATATTTTTTTTGGATATGGGTGACCCTAAAACATATATTTCCGGTGAAATCTCGGTATCGAATTTTTGGGTGGAGTGCAATACTTTCTCTATACACTATGTACATAGTGCGTATGGAGAAAGTAAAAAATATTAATGTTCCTTTTCCTGTTCAATTTACTGCTGTATTGTTTTTGTATTTATTTTCGTGTGTCAAATCCTTGTGTACAAAACTTTCCAACTACATCACGTTCATGACAAAACTTAACGCTATCCAAACAAGGGAACAAAATTACTTCACAAAACGTATCTCTGCCTCGTTATCAGTTTGTCCAAGTGTATTACTATCCTGGATCTCCGTTACAGTCTCATTTTTATAAACAACCTGAGCTAGCAATAAAATAAAATAAAAACAAAAACAAAAAAAAACAACAAAAAAACAGTTATTTGATTTTCAGCGTTGAAGTTCCAGGGTTTCATTACCAGCTAAAGAAGAAGTGAGTTTCAAATCACTATATCAACAATAAAACAATGGAGGCAATAATAATCAGTAATTACCTCTTAAGTCTGGAAACGGGAAACGAGAAAACCCCGCAGTTTAACAGATAAGGTTTTGAATAAAATGTGCCTGAAATTTTCAAATTTGTTGAAATCGGTTAAGAATTAATAGTATTTATGCTGGAAAACACTCTTAAATGTAGGTACATTTTTGGACGACGAAGTGTACGTGGAAATTGAAGACTCAAAAATACATTGCCTCTTATGCTGCCATCTACCGACGCTTTACCATTATTATAGTAAAGACCATGATGGCTCTATGTACAAAGCATGAATTTGAATTTAGCGTAAAAAGTCTTATGAAAATCTGCAAAATTACAGCAATGTTATATAACGTATCACGACGGCAGCACCTGCCACGATCTCCATTAGATATTTAATAATGTAAACCTTTAAATATGACGTAATTAAGGCCGACGTCATAGGGCTTTGAAACTCTATGTATATTTACTTTTATGTGTCTAGTATTATTTCGTGCAAAAAACACAAAAAGCATATTTTTACCGAGAACTATTGAAATTTCAAGTTGATGCCGCAAAACTTAAGCAAAAGCTAGCTACAAAGTAAAGGCTGACTCAAAGTGAAGTCCAAGAATGTTTATGCATTAGAAGCCTAGTTTAGACAAGAAACTGAAGCTTACACTTGACTTTATGCACACCACTTATTATATTTATTACTCTCTGCTAACTATAGAGTATTTAGGCTAAATTCTTTTAGGTAATATAACTATAATATTTGAGATTGTCTTGAAGTTTCAACGGATTCTTAATCAAACATTTAATACTCTAATGGGTATCTCTCCTTAAATCAAGTGGTAAGTGCTTGTTACGAAGAGCCAAACATTCGTAGTTGAGTCCCGGACGAGGCATTGGAACCAACTTTCTAAATAGAATCTGACTATTTTTTCTTTTTAAATTGGTTTAGAAGTTTTGAAGTTTCTTTTCCATACGGTGTGTTAAATGTTTTCCAAGTTAAAGCTCTACACTGATGCCTCACTTAAAGATCACATTTCAGAATGCGGAATTAGGCTTCTTTTCCGCGTGAACTCATAATTAACAAAAAGGGACTTGTGGCGAGATGGCTTTGCGGTAGCGTGGGAGTCTCGCATTCGGAAAATCTAGGGTTCTGATCCCGGAGATTTCCCTTTCCGACCTTAGATATTTCATGATTTTTCTCTGATCGGTACATGAATTCTAGGATTCTCATCTACTACGATTTCCTTTCCTTAAGTTCTATTTCATTCCCTTTCTTTCTCATCCTTCATGTGTGCTTCTAGGTTTGATGACGTATTCTAGTTGTGGACAGATGACACCTATACTTGCTCAATGAAACAGCACTAGCCGAGGACACCAGAGGGCTGCTTGCTCGACGGGTCGTTCATCTTCCTCTGTAGGCAATTCCAGCAGTTGGACGGCTGTTAAATCGTGGAATTATTACTGACTTCCTGTCTGACCGAGGCCTTTGTCTTTCTGTGGTTTTTTTTAATGTCATCCCTTCCTCCTGGGTGTTGGAAGCCACGATAGCCCTATGTAGTTCGCAGTTGGTGCAGTGGTCCCCTGCGTTGCATAACCTACATACCCATACCTGTGTAAGACACGGTTTTTAGTTCTTGGTTTTTTTTTTGTTTTTTTTTTTTGGTAGTGGTTAACGCCAGCTTTAACTACTTATGGCACCGCAGGCGGTGACACTGATGATACATGAATGAAGATGGAGCACCGGTGGAATGCGATGGCGGGGGAAACTGGAGAACCCGGAGAAAAGCCGCCCCAGCGCCGCTTTGACCACCACAAATCTCACATGTGGTCGCTTGGGCCCGTCTAGGTGAGAGGCGAGTGGTCTAACCACTCAACCACGTAAGCTCTCGTGTGGTTTGTGAATGTGTGTCTGTAGCTCTAAGCAAACGAAATGTCGGCTAAATACCAAACTTAGTATTTGAGTTCAATATTTTCAAAAGATGCAACACGAAGATTTGAAAGCAAATCCACAACTTAATGTATTTAACGATTTTGATTTCAATTCCACATATGTAAGATATGACATAAAATACACAGAGTGTGCGGTGAATAAGTGCAAATATTTGCATCAGGTTTAAAGACGATGTGATGATCCAGAATTTGCAGTTATATACGATATTTACCCGTTTTTAAACATATAACTATCGGGTCTGTTTCCTATATATATCTTTTAAACAATTCGTTAAAGGTAGAAGGGGGATACAGGAAACAGACCCGATGGTATATGTTAAAAGCGGGCTATGTTGGCCATATCTGCAAACAAAGGACTCGATAAAATAAACATTTCTATGAATATTCTGTAAAAGCTGAATAAAAATAAACGGTAGAGAAAGCCATCTGAATGTAACACATGAAAAAGCTTTTTACCTTGGATAGTCTTGCTCTTCGTGCATAATATAAGATATAATGAAATATGATAACTAACCAATATGCGGGAATTTAAGCTAAATTTACCAATACTGCCTATCCATATACTACCAGTATCAATCCACCTTATACAAGCAAGAACCTTCGGGATAGGGGTGAGCCCTACAGTTTGAAAACCGCTCATTAATGAAATCGTAAAAGATAGAGAATCCACCTTATACAAGCAAGACCCTTCGGGATAGGGGTGAGCCCTACAGTTTGAAAACCGCTCATTAATGAAATCGTAATAGATAGAGAAAGCCAAGCAATTTTTGAGGTTGAGTGCATTATTTTTCTTTCAGAGAGGAAGCTAACAAAAGTAACAAGAGCATTTTTGAAATGATATTTTACTGTCAGTGCCCAATTTCAGGCAATCGAAAGAGTGCATTAAAACCCACTGCACCTAACATTTATTCATTTTTTACTTTCTCTACATGTACTATGTACATAGTGTATAGAGAAGGTATTGCATTCCACCCAAAAATTTGATACCGAGATTCCACCGAAAATACGTGTTTTGGGTCCCCTGAATCCAAAAAAATCATTTTTAGAAAAAGGTCCGTGTGTGTATCTGTGTACGGCATAGCTCAAAAACGAAAAGACCGTTGAATACTAAACTTGATATTTAAGTTTGGTATCTTCCAAGGATGCGACACGAAGATTTTCAAGAAAATCTCCCCACCCCATCTACCCTTTACATGGAACTTTTTTCGAAAATTTTTATTTTCTCAAAAATGGCTGTAACAATTTTGATTAAAATATCGTATATTGAAGATATTTACCTGAGAAATAAAATGTACATCTTGCATTTTCTGGGAATAGCCTATGAAGACTACTTTATTCAGGATGAATTTTCGGAACTTTGCATAATTGCTAAACCGTAAGAAATGGACAGAAGCTTCCCACAAAAAAAAAAAAAAAAAAAAATGTAGAGCACGTTAAAACACAAATGTATGTTATATACATTTTTTCTTGGAGATGATCGTTTTTCAGATCTTCCTTGAAATTAGTTTCAGCTTTAAAAAACTTATACTTTTCTCATACAGGAATTTGACAGCTCCTGTCCATACAAAGGAATTTTAGTCACATAGTAACCAGCTTTTGACTATCACTTTAACCTATCGTACTTCCTTGTTTCGCTTATACTTGCAAGGAGGCAAGTAATAAGACTATTTCTACTAATTTCTTTTAATCGATTAGCATGAAGTAAACAGAAGCATAAGCTTTCTAACAATAATTTGTTGCAAAGATGTAGCGAAAGTCATGTGAAAAGAACACATAAGATTTTTAAATGTTAAAACTGTTGAATACATTGATTACTTAGACGAACAGCTCAGTTTGTTATCCATCTTATGCTTCAAATCCCTGGAAGTTTTATGGCTTAGCACAAAGGGGAACAGAAATGCACTTATTTTCCAAATGAGTGAGAACGTTAATGATGTTCGGCGTCAAGTTTCCCTAAGGCATATTTTACGACCCGAGCCCCTCAAGGAGAGGGTCATCTGGGTCATGGGTGTCTAAAATGAACTAATGCTGAGTTCTCGCCTCAAAACGCAGGTGGTTCTTGGTTGTTATTAACTGCACAGTTAGGTTTACTATGCGCTTACAGTAAGTATATGAAGTATGTATTGCATACCACCCAAATATTCGATGTGTAGTTTTCACCGGGAATACATGTTTTGAGGCCCATGGACCTGGAAAAAGTTTTTAGAACGTGTATATTTGTGTACAATATAACTCAGAAACGACAAGTTGGTTAAATACGAATCTTTGTATAAGTTTACGATCTTCTAAGATATGAACATTAAAATTTTGAAGAAAATCCCGCACTCCAAACTACCTTTTACTGGAAACGTTTTCATTATTTTTCTGTTTCTCAAAACGAATTTTATTAAAATGCCATACATTTACATGAAAAATAAGATGCACCTATAGGTCTCTTGATTTTCTTGAAATAGTCTCTGAATTTTCCTTTAATCTGAACCAGTTTGTATAATTTTTAAACCTTAAGAAACGTACCAAATGTTACAGCACAAAATATTTAGATCTCTTTAGAGTACACAATTTATGTGAAATAAAATGTTTGATTCGTTAACCATTTGTGACACATAATTTGTTATGGTTTGAATTTTCAAATTCTTTACACTTTTCTCAACTGCAAGTCGTTATCCTTTTCTATTCTCTGTGCTGCGTAGTTACAACAAGTAGAGAAAGCATTGTATTCCATCCAAAAATGCTATGTTGAGACTTCACTGAAAATACGTGCTTTGAGGCCCCTGACACAAACAAAAAACATTTTTATCAAAAGGTACACGTGGGTCTGAATGTTTGTGCGTGTCTGTGTTTCTATGAGCAGCATAACTCAAAACTAAACTCGGTTAAGAACGAAATTTGGCGTTTAAGTTCAGGACATTCCAAAGTAGTGAATACTCCGGATTAAGCTATTGGGTTAAGATTATTACGCAGTATATGCTTATCAGTTAAAACAAAGTATATAAACATCGTAACGTAATCAATCCATCATAACACGCGAGCAGCAGTGCTTCACCGACTGTTATCATTAATATTATTACGCAGTATACGCTTATCAGAACAAAACAAAGTATGAAAACATCTTAACGAAAGTCATCATCACACGAAAGCACTTATTGTTTCGCTAAATATTATCATTAATAGTATACGCTTGGCAGAATAAATCAGTAGATGAAGAAATCGTAACGAAAAATACGCTTACAATAGATCACAGTGTTTTGTTGTATTATTATCATTAATATTATTGCGCTTAGCAGAATGAATAAAAGCATGAAAACATCATAACAAAAAATATGCAAACACGATATCACGCAGTACAGTGAAATTTTACCTGCTTTCGTATTTTAATATTTTTCGTTAAGACGCATTAATGTTTTGATTTACTCTGATAATGTACCATGCCTAAAAAAATAAAAAAGTAATAATAATTATAATAATAATCATCATAACAACAAAGTGAAATACTGCATGTCATCTATCGTTTTTCCACATTTTCTTACGATCCTTTCATGTAGTGAGTTTTCTCTGCTAGGTTAGTAATATAGTATGTTCTTTCGTGATTCTGATTACATATTATCGCTTTTGTGCTTTGACTGATTCAGCTATCGTGTAGTGGGTAATAATAATAATAATAATAATAATAATACAGTGCAAGTAATTAGTCCATTTCTGGTAGTGTTTATCCCGATTGGTATAAAGTAGATAGATGAATAAACATTTTAACAATTATTTGTTAACGAGATGTAGAGAAACTCGTGTGAATGGTATACATCAGATTTTTATAATGGGGCTTTTGCTCCTTAATAATCATTATATACCTGCGTTAGTTTTAAATCCCTTGTTGACTGCACATTTGATATCCTATATCTCAACAATTTCCTTTGTTACAATATTGCATAATTATTAGTTTTAATTGTTTATTGTCAGATTATAAAAGAACACCATGTCTTATGATTACGTTTTTGGTTCTGGATGCACGCCCTTTTCATAGGTTTGGCTTTTATTGAAATTCATATCTTCTTGCACACACACACACACATACTTACATACCCATACCCAACAGTATTTAATAATTTTCTTATTTTTGTCCAAATCTTAGTTCCGAGGTGCCTTAAAAGTAGCAATCCTTTATATAACTACAGTATTATTCGTCCAGGTCCTCGTATGGGTTCTCATATAAATATCGGAAATCGTCTACGCAATATTACACATAATGTACTACAAGACCAATTTTATTGCTCTGTTATTTTGTATTTATTTTATGGATATTATGAAGTGAAAGCCATTGTTTTGTTAGGATATAAGCAACATTTTTGCAATGAAAATAAATACCATGCACCTATTAATATTAGCATAAGTTGCCCATATTTCGGGTGGCTACCTAATTCCGGGTAGCTGATTATTTCGCTTGCTTGGTGTTTCCAGTAACCAGTGGCAAAGGTCATTCTGGTGTTTCATTCCGAGTTTGGTGCCGGCATTGTTAATATTGTAATAGGTTGTTCAATTTCGGTTTGTTTTGGATTTTATTCTAGATGCCTGCAAAAAAGCGACTTTCCTGGGATCCGGAATCTATGCGCAAGGCAGTAGAAGCTGTCCAGAAGAAAGAAATGGGTTATTTCAAAGCTTGCAAAAGCTTCAATATACCTCAGTCAATTTTAGAAGACTGTGATTAAGTGCAAATAACAAGATATAAATGCAGTGCTTAATCAAAACACTGGCAGGAAACCTGTACTTCTGGCACAAATAGATCTTACTGACTATTGCAGGGCCATAGATATTATGGACTTAGCGCTAAGGATATAGCGTTCTAGCCTGCATTACGTACTAAATTACCAAATGTTTTCAATGCAGATAAGGCTTTTGCGGGTAAAACATGGCTGAGAGGGTTCTTGAAATGACATTCAGAGGTGAGATTTCCAACACCTGAGAAACTTGTAGCCAGAGCTAGTCTTCACAAAGGAGGTGGTAGACTCTTTCTTTCAACTATAAATATAAATAACTATAAATACGATAGTAACGATACAAATAAATACAAAATAACTATACAAAAATCTTGCAATTTGCTACCCACAGAATCTTGAATTGTGACGATTACTGCAATCAACTGCGGTCAACCTCTAAAGTAATCTGGAGTGAGGGCATCGGTTGCTTTCGCTTTTCGAAGATGATACCTGGAAAAAGTTTAAATGTGACTTCTGTATCAAAAAGCACTAAATACTGTACCTTTTCTTTGTTATCGCTGAAACAGCTGCAGAATTACCAACAAATATGCAGCAGCCTTTATTTTTGAGACAAGCATTTGGTGCGAATAAAGGCTATGTTACAAACTCATTCCATTTTAATGTTTATTTACAATCCGAAATTAGAAACCATTTTTTTCCGGAGGTAAAATTTACACGTTGCAATTCGGAAGATTTTTAAATATTATCTAGTAACAGTATAAAACATTTTGCACAATTTCAACACTGCAAGTTTATTTGTAATCTTAAATTTAAAAACGGCACCCGATAATGGGGTACTTTCCCGATCATTATTATTAAAGAATTTGAAGTTAAATCTGAATATTGTAGTTAAATTTCAAGCTGATGCAACTTGGAAATTACTAATATTCATTGTTATACACATTATAACCTTTCCACTCTTATTTATCTGTTATTATTATCTGTTCATTAGCTTTGCTATGAATCTGAGATTACACAAAAGTAGTAATTCTTTTTATTTATTTTGAAAATAAGGAATTTAAGCATGACAAAAGTATAAACAAGATTACTTCATTAGTTACCTACAGTGATTTATTAATAGATATGCCCAAATAAACAGGAATAGAGGCAAGGGTGTTTCCAGTTTGCTTCCTCAAAGGTAGCAAGTAATTTTCACTTTTTGATTCATGTGGTTAAACTTTTAATTTCCTTTCCTCATATGCAAATAAAAATACGAAATATTTATTAGAATTATTTTACTTCTCAAGTTTCGCTTAAAACATTATATATCAGGTGGCCCAACAGCACCGTATTTTACGTGTGCAGATAATCCTTCATGCGATAAAGAGTTGCAGAGTTCTACGGGGTAACTGGAAGCAATACCGGTTATTGGCGGGTAACGTGAGCGACTTTCATTGCACACCTCTTGCATATCAACGAAAACGATGAGGCAGTTTTCAGCCATTTACTAGAGTCCGTGATTATTATTATCATTATATTATTATTAATGATAATATTATTATAATAATATTATTATTATTATTATTAATATAATAATAATCATAATGATAATGATTAAACGCATGGTTTTTGTTACGATACCTTAATATTTTGGTTTCCCTTCAGTGGGTTTAGTCTCTAATGTCAAATAAGAACAGTGTATGCACAATAATTACAAAACTAGCTATTGGTTGTTATTGGTAGGTGAATTTATTCTCTCAAAAATAAGGGCTCTGTAATTAAAGTGGAAAACAGTTAACAACGTTTTCGGTGTCTTGTATAGGTATAATCACGATAAAAGTCTAGTAAAAGTGTGTAAACCGCTTCGTTGATATGCAAGAGGTATGTAATGATTGTCGCTCACACTCCGCGCCACTGACCAGTATTTGCTTCCAATCATCCCGAAAATTTCTGCAACTCTTTTATCCCACGAAGGGTTATCTACACACATGTAAAATGGTGCTGTTGGGACACCTGGTTTTATGCAATTTAAGGGGTTAATTACGCCAAAACATCAAAGTTTCAAAATGATATTTTTAATTATTCTTATGCTTTGGATTTAAACGAATAAAATGAAGTTGACACATATATTTCGCATTGACACTTTATTTTTATTCTTAGAACATGATGCATGTATCAATGTGGCAGTGAATTGACGCAAAATGTTAAAACGTTGGTACTCGGTGAACTTCATTCTGCCAGAGATATCTGGTTAAAAGTTTCAGTACAAAGGAACATTTACACCCTCTTTTGATTTAAATAATATTTGGTAGCCCTCATTCAACACATAATCAATTTGTTTACTTTCTTTATATCTAAATCAAACATTTGTTAACTAATTTGTAATAATTCCGTTATTTTTGCGTAGTTGGGTTATTTATTCCTGTTGTTGTGTTATTTTATGCATAATAATATGTAAAAAGTGTGAAATTGTTTAGAAGGATAAGAAATGTGATTAAGCTAAAATCAGATAGTACAAAGAGGCCAAAGAAAATCTCACTGCATATCGCGTCTACGTCACATTATAGATGTTTATAGGTGTATGTACCCAAAGTTGTAAAGTCCGTAGGCGTGGCATAATGCAGGTTTGCTAGGAATGTATTAGTTAAGTGGTGCATCGTATCTGGGTGTTTGCCATGAGAACAACGTAGAATTAGTTCCCAGATAATAAGATATTAAGAGTATAGGATTGTAAAGGTTATGATCAGAAAATTATTATATTTTTCAATCAAATGCATGTTTGATGCCAGTTATCGATTTTAAAAATGTCTTGCATTTTCGTAAGAACATAGCAGATATAAAATTTAGCAATAAGGTTTAACAAGATTGTAACAATTTACGATCAGGAAGTTATTACTGTTGGTGGCATTTTTCAATGCAAATGCAGGTTTGTTGTCAGTGATGTTGAATGTCTGCTGCAATTTCCTAAGAATATAACTGATTTAGGTTGCAGTATTAAGATTCTTAATACAAAATCATAAAACTGATACTCAGGAAATAATTGCAGCTTGTTACATTTTTCAAGGAAAATGCATTTGCTGTCAATAATTTCGAAAACGTCTTGATTTTTCGAGAGAACATAGCAGATGTAGGCTGCAATGTTAAGATTCTTAATACAAGATTGTAAAAGTTACGATCAGGAAATTATTACTCTGTATGACATTTCAATGCAAATGCATGTTTGATGCAAGTTACTGATTTTGAAAAGGTATTGCATTCTCTTAACAACATAGCAGATTTAGATTTGAGTATTAAGATTCTTAATGCAATAGATAGTGTAACAATTTACAATAAGAAAATGTTTCAATGAAAATGTATGTTTGATCCGGTTAATGATGTTGAATAAGTCCCACAATTTTGTAGGAACATAGCCGATTTAGATCGCTGTATCAAGATTCGTAATGCAAGATTGTAGAAGTGCACGTTCCGGAAATTATTATCTACTGTTTGTTGCATTTTCAATGCAAATGCCAGTTAGTGTTTTGAAGAAGTTTTGCATTTTTAAAGTACGTAACAGATTTAGGTGTTAGATGAAGTTTGTAGAATTTAGGAGCAGAAAAATGTTACCTATTGCTTATGATATTTTACTCGTGAAATGCAAATGCATGTTTGATGCCAGCTAGTGGTTTTGATGAAGCCTTGCATTTTAGTAAGCATATAGCAGATTTGGGTTTAAGTATTGAGATTCTTAAGGCAAAACTATACAACTTTCCATTCTGTAATAGTTACTGTTGGGGCAGTTTGGGATTCAAATGCAAATTTGGTGTCAACCAGTGATCTTAATGGAGCCTAGCTCAACGTAACTTTTGATATCCTGTGTGGTAGCCAGCTTATGGACCAACTGGGAAAGCATCTATGGACCTTCCAACAGATCGTCAATAGGATCACAAGATACCATTAAATCTAAGGCATTATTTTATTATTATTGTTGTGGTTATTGTTATTATAATTATAATTTATTTCTTTTTCAGGTAATTTATCCGAATATCGCGCTCGCTAAAAAGTCTCGCTTTGGTGCTTCGTGGCGCAGGGGATCGTGGGTTAGAGTCCCACCTTGGGCATGGGTAATTGTGTGTTTGTAAATGTGTATATGTATGTATTAGATGCAAAAAAATGTATTCAATAGTAAAACAAAGGAAATGTTGGGAAAAGGGGAAAAGAGAAATAAAAATCTGATGTGTTATACTCACATGACCTTCTCTAGCTACTCTACAAACTAGCTTCTTACAAAAGATAATTCTTCTTTCAACAACACGCTAATCGAGATAAACATTAGCAGAATTTTATTACGTTCCTTATAAGTAGACTGGAACTAAGGGAATGCACTAGGCTAAAATGATAGTTAAATGCTTTAAAAGCTGTCGTTATTCGATTTTCATTGCAAATCGCTTCTTTGTTTGGCCAGGAGTAGAACAAAAGAAAAACGGCCACTCCCGTCTACGAAAAGAGAAAAGAGTAAGTACTTTACAACTGAAACTAATAGCAAGGAATGCCTCGAAAACGGCTCCACGAAAAAAAATGTATATGACAACTTGTGTAATTTAACAAAACCTACATTTTTTGTATAGGAGGTAAGTTTTTGACTATCTGTTGCGGTTTACTAGTTAAGCAAAATTAAGCAAAATTCATCCAGAATAAACAGGTCTTTAGAAACTATTCCCAGAAAATTCAAGATATACATTTTATTTGTGATATGTGGTATTTTAATCAAAATCTTTAGAGGCATTTTTAAGAAAAACAAAATTTTCGCAAATTTTTCCATGCAAAGGATAGTTAAGGGTAGCGGAATGTTCTTGAAAATCTTCGTGTCGCATCCTTGGAAGATACCAAACTTAAATACTAAGTTTGGTATTTAACAGTATTTTCGTTTTTGAGGGATGCTGTCCACAGACCCCCCCCCACACACACAAGGACCTGTTTCTGAAAATGCTTTTTTAGGACTCAGGGGGTCCTAAAATATGTATTTCCGGTGAAATCTCGACATCGAATTTTTGGTTGGAATCCAATACTTCTCTATCCTTATGTACATTGTACATACGGGGCTAGAGGAAGTAAAAACCTCGTATACCTATATCGTTCTCACCATACAGCTTTTACTTTCTCTACACGTATGCACAATGTACATTAGATAGAGAAGGTATTGTATGCCACCCAAAAGTTTTATACCGACATTTTAGCGGAAATACTTGTTTTGAGACACCTGAATAAAAAATTAGAAAAATGTACATGTGTGTGAGTGTCTGTGGACAGCACAGTTCAAAAATGAAAAGTTGGTAAAACATTAAACTTGGTACTTAAGTTCAATATCATCCATGGGTGAGAAACAAAGATTTTCAAGTAAGTCCCCGCACTCCAACTGTCCTTTACATGGACAATTTTTCGAAATATTTTATTTTCTCAAAAAGGGTTCTAACGATTTTTATTAAAATACCACGCGTATAAGATATTTTCATTAAAATCGAAATGTATATCTTGAAATTTCTGGGAATAACCTCTGAAGTCCTCTTCATTCCGGATGACATTTGTAAACTGTGAGAAATAGACGAAAACTTACTACAAAAAAATATGCATCTCACTAAGACACCCACAATTTACGTTATATACATTTTTTGTAGAGTTAACCGTTTTGAGGTATCCCTTGTTATTGGTTTCAATTTTAAGCTACTTAAACTTTTCTCAAACGGGAGGCTATCTTTCGTTTGATATTTCTTTTGTTTTATTCCTGGCCATGCAGAGCGAACCGAATTTCAATTGTTTCAAATAGCGACCACCTTTTTTGAGAGATTTTTCAAGAGCTTTAGCCAAATATATTACCTTATTTCCCTTCTACCTAGAAGAACTAAGTAATAAGATAATTTCTGGTATTGTTTATCTTGGTTACCACAATGCGGATAAAGGATTAATATTGTTTAACAATAGTTTATCAAGAAAGTTGTGTGAGTGGATCATATCAGATTTTTATTTATGGACGCTCCTGCTCCTTAACTACTATGGTTCCCAGCGTCCCGGGCTTGAAAGACCAGAAATGTTGGTTAAAGGCCTCTTTATCAGACTTGTAGTTCTTTTACGTGCCATAAATCTACGGCTTTACTTTTCTTCAAAAGACAGGCATATCAAGGACTTTTACGTCCGAAAATATCCGCTGTTCTAAGGCGCATTGAAGTCGTGATTTCGGGAACTAGAAGCTAACATAATACCCCTAGACCACTGCAGACTACATCCAAATTTGGAATTACTGATTTTTACCCCAGGTTCTATGACTTAAGCAGGGAAAAATGGAATTTGTACACTATGTGGAGGCAGCGAAAGTACAAAGTATTATAGTACCTATGCGTGACAGAATGTGAAGAACTAGTGAAATGGGGACCGAAAGAATGCGAGAAACAAAGGGAATAAAATGGATAGAAACATATTGGGAATTAAAATATTTTCAGGAAAGAAAGAAAATAATGGGAGAGTATTTTATGGAAAGCAAGGGAGAAATGGATTAGAAACATAAGGAAGGCAAGAAAGGTTGAACGACAAGGGGATGAGAGGCAAGAATGATTACAGATGGCTAAGGTTGGCAAAGGGCTGCTCAGCTTAGCTGCAAGGCCAGGATATCAGTAAAACTGAGCAGTACCTATATATAGAACACAGCTGGCCAGAACATTTGTTTATTAGGTTAAGTTAGCCAATAAGGGTAACTTGTAAAAATACTGAGTAAACAAGCTGTGCAAATAAATTTCGAACTTCAATGAAACCTACATCTGACCATGGTTCATCATATCCCCAAAGCTCCATCCCATATAAAAGTTTGACTTTCACTATTGCCCTGTAAACCTTTTCAGACCACTTAATCTTCATTCCTGGTATTTTGTACAGATTCGCTATTATCACCTCCATAAAAAGTTTACCTATGGCTAATACCCGTTTCTGCTGGTTATTCCATTCTCCATTTCTATTTACTTGTACGCCTAAATAATGTAATTCTCTTGTTATGGCTATATCCTGTTCTTCTAGGCTGCATTTTACATTCATTTTCAACTTGAAGTCCCTTTTGAACGCTATGATCTCAGGCTTAAATAGGTAATCTTCAAAATGCTTTAATGGACGTCAATGCTCTTGATAAATATCCCGTTGATAGTGAAACTACCACCAAGTCATCAGCATAAAATGTCCCGGATTTTTCTTTTAATATTTGTAGGTGAATATACAATTCCCTCATTTATTTCTTTCAGAATAACAATAAACTAACTGAATGGCACAGGAATGGAGTCGCAGGCTTGTCTGAGTCCCATGGTATTCTCCATATCATGCCACTTTGTTTACATCAATCATACATGACTTATTCTCAGGATAATTATACCGCAATGCTTTAATCAGTTTCTAATTCAGTCCGCTCAATTGCATTTACAGCTGTAATGGTTTTAAATTGATGGTATCGAACATTTTTTCTAAGTCCACAACAACTATATACCCTTCTTCTTCGCCAGTCTTAATAACAAAAACCTGATGTGTTCCATTCACACGACTTTCTCTACTGCTCTGAACAAATTGTTGTTGGAAAGCTTATTCCTCTATCTACTTCGAGATAAATACTAACAGAAATGATCTCGTTATTGACTTCCTTGTAAGCAGAAGGTAAATAAGACAGCAGACTAGGCTTAAGCGATAGTCAAATCTTTTAAAACCCGGTTGTTGTGTGACAAAGTCCAATAAGAAGGAATATTTCGCAAATGGTCAATTCCACGAAAAGAGGTATATGACATACATTGTGTGATTTAACGAGATCTACACTTTCTGTGCAGTAGGTTTTGTCTATTTGTTATGGCTTACCAGTTATGTGAAATTCAGCCACAATGTAGTGGTTTTCAGGAGCTATTCCCAGAAAGTTCAAAATATACTTACTACGAGTATATTTTTTGTTTCTCATCCAAATATCTTTAATATATGGTTATTTATTTTAACATTTTAGAGCCATTTTTGAAAAAACAAAATAACATTTTCGAATTTTTTTTCATGTAAGGCGTAGTTTGGGGTGGGGGACTTTCCTCAATATCTTCGCTCGCGTCCTTCGACGAAACTAAACATAAATACCAAGTTTGGTATTTTATCGACTTTTCGTTTTTGAGTTACCGTGCTCAAAGACACACAGCCACACGAACACACACACGGATCCTTCCCTAAAACCGTATTTTTTTATACAGGGAACCCTAATACGTGCATTTCTGGTAAAATATCGATAGGTATCGAATTTTTGGGTGGAGTGCAATACCTTCTCTACCTATGAACTATGTACTAAGCAGACAAAACAAAAAATTTTTCACAGAAACCGTGTGTAGGACAGGAGTTGGATAGGTAGAGCCAGACTGAAAAATTCAATGCCATAGCCGGGATTTGAACCTCGAATCACCCGGTCTCTAGCCTGTTGCTCTACCACTGAGCTACCATGGCATGTAAAAGAATCGTAAGCCTGATAGCGAAGCCTCTGAGTAAAACTAAGTGGTATTTCACACCCAGTAGGGAATGCTGAGAACCACACCAGGTAAAGAGCATCCATAAGTAAAACTCCATTTAGATTTTTGAATAAGAGCAAGATTATACGTTCCGAAAATGTATTGCCTATATAGCCGGCGCTCCTTTAGCTTGGGATTATATATGCTAATGTACAACATTTAATGAACAATAAAACTACCCTACAGAGATTGCCGATCCGATGTTGAAATTTCAGAAGTTGCTCGGATCAAAAAAAAAGTTTTGGGAGGTCTTTAAGTGGGTTTACGAACATCAAAATAAAAGTTCGGATAAATAATGTAAACAATGCATTTATTAGTGTTTGAGTTAGACATCATATAAGGATGCCGGGAGAAGGCTATCAACAAAAAAGAAATACTAACCAACTTTTCATCAGAGAAGCCGTGTGTAGGACAGGAGTTGGTAGGTACAGTCAGACTGAAACATTTAATAATGTTGTCATACTTTTAAAAAGATATTAAGGGTGCCCGTAGAGGAAATGCCTCAATTTGATTGCTGTGAACAGTTTTTAAACACCTTACCATGCAAGAAATAACACACACACACACACACACACACACACACACACACATACAGAGAGACATTTTTATGCGGCATATCGGGCAGCTTTAAAGTTCTGATTTGTTTAATTTAAATTGTTATAACATAGGTACAGGAGCCACTTCTCACGATGATGAAATAAATATTTGGTTGATGCATATAGTACGTGGCGGTCCCGTGGCAGAGTGGTTAGACCTCTCGCCTCTGAAGCAGTCATTCCGGGTTCAATCTCAGGGACCACTGAGGGATTTGTGGTGGACAAAGGGGCTTCTTTGTGGGTTTTATCTGGGTTCTTGGATTACCCCCACTATTCAATCCATCATCACCTTTCCTATCACCCATTTAGCCTATGTACCATATCATCTGTGACATAGAACGGATCCCCCATCCCTGGATACTCTTATCTCATTTGCAGTCCTCTCCGCTTCAACACGCATCTGACTCCAGAAATTAACATGTGAGTCCTGAAGAGGTGTAAGTTCCCCATGTGAGAGAGCGTAAGCAGTTGAAGGAGAAGAAACATAAGGTACCTATGTACCTAGAATATAAAACATTAAGAAAAATCAAATCAGAATATACTTTATATCTTTTAGTAATTCTCTTAAATTTGGGGTTCATTTTGAAAATTTAAAACAGGAAATTCAGTTATCAAGAAAAAGGAAACTGCAAACCACACCTTGATCTTGTGCCTAGGGATTGTCATAAATCTACGAATCACTGATGCGTAGTAATACAGATAAAGAAACCATAGCAAACATACATTAGTTATAAGAACACATACAACATTTTGGCCCTTGGAAGACTTTTGTTAGTTTTCCCTCTTCATCTGAAAAATTAATTGTAGGTAGGTACATCTAAAATTGTCTGTGAAAAGCGAGTACACGTCACTCTGAACTACTGAAAAGTACGTAATGTTATGTGTATGGAAATCATAACAAATAGAGGTCACCTACTACAGGAGAAACGTGTGAATATTTTTCAAACGTAAGAGGTTCAATTTTGGCATCGAATGTAGGTACTTGTAGGTATTTTAATCAATTCTTTTCCCACAGTGCGCTAAGGTCTGTTCCACATAAATCTGCTCGGTATCGTTTTACGGTCACGTTAACTAATCCATGTTCCTTATAAACCGCCCTGTTGTCGCTCATAATTCCCTTCCCCTGATTGACTACGTATACCTTTGAATGCGATATACAACCCCTATGCACAGCAAGGTCAGGCGATAAAAGCTAAATAAACTCTCAGTCATGATAGATATAGGCGCTTTCGTCATCCAAAACACAGGTTTAGAAAGGAAGCTATTTCACCACAGGAACCGTTGAGAGGTGACAAGTCACGTGAAGAAGTACGGGACAAACCTACGTGGAACAGACTCTAATTTAGAAAATCACATGCAAACAGCTGACTGTTATATGCCGATTGTTATGTAACTGGTGTACTCCAACTTTTGCTAACATTTTTGATTAGTAATAGGAAGTAGATATGAGAAAATCTTCTGTTTGAATACTTTCTAGAATAGATACGAAAAAGACTGAAGAATCGTGTGAATGTACGTACACTGAATGAGGAATAAGCCATAGCGCTTATGCAAGGCTCCATCTTTAATCAAAATTGCGGGGCCTTTTATCCGCTGCAAGGAGGAGCCATGAGCAGGGTCGACGCCCTTTGATTAAGTTTAAGGACCAATGACAATGAAATTCCTCTGTTTGCTCTTCCTGCCCCTCAACAGGGTTACTGAACCTTGTTTCTGACAAAGCTTGCCCCACTGAGATGGTTTCAAGCGCGCTGCATTATTTTAATCTTTCCTTTTCACCTTACTGAGTAATGTACACTTACGAATGATGAAAAACGAGTCGCGTGCCACGTAAGGACAGGAGATAAAGCAATATAAACACTCTGTCATGATAGACGCTAACACTGTCGCCATCCTGAGAGGCACTCAAGCACAAGATCCTTCTCTCTATTTCATAATAATGTGCATTCCAGATGAATTAACTCTCTTAGGTAATATATTTGATGCATGCGGTTGTCAGAATGTAAATTCGACGTCTTCAAATATGTCGAAATGCCTCATCTTGCCCATGGTAAAGTTTGACCCATTATCTCAGATTCTATTTTAGATAATGGGCTAAGTTTTTCAAGGTATATTCAGAAATATTTTTACACTTGATTGATGGAAAGTAGAATACTTCTGTTCATTAGAAAATAAGGTACGATATGTTTGATAAACCTTTTAAAATTGTATTAAAATTATGACTTTTATATTAAAAAAAAACTAACCCATATATATTAAAAAAATTCTTAAAATAAAGCCTATTGAGGTGAAAATGTATGGTAAAAATTTCAGCTTTTGGTGTGAATTAGTTACTGAGATAATGGGGCATTTGTATAGACAATTTTTCTTCTTCAGAAATTGCTTTCAAACATAAAACTTAAAAACAAATAAAATCAAACTTTCCAAACACAACTATAAAAAGATCTCTTCTCTTAACACCAATATTTAACAAAGTAGTGATGTTTCACTATGTGAGTGTACCAAAATGTTATAAAAATAACTACTATGCAGGATTATTTTCAACAATATTTTAATACTATTTACAATTAGCATACCTCTATGAAGGTTTTACCAAAATAAGTGGGAGATTCAAAATATTCTTATGCAATTAAAACATGAAAATGGAAAAAATTAAGAAAATTCTATTTTGACTCCCCATTAATAAGGAACTAATTTGTACCACATAACATCCTATTAAACAACAGCCAACAAGAGGTGACTAGTTCACGTGACCGTTAAGAATAAAGGGGCAACATTATGTGGAAGAAACCTTAAACATTTGGAAAGCCTGTTGATCTATAGACTTATAGGTTTCCTGGATGATGAAAACCAAACAATGCTTGGAAAAACTCCGTGCACATTGAATGTGGAAAAAAACGAGCTAAAACAGCTTCCTATTAACTCGGGCATCTTTCAAGGATCAAAGATAAAGATCTTATGAGTGTTTCTCACGCTCTTTACGTTTTTATTAAACTGTTCGTGTTTCTCCTAAATTGCTCATAGGGTTTTGATGCTAACAAAATAAATTATGTTTATTAGCATGGCAATTAATATGTAGAGCTTAAATTTTCTTAGTATAGATGTAAAATCCTATTCCTGTTAATTTCTTACAACTGAAAGACATAAGTAACAGAGACAGAAGCAGTAGATTTCGTTCGAGTTGTTGCATTAAGAATGTACGAATTATTCACTCTTGTACGTTTATATTGTCATAAACTGAAATCATTTACGTAAAGTACACAGATACTATTAATTCTGACCTTCTGACCACAACACGAAAAACATGTGTTCCATTCACATAAATTTCTCTAACCAGTCTGGAAACAATTTATTCTTACAAAAGAGTATTCTTTTATGTACATCGTGCTAATTGAGATAAGCATTAGCAGAAATGGTTTTACTACTTGATTCCTTGTAAGCAAAAGGGCATGGGAATGCACTAGGCTAAAGCGATAGTCAAATATTTTAAAAGCTGGCCGCTATGTGAACAATTGAAGCTCAGTTCGCTTTATAGGGCCAGCAGTAAACAAAAGAGATGCCAACAAAGGTAAATCCGTATGACAACAGTTAACGTAGTTTAAAATTGAAACCAACAACAAATATTACCTTGGAAACCGTCAGCTCTACAATAAAGATATAAATATCTAAATCGCGTAGTTAAAAATGTCTGAATTTTTTGTGTAGTAAGTTTCCGTCTATTTCTTGCGGTTTACTAACTATGGAAAATTCAGCAAAGTTCACCCAGAATGAACAGGTCTTCAGAATCTATTCCCGGGAAATTCAAAATATGCATAGTATTTGTGATGTAATAATCTATAATAGGTATTTTAACCAAAATCGTTAAGAGCCAGTTTTGAGAAAAACAAAATTTTCAAAATTTGTTCCATGCGGTTTGTGTTAGGGGCATTTTCTTGAAAATCTTCGTGTCGCATCCTTGGAAGATACTAAACTTAAATACCAAATTTGGTATTTAACTTTCTTTTAGATTTTGAAATATGCTGTCTACAGACACGTACAAGCGGACCTTTTTCTAAAAATGTATTTTTTGGACTTAGGGAACCTGAAAACATATATTTCCGGTATCGAATTTTAGGGTAGAATAGAATACCTTCTCTATACATTATGTACGTAGTACGTGTGAAGAAAGTAGCAGCTTAGCGGAGTCCGAACTTCACGTTTCTTATGAATTCCGTCTAACATGATTGCACAGTTCTATCATCCTGCTTCCGACCTTGACGTTTGTTATGAAATGCTGAGTTAACATAGAAAACTTATAACTGCACAGCTGTGAACTCCGTTCAAAGATGCGAAAAGCTGGCTGCAAAGTTTGGCACCACGTCTCCGACCTTGACCTCGAAACATTTAACTTTATTATTATTATTATTATTATTATTATTATTATTATTATTATTATTATTATTATTATAGCCCCCTTTTTTTTGGTAGTGTTTAACGCCCGCTTTTACTGCTCTGGCACCGCAGGCGATGACACTGATGATACATGAAGATGGGGCCCCGGTGGAATGAAATGGCGGGTGAAACCGGAGAACACGGAGAAAACCCGCTCCTGCGCCGCTTTGTCCACCACAAATCTCACATGGGATCGAACCCGGGCCATCTAGGTGAGAGGCGAATGGTCTGACCACTCGGCCCCGGCGCGGCCATATCCCTTCACATCTAAGGTCATATCGGAGGCTTTGCATTAGAAACAACCCGTCTGTAGGTTCTTTACGTGGGGTTTAAATCGTCATATTTTCCTCTCTCTCTCTCTCTCTCTCTCTCTCTCTCTCTCTCTCTCTCTCTCTCTCTCTCTCACACACACACACACTCTCTCTCTCTCTGTCATATTCATACTTCCAGACTCTGTGGGGAATAGGGAATAATTCTGGTTAAAGAAAACTTACCCGCCTCAGTCTGTGTGTGTGTGTGTGTGTGTGTGTGTGCGCGCGCGCGCGCGCGCGCAGATAACCGGTTGAGGGGAGATTAACAGCCCTATGCTACCAATTCATTACACATTTTCCTATGCTGTTAAACATATCAAACTGACATTTTACATAACTACCTATATCCCTAGGTGCATGCCATCTGTACAATGACTTATTTCTCTTTTTTTGATTTGTTTCTTTATTCAATTTTCAATTACTTCATTACTTGTCTTAATTACGTTTTAACTTTCGCGATCATGGTGGTTTCCAGGCTGTTTCAAAACGACACCAAACGAAGATAGCAATCGATTAGCTTACACTTTGACTTTTCCGAAACTTGATGTCGAAACTTTCAAACTTTTCTATTTAAAGTTTTATGTGTGTTTAAAAATCGCACACATTTGGGATTAGACAGCGAAGGAACAACGGTTGTCATACGCCACGTAAACAAGCTCAGAACGCGTTATACGAAACACATAACAAAGCCCACATGCTACGTTTACCATTACTAAGGTGACCAGTGCCGCGCCGGCGTGTCTATCAAACCACACCTACACCACGCGACTGGGACCTTCGTTACCAACCGGCATCTCTCTTGGAATGGGCCAGGCTCGTGCCATTTGGTTATGTACGACTGCCTAATCCATGGTGATTTTGTGACAGTTTTTGTATGTGTCGAATTTAGAGCTGAAAATTATATTCACGTATCACGTACGGCATGACCAACAAGGGCCGCATGTTCGTTTGGTGTCGTTTTGAAACATCCTGTATATGTGTGTGTGTGAAACTGGTTGAGTGATTCACAGCCCTATGCCACCAATTCATTATTATCCACCTACCTACATCCCTAGGTGCGTGCCATGTGTACAGTAAGTGTTTATTAAAGACGACACAATGTTTTTATTTTTTTGCTATTGTTTCATTTATATAGCCCCCTTTTAACATCTAAGGTCATATCGGGGACTTTGCATTAGAACCAACTCGTTCCTTTACGTTGGGTTTAAATCGTTTTGTTTTCCTTAAACACACACACTCACTCTTACATACATGGTTCCAGACTTTGTGGGGTTGGATAGGGAATAATTCTGGTTAAAGAAAAATTCCCCGCCCCAGCCTCGAATCGAATCCGAGACCTCCGGGTGAGAAGTCAACTCGCTCACCGAACGACCACGGAGGTAGTCATAGAATATTTTGTCTAGATATTATATTATCGCTTGATTATACTGTATCAAAATTATGTTTTAAAAGTAATGAACCACCTTATCAACACCAACGTAGTACCAAAGCGGCACTCAGAGGTCATCTTATCTCCATAAAGTTTAATTAGTAATAATTTGAGAAAATGTGCCATTTATGCCTGAAAAGGCCATTCATCGAAAAAAGCTCTCCAAAAGGAAAGTGGAGAAAACGAACTGCATATATTTCCAAAGAAATAAAACGCATGGCTTGGAAAAAGAGAATCTGCCATAATAATGGTTAAGATTGGTACTTTTGTATAACAAAACGTCCGAAGAATGAGCTGAACTTTACCTCTCTACTCTAAATAGTACTTATAATTAGGAGTTACAATTATTTTCTGCGAAGTGGTGTAGAATTCGTAGTATAAACTAATAGATACAATCCCATTATTAAAAATCACATGTGTTACACTCACATGATTTTCTCCAGCTGCTCTATAAACAAACTTCTTGCAAAAGAATATTCTTCTTTCTACACAATGCTAATCAATGTTCTTAATACTTGTTCCCTCATAAGTATACGGGAACTAAAGGAATGCACTACGCTTAAGTGATAGTCAAATGTTTTAAAAGCTATCGTTATGCGATTGCCATTGTAAATCGCTTCTTTGCTTGGCCAGGAGTAGAACAAAAGAAAAACGGACACTTCCCATCCGAGAAAAGTATAAGTAATTTACAATTGAAAACAATAACAAGGAATATCTCGGAAACTGTTACCTCCGCAACAAAAACGTAAAGGACATACATTGTGTGTTTTGATGAGATCTACATTTTTTGTACAGTAAGTTTTTTGTCTGTCTCTTACAGTTTAGCAGTTAAGCAAAATTCGGCAATATTCATCAAGAATAAAGAGGATATTCCCAGAACATTCAAGATATACATTTTATTTAGGATGTAAATATCTTTAATACATGGAATTTTAATCAAAATCGTAAGAGCCATTTTTTAGAAAATCAAAATTTTCGAACATTTTTCCATGTAGTGGCTAGTTTATGGTGGGGGGATTCTCTTGAAAATCTTCATGTCGCATCCTTGGATGATACTAAACCTAAATACCAAGTTTGATATTTAACGGTCTTTTCGTTTTTGAGCTATGCCGTCCAGAGACACACACGGACCTTTTTCTAAAAATGCTTTTTTCGGACTCAGGGGACCCCAAAACATATATTTCCGGTGAAATCTCGACATTGAATTTTTGGGTGAAACACAATACCTTCTCTATCCACAATGTACATTGTACATGAGGGCTAGAGAAAGTAAAAATATGTTTAATATATATAGTTTAAGATATGGTACAATAATAGCATTAAGGTACACAAAGTTCAAACGGAAATTCCAATTAATGAGAACTATAGAAAATTACAAATGACATTGCTGTGGCAATTTTCACCATTTAGTGTTTCCTTAACATGTTTTATAATTGGATAATTCTTCTTCTTCTTCTTCTTCTTCATATTATTATTATTATTATTATTATTATATTATTTTCATAATTGTTCATTGTTTCATTTTAGTTTCATTATACTCTAATTTTTCTTTATTTCAAATTGTATTCCATTGAAATTACTGCCAGATGGAAACAAGCTGTTTATAATCCCTACTCTCACTGTTTTCTTTGCTTTTCTTCTGAAGGTATACTCGGAACGTAATAGCTATATTAAACCAATTCCATGCTATGCTAAATGTTAACCCCTCCATTTCTAGCGAGCATGTACACCGGAGGGCTGTTTCCTATTGTTTGGTTCGCCTTGCGATCTTCGCAAATTAAAATACCTGTCTGTTCTAGCTTTTGTCTTCTGAATTCCTGCGATTACGACTCTAGTGCTTTTATTGACTTTTATTTTGATTGGGAACCTAGTTTAGGATTTCGATATTTGCAGGTGCTTTCTTTCACAATACACTACTTATCATACTTATCAATTAGGCCGTTTTGGAGTGTGTTTCAGTAGATTTTAACGCGATTATATCTATGCGTTTATTATCTACTTCCATTGGAAGTAAAACCAGAAAATTCCTCATATACAATATATTCACCGGTATTGGATTAATTTTTTCACACAAGCCGTGTGTAGGACAGGAATTGGATAGGTAGAGTCAGACTGAAAAATTCAATGCCATAGCCGGGATTTGAACCACGGATCTCCCGATCTCTAGCCGGTTGCTCTGCCACTGAGCTACCATGGCATGGCGTAGCTCTATGGCATTGACTTTTTCAGTCTGACTCTTTCTATCCAACTCCTGTCCTACACACGGCTTGTGTGAAAGAACAATTAATTCGATACCAGTTGACCATAATAGCTATACTATGAATCCTGGGATTTAAGTACTTACAACATTGTAAGTCGCCATTGGGGTTGCCATCTCAAAATAATTTGAGAACACCTTGTGGTTTACCGGGAAACATGCAAGTCAGTTGAGAAATGCAATGCCATACCGGCATGTTGCCATGGTAGCTCAGTGGCAGAGCAACCGGCTAGAGATCGGGAGATCCGTGGTCGAAATCCCGGCTATGACATTGAATGTTTCAGTCTGACTCTACCTATCCAGTATATTCACTGTTTTGCTTGGCCTTAGCTATCCTGTCCGGAATGTCATGATGAGTATAATAGAGTCTTCAGATTTATTCGGCCTTTGCCACCAGTCCTTTATCCGCACAGGACGTCACTACTCAGTGGCGAGTTTATCATTCATTGTCACTTGCAGAGGACTGGCGAACTATGGGTAGAAGAAGGTATGTCAACAGTTTCGACGTCAGCTTAAAGAAATGTGTCTTGTATCGTATCTTTCCAATATTTACATTTGGGACATTCGCTTGCGTCTCGTAAACTCGCAATCACAGAATTTATGCTGATAGGTAACGTATTCATCAGTTCTGAAGTAACACTCAACCATGCAAATTCTGTGATCGGTAGTCATTTCCACATCACGTGAAAAGGACGCACAAAATATCCTGGTGATAAGCAGTTCTGCACCGCTTACTGCATCAACCTGTTTACGAAGACGGCAATGCATGCAGCCCAAAGTTCAATTCCGCACCTGTCCTTTCTTATTTAAAACAGTAACGGAGTCTGATCAGGACTCCGATACTGTATCCCTATTTACATTTCCCCCCTAGGTTTTACTGATTACTGGTTTACTGTTTCTTTTACAAACATATACACATTGCACAAACATATAACACCCATGCCCAAGGCGGGACTCGAACCCACGATCCCCTGCCCACGAGTCCTTTGAGACCTGCTCTCGCTGAACTAATAATGACGTCATGCATTTAAACCCACTGGCGCTAAAGGCTGAATACGTCTGAAGACCCGGAATTTCTGAGTACATCTCCATACAGGAGCAAGACCCTTGCAAGGATTTCGTGCTCTCTGCGGCGACGCCTGCAGAGGATGGCGTCCTGAGATATATGTACCCGGTATGCAGCGCATTACAGATATGTTGGCGATCATTTTTATAGCTTCTCTGCATTCTGACTGGGATCCATTTATATTTAGTGGTGTGTATTCGATGTAACAGGAAACTCATTTTCCTTTGTGAGGAAGTTGGCTACAAAGAGTGGCCTCACGCTGCCTTAGCTGCTGCCGAACGTTTCTAGCATCGGGGAAGAAATTGGTGAGATTAGCGCTACGATTGCCCGTTTTTATTTCAAATTCTCTCATGCAGCAAATATATTCCTCATGAACATTTCTTGCCTGATTCAGGTATATGTTGTTATCTTGATTAATTATATTGCAATAAATTAAATATATTGCGTATATTTTTGTGATGTAGCCTTGCTTCACATGATCCACAGAAGAGTCCTAAACCTTTATATTTCCGTTCGGAATACAGCATTTGATCAGGAACGTCAATGGTATTTATTGAATCTCTTTAAGTCCATGATTTGGAATGTCAGTGAACGTTGTTAAATAGGACTATCTGAAAAGCATATATGAGAGTAGGTAATACAGAACAATTTGGTAGAGTACATTTTTGTTCAGCTTGAAGTAACGGCTAAGAGACAAGAGTTTCAGGTTCTTTTTTGTCTCGGAGAGTTTTGAGGTTATAGGGACAGTAAATATCAGCTTATCAGAGAAGTCAGTACTGAGATAGTGTATGGATTCTTCGGCACTATGGGGTTTATTTTCATAATCGGAGTAAGCCATTTCATTGTCTTTACGAAGTTTACCTGTTTTAATTGATAAATATTTTGAAGCATTATCTCGAGTACAACGTCTTCGAATCTTTGAATTGCCATTCTTACTAATACACTAGCTGCTTCCATGTCTTTCCCAATAATTAAAATGTCATCAGCAAGATTCATTACAGTTAAATTTTAGGCCAACTGGGAGAAGGGAGTACCCATATAGTTTAGCGATGGATTCCTTCAAGAGCTCGTCCAGAATATGATTAGTGCTAATATTGTATGCCAACGGAGACCATAGGGGACCCTGTAAAATTATTCTCTAGTAATATTAATTGCTCCTGTTTTTGTTTCAAAGGTTTCTATCTGTCATGTTATTATATTGAAGTTTCATAATTAAATCTATCAGCTTTTACGTACTCCGATTAAATCTAAAGTTCCACTGAGATGTTGATAACCTATATTATCAAAACTTTTCGTGTGCTTAAAAAGGCCACACAGAGGCTTTATTTTCTTTTTCAGATTGCAGAATGCTGTTTAAAATAGATGGATTACTGCACAATCAGGAGAATTAACAACGCCTCGCTGGTGATTTAGTTACGGGGATGTTTATCGAGTAATACGTATTTCGATGTTTCTTCTGAGAACCGAGCAAATTGTTATCGGACACCAATTTGATAAGGGACTTTTATCACCAATTTTGTCAGTTAAAATTGCCCTCGCTTACTTAAGACAGGTTGGACAGTTCCAGAAATAAGCATCTTTGTGGCGATTAAAGATATTATTTCGGAAGCTGCGTTATTTTTAATTGCCCATACTATGATGTGATCCGGTCCACTTGCAGTGTCAATTGCGACGTTTCTAGTAGCTTCAATAACAAGTAATGTGGTGTCACATTTAGTAAGTTCAGGAGATACTCACACCTCCTGCAAGTGTTTTCTTTCAAGACGATGTTTCTAGTAGCTTCAATAACAAGTAATGTGGTGTCACATTTAGTAAGTTCGGGAGATATTCACACCTGCTGCAAGTGTTTTCTTTCAAGACGATGTTTCTAGTAGCTTCAATAACAAGTAATGTGGTGTCACATTTAGTAAGTTCAGGAGATACTCACACCTCCTGCAAGTGTTTTCTTTCAAGACGATGTTTCTAGTAGCTTCAATAACAAGTAATGTGGTGTCACATTTAGTAAGTTCGGGAGATATTCACACCTGCTGCAAGTGTTTTCTTTCAAGACGATGTTTCTAGTAGCTTCAATAACAAGTAATGTGGTGTCACATT
Source organism: Hymenopus coronatus (assembly GCA_030762935.1). Classification (NCBI taxonomy): domain Eukaryota; kingdom Metazoa; phylum Arthropoda; class Insecta; order Mantodea; family Hymenopodidae; genus Hymenopus; species Hymenopus coronatus. The sequence goes on from CM060900.1 coordinate 423,860,481, forward strand.
TAGTAAGTTCGGGAGATATTCACACCTGCTGCAAGTGTTTTCTTTCAAGACGATGTTTCTAGTAGCTTCAATAACAAGTAATGTGGTGTCACATTTAGTAAGTTCGGGAGATATTCACACCTGCTGCAAGTGTTTTCTTTCAAGACGATGTTTCTAGTAGCTTCAATAACAAGTAATGTGGTGTCATATTTAGTAAGTTCGGGAGATACTCACACCTCCTGCAAGTGTTTTCTTTCAAGACGATGTTTCTAGTAGCTTCAATAACAAGTAATGTGGTGTCATATTTAGTAAGTTCGGGAGATACTCACACCTCCTGCAAGTGTTTTCTTTCAAGACGATGTTTGAAAAACATTCTTATATTCATTTCTGACCTACGGAAATCAAAATGCTGTCAATTTTAATACCTGCCAAATTAATTTCCTATGCTGATCGTAGAAAGTAATGAAACCGAGTGAGCTATTATTTTATCCTGCTTTTCGTTTTTCCCCATCACTTTTTGTTCCTCTTTCGGGATTGGAAGAATCTTTATAATGAGATTTGGTTACTTATAGTGAATTTCTTCTTCCGAGCTCCGTAAAAACGTCTTGCAGGATGCAAGATCCCGGTAAACGATAAACCGCAGGGGTCAGAAAAGGTAAGAATTCAATTAATTTATTGAAATTGGCGTCAGTTCAGCTGCTTTGTGCATCCATTCCTCTCTAGTTAGGAATATTTTGAAGTGTTTGTATATTATTATTATTATTATTATTATTATTATTATTATTATTATTATAAGCTATATTTTGTTGAATTATGTTAGGCTGGCAGGAACCAATGTTGCGTTCTATTAAGGTTTTTCTATATTCTCACGGATGAGACCCTTCTATGTGTAGTTTAATTAATCATCTTCCGTTTTGGAAAAATTGGCACAGAATTCGTATGAAATCTAACCTTCCAAAGCCATTTTAGAATAACTTTCTTTAGTGCATAAATGAATCTATGTATAGTGGTTAAAACATGTGAAAAAACAAATAATCAACCGATGTGATATATTCCGATGATTAATATATGACATAATTGGAAAACATTCAAAGTACGTAATAAATTGTTTTGTCAATTGAATAAAGGTTAGAAGATTCAAAGAAATTATTTTACAGTAGTCCTAAACACCAAAATAAAGTCTTGGAAAGACATCCACGAGACTGTTATGTATACTCTTCAAGTATAACTTGTCAATCAAGACGAATGAGCAGCAAAACAATAATAAATACCTACTATAGATTTAGCTGAGAAGCTTGGATAAATTTGTCTTATTTCCAAGGTCCACATATCATTGTAGCAAACCCATGGGATATGGTGTATCTAAAAACACGTAGTAGGTATCACCAATTTCTGTATTTATGTATTAACATGGTTTATATTCCTTTGCGGTATTAACGTTACGAAGTATGACAATGACAAGCAGCAGCTATTATGATAATTATGCTTTATTATAGCTAAATCGGTTACAATATTCCCCTGGGATGAAAATGGCCCCTAGCCATTTTCATCCCAGGGGAATATTGTAATTGTAATCTCTCTCAGATTGACACATATCTAAAAATGAGTACGCAGCAAAATATGCCTGACCACATGTATTTCGAATATTCCCTTTCGCTTCCAAATTCTCCCAGTTTGAGCATCTGTGTGTTTGATATATATATATATATATATATATATATATATATATATATATATATAGAGAGAGAGAGAGAGAGAGAGAGACAAATTTCGAAGTGGATTCTCACTGCAGCCATTGGCTTATTGTATGTCAGACCTCAGGAAGATAGAATAAGACCAAAGTAATTACTACTAGCTTATACGGCGCTACTAATGTTAAATTACTTCAAATGCCACATCTTTTGGTGATCTACTATCTATTTCTCTGTCTTCTGTCTGTTTCTCAGGAAAATGCTTCGAAATTGCGATATCAACAATGACTGCAGATTCCTAACGGATTCCTAACACAATGTGGAATGAATAACACAGCAATAGTATCTAGAGTTATTTTGTTTTATTTATTTGTTTGTAATCTTAATTTAATTCAAGGCCTTTTACAGATGTCCGTTTTCGGGGTACACAATTTTAAATAAATCGGTGCATGGCACAAATTAAATCCTAAAGCTATGGAATTATATACATACTAGATGGCCCAACTGCTTCATATCTCTGTTTCCAAGTACCTTTGGTATTTTAATCAAAATTATTAGTCATTTTCGAGAAAAAAAAAATTAAAAAAATGTTTCCAAGTAAAGTAAACATAAAGTTTTATATTTAACCAAGTTTTCGTTTTTAGTTGTATTGTTCACACACACACACACGCATATGTACACGCACGTACACACCTGCCCTTTTTCTATTTTGTTACTTTCTCTACACCTATATACATAGTGTGTGGAGAAGGTACTGTAATGCACCCAAAAATTCGATACCGAGATTTCACCGGAAATACATGTTTTGGGTCTTCCTGAATAAAAAAAAAAAAAAAGCATTTCTGGAAAAAGTCCGTGTGTATGTGTGCATGTGTGTGTGCGTGTGTGTGTGTGTGTGTCTATGGACAGCATAACTCAAAAAAGAAAAGACCGTTAATTATCAAACTTAAATACCAAGGATGCGACACGAGAATTTTAAAGAAAATCCCCCACCCCCAACTATCCTTTATATGGAACTTTTTTTTCGAAAATTTTGATTTTCTCAAAAATGGCTGTAATTATTTTGATTAAAATGTCGTATATTAAAGATATTTACCTGACAAGTAGTATGTATATCTTGCATTTTCTGGGAATAGCCTCTGAAGATTACTTTATTCTGGATGAATTTTACGGAATTTTGCATAACTGCTAAACTGTAAGATTTAGAAAAAAACTTACCACACAAAAATGTAGAGCACATTAAAACACACAATTTATGTTATATACATTTGTTTTCTTAGAGTTGATCGTTCTTACATATTCCTTGGTTTTGGTATCAGCTTTAAAACACTTATAACTAACTTTCTCATACAGGAATTTGTCAACTCCTGTCTGTACAAACAAAGGAACTTCAGTCACATAGCAACCAGCTTTTGACCATCACTTTAATCTATGGTGCTCCCTTATTTCGTTTCTACTTACAAGGAAGCAAGTAATAATACTATTTCTGCTAATTTCTTCTCTATTAGCATTAAATGAATAAAAACATTAGTTTTTTAACAATAATTTGTTGCAGAGATGTGGAGAAAGTCATATCAATTGAACTAATGAGATGTTTTAATTTAGGGGACCGCAACACGCGTATTTTCAGTGAAATTTTGTTATCGAATTTTTAGGTGGAATGCAACACCTTCTCTACTTACTATGTACTTGGTAGATAAGGTAAAAACGAAACGACGGTTAAATACCAAACTTGGAACTTAAGTTCGGCAACTTCTAGAAATGCGAGATGCAGATGTTCAAGATAATGGCCCTTCCCTATGCCATCCTTGACATGCAAACTCTTGAACTTTCTTGATATTATCTGTCAAAATGTGTATATGAAATACAAATATTGGCTGTGACGATGAAACAGAACTAAATTTGAATCTAATGGACTGTACAATTTTACATAATAAATCAAAATATTTAACGCAATGGTTGAATAATTGGAATAATAATGTAATTTTTCGGATAAACCAAGAAATACAAAAGCTCCAATTCAGTAATTAATGGAACAAACTACTAAAACCTTCTTTTTTTTTTTTTTTTTTTTAAACCTGGTTGGTCATATCAGACGACCAATGGAATTGATGAAATGATGCTCAAATGATTTCGGGGTCCATGGAGCTTAAAGTTACTCTACATTCGTCTTCTCAGGATAAGGGAAAACCCCGAAGAAAAAAAAAACTTATCCGGGTATCAACCGGTAACACCCTAAGCGAGATTAGAACTCCGACCTTTTGAATGTGAGGTAGACACGCTACCACTACACTACCCAGGCCGGCTGATTAAAAAGTTTGTTTTCGGCGTTATTGGAAATTAATAGCATACTACATTCACTGCGACTACACTGTATCTGAAAAATATTATGTATTATATTCACATCACTTTCTCTACAAATTCTTCAACAAACGATTACTTAGTACAAAAGTATATTCTTCGGTCTCTTTTATGTTAATTGAGATAGAAGTTTACAAAGATGGATTTGTTGCCATTTCCTTGTAGGTACAAGGGGAATATAGTAGCATTAAAAGTAGCCAAAACCTTTAAGAGCCTATAGTATGCATTTGAAATTCGGTTCTCTTGGAATGATCACCAAATACAACACAAATTTTGAAGTCCCAAAAAGTATAAGTGTTGAAAACTTCAATAAATTGCAAACAATACCTCGGAAATGGTTGACGCAAAAAAAAAAAAAGTTTGGCATAGGTTGTGTAGTTTAACAAGAACAGGACTTTGTCTGCCTCTCACAGTTCATCAAGTACCTACAAATAGCATTCAGAATGAAGAAAACTTCACAGCCTATTCGCAGAAAATTTAAGGTACACCTACATTTTATTGTTATCGAAAATATCTTAAACATATAGAATATTATTCAAAATCCTTAGAGTAACCTTTGAGAACATGAATAAAATTCTATAAATGTTCTACATAAAAGGTATATATGCAGGGGGATATCCTTGACAATCTTCTTATCGTATCCTTGGAAGATAATGTGAATGTAAATGACGTGTTATTTATGGACGCCCTTTAACTGCCGTGGTTCTCAGCGTCCCATTCTATGCTGGGCGTGAAAGACCGCATAATTTTGCTCAGAGGCCACCCTATCAGGCTTGAGTTCTTTTACGGGACCAACGGATTTACTTCCCTTCCGAAGGAAGCCATGCTAAGGATTTTTACGCCCGAAAAAATCCATCGTCCTCCGCCGGGTTTGGACCCGCGACCTTGGGTATATGAAGTTAGCATGGTAACCATTACACCATGGAGGGCGATGCTAAACTAAAATACCAAGAATGCCATTTATCTGCTTTTCATTTTTGAGTTACGCTGCTGACATACACACGGACCCATCTACGCACGGACTTTTTTTTAAAAGCTTCCAGAATGGAAACGAAAGGTCATAGAAACCCGCGGTTTTAAACATAGCGCTCACAATCGATTATGCTTTAGTTTTGGAAGTCATAAAAATCAGTTTAGTCCAACCTTATGGGGCAATGGGAGTGAAATTTCGGTAATTCTGTGTAACGGTTCTAAATATTATTCCGTCTGCATATGAATGCACGTTGTGGTGAAAACACAGAAAGTAATTTAAAATCAAGCATACATAAACTGCACAAAGAATATCCCCGTACTGATATATGTGTCATTTGGCAGGAAATATAGAAACTTAGATTTGTTTTGCTTTAATTACCTGTATTTCGCATGAAGGTCCCTGGTTGGATTCCGTATTGTAGCGAGTAGTTTTGCTTTAACCACAATTACTTCATTTCCCCATCAGACTGGAAGCATGAAAATGGAAGACGTTAAAAGCCAACAGACATTATATGTTCATCTTTATTTGGCATTTGAAAACTATTCTTAGGAAAGATTATTTTTCTATCTACTTCATGTTAATTAAAATAAATTTCTATAGTAATAAATTCATTACACTTTTCCTTGTGGCAGAAGGCTCGTGGTTAAAATGACTAACGGTGATAGTGACCTATAAGTTTATTAATTATACAGGCTGTTTCAAAACGACACCATACGAAGATAGCAGTCTATTACCTTACACTTTGACTTGTCCAAAACTTGATGTCGCAAATTTCAAACTCTTCTATTTCAAGTTTTATGTGTGTTTAAAAAGCACACACATCTGGGATTAGGCAGTGAAGGAACGGTTGTCATACGCCACGTAAGAAACCTCAGAACTTGTTATACGAAACACATAACAAAACCCACATGTTACGTTTTCCATTACTAAGGTGTGCCGCGCCGGCGTGTCTATCAAACCACACCTACACCACACGACTGGACCTTCGCTACCAACCGGTATCTCTCTTGGAGTGGGCCAGGCACATACCATTTGGTTATGTACGACTGCCTAATCCATGGTGATTTTATGGCAGTTTTTGTATGTGCCGAATTTAGAGCTGACAATTATATTCACGTATAACGTAAGGTATGACCAACAAGGTCAACATCTTCGTTTGGTGTCGTTTTGAAACATCCTGTTAATTATTAATACTATCATTATGACCATGACTACTAATCTTCTTCTTCTTATTATTATTATTATTATTGTTGTTCTCATTAATACTATTGTGATATTATTATCATTATTAGTTTATATTACATTTCAAAATAAATGGTTAATTTGGAGTGATAGTTTTAATAACATTCTAAATGGCACTTTTCAATAAAGATGTAAGACTACTTACGGGTACTCAGTGCTAAGTCTCCACGGTTTGATCAAGGAAAATAATATCTAGAAACAGGGTGATTTAAAGTCATCAAACTTGTTGAAATGACAATATTTCATCGCTCGCTTTTGTTGTGGGTACTTGTTTACAGAAATGAACCAGGCCTAGGGTTGTAAGTTTATTCTGTCTGAATTACAAACTTTTCAAGGCCCAGCCCCCAAGAAGATCGGTTGCTCGGAACTAAACTCATAATTTTTCATACGCCTTTGAGCCTAGCCAAACCATAACTCTTGAAACATGTACTGCTGCTATAACACTAAAAGAATGAGATTACTAATGAGCTTCCCCCCTCCCGCCCCTTCTGTAGCTTAACGCGCTTTAAACCGGTTGTTCATATCGGACTGTGAATGAAATTGGTGTAATGATGCTCAAATGATCTCGGGGTCCATGGAGCTTAAAGTTACTCGACAAGCTCAGGATCAGAACCCCCGAAGAAAACCTTAACCTCGTAACCTACCCTAAGCGAGATTCGAACTCGCGACCTGTTGAATGTGAGGTAGACGCGCTACCTTCACACTACCCAGGCGGGCGAGTTGTAAATTGTTCGCATTTGTGACAGATTTCGAGAAAAAATACCAACTTCCGTATTTATAGTATTTTTACCTTTCTCTACACGTACTCTGCACATGGTGTATAGAGATGGTATTGTCCACCCAAAAATTCAATACTGAGATTTCGTCGGAAATACAGGTTTTGAGAACCCCTGAATTAAAATAATAAAAATATGTATGCAACATAGCTCAATGTGACATGAACATTTTCAAGAAAATTCCCCCACCCCAACTATCCTTCACATGGAAAAATAGTCGACAAGTTTGATTTTTTTAAAAATGGCTCTAACGATGTTGATTAAAATGTCGTAGATACATTAAAGATGTTTTATGACCAAAAAATATAAGTATATCTTGAATTTTCTGACGATAGCCTCTGAAGACCTCTTTATTCTGGAATAATTTTGATGAATTTTGCATAACTGGTAAATTGTAAGAGATAGACAAAAACTTACTGCATATATAATGTAGATCTCGTTAAAACAATTTATCTGATTTGCTTTTTTTCTTTCTTTCTTTTTCTCTTTCTTTCTTTATATCCTTCTTGCCTCCTTTCTTTCCTTGTAGAGCTGACCGTTTCTGTGACTTTCCTTATTATTGGTATCAGCATTAAAGTACTTATACTTTACGGGAATAGATGAACTCCTGGCTATACAAACAATGGAATTTTAATCACATAGAAAGCAGAGTTTAAAAGATTTGATTATCACTTTAGTACATTCCCTTATTTCCCTTATACTTACAAGTAAGTAATAAGACCATTCTGCTAATTTTGTCTCTATTAACATTAAGTTGATAGAAGAATAAGCTATTTAACCATAATTTATTACAGAGAGCAACTGGAACTCGTCAGATTTTTACTTTCTCTTCACTTACTATGCGCATAGTGTATAAAGAAGGTATTTATTATATTACACCCAAAAATTCAATACCGAGATTTCAAATATGTTTTGAGAACCCCCTGAATACAAAAAAGAACATTTTTAGCAAAAAAATGTCCATGTGTGTCAGTCTGTGTGTCAGTCTGTGTGTGTGTGTGTGTGTGTGTGTGTGTGTGTGTGTGTGTGTGCAGCATAGCTGAAAAACGGAAAGTCCGTTAAATACCAAGCTTGGTGTTTAAGTTCAATAGCATCCAAGGTTACGATACAAGGATTTTCAAAAAAATCCCTTACCCCCAAATACCCTTTACGTTGAAAAATTTTCGAAAATTTTTAGTTTCTCAAAAATGGCACTAACAATTTTGAATAAAATTTTGCATATTAAAGATATTTACATAGCAAATAAAATATATACCTTGTATTTTCTGGGAGCAGCCTGTGAAGCCCTCCTTATACTATGGAATTTTTCTGAACATTGCATAACTGGTAAACCGTAAGAAGTAGACATTAACCTACTTGATAAAAAATATATAGCTCGTTAAAACACACAATTTTTGTTATATACATTTTTTTCGTGTAATTGGCCGTTTCTGAGATATTACTTATTATTAGTTTGATTAAAATGCTAACTTTTCTCATAGGGGATCTTGTCAACACCTGGCCACGCAAGGTAACGGATTTCAATCCCATAGCATCCACATTTTAAAACATTTGACTGTCGGTTTAGCCTAGTGTATTCCCTTTTTTCCCTTCTACTTATAAGGAACTAAGTAATAAGATCGTTTCTCTAATGTTTATCTCGATTAGCATGAAGTAGATAGAAGAATAAGCGTATTAACAATAATTTGTTACAGTGATGTAGAGAAAGTCATGTGAATGGAGCACATCAGATGTTTTTTTTTTCTTTTTGAAGTATGCCGTTTACAGGTATATGCAGACCCACACGGTCCGTTTTTTTAAAACAGCCCCCCCCTTTTTTTCTTCTCCGGATCAGGAATTCTAAAATACGCAATTTTTGTGAAATTTGTGCATCGAATTTTAGGATGGAATACATTACTTCTACTTATGCAAAGGACATTGCAGAGAAATTAACACATTTGTTTTACTATAGGGAACTTTAATAAAGTGCGTTTTGTGTTGGGAAACTTGTCAAATATAAGAATACTAAACAAAATAAACATTACACACGCTAAGTACGCATGGGATATATTACAACACATAAATGTAAGAAGCAGTAGCGTAGGACACAAACATGCGCACATTATATGATAAAACACAAAACTGAAAAGGTTTCTTGTAATTAGGTAAACTCCTGCAATGCGGCTGAAACAGTTCAAGTTTTTAGAAAAGTAATTAACACGCCATATATCTATTCAATCTGTGTATTTGGTGTGCTGAGCTTCTGGCAAAACGAAATGAAAAATTAAAATTTGTAGGTATAGGAAAAAGTGGAGGTCATATAATTAGAAATTGCATTGCATATTTTGCAATTTTAAGCCTAACATACCTTCGTTGCTGAAAGTTACGATATTTACTTTTGCGACCCCATACCTTTCTTTTCACAGCAAGAGGTCGAAATGTCACCGAAAATAGAGGATTCGAGACTCTACCAACTATAAAAAATAGATTAAAAAAAATCCGTTTGCGTATTTGCCATTAGCATAACACAAAATCGAAATAAATACCAAACTTGGTATTTAAAATCTGGTTTTCGTAACATGTCCCTCACCTTAAACTACCGTTTGATCCTTTTAATGATGGTCTAACTAAAATAAAATATAAAAAAATATGAATTTAGATAATGCTATAAAACACACACACACACACACACACACACACAATGAATGCTAATGAAAAATTCGTGTGAATGCGTCCATAAATTTGTATTATACGCTTAATAAGTATTTATAAGCAGTAATAATTGTGTGTGTGCAAGTTAACATTTCTTTCTTTCTTCTGTAGTTCATCGTCCTTTAACCGAAAAGATTATATTTTACTGTGGGTGGGTGAATGAAATGAGTAGCATGATACTCAAATCAGTCCGGAATCCATAGAGCTTAAAGTATCTCGGCATTCGTCTTATCAGTATAAAGGAAAACCATGGAAAAACCTGTACTTGCATAACACATTCTAACCTAGATTCGAGCTCGGAATCTCTCAAATGCGAGACAGACACTATAAAATGAAAGAATGTTTAAAACGAAGGTAAACATACAGTACGTACCCATGAACATTAACTACCTTCTTAACAAACATGAAGTTGGTAACTTTAAATTAAATTGAGTTTTATGGACAGACTTTAACTGCTGTGGTTTTTAATATTCCAGTCTATATTTTGCGCGAAGGTAACTTAATTTTGCTAAGAGGCCTCTTTATCAGGCTTGAGGTTCTTTTAAGCGTTGCAAAATTACGACACGGAACCACTGGCTTTACTTTCCTTCTGAAGGAAACCAAGCTCAGGATTTTTATGCCTGAAAATATGCATCGCCCTCTGCCGGGTTTGAACCAGTGACCTTGACCACCAGAGGAGAGCATGTTACCCCTAGATCACGAAGGATGACAAGCGTGCAAGTAAAAGTATCTGAAAGATATCAAGTAAATAACATATACCCTAAATGCAGTATGCATGTGAAATAAAGCAGTGGGTGAAGTAAAATGAATGCAATATGTTTGGACAATGTGTGACTATCTGCTCTTAAGTGAAGGAAATTATGACCGTAAAAAGGGACGTTTTTCTCCCTTCCAGCTCAAATGCCATAATCTTCAGATATTGTGGCTAAAAGGATGGGAAACACCCGTTTTCTTGGCACACCGTTTCTGTATATAAATTCGTGAAGGTAGGGCTCGAAGAGCTCCCGTCGCGTCACGAACTGTTTCCTCGGCTTCCTCTTGCAGCGCATCCATACATTTTCTGCGCGCTGAGTGTGGATGTCGGCGTCGTATGGGTTCACGGAGTTTTCACTGAGTGAATGTAGACACCGCCGTCGAGGTGCCCAATGTTGCCATAAGCAGCCATCTGAAACTATATGGGATCCTGGTAGAATATACTGAAGGATCAGCTGCTCCAGTGTGGCAGCCCTTCTGTCAGAAACCTCCACCAGGAAGCACCTTCCACTACGTCGTTCGACGCCTCCAAAGGCCCAATGGAATTTTCTCTATTCTCCTCTATGTTACTTTCGATGGAAAAATTGGGCTCGTCAGTCTCTACGATGAGAGGATTACCATTCTCATCTAAGCCGCCTATGGGAGCAGCATGACGCTCCAAGTGAAGCTGGCATTCCTCCCTACAGAAATTGGACCAGGCTGTGGCAGTTTGAAACGCGCTGATGGTCCTTCTCCCAACCATAAACAAATGCCATAAGTTGTTTAAATGACAGCTTGCTTTGAGCGAAGAACGAGCCTTCCCTCACAGATTTTAAGGCTTTGCATCTTGTGCAGCACCACCGTTTTCTGTCTGCGTCCCCATTGTACCGTTGACACTGTGCAGTGTTCTTTTTATTTTTAAACAGTACCGGAGTATGGTCAGGGCTCCGGCTATATCCCCTTTTTACATCCCCCCCCCTCTGTATGATTACTGGTTTTACTGTTCCTTTACACGAACTTATACACATTGCACAAATATATAACACCCATACCCAAGGCGGGACTCGAACCCACGATCCCCTGCTCACGAAGCAACAAAGCGAGACGCCTTAGCGAACGTGGCCATAGGGACCGGCTTCTTCAGCAGAAGCAGTCTTCCAGCCACTCCATGACCTTCATTGGTGTTTCCAGCACCTGAAAGAAATGTTCATAGAAAAAATTCTCTTCTCTAACAACTGCAACTTCCATAAGATCGTAAGGTAGAACAATCCACGGTGTGCAGACCTCGTTTTTCCAGCCATTCTCCACTGATTCGCTTTGAACTGTTACAAAAGATGCACCGGGCGTTAAACACTACCCCCCGTCCCCTCCCGCCCCCAAAAAGAAGCTTAAGGCAGATTTGACAAAAAGTCAAATGGCAGGCAATGCAGATCCTATGTTATCTCTTTGATGTCATACTCGAACTTGATCTGTCGTGTAGCACATTCTCAAGCAGAACAGATTAGATAGCACATTCCTCTCACGGCTTTCTTCCTGGTTGCGAATCAGAGCCTACACCACTGTCACTTTATATGGCGTAAAATTCCAAAGTAACAATTACAATATTGTTTCACAGAAGTAACAAAATTATGTAACCAAAAAGAATATGGTGGTGAAATACTAGTGCGTATCGTCCGATATGACCTATACAGTTAAGGGACGTTAAACTTAAAGTTAAAAATAATATTGCTAATGATAATAATGATGATAATAATAATAGTAATGATGATAATAATAATAATAATACACAAACAACTGTTAATGCTTACAAATTATGTGTATAATTAAATTTTATGGACGCATTCACACGACTAACCATCCAAGGTAAATTTACTAAAATTCGTTGTGTCTGTATATATATATATATATATATATATATATATATATATATATATATATATAAAATAGTACTCTCATAAACACGAGTAGCTGAGGGCATTATGACATGGACAAATGAATGGGACGTCCAGCAAGGACCGTGCTCCCTGAGATTGTTTGTTCTTCATTTACTATTTATTTATAAGGTTTTTCATTACGAAATGACGGGGAGGTACCTTAACTTGCTCTTGCAACCCGTTTTTCTTTTCCTAATTAACTATCACCTGTGGTGAAATGTTTCGTGAGAACGGGTGTTTTACACTGCTAAAAAGAATACGTTCACATAATTTCCTCTGCTCACAACCTCTTACTCTTATATAGCGTATACAGTTTTCTTATAAAACTAATTTTTCAAACTACGTTTTATTAATCGAGATTAACATTTTACTGAAATATTTTCATTACACTTTCGTTGCAGACAAAGATGGATAGAGGAAACTAATTCAATAACCATAAGTTAAACGAAACCATATATGCTGGTCTTGAATGTAACACTCTCGATGACATCGTGAGAAACAACAGAATGGCGACAGTACTTTTTAAAAACTCTGAAGTATTGAAAGATTCAAACCAATAATAACGGATAGCTCGGAAAAGGCCGATGCCATAAAAAAACTGAATATAAATTATGTGCTTTATAGGCAGCTAAAAGTTTTATGTAGTACCAACATATTTACCTCTTGTGGTTTACACTTTAACATTATTCGAAATTCTTCCGAATGAAGAGATACTCACAGGCAAATCCCAGAAAATTAAAAAAGTTATAGCTAAATTTTGTTTGCAAAACAAATATGTTTCAAAATCCGTAAGGTCACTTAAATGATAGAACCAACAAAATATCTAAATTTTAGTCTGTGGTGGGAGGAAGTTATTGCAAATCTTCGCCTTGCATTTCTGAAATACATTTAAATACCAAAGTTGGCATTTATTGCAGTTTTCGATTTGAAGTAATGCTGATGGCAAATACGTAAACGGACTTTTTTTTTTTAATCTATTGTTTGATCATTGCTAGGGTCACGAAACGTTTACTTTCGGTGACATTTCTACCTCTTGCTGAAAAGAAAGCTTTGGAGTCACAAAAGTAAATATCGGAACTTTCAGTAACGTATGTTAGGTTTAAAATTGCAACATTAAAAATTGAACAATGCAATCCAAGCAATTACATTAAATTGTGTAATTATATGATCTCCACTGTTTCCTGTACTACAAATTTTTATTATTTCCATTTCATTTCAAGTTCAGCACATCGAATACACAATATGTGGCGTTTTAATTACTTGTCTAAATTATTGAACTGTTTCAGCCACATTGCAGGAGTTTACCTAATTAAAAGAAAACTTTTCAGTTTCGTATTTTATCATATAATACGCGCATATTTCTGTCCTAAGCTCCTGCATTTTAGATTTATGTTTTGTAATATATCTCATGCGTACTTATTGTGTTTAATGTTTATTTTGTTTAGTATTCTTATATTTGACAAGTTTCCCAACACAAAACGCACTGCGCTTATTTATCACAATCTCTTTTACGTGCTTGAAGTAGAGGCAGCATTGTATTCCATCCAAATATTCGATTTACAGATTTCACGGAAAATGCATATTTTATACTCCCTGATGCGGAAAAAAGAAGTGTTTTTAAAAAACGGACAGCGGGTATGTGCATATTGCCTGTGAATAGCATACTTCAAAAAGGAAAAATGCTATAAATACGAAACTTGACATTTTAGTTTACAGCTCCTTACTAATCCCATTCTTATAATTTTACAGCAGTATGTAAAGACAAGTATGCCTGCAGTACGTATTTCATAAGTAGGGCTGGGATTTTTAGGTAAATACATATTTTGTTTGCGTAAAAATACTAACCTTAAAGTTAGCTTAATGCTCCGACATTCACATCAGAGCAAATATTTTAAGTTTTATTGCACATGAACACTCATATTTTCTGATTTTAATGTAAATAAATAGTTTTGGATATTCACATAAATTACACAAAAATCGCATAAAGGAAACTTTTCACATATAGTTACAGAAAAGCAACAGCAAATTTATTTTTAACAAGTCAACATCAGATGCTTTGATGCTCAATAACACAGGTCAGATTCTCAATTTGTTATTCATTGCTGGATAAACTGAATATCAGCTTTAATCTCCTTTTAGTTGGACGAAAATATAAACATTCTACTCTCTCAAGCTACATGACCTGCAAGATAAAAACGGGGAATCCTACCACTGATATGATTGATTATGTTATCCTTTCATAGCCCGCTAGAGAACACACTGATACTGTAGGTAGCCGTTAAAAGATGAAATGGCAATAGAGAATTTGTAGGCACAAGAAAAAGTGGAGATCGTATAATTACACAATTTAATAAAATTTCCTTGGATTGCATTACTCATTTTTTCATGTCGCAATTTTAAATCAAACAGGTGTTGCTGAAAGTTTGTAACTTTAGCTTTTGCTACTTCTTTGCACAGCAAGAGGTCGAAATGTCACCCAAAATACATGTTTCGAGGGTCTAACAATAAAAAAAAATTAATGTGTTTCATTAACATGGCTCTCTCTAGCTGTTCCACAAACAAACTTTCCTTACAAATAATTATTTTATGTACGTCATGCTAATCTAGATAAACACTGCCAGAATTGGTCTTGATAACTGCTTCTTTACAAGTAGAAGGGAAATAAGGGAATTCACTATGCAAAAGCGATAGTAAGATCTTTAAAAAGTCGCTTGCTATGTGATTGAAGTTCCTTTGTATGACCAGGAGTTGACAAATTCCTGTATGATAAAAGTAAATGTATTTTAGACTGAAACCAATACTAATAAGGAAAATCTGAGAAACTTGTCATTTCTACAAAAATTAAAGAAAAAAAAAAGAAAGAAAAAAAAAAAGCACATGAGATAAATTATATGTATTGACGAAATCTACATTTTATGTGTGGCAATCTTTTGTCTCACGGATTAACCAGTTACGCAAAATCCAATAAAATTCATCCAAAACAATGAGTATTTAGAGGCTATTGTTAGAAAATTCAAGATAAACCTACATTTTATTTGTCATACAATAACTTTAATGTAACTACGATATTTTAACCAACATCGTTAGAGCCATTTTTAAGAAAATCAAAATTGTCAACAATTTTTCCATGTGAAGGATAGTTGGATGGGGGAATTTTCTTGAAAAATCTTCATGTCGCATCGAGTTATGCTGCACACACACACACACACAAACACATTTGTCTTATTCAGGGGTTCTCAAAACATATTTCCGATGTAATCTCGGTATTGAATTTTGGGTGGAATACAATACCTTCTCTATAAACCATGTGCAAAGTACCTGTAGAGAAATGTAAAAATACTGCAAATACGGAAGTTGATATTTTTGCACGAAATCTGTCAAAAATGCCAACAATTTACAGCTCGCTCACCTGGGTAGTGTGAAGGTAGCGCGTCAGCCTCACATTCAACAGGTCGCGAGTTCGAATCTCGCTTAGGGTGAGTTACGAGGATACGGTTTTCTTCGGGGTTCCCTTATCCTGAGCCTGTCGAGTAACTTTAAGCTCCATGGACCCCAAGATCATTTGAGCATCATTACACCAATTTCATTCATAGTCCGATATGAACAACCGGTTTAAAGGACGTTAAGCTACAGAAGGGGCGGGAGGCGGAAAGCTCATTAGTAATCTCATTCTTTTAGTGCTATAGCAGTAAGTAAAGACAAGTATGACTGCAGTACATGTTTCAAGAGTTATGGTTTGGTTAAGCTCAAAGGCGTATGAAAAATTATGAGTTTAGTTCCGAGCAACCGATCCTCCTGGGGGCTGGGCCTTGAAAAGTTTGGAATTCAGACAGAATAAACTTACAACCCTAGACCTGGTTCATTTCTGTAAACAAGTACCCACAGCAAAAGCGAGCGATGAAATATTGCCATTTCAACAAGTTTGATGACTTTAAATCATTCTATTTCCCTTGATCAAACCCTAGAGACTTAGCACTGAGTATCCGCAAGTAATCTTACATTTTTATTGAAAACTATCATTTAGAATATTATTAAAGCTATTACTCCAAATTAACCATTTATTTTGAAATGTATTCTAAAATAATAATGATAATTATAATCACAACAGTAATAATGATAACTACAACTATAATAATAATGGTGATGATTATGATGATAATAATAATTAATAAACTCATATCACCATCGCCGTTAGTCATTTAAACCACGAGCTTACTGCCACAACGAAAAGTGTCATGAAGTTATTTCTGTAAAAGTTTATTTTAATTAACATGACGTAGATAGAGAAATAATCTTTCGTAGGAATAATTTTCAAATGCCAAACAAAAGTGAACGTGTACACACCACACACACACTATCTGTTGGTTTTTTTAACCTCTTCCATTTTGAAAAGCACGCACATACACTCTCACATTCTGATGGTTAATCTGGAGTGATAGTTTTAATAAAATTCAGACATTCACTCACATGTATACTTCCAGATCGGTGGGGAAATGGAGTATTAGTAGCTAAAGAAAAACTACCCGCTACAATCTGGAATCTAACCAGGGACCTCCGTGCGAAATACCGTTACAGCAAAACAAATCTAAGTTTCTATATTTCTTGCCAAATTACACATATCAGTTCGGGGATATTCCCTGTGCAGTTTACGTATGCTTGACTTTAAATTACTTTCTGTGTTTTCACCACAATCAGAACATTTCACTTTCCTTTCCCATTACAGACACCACAACGTACTTCCATATGTAGCCATGCATTAAAAGATAACGTTAGCGGCTGGTACCCAGTAGATACAGTATTCCGATGTTGGTACTCCTCCTAGCAGACGGAATAATGTTTAGAGCCGTTGCTCAGAATTACAGAAATTTCTGTATGTATATACATAATTATGATAATTTTACTGTAGGCCTACCTGGGTAGTATGGTGGTAGCGTGTCTGCCTGATATTCAACAGGTCGCGAGTTTGAATCTCGCTTATGGTGAGTAACCCGGTTAAGGCTTTTTTTCGGGTTTTTCCCTTATCCTGAGAAGACGAATGCTGAGTAATTATAAACTCCATGGACCCCGAGATCTTTGAGCATCAATTCATCAATTTCATTCATCGTCCGAAATGACCAACCAATTTCCTTCAAAATGGATGAATAATTTGAAATATATAAACTTTATATAACATTTTACTCTGATATTATATTGCATAATAAAACTGATGCATTCGCCTCAAATTTTGAGAACTTTGGTTTCAGTTTTTTAAATCGGAGCCTTGAACCACACACAGAAACTTTTATCGGTGATATTTCAGTAATTAACAATACTGAATTTTGACAATTTTAAAGAAGTCTTTATCTCTAAAGGTTATCATTTTTTAAAATGTGTTTCTGAAGAGTGTTCTTGGTGTTAGCATAATTTTGTTGCCTGTAATATTTTTGGAAAATTTTAGTTCTTTATCAATAAAAATTGATACGCTTGGAACATGTTTAAAGTGTGCATATGTAGTTTTGAGCAAAACGTTGCTTTAGAAAAGAATATGCTGGGAAGCAGGTGTATTGTACGATGTTTTTAAGTGGATGTAGATCCTGAAGCAAGGGGTAGCAGCTAAATGTTGATTCCCTACGGATGTTCAAATGTTCCTAAAACTATTTGCCATAAAAAGGTTTTCGATTTTAGTCCAAATTTGATTACCAGTGTCCCTTAAGCATACTGTATTCCCCTATTCCCATTGTATCTACAAAGAGTTATGTATTGCAATCACTCCTGTTAATGCTTATCTTAATTGCTATGAAGTAGAGCGCAGAACGTTTTTTTAGGAATAATTGTTTGTTGAACAACAGTCTTGTGAATATCTTCCAGGCACAATAAAATTGGTAGGTACATTATATTAGTAACGCAGGTAAGCAGGGGCACTGATTAGAGAAAAATGCTACAATCCAAGCAGAAGAAGGAAAAGTTCATATGCACGTCAGAATTTATCTCTGGCTAAATTTCTAAATTCCTGACCTCGACATTTGACCCTTTCACCTTAACATTACTGTAAATAGCATACCTAAGCGGCATACTGTTCAGGGACCAGAAGCCAGCATGCACACAACAGATATAGAAAACTTACCTTAGGTATTATCAGCCTTTCCAGGCACAGGTACGTGCACATTTTTATGCAAAGTAACAAGTGCAACACTCACCTCGGGTATTTACAACAACCGGCTCGATATGACATAGTTTGGTGAACAACAGTAACAAAGTCAGTGTTCACAGGAATTTCAGATCAAACACATCTAGCAAATTCCTGAGAAAGCTGAATTCGTTTCTGAAATTACGACGCAATGTGTTGACTGCTGCAGCTACTCCTGAAAAATCTGCTGGGCAGTGGGCAAGAGTGAAACATACACCAAGATAGGGAAATTGTAAAAGTTGTATCAGCAACTGTGACATTTCTAAAATCCACAATTTCAGTCCGATTCATTTGTGATTGAACACTGCAACCCTTTGACGGATGTACTAATAATAATCAATCCTCAGTTGATCCCCTTCTCAATATGTTCTTCATTCTGTGCCTCTGAAAATGCATTCCTGTAGTAGATAAGCCAGTAGCAATTGCAAACACATTTAAATACCTTATGAATAGAAACAGGTAAATTATGAAGCAAAATCTCCAAATATTATAAAATGTATATTTGGAGCGGATTAGTTTCAATTGTTCAAAACAACTTATTTGTAGTTCACTTTAGAAAAAGAACTTAAAAATTGATTTGTCTTTAACTAACACCAGTATCAAAATGCACCCAACGAAAATGAAACCTCTTCAAGAATATCGGGCATTTAATTTCACACTGACGAAGCCGATGTGCTACCTTTAGAAACAGATTTGTGGGCTTTCTTATCATGTACTCAAAGTCAACTAATCAAACAACTTGGTACGACATGCACAAACCTTCCAATATCTTACTTAAAATTACTACAGCGCAAAACAAACAAACACTTCAAATCGTGCACTATCTGAAATTCTCTGTAACAACTACGCACAACACAATAAAAAAACACGCAATTTTTAGAAAATCTATTTAAAATTAACATCAAAATTGCAGACTTTCTTCAAAATTTACTTTTTCTCAAGGAACTAACATAAGTAACTCATTCAACATACAGAATTCTACAAACACCGGCATATATCTTAACATAAATCAAAACTTAATGGAGGCGCAAAACATAATTTAGTAACCTTCCTACAGATGTATGTTTACGATTTTACAAACCTATTTAGACTCCACTGAAATACGTACTTGGAAGTTTCTGTTCGAAGACGTAGAATTTCCTACCGATATTAAAACATTTCGACAAAGAACCCAAATTTCCGGGGTTCTAATCTTTATCACTAACCAATTTCCCTTAGAATTGTTGCAGAATCTGAAAATGGGCCCCAGAAGCTGTTTCGGTTCTTTCTAACCAACGGAATTAATCTCCTACATTCGAAAATATTTTTTTTTTGTTGCAAAGCCAAACACAAAATTTCCAAAAAAGTCAGCTATCTTTTATTTATCTAGTACACACTACCCTTCCATTCAACAGATCCTATTTTACCATTCTTTCATCAATGTCATTTCCCTTTTCGGCTTGATGCATTCACTGTGCATCCACCACCAGCGTCTTTTGGAGTCCTGTTTTAGTAAAGACCTGCATGCCACGCAGGCACACCAAGGCGACTGCATCAAGCTAATAGGATTCATGATTTTTTTTTCGTAGTAGGCTTACCATCCCCATATTTAGGATTGTTACCCCCTAGGACTTACAAGCGAATGCCTAAGAGTCAGATGCCTGTCGGAGAGCTAGCGACACCTAATAACACAGAATGGAGAACCTGGAGCGAGTGATCGGTTGGTAGCCAGGCATTAAGGTGAGGAAGTAGATAATATAAAATGCAAGCGAAATGGGTGATAGGAAAGATGATTAGCAAATAGTGAAATGAGTGGTGGGGGAAACCGGAGGACCCGGAGAAAACCTACCCAAACGCCGCATCGTCCACCACAAATCCCACATGCGGGCGCTTGGGAATCGAACTCGGGCCGCCTAGGTGGGAGGGGAGCAGTCTAAAACACTGGGCCACGCTGCCGTCTTAGGATTTATGATAAGGCGTGAAATTAGTTTGTAACCTTACGAACAAATTGGTGCCGTATCGGATGTGTGGAATGGAAGGTGAACGTTGGATATTTGGAGTGAAAGAAGAGGCCACATTTATAACGTACCACAGCTCAAAAGGTGGTAGTTGCTTGCATTGGCTTTTAAGGAGGTATCTCCAGTCAACCTATTCTACTTTGAGTTGTTTAAGGGTACGTTATGTACTCTTTAAGAATTATTTGCTACCTACTGATTTGTATAATATGGGATGGGGCACAATGTAACGCACTTAGGAGTAACATTTTGACTTTTATATACCTAGTGCTTAACGACAGTTTTTATTACTATTGCACCGCAGGCGACGACACTGATGATACATTTAATGAAGAGGGTGCACCGGAGAAAACCCGCCTTGCACCGCTTTGTCCACCACAAATGGCACATGAGGTCGCTTGGGATCAAACCCGACCGCCATTTTGAAGAAAGTGAAACGTGCAATTACCTAAAATTTTATTCTAATACAATTGGCCAAACTCATTTCCGTTTAGTGTTGGAATTTTAGTGCAATCCAAGAACACCGAAGGTAAAGACATTCCATTGGTAGATATTCTTATAGAAATCATGTTTGTAGATTGTTTTTCTGGTCGGCATTCTTGTGTTGTTGTGGTCCACATAGCTGGAATTAGTATTGCTTTTGAATCGTGTTTAATTTTCCATGTGATTGTTACGAAAGGTGGTAAATGGAACGTCTACAATTTTGGTCTGAGCAGCAAATAGTTCTTCTATTTTGTGGCAAAAGATTGGTGTTTGTCTGATGTTTTGTGATATGGAAACTTTAAGTTCATCTGAATGTGTGAGCGTGAGATAGTCCTGTGAGTTCTTATTCCAGTGTAGATAAGTTCTGAGATTTCTCGAAATCGATAGTTTCTGTAGCTGTACCAGAATTTGTAAGTGGCCTTTTGCGAATATTGTACAGCTGGTGATAGAGAAGGATAAGTTATGATAGGCAATACCGTCAACTAGGCCTATAAATTAGCAGCGGATCAGTTTTGATGTTTGTTAATGGTCTAAAACAGAAGCAATTAATATGGAATGAAAAGGCATTTTTCGCCTGTATCAAAGGTGTGCCAGGAACGTCCAGTATGTTCTCCCTGCACGTAGTCTGGCGCGTATGGAGTAATTCGTTTTGATGTTGGCGGGACAATATGGGTTGTTTAAGGGCTGGTCTTACCATTACTCACTGAAAACGACAGAAAGCTAAAAACTGCAGTTTATCAGGTATTTCTTAAGAAAGGGAAATAACATTTGTGGAAGAATTGTAACCATGGTTAGATTTGATGAATGGAAAAGATAGTCTTTAATAAATAAAAAGTAGGATATTTTTTGAGGAAAGGGCTGAAAATAGCGTTCTTTTAAAGGCTCTTTTTCAGATTCTGGCAACCAATCCCAAACGGAATAGTTTGTAATGTTAAAGATTGGAAACTGGGAATTGGGTCTTAGTCGGAATGTTTTAACGCAGATAGGAAGCTATGCGCCTTCCAAAGGAAACTTCCATCTCCTATGTTAATGGGATCGAGATTGCCAATAAACAGCAAGCATAAGAAAGACCAAAAAACTTCAAATTCATATAGAAATAAAAAATATAATTCTTAAAGAAATAATCACGGAATTGGTTCCTACTGTGATATACCTATGTGGTATTCATATGTTACTTATCTTTTACTATATTCCATATCATATACAAGTTCCGTGACCTATTCTATCTGAAATTAAAAGAGTGTCGTGTGTTACATGTAGGTTATTTTTAATACATATTATAAGAGGGTGCTCGTATTACGCCTTGGGTTTGCTCATATTTCCGTCACATGTTTTAATATGAGTAATTTAGAAGACTTTAATTACTTTTCTGTGTCAAAATTATTAAATTTTCATTAATATGTATTATAATTTGCAATCCAAATTGAATGTGCAGTAGAATAGAATAATAATGTTGTATAATAACCATATTGTTTAATATATGAAACACATTTCCTTAAGGTCCTCCTAACCGCCTGACTTCCGTGTAAAAGCATAAATTCTGTATTCATAATATAAAAAAGTTGGAGGGAACAGGTAAACACATTTAGCTGGACAGTGTCAAGTAATGTATATGTTGAAACACAAAAATTCACTGAAAAATAATATATACTTTTACAGAAAACTGTAAGTGAAAATACGACAGTGATAATTTAAAAAAAAAAATATTCGTGTAACCTTAATAATTAGCATTCAGCTTTAATTTTACATGGATTATTTTAAATTATTTCTGTATTCAGTGTAATCTTTTCATTTCAGTGTGTTTAATAGTTTTTGAGACTTAAAACCAAAAATGGCACTCAAACAGTAAAAAAAGAAAAAACAATTGACTCACGACTACAAAGTGTGCTTCAAACAGGAATATTGCAAATATTTTACAGTCGTTATCTTGCAAGCTCTAACATTTTGGGGACATAGCAGTTGACATTCGAACAATTTTCTCTACCGTGAATATTTCGGATTAATCACATGTTATATTGTCACGCCGGCTGTTAGTAATTCAAAAACTCGCATGACTATATGAGGGAATAGATCGGGAAAATGTACTTTTCACTACAGCTAGGCGTGCACATGGGAACGCAGCTCTATTCCATCAGGGACCACAGAGACATATTCTACATAAGTTTAATTGATGGTGAGAAGAGCCAACTAATCTACTAATTCAAAGTTCTAAGCAATGTTAAGTGTTTATTTATTGGTTACCTTAAAGCTTGTGGCGTGCGTTCTCCATGGCTGCCTAGAGAGGAGACTTACTCCTACGAGTTCCTAGCACAAATAGCACTTCTTTTATTATACCGCCAAGTTGGCAGTATCACCAACATATGAAAAGCTAACTCTACCCAGTACTACCAAACCCTATCCACGCAGCCAGGATATGACAATATGTAGAGGTAAATAAAAGTAATCGTTTTTATATTACCTATAGCTTACTAACATAGCAAAGTTCATCGCTGTAAACTTATATATTTTTCTTTGGCTTCTCTAGGGTTTTAAGGGAAATAAAAAGTATTAAATAAGTTCCTAATCATATTAATTTCTACTAGGGCGAAACAATTGCTTCGACTCAGCAATAAATAAGACGTTCAGTATTGCATATTACAATTGTACATTACAAAATATTGCTACTTACCATTACCAGAAATTAAGTCATCTGGTAAGCAAAATGTACTGGTAGATATTCCTTAGAAATTGTTAATTTTACAGGGAACTATTTTAAACAAACTTTAAGCAATTCACTGTTTTGGTGTAAATTAATCTTGTGTGTGTGGCTTCAAATCCCTTTTGCGTGAAGCAGTCAAACTGGCGTTTCATTTAAGGGTTTCGCTTAAAATTTATGTTTATATTTTCAATTTTAGGGACCAATAATGTGAGTTACAGTGCTTTCAAGTTCTCTATCCCTTTGACTGGTATATATTTATTTATTTATATATATATATATATATATATATATATATATCATGGTATATAGGAGTGAACTGGTTTATATACTTTAGTGCAGCCAAGATTTGTTATCAGTTCGCAATATTGCAAGCTTATTCGAGACATCAGGTAGGTTTTGTCAGTAAAAAGATGTTACAGTTGTTATTTATACAAGAATATTTTTAATAAAGCAACGAAATTAACACATAAATAACGTTTATCTACATGTAAGCTGTTTTGGTGGGTAAGATTTGATCATGCGCCCTTTAATCCAGAGCCTTGCTGGACTTGGTTGGTCCACTGGCTGCCAAATTACTTTTGGTTTTTCGTTTAATAATTTAGAATTCGACTGCTAATACAACACAAATATGTCGTGTACAATTATTCTGGAAGCACATTAGTTGAAACTATAAATACTTTAATTTTGAAATAATGTATGCAAATTACTCAAATTAATGCAAGGCAAATTTGACCAAAAATTAAAGAAAAAAGTTGTAAAATATATAAAATAATATTAATTTTGAATTTGAAGAAAATATAACATTCCTGATTGGCACATTTGAACCACCAATTAAGTGAAGCTATAAATTGACAGGTGCTTAGTTAAATGATACGCTCAAACTCACACCTTTTTTTCTAGAAAATTTATTTCAAACCTGTTTGCTGCCTCTGAAAAGTACATTATAAAGAAAATTAGCACATACGTTTTCGATATAATGCTCTAATTTTCAAAAATAAGTCATTAAATTTTGAAAAATCAAGAGCTTGATGAGTACAAAAAGTAATAATTTATCAACAATACTTAATAGTTAATATAAAAATCAGATTATTCTATCTATTCATACTCATTTACTGTAAAGCTTACTTTTTCATCTGAATATTTCTGAATAATGAATTTATACAATTAAAATTATATTTAAAGAAATGAAAAATGGAATTAAACAAAATTATCACTGTTATTTTGTATAGTTACTGAAATAAATTTCACCAAGATATATTACATAATGTAGATTTTCCAAATATCACATGCATTAATTTAAAACAAGATGCAAAACTGTAAAATATACACGTGGCGACGTCGTGGCCGGAGGTTAGACCGACCGCCTACCCCTAGGCGTTGCGAATTCAATCCCAAACGCCCGCATATGGCATTCGTGGTGGACGAAGCGGCATCTGGGCGGGTTTACTCCGGGTCCTCTGGTCCCCCCCCCCCCACCAAACCATTCCACCAAAATCTTCATTATACATTACGCTTTTATTTCCAGGTTCTTTATTGTGTGGATCCGTGCCGTTGGCTCCCCGCCATGCTTCTGAGCCTTAGGACTTCGTTTGTAAGTCCTAGGAGGGTCAGTCCTAAATATGTGGAGGTAAATTGACTACGAAAAAAAAAAAAAAAGGAAAATTATACTGGAAACACATTATTTTGACTTTCGTTTTGAAAGAATGTATGTGAATTATTTTTATAAAATTCTAGTATTATACAAAATAATTGGGTATATTTAAATTCGCAGAGCATACCTTTTAAACTCATATCACATGTCACGTACGTATGTCGCATATTACGTTGTCTGTTGTAGAGGAGAGCAAAAGAACCTACGTTAATTTTATATAAGGATGTCACCAGGGCCTGTAGGGCGAGCGATGTGCCCGGAGTCAATGTGTGCTGTACTATTCATTGGCGTCTAGAGGCCTGAGGGTTTTTTTTAATTCATTTTGTTAATTACAAAAGGTATGTTATATTATAAATAGAGTATATCAGTTCACAATTTTTTTTATTATTTTTTTGTTATATATAGTTGTCTGTGCGTTTAAATTAAACCTGCTCAGGAAGATAGTAAAAATTTGGGAGCGTTGCGCGAGTGGAAACGATATTAAGGATTCTTCAGTAAAACGGACCAGCTTGTTTAGTCTAAATATTAGATAGACGGTTCATAAGCAACACCCTCTTCTAAAGCTATACTGGGTGTTAATGAACTACACTGAATTAATTCAAGGGATTATAGACGTGTCTAATATAGGTAATTTCATATAGGAAATGCATGGACTACGGCTAAACGTAATGCAGTTATAATTGGTTTCAAATGCAGATATGTCGAAATTTAATCAGTCAGATGAAAACCTGGCTTAAAATGTCTTTAAAACTGATTCACTAGTAATATGATTTTCAGCAACTTGTTATTCGCATTCTTACTGCCATAAAGTTCTCTCAAATCTCGAGCAGCGGCACTGTGTATTAACTTCCTTCTTGCATTATGTAGCCCACTCTGGAGACATTTATTTAATTGCTCCTGTGGCTTAATGTGTAACCCCAAAAGCTTATGACCTGAAGGTTATAGGTAAGTTTCCTGTCATGGATTTAGCCTTTAAATTAAGTCCATACGAAGAAGTTCTGCCTGTTGAATACATATTAGTCCATTTCCCCTTTATTTCTGTTGTGTTCCTGTTTATTTACATTTTTACTTACAAATTCACACACATGCACAATCATGCCCAAGGCAGAAGCCCATCCTGCGTCACGGGGCATCAAAGTTTTGCATTTAAAGCGACCGCAGCCATGGAGACCGGCAAAGATTCAAACTCGAAAAGACATACTGCCTATTGTGCGAAGTTAATCTCATAACCATTCCACCCAAAAGTTACGCTCTCCAACTGCCCTTCGGTTTTGTGTTCTAGAATGGTATCATTAGACAGGGGCGGACTGATATTTTAAAAACCTATGTCTCTAGCTTCGAAATTTGAACAGGCAGACCAGATATCTACCATTTCAAATAATTTAAGACACCTCCCTATTCTCTGAAAATATTTCGGTGTAGTTCATTAATATTCTGTATATCTCTATATTTACCACACATTTCATAATATTCTAATTAACCCTCCCCTTTCCTCTTAGGTATATCATATAAATTAGTGTATGTATTAGTCATGCTTTTAAGGGCACTGCAAGGTCATTATGATGTTAAAGAAGCTAACACATAACACCGCTTTAAATCCCGTTTACACATAAATTGTAACCAAATTTGGGTTGGTTATAACTTCATGGGATCTGTGAATAATGCTTATAAAAATGACGAGTTAATGCTTGCATAAAATTGTGAAAAAGTGATAAGCGTCATCCTGCTTCCAAACTCAAAATTTTTCAAATCATACATCATGTGCACTTTTCTCCTTTCCACTCTTACATCACATAAAATATGATTTTGTACTATTAACAAGGTAATTTGTCAATATTTTATCCTGTCAAGAATAAAAACACTTAAATTTAATAACATAAATATTAATTTTTTCCCATAATTTTTTTAAACTTAGTTTCACACTTATTTAAAATCAGCACAAAAAAGGAGCTTAAAGAGGTAGCGCCCAGAAATATCCAGTAAAATCTAGTAAACACTCTTTTAACGCTTTTGGAGAAAAGTGCTGCTCAAGTATGAAAATACCAATTACGGATAATACAGAAATAAGAAGAATAACATAGTTGTAATTTTATGCCAACGTGCCTAAATTGGCAACTTAACGGGAATAATTTGTCAATAAGTCTAATGATATATGTATTATTTTAAAACTGAAGACAGAATCCAGAATGGGTGATCATCCCTATGCCTGGTATGAAAAAGAGGAAGTGGATTTTAATGTAGGTAATTAAAATTCACATACTATAATAAAGGCTCCACACAGTGGATTCTAGTATTTCACAGAAAACTATCACATCGAGCGCCACACTTGTGTCCTTCCTCTTCCCAAAACGAATGCCGAAAAACGTACTATATTTCCTCTTTAATATCATTACACAGCTGGTCGAAGTCATTTGATGCAGCTTTGAAAACAGGAAGTCAATGGTTGAAATGCGTCCAGGAATTTACACTTTGACTGCGCCAGTGAATGATTCCTGGAACGAACACTCCCCAAATTTTCTTTCTCAATTATCATTTCGTCTCATTTAGGTAGCATTAGTGTCTGTCTTCGTGTTATCGCAGGTGGTAAGCACTAGCATTAAACATATTAAAAGATACGATTACCGCAAAGAAACTTATAGAATTAAACAACTGAAATTGCTGTCAATTCAAGGCTGTAAGATGAATGTTCAGATTATCATCAGTTAAGGGAACTGGATCTTTTATTGTAAGTGAAAGTTACAAAATTTTCAATTTTTGAAGTGTCATAATATAAACACTTCAGACAGCATTTTGGATTAACATTTTTTACGACATGCCATTTTTAATCCCCAGCGACATGTTTAAATCACTCAAGTGCTAATTTTAACCCTGCTTCTCCTTTGTGTATGTGATTTTATCATAAGTAATATAACAAGAGCTCCAACTTTTATCTAGAGAGGAGCTGTAGCTCGAGTTGTATTTATTAAGACTATTTCGTGAATAAAATAACAATGATTAGCCTATATGGACACCAAGAATAATATTTCTAAAATCCTATTCGTCTTGACATATATTTGCATCGAAATCACTGCAACTTGATGTCCACATCATAAACCATGGCATCGCTGCTTACAGAATTCGTTTTACTGGCTCCACACACACTCTCTCTGTTGTTTTTAGTACCTGCGGGTTTGAGTTTTCAATTAATATGTCTATTTCAGCGATAGACCTTTCCCCAAACGTTTTGGAACTTTCGCCATTATGTACAGGAATATCACTGCACACTGATACGATTATTATGTGACGAACACTAATTTGGAGATAAACTAAATGCACGCGGATGCGACAAATTTAGAAATACAATTGCACGTGGGTGTAATTAAAAAAAACAAAAAACGATCAAAATGCAGAGATGAGTTCCGCTTAGTTGGAATTTTACGCACAAAGTACTGGATTGACCACTTCCTACGATCACGTGTCATGAACGAAATAGTCAGTGTTACAGCTTTGCGCACGAAATTCGTTCCTTGAGCTTTGCTCTAGTTTTTATGCACATTTGCTTACATAACCTCAAATATGCTATCAAAGATTTAAATATGCATTTTATGATTCCTTTGTTCATTAGCTCAAAAATAATTTATTAATACCAAAAAACATGAAGATTTTAATAACTTTATAGAAAATAAACATTTGTTTCTCTGCAACTAATGGTATCTTTTTCTCCATCTACTTACCCTTCTCATATGCAGGACTTAAAAGCTAATATGTGGTCATATGCTGAGTAGCAGTGAACTATGGATCAGATGGAATATCCATGTATGAGGCATCAGCCCAATCCATGCCATGCGCATGAGGAAGTAGACGACATAAAAATGAAGGCAAAATGAGAAGATTGAGCAATTGGCGAAATGAATAGGAAGAGGAAACCAGAGGACCCGGTGAAAACCCATCCAGAAGCCGTTTTGTCCACTACAAATCCTACATGCGGTCTCGTGGGACTGAACCCTGGCCGTCTGGGTGGGAGGTGAACGTGGAACTACTTTGCAACGGGGCCACACACAGCTTATGGCATCAACTTAAACCATATCCTTACATTCATACTCACTCTACCAAAGTATCAGAAAACCACTAACACATTTCTCTGACGAATGTGAATACGCAAGACACTTTTAGATTTTTTTGAGCTAATCGAAACATTAATTGTATTACATGAGAAATTATTTGAGCTAGGGCTTTCAGCTTTTGCACGGTCATTTAATTGCTTGCTTGTATCAATTTTCCACCTCCAGTTTTGAAATTAAAACAATAGAAAACTCAGTTCTAGTGCCCTTAAGTGAAAATTCAAAACCTCATCAAGGATCTATCTGATTTGACACAAAAGGATTTTAGCCGAAGTTCCCTTGTTGTAAGCTATTTTTTTAAAGTTCCCTAGCTGTGCGTTTATTTATTTATTTATTTTATACTAAGATTTAAAAAGAAGTTATAGACACAGTTTTCGCTATGAATGAGATAGTTTTGTGACGAAAGTATACAAAAAAGACTACTCAAGCCACGAACATCTCGATAATTCTGATAAATGTATACTTTAGCATGTATTTAGCCTGGCACAACTTAATAATTTAAATATTACCGTTTAAGTTTTTGATTCATACTTCTATAAAGTGTATCTTATACCCTATTTGCCCACACATACTTGTTTCGTTCTTTTAAGTGCTGCCAGTGCCATATACACTAATTAAACGTAATTACACCAATACGAATAGCATTATCAGTTTAAATAGAAAATGATGATAGTTCACAAATGAAACAATAAATTTCAATTTAAGTTTGTGTCAAATGATTGCTATCGCTTATTTTCGTAGTTCTGAATAAACCTATTATAAAATGTAAGAATACGGTACTGAAATTACTGCTAAAATTCTGGTGTAGCATGGATTGTATTGTGCAAGTGAACAAATCATAAAATAATATGAATATTAATGTTTGAGAAAATTTACGTTTTTTTTCCACTTGGCATAATTTGATAGCCAATTAATTGAAGCTATAAATGAAAAAGCGAATATTTATTAATAGACACGCTCAAACTGGTCCATAGCATGCAATTGTTTAATAATTTGACTCAAAATGTTCATAAACTTTTCAGAAATAATTATCCAATTTTGAGAAATAAATAATTAACTTTTTAAAAAGCAAAAGTTTTGGAGACTATAAAAATAATATTATTAGTATACAATGGTTCAACCACTTGGCATTACTTCTATACGCGGGTACTTTTGTTATTTCGTCATTAGAGCCGCATTGTAATTACTTACTGCTCTGTTATAAACATTTAGGGCCCTAAGCTGCAAAGCGTAGCCCAACGTGGAGGGCCCTAAGCCGCAATGCGTAGCCGAGGGATATTTTTTATAAGTTGAGGAGTGTAGCAGTTGCGGCCGAAGGCGACAGGGTGTAGACGATGAATCTGTGAAGCTAAAACCCCAATGTTCCCAAGAAGAAGTCAAAATTTTGGCAATCTGGCAACTTTCACATCTGAACAACTTAGCGCGTGTGTGCGTGCCGCGCGCATGTCAGTATATGGGTGGTGGAACCGTCGTATAGCTTTACCAAAATAATAATTTTAACAACAATTAAGGATTAATAAAAAAAATCTGATATAAGTGATTTGCTGTTTAACTCATTTACTATAAAACTTGAAATGTTATGTGAATATTTCTATAAGTGCATCGTGTGGAACATTTTAATTAAAAGAATGAATTTAGACAGCAAATATATTTAACTATCCATGTGTGTAATTACTGGTATAGATTTTAACAAGATGTCTTAAATACTGTGTGCGTATTTTCTTCCTTGCAAATTTCACAATTTCATTACCGTAAGCTAAAAATAATTTCCGATGCAAATGTGTAGTAACATTTTCTAACATGCTTCCCAAAGCATTCGTTACTGCAGTAAAAGGTAACCAAATGAATTATAAGCTCGGCAAATTTTTGAGAATGTGTTCCATTTTTTTTTTTTCAGAAGTATTAAAATTCAGTTCTGGTCTCGAATTTCAATACATCGAAACTGAAACTAACGCAGACTGTGTGAAGGCATTTATGAAACTTTCAACTCAATATCTCCATAAATAAAAATAAATTACATTAGTTAAATATATTTAGGAGTGTCTCGAAAGTAAAGTTCCTTGTGGACGTAAATTGATAACTCAAGACAAATCCTTTGTTATACAACAATATTTCTACTAATAAAAGTAATGAATCTGAAATTTCCAACCTTCAGAAATAGCTGCCACCACAGGTACCTCTCATACACATCACCTCGCAAGACACTAAGCACGACAGATACTTCTCAGACTCTGGAAGCCCAAATCATACTACTGAGGGGAAGTATGTCAGTCCTCCCTCCACTGCGGTGACGTAGCATAGCCTCCCCTACGTGTTCAGTGCCGAACTATGTTCATCGCCTTTACACAGCAAACGCTTGTATGTGTACTAAAACATGATTAGATATATTTTATATGAAGAGCATTTTAATTACGGCTCTGTGATGACGATTGCAAACGTTTTGATCTCTTCTAACGCCTCAATATCCGAAGACATGTACATAACGGAAGTTTCGTTTCGTAATCGGCTTACCCTCCCTGTATTTGTAGGACTGATACTGCCCAAGACTTTCAAGCCAATGCCTATCGGGGAGCCAACAGCACGAAACAAAGAATGGAGAACAGGGGTCGGCATGGGCATGAGGAAGCGGATGATTCAGACGTCGCTTTGTCCACCAAGAATCCCACATGAGCGGGCGCTTGGGATCGAACCCGGGCCGTCTAGTTAGGAGGCGAGCGGTCTAACCACTCAACCACGTATTTCATAAGTAGGGCTGGGATTTTGTTTGCGTAAAAATACTAACTTGAAAGTTAGTTTAATGTTCCGACATTCACATCAGAGCAAATATTTTAAGTTTTATTGCACATGAACACTCATATTTTCTGATTTTAATGTAAATAAATAGTTTTGGATATTCACATAAATTACACAAAAATCGCATAAAGGAAACTTTTCACATATAGTTACAGAAAAGCAACAGCAAATTTATTTTTAACAAGTCAACATCCGACTTCTTTGATGCTCAATAACACAGGTCAGATTCTCAATTTGTTATTCATTGCTGGATAAACTGAATATCAGCTTTAATTTCCTTTCAGTTGGACGAAAATATAAACATTCTGCTCTCTCAAGCTACATGACCTGCGAGATAAAAACGGGGAATCCTTCCACTGATATGTGATTATGTTATCCTTTCATAGCCCGCTAGAGAACACACTGATACTGTAGGTAGCCGTTAAAAGATGAAATGGCAATAGAGAATTTGTATGTACAAGAAAAAGTGGAGATCGTATAATTACACAATTTAATAACATTTCCTTGGATTGCATTACTCATTTTTTCATGTCGCAATTTTAAACCAAACAGACGTTGCTGAAAGTTTGTAACTTTAGCTTTTGCTACTTCTTTTCACAGCACGAGGTCGAAATGTGACCGAAAATACATGTTTCGAGGCTCTAACAATAATAAAAATCTAATGCGTTTCATTCTCATGGCTCTCCCTAGCTGTTCCACAAACTTTCCTTACAAATAATTATTTTATGCACGTCATTCTAATCTAGATAAACACTGCCAGAATTGTTCTTAATACTGCTTCTTTATAAGTAGAAGGGAAATAAGGGAATTCACAATGCAAAAGCGATAGTTGATCTTTAAAAAGCCACTTGCTATCCGATTGAAGTTCCTTTGTTTGTATGACCGGGAGTTGACAAATTCCTGTATGATAAAAGTAAATGTATTTTAGACTGAAACCAATACTAATAAGGAAAATATGAGAAACTTGTCATTTCTACAAAATTTAAAAAAAAAAAAAAAAAAAAAAAAAAAAAAAAAAAAAAAAAAAAAGGCACATGAGATAAATTATATGTATTGACGAAATCTATATTTTTTGTGTGGCAATCTTTTGTCTCTTACAGATTAACCAGTTATGCAAAATCCAATAAAATTCATCCAAAATAAAGAGAGTCTTCAGAGGCTATTGTCAGAAAATTCAAGGTAAACCTACATTTTATTTGTCATACAATAACTTTAATGTAACTATGATATTTTAATCAACATCGTTAGAGCCATTTTTAAGAAAATCAAAATTGTCAACAATTTTTCCATGTGAAGGATAGTTGGATGGGGGAATTTTCTTGAAAAATCTTCATGTCGCATCGAGTTATGCTGCACACACACACACACATTTGTCTTATTCAGGGGTTCTCAAAACATATTTCCGATGTAATCTCGGTATTCAATTTTTGGGTGGAATACAATACCTACCTTCTCTATACACCATGTGCAAAGTACGTGTAGAGAAAAGTATAAATACTGTAAATTACGGAAGTTGGAAGTTTGGCCCGAAATCTGTCAAAAATGCGAACAATTAACAGCTCGCCCACCTGGGTAGTCTGAAGGTAGCGCGTCAGCCTCACATTCAACAGGTCGCGACTTCGAATCTCGCTTAGGGTGAGTTACGAGGATAAGGTTTTCTTCGGGGTTCCCTTATCCTGAGCCTGTCGAGTAACTTTAAGCTCCATGGACCCCGAGATCATTTGAGCATCATTACACCAATTTCATTCATAGTCCGATATGAACAACCGGTTTAAAGGACGTTAAGCTACAGAAGGGGCGGGAGGCGGAAAGCTCATTAGTAATCTCATTCTTTTAGTGCTATAGCAGTAAGTAAAGACAATTATGCCTGCAGTACATGTTTCAAGAGTTATGGTTTGGTTAGGCTCAAAGGCGTATGAAAAATTATGAGTTTAGTTCTGAGCAACCGATCCTCCTGGGGGCGGGGTCTTGAAAAATTTGGAATTCAGACAGAATAAACTTACAACCCTGTGGGTGGCCACTCAGATAGGTAAGCCAGCCCGCGCCGGCTGCACAGAGGGAAACACCCTGCCCAATTACTTTGACACAGACAAAAACGCTTGCATAAGACTACATCTTTTATATCACACGGGTAAATCCGCGAGAAAAGCGGATAGGTACCGTGGTGATTTGCCCCCGCCCGAGTACACTCGGGCGACTAGTTCCTGCTCCTGGCTCCTGGCTCCTGGCTCCTGGCTCCTGGCTCCTGGCTCCTGGCTCCTCCCTAGACCTGGTTCACTTCCTGTAAACAAGTACCCACAACAAAAGCGAGCGATGAAGTATTAACATTTCAACAATTTTGATGACTTTAAATCATCCTGTTTCTAGATATTATTTTCCTTGATCAAATCTTGAAGACTTAGCACAGAGTATCCGTAAGTAGTCTTACAACATCTTTATTGAAAACTGTCATTTAGAATGTTATTAAAACTATTACTCCAAATTACCCATGTATTTTGAAATATAATCTAAAATAATGATAATAATAATCACAATACTAATAATGTTAACTACAACTATAATAATGATGATAATACTATTAATAATTAATAAACTCATAGCACCATCGCCGTTAGTCATTTTAACCACGAGCTTACTGCCATAACGAAAAGTGTAATGAAGTTATTTCTGTAAAAGTTTATTTTAATTAACATGAAGTAGATAGAAAAATAATCTTTCGTAGGAACAATTTTCAAATGGCCAATAAAAGTGAACGTGTACGTGAACGTGTACGTGTACGAGCGCGCGCACACACACACACACACACAATCTGTTGGTTTTTTAACGTCTTCCATTTTCAAACGCACACACATCCACTTTCACATTCTGATGGTTAATCTGGAGTGACAGTTTTAATAAAATTCAGACATTCACTCACATGCACACTTCCAGATCGGTGGGGAAATTGAGTAATTCTAGCTAAAGAAAAACTACCCGCCACAATCTGGAATCGAACCAGGGACCTCCGTGCGAAATACAGTTACAGCAAAACAAATCTAAGTTTCTATATTACGTGCCAAATTACACATATCAGTTCGAGGATATTCCATGTGCAGTTTACGTATGCTTGACTTTAAATTACTTTCTGTGTCTTCACCACAATCAGAACATTTCACTTTCCTTTCCCACTACAGACACCACAACGTACTTCCATATGTAGCGATAGATAACGTTAGCGGCTGGTACCCAGTGGATAGGGTATTCCATGTTGGTACTCCTCCTAGCAGACGGAATAGTATTTAGAGCCGTTGCTCAGAATTACCGAAATATGTGTGTGTGTGTGTGTGTGTGTGTGTGTGTGTGTGTGTCTGTGTGTGTGTGTGTATGTATGTATGTATGTATGTATGTATGTATGTATGTATGTATGTATGTAGATAATTATGATAATTTTACTGTAGGCCTACCTGGGTAATATGGTGGTAGCGTGTCTGCCTGATATTCAACAGGTCGCGAGTTTGAATCTCGCTTAGGATAAGTTACCCGTATAAGGCTTTTTGTCGGGTTGTTCCCTTATCCTAAGAAGACGAATGTTGACTAATTATAAACTCCATGGACCCCGAGATCTTTGAGCATCAATTCATCAATTTCATTCATCGTCCGAAATGACCAACCAATTTCCTTCAAAATGGATGAATAATTTGAAATATATAAACTTTATATAACATTTTACTCTGATATTATATTGCATAATAAAACTGATGCATTCGCCTCAAATTTTGAGAACTTTGGTTTCAGTTTTTTAAATCGGAGCCTTGAACCACACACAGAAACTTTTATCGGTGATATTTCAATAATTAACAATACTGAATTTTGACAATTTTAAAGAAGTCTTTATCTCTAAAGTTGATCATTTTTTAAAATGTGTTTCTGAAGAGTGTTCTTGGTGTTAGCATAATTTTGTTGCCTGTAATATTTCTGGTAAATTTAGTTATATATCAATAAAAATTGATACGCTTGGAACATGTTTAAAGCGTGCATATGTAGTTTTGAGCAAAACGTTGCTTTAGAAAAGAATATGCTGGGAAGCAGGTGTATTGTACGATGTTTAAGTGGATGTAGATCTTGAAGCAAGGGGTAGCAGCTAAATGTTGATTCCCTACGGATGTTCAAATGTTCCTAAAACTATTTGCCATAAAAAGGTTTTCGATTTTAGTCCAAATTTGATTACCGGTGTCCCTTAAGCATACTGTATTCCCCTATTCCCATTGTATCTACAAAGAAATATGTATTGAAATCACTCCTGTTAATGCTTATCTTAATTGCTATGAAGTAGAGCGCAGAACGTTTTTTTAAGAATAATTGTTTATTGAACAACAGTCATGTGAATATCTTCCAGGCACAATAAAATTGGTAGGAACATTATATTAGTAACGCAGGTAAGCAGGGGCACTGATTTAGAGAAAAATGCTACAGTCCAAGCAGAAGAAGGAAAAGTTCATATGCACGTCAGAATTTATCTCTGGCTAAATTTCTAAATTCCCGACCTCGACATTTGACCCTTTCACCTTAACATTACTGTAAATAGGAGAGGAAGAGTTTTATTCTTGCTTAAATTTGTTTATTATTACTTTAATCTATATGTAAATTTGTTTTATTTTGAAATTTCTAGAAGGGATTTAAAATTATCCTAAGCGGCATACTGTTCAGGGACCAGAAGCCAGCATGCACACAACAGATATAGAAAACTTGCCTTAGGTATTATCAGCCTTTCCAGGCACAGGTACGTGCAAATTTTCATGCAATGTAACAAGTGTAACACTCACCTCGGGTATTTACAACAACCGCCTCGATATGACATAGTTTGGTGAACAGTAACAAAGTCAGCTTTCACAATGATCTCAGATCAAATCCATCTGGCAAATCACTGGAAAAGCTGAATTCGTCTCTGAACATACGATGCAATGTGTTGTTGACTGCTGCTCCTGAAAAATCTGCTGGGCTGTGGGCAGGAGTGAAACATACACCAAGACAGGCAAATTGTAATAAAACTATTTCAGCAACTGTGACATTTCTAAAATCCACAATTTCAGTCCGATTCATTTGAGATTGAGCACTACAATCAGAGTTCAAGAATGTCCAAATAAAAAGGCTAAAGCATGCTAAAATTCATAATAAATATGAATTTTATTGTTATTCTAAACTCTAAAAAAAAAAACAATCTGCTTTGGTTCTACATACTTTTGCAACCCTTTGACGGACGTACTAATAGTAACAAGACCTCGCTAAGGACGTTATTGCTGTTAGAAATATGCTTTATAGTCACATCGAAAGACAAGATGGCGTGTATAAAACGTCCGGTTTTTGAGCTGGTTAGTTTGCAACTTTTAATAAAAAGAAATGTAAATGCAAAAGGCGTGTTATCAATCCTCAGTTGATCCCTTTCCCAACATTTTCTTCATTCTGTGCCTCTGAAAATGCATTCCTGTAGTAATAATCTGTTATAAGCCAGTAGCAATTGCAAACACATTTAAATACCTTATGAATAAGAAACAGGTAAATTATGAAGCAAAAATCTCCAAATATTATAAAATGTATATTTGGAGCGGATTAGTTTCAATTGTTCAAAACCATTATTTGTAGTTCAATTTAATTATAACAAAATTACACGCAGTGTATATATATATATATATATATATATATATATATATATATATGATTTCATTTACAAAAAGAACTTAAAAGTTGCTTTGTCTTTAACTAACACCAGTATCAAAATGTATACAACGAAAATGAAGCCTCTTCAAGAATATCGAATATTTAATTTCACACTGACGAAGCCGATGTGCTACCTTTAGAAAGAGATTTGTGGGCTTTCTTATCATGTGCTCAAATTCAACTAATCAAACAACTTGGTACGACATGCACAAACCTTCCAATATCTTACTTAAAATTACTACAGAGCAAAACAAACAAAAACTTCAAACCGTGCACTATCTGAAATTCTCTGCAACAACTACGCACAACACAGTAAAAAAAAAAAAAAATTCAATTTTAAGAAAATCTGTTTAAAATTAGCATAAAAATTGCAGACTTTCTTCAAAATTTACTTTATCTCAAGGAGCTAGCATAAGTAACTCATTCAACATACAAAATTCAACAAACACTGGCATATATCTTAACATAAATCAAAAATCAAAACTTAATGGAGGCGCAAAAGACAAATCTTCATTTAATTTAGTAAGCTACCTACAGCTGTATGTTTACGATTTTACAAACCTATTTTCGACTCCACTGAAATACGTACTTGGAAGTTTCTGTTGGAAGACTTAGAATTTTCTACGGATATTAAAACATTTCGACAAACAACCAAATTTCCGGGGTTCTAATCTTTATCACTAACCAATTTCCCTTAGAATTGTTGTAGAATTTGAAAAGGGGCCCCAGAAACTGTTTTCAGTTCTTTCTAACCAACGGAATTAATCTCCTACATCCGTTTTTTTTTTTTTTGCAAAGCCAAACATAAAATTTCCAAATAAGTCAGCTTACCTTTTATTTATCTAGTACACACTACCCTTCCATTCAACAGATCCTATTTTACCATTCTTTCATCAATGTCATTTCCCATTTCGTCTTGATGCATTCACTGTTGTTCCACCAACAGCGTCGCTTGGGGCACACCAAGAGGTGAATGCATCAAGCTAATAGGATTCATGATTTTTTTTTTTCGTAGTCGGTTTACCCTCCCCATATTTGGGATTGACACCCCTTAGGACTTACAAGCAAATGCCTAGGGGTCAGAAGCCTGTTGGGGAGTTTGCGACACCTAAGCACAGAAAGGAGAACTTGGAACGAGCGATCGGTCCGTAGCCAGGCATGAGCGTGAAGAAGTAGATGGATGATAGGAAAGATGATTAGCAACTAGTGAAATGAGTGGTGGGGGGAAACCGGAGGACCCGGAGAAAACCTACCCAAACGCCTCCTCGTCCACCTCAAATCCCACATGCGGGCGCTTGGGAATTGACCTCAGGCCGCCTAGGTGGGATGGTAGCAGTCCAAACACCCAGGCGTCTTAGGATTTATGATACGGCGTGAAATTTGTTGGTAACCTTACGAACAAATTGGTGCCGTATCGGATGTGTGGAATGGAAGGTGAACGTTGGATGTTTGGAGTGAAAGAAGAGGCCACATTTATAACGTACCACAGCTCAAGAGGTGGTAGTTGCTTGCATTGGCTTTTAAGGGGGTATCTCCAGTCAACCTATTCAGCTTTGAGTTGTTTAAGAGTACGTTATGTACTCTTAAGAATTATTTGCCTCCTACTGATAAAGCTGATTTGTATAGTATAGGATGGGACACAATGTAACGCACTTAGGAGTAACATTTTGACTTTTTTATACCTAGTGCTTAACGCCCATTTTAATTACTATGGCACCGCAGGTGATGACACTGATGATACATGTAATGAAGAGAGTGCACCGGAGAAAACCCGCCTTGCACCGCTTTTTCCACCACAAATGCCACATGAGGTCGCTTGGGATCGAACCCGACCGCCATTTTGAAGAACGTGTAAGAAAGGTGGAAGAAAGTGAAGCGTGCAATTACCTTAAATTTGATTCTAATTCGATTGGCCAAACTCATATTTCCGTTTAGAGTTGGAATTTTGTGCAATCCAAGAATACCGAAGGTAGACATTCCATTGGTACATACTCTTATAGAAATCATGTTTTTAGATTGTTTCTCTGGTCGGCATTCTTGTGTTGTTGTGGTCCACATAGCTGGAATTAGTATTGCTTATGAATCGTGTTTAATCTTCCGTGTGTTCCATACCTGATTGCCACGAAAGGTGGTAAATGTAACGTCTACAATTTTAGTCTGAGCAGCAAATAGTTCTCCTATTTTGTGGTAAAAGATTGGTGTTTGTCTGATGTTTTGTGATATGGAAACTTAAGTTCATCTGAATGTGTGAGCGTGAGATAGTCCTGTTAGTTCTTATTCCAGTGTAGATAAGTTCTGAGATTTCTCGAAATCGATGGTTTCTGTTGTTGTACCAGAATTCTTAAGTGGCCTTTTGCGAATATTGTACAGCTGGTGATAGAGAAGGATATGTTATGATAGGCAATACCGTCACTAGGCCTATAAATTAGCAGTTTTGATGTTTGTTGGTGATTTAAAACAGAAACAATTAATATGGAATGAAAGGGCAGTTTTTGCCTGTATCAAAGGTGAGCCAGGAACGTCCAGTAAGTTCTCCCTGCACGTAGTCTGGCGCGTATGGAGTAATTCGTTTTGATGTTGGCGGGACAATGTGGGTTGTTTAAGGGCTGGTCTTACCATTACTCACTGAAAACGTCAGAAAGCTAAAAACTGCAGTTTATCAGGTATTTCTTGAGAAAGGGAAATAACATTTGTGGAAGAACTGTAACCATGGTTGGATTTGTTGAATGGAAAAGGTAGTCTTTAATAAATAAAAAGTAGGATATTTTTGGAGGAAAGGGCTGAAAATAGCGTTCTTTTAAAGGCTCTTTTTCAGATTCTGGCTACCAATCCCAAACGGAATAGTTTGTAATGTTAAAGATTGGAAGCCTGGGAATTGGGTCTTAGTCGGAATGTTTAACGCAGATAGGAAGCTGCGCCTTCCAAAGGAAACTTCCATTTACTATGTTAATGGGATCGAGATTGCCAATAAACAGCAAGCATAAGAAAGACCAAAAAACTTCAAATTCATATAGAGATAAAAAATATTGAAGATGCTGAGTGGATTGTCTATGAGGAATATTTTTCTGTAATATATGGTAGCTGGGTGTACAATGGGATCATGTGTAATGCAGTGATGCTAAAAAATAACAGAAACAATGTGACTTTTGTTCGAAAAATAATATGAAAAGCAAAGTAAATACTCACGGGATTAATTCCTACTGTAATATAACTATGTGGTGTTCATATGTTTGTTACTTATATTTTACAATATTCCATATCTTATACAAGTTCCGTGACCTATTCTATCTGAAATTAAAGAGTGTCGTGTGTTACATGTAGGTTATTTTTAATACATATTATAAGAGGCTGCTCGTATTACCCTTTGAGTATGCTCATATTTCCGTCACATGTTTTAATATGAGTAATTTAGAAGACCTTAATTACTTTTCTGTACGAAAATTATTAAATTTTCATTAATATGTATTATAATTTGCAATCCAAATTGAATGTGTAGTAGAGTAAAATAATAATGTTGTTTAATAACCACATTGTTTAATATATGAAACACATTTCCTTAAGGTGCTCCTATCCGACTGACTTCCGTGTAAAAGCATAAATTCTGTATTCATAATATAAAAAAGTTGGAGGGAACAGGTAAACACATTTAGCTGGACAGTGTCAAGTAATGTATATGTTGAAACACAAAAATTCACTGAAAAATAATATATACTTTTACAGAAAAATGTAACAGAAAATACGACCAGTGATAATTAAAAAAAAAAAATATTCGTGTAACTTTAATAATTAGCATTCAGCTTTAATTTTACATGGATTATTTTAAATTATTTCTGTATTCGGTGTAATCTTTTCATTTCAGTGTGTTTAATAGTTTTTGAGACTTAAAACCAAAAATGGCACTCAAACAGTAAAAAAAAAAGAAAAAAAAACTGACTCACGACTACAAGGTGTGCTTCAAACAGGAATATTACAAATATTTTACAGTCGTTATCTTGCAAGCTCTAACATTTTGGGGACATAGCAGTTGACATTCGAACAATGTTCTCTACCGTGAATATTTCGGATAAATCACATGTTATATTGTCACGCCGGCTGTTAGCAATTCAAAAACTCGCATGACTATATGAGGGAATAGATCGGGAAAATGTACTTTTCACTACAGCTAGGCGTGCACATGGGAACGCAGCTGTATTCCATCAGGGACCACAGAGACATATTCTACATAAGTTTAATTGATGGTGAGAAGAGCCAACTAATCTACTAATTCAAAGTTCTAAGCAATGTTAAGTGTTTATTTATTGGTTACCTTAAAGCTTGTGGCGTGCGTCCTCCATGGCTGCCTAGAGAGGAGATTTACTCCTACGAGTTCCTAGCACAAATAGAGGAAGAGTCCAGTCTTACACTTCTTTTTCCAGGTGAACACTCTCGGTCTTTACGACCACACGCTGCCTAGGAGACGCGTAAGCTACCGCCTTCCCAAGGACGCCTTGGGATGGTAGTTTTCCGGCCGCGTCTCCCTTTACAGTTCTACCCGCCAAGTTAAGCAGCATCGGGCCTAGGTCCCCACTCGGACGGGTGACCGTCCAGTTGTACTCCGACCAGATCTGCAACACTGGCTTCCCCCACCCCGTACCTATATCCCTTCAGTTCCCCCCGCTAGCCGGCACTGCTTTCCTTGACAGCCGGCAAGCGGCTGGCCAAGGTAAGCAGCATCGGGCCTGGTCCCTCTCTGGGTGGGTGGCCACTCAGGTAGGTAAGCCAGCCCGCGCCGGCTGCACAGAGGGAAACACCCTGCCCACATTACTTTGACACAGACAAAAACGCTTGCATAAGACTACATCTTTTATATCACACGGGTAAATCCGCGAGAAAAGCGAATCGGTACCGTGGTGATTTGCCCCCGCCCGAGTACACTCGGGCGACTAGTTCCTGCTCCTGGCACTTCTTTTATTATACCGCCAAGTTGGCAGTATCACCAACATATGGAAAGCTAACTCTACCCAGTACTACCAAACCCTATCCACGCAGCCAGGATATGACAATATGTAGAGGTAAATAAAGGTAATCGTTTTTATATTACCTATAGCTTACTAACATAGCAAAGTTCATCGCTGTAAACTTATATACTTTTCTTTGGCTTCTCTAGTGCTTCAAGGGAAATAAAAAGTATTCAATAAGTTCCTAATCATATTAATTTCTACTATGGCGAAACAATTGATTTGACTCGGCAATAAATAAGACGTTCAGTATTGCATATTGCATTTACGCAATTTACATTATTACAAAATATTACCACTATTCCACTAGCAGAAATTAAGTCATCTAGTAAGCAAAATGTACTGGTAGATAGTCCTTTGAAATTGTTAATTTTACAGGGAACAATTTTAAACAAACTTTAAGCAATCCACTGTATTGGTGTAAATTTAATCTTTCTGTGTGTGTGGTTTCGAATCCCGTTTGCGTGAAGCAGTCAAACTGGAGTTTTATTTAAGGTTTTCCCTTAACATTTATGTTTACATTTGCAATTTTAGGTACCAATAATCAAGGTTTGTAATCAGTTCGCAATATTACAAGCTTATTCGAGACATCAGGTAGGTTCTGTCAGTAAACAGATGTTACAGTTGTTATTTATACAAGAATATATTTAATAAAACAACGAAATTCACCCATATATATCGTTTATCTACATGTAAGCTGTTTTTGTGGGTAAGATTTGATTACGCGCCCTTTAATCCAGAGCTTTGCTGGAATTGGTTGGTTCACCGGCTGCCAAATTACTTCTGGTTTTTCGTTTAATAATTTAGAATTCGACTGCTAATACAGCACAAATATATCGTGTAAAATTATTCTGGAAGCACATTAGTTGAAACTATAAATACTTTCGTTTTGAAATAATGTATGCAAATTACTCAAATGAATGCAAGGCAAATTTGACCAAAAATTAAAGAAAAAGGTTGAAAAATATATAAAATAATATTAATTCTGAACTTGAAGAAAATATAACATTATTCCCGATTGGCACATTTGAACCACCAATTAAGTGAAGCTATAAATTGACAGGTGCTTACGTATTAAATGATACGCTCAAACTCACACCTTTTTTTCTCGAAAACTTATTTCAAAATATTCCCATACTCAAAACTCTCCATAGAAGAAATTTTCAGCATTTTGTTTCAAACCTGTTTGCTGCCTCTGAAAAGTACAGTATAAAGAAAATTACCACATACGTTTTCCATGTAATGCTCCAATTTTCAAAACCAACTCATTAAAATTTGAAAAATCAAGAGCTTGATAAGAGTTCAAAAAGTAATAATTTTCAACAATAATTAATAGTTAATATAAAAATCGGATTATTAGATGTATTCATACTCACTTACTGTAAAGCTTACATTTTTATCTAAATATTTCTGAATAATGAATTTATACAATTAAAATTATATTCAAAGAAATGAAAAATGGAATTAAACAAAATTATCAGTTATTTTGTATAATTACTGGAATAAATTTCACCAAGATATATTACATAATGTAGATTTTCCAAATAGCACATGCATTAATTTAAAACAAAGATGCAAAACTATAAAATTATACTCGTGGCGGCGCCGTTGCCGACGGTTAGACCGACCGCCTCCCCCTAGGCGTTCTGAGTTGGATCCCAAGCGCCCGCATATGGTTTGTTTCTTTGTTTGTTTGTTTGTTTGTTGTTTTTTTTTTTAAATACAGTACCGGAGTCTGATCAGGACTCTGACACTGTATACCGTACGTTTATTCACCTTTTTCTTTTTACCTTGTTTTGCCGTATTATTACTGTTTTCTTACTTTTACAACACACACATATACACAAACATATAACACCCATGCCCAAGGCGGAACTCGAACCCACGATCCCCAGCGCTACGAAGCACCGCCTCGGCGAGCGCAGCCATGGGGACCGGCAGGGATTCGTGGTGGACGAAGCGGCCGGCGTCTGGGCGGGTTAA
Source organism: Hymenopus coronatus (assembly GCA_030762935.1). Taxonomy (NCBI): domain Eukaryota; kingdom Metazoa; phylum Arthropoda; class Insecta; order Mantodea; family Hymenopodidae; genus Hymenopus; species Hymenopus coronatus. The sequence continues at coordinate 423,905,419 of CM060900.1, forward strand.
CACCGGGTCCTCCGGTTTCCCCCCGCCGCTCAACTGCTCCATCATACATTTCGCTTTGATTTCTAGGTTCTTTATTCTGTTGGATCCCCGATATGCTTCTGACCCCTAGGTATTCGTTTGTAAGTGCTAAATATGTGGAGGTATATTGACTACGAAAAAAACAAAGTATACGAAAATTATACTGGAAACACATTATTTTGACTTTCGTTTTAAAGGAATGTAAAGCAAGAATGTATGTAAATTATTTTCATAAAAATTCTAGTATTATACAAAATAATTGTGTTTATTTAAATTCCCAGAGCATACTTTTTAAAATCATATCACATGTCACGTACGTATGTCGCAGATTACGTTGTCTGTTGTAGAGGAGAGCAAAAGAACCTACGTTAATTTTCTATAAGGATGTCACCAGGGCCTGTAGGGCGAGCGATATGCAGGAGTCAATGTGTGCTGTATTACTCATTGGCGTCTAGAGGCCAGAGTTTTTTTTTTTTTTTAATACATTTTGTTCAATACAAAAGGTATAAGTTATATTATAAATAGAGTATATCAGTTCACAATTTTTTTTATTATTTTTTGTTATATATAGTTATGAACTATGTTGTCTGTGCGTTTAAATTAAACCTGCGCAGGAAGATGGTAAAAAGTTGGGAGCGTTGCGCGAGTGGAAACGATATTAAGGATTCTTCAGTAAAACGGACCAGCTTGTTTAGTCTAAATGTTAGATAGAAGGTTCATAAGCAACATCCTCTTCTAAAACTATACTGAGTGTTAATGAACTACACTGAATTAATTCAAGAGATTATAGACGTATCTAATATAGATAATTTCATATAGGAAATGCATGGTCTACGGCTAAACGTAACGCAGTTAAAAGATATTTAAAACATTGGTTTCAAATGCACATATGTCGAAGTTAAATCAGTCAGATGAAAACCTGGCTTGGAATGTTTTTGAAACTGATACACGAGATTAGTAATATCGATTTTCAGCAACTTGTTATTCGCATTCTTACTGCCATAAAGTTCTCTCAAATCTCGAGCAGCGGCACTGTCTGTGATTAACTTCCTTCTTGCATGTAGCCCACTCTGGAGACATTTATTTAATTGCTCCTGTGGCTTAATGTGCAACCCCAAAAGCTTATGACCCGAAGGTCATGGGTTAGTTTCCTGTCGTGGATTTAGATTTTAAATTAAGTCCATACGAAAAAGCTCTGCTTGATGAATACATATTAGTCCATTTCCCCTTTATTTCTGTTGTTTTCCTATTTGTTTACATTTTTACTTACAAATCACACACATACACAATCATGCCCGAGGCAGAAGTCCATCCTGCGCCACGGGGCAACAAAGTATAGCATTTAAGCGAATGTAGCCATGGAGACCGGCAAAGATTCAAACTCGAAAAAACACACTGCCTATTGTGCGAAGTTAATCTCATAACCATTCCACCCAAAAGTTACGCTCTCCAACTGCCCTTCGGTTTTGTTGTGTTCCAGAATGGTATTAGACAGGGGCGGACTGGTATTTTAGAAACATATCTCTAACTTCGAAATTTGAACAGGCAGACCAGAGATCTACCATTTCAAATAATTTGTTTTAAGACACCTCCCTATTCTCTGAAAATATTTCGGTGCAGTTCATTAATATCCTGTATATCTCTATATTTACCACACATTTCATAATATTCCAATTAACCCTCCTCTTTTTCTTAGGTATATCATAAATATTAGTGTATGTATTAGTCATGCTTTTAAGGGCACTGTAAGGTCATTAAGATGCTAAGGAAGCTAACACATAACACCACTTTAAATCCCGTTTACACATAAATTGTAACCAAATTTGGGTTGGTTATAACTTCAAGGGATCTGCGAATAATGCTTATGAAATAACAAGTCAATGCTTGCATAAAATTGTGAAAAAGTGATAAGCGTCACCCTGCTTTCAAACTCAAAATTGTTCAAATCATACATTAAGTGCACTTTTCTCCTTTCCACTCTTACATCACATAAAATATGATTTTATACTATTAACAAGGTATTTGTCAATATTTTATCCTGTCAAGAATTAAAAAAAAAACACTTACATTTGATAACATAAATATCCATTTTTTTAAAACTTAGTCTCACACTTATTTAAAATCACCACAAAAAGGAGCTTAAAGAGGTAGTGCTCAGAAATATCCAGTAAAATTTAGTGAACACATCTTTAACACTTTTTTGAGAAAAGTGCTGCTCAAGTATGAAAAAACCAATTACGTAAAATACAGAAATAATAAAAACAACATATTTGTAATTATATGCCACCGTGCCTAAATTGGCAATTCAAAGGGCGAACTTTGTCGATAAGTCTAATGATAAGTGTATTTATTTTAAAACTGAAGATAGAATCCAGAATGGGTGATCATCCACATACCTGGTATGAAAATGAGGAAGACTCCACATTTTCATACTAGTATTGCGCAGAAAGCTATCATATAGAACGCCACACTTGTTTCCTTCCTCTTCCCAGAACGAATGCCGAAACTACATTTCCTCTACAGCTGGTCAAAGTCATTTGATGCAGCTTTGTAAACAGGAAGTCAATGGTAGAAATGCGTCCAGGAGTTTACTCTTTGACTGAGCCGGTGAATAATTCCTGGAACGAACACTCCCCAAATTTTCTTTCTCAATTATCGTTTCGTCTCATTTAGGTATCATCAGTGTCTGTCTTCGTGTTATCGCAGGTGAAACGTACAGAATTAAACAACTGAAATTGGTGTCAATTCAAGGCTGTAAGGTGAATGTTCAGATTATCACCAGTTAAGGGAACTGGATCTTATATTGTAAGTGAAAATTACAAAATTTTCAATTTTTGAAATGTCATAATATAAACACTAAAGACACCTGTAAATCATTTTGGTTTAACATTTTTTACGACATGACATTTTTAATCCCCAGCGATATGTTTAAATCACTCAAGTGCTAATTTTAACCCTGCTTCTCCTTTGTGTATGTGATTTTATCATAATATAACAAGAGCTCCAACTTTTATCTAGAGAGAAGCAGTAGCTCGCGTTGTATTTATTAAGAGTATTTCGTGAATAAAATAACAATGATTAGCCTATATGGACACGAAGAATAATATTCCTAAAATCCTATTTGTCTTGACATATATTTGCATCGAAATCACTGCAACTTGATGTCCACATCATAAACTATGGCCTCGCTGCTTTTAGAATTCGTTTAACTGGCCCCCCCCCCACACACACACACACACACACACACACTCACTCACTCACTCTATTGTTTTTAGTACCTGCGGGTTTGAGTTTTCAATTAATATGTCTATTTCAGCGATAGACTTTCCCCAAACGTTTTGGAACTTTCGCCATTATGTACAGGAATATCACTGCACACTGATACTATTATTATGAGACGAACATTAATTTGGAGAGAAACTAAGTGCATGCGGATGCGACAAATTTAGAAATACAGTTGCACGTGGGTGTAATAAAAAAAAAACGATCAAAATGCAGAGACGAGTTCCGCTTGGTTGGAATTTTTCGCGTAAAGTACTGGATTGACTACTTCCTACGATTACGTGTCATGAACGAACAATAGTCGGCGTTACAGCTTTGCGCACGCAATACGTTCCTTTAGCTTTGCTTTAATTTGTATGCAAATGTCCTTACATATCCTCAAATATGCTGTCCAAGATACAAATATGCATTTTATGATTACTTTGTTCATTAGCTCAAAAATAATTCATTAATACCAAAAAACATGAAGATTTTAATAACTTTATAGAAAAGAAGTATTTGTTTCTCTGCAACTAATGGTTTCTGCTTCTCCATCTTCTTACCCTCCTCATATGGAGGACTTAAAAGCTAATATGTGGCCATATGTTGAGCAGTGGACTATGGATCAGATGGAATATCCATGTATGAGGGATCATACCAATCCATGCCATGAACATGAAGTAGACGACATAAAAATGAAGGCAAAATGAATGATGGGAAATGAGATGAAGCAATTTGTGAAATGAATGGGAAGAGGAAACCAGCGGTGAAAACCCATCCAGAAGCCGTTTGTCCACCACAAATCCTACATGCGGTCTCGTGGGACTGAACCCTGGCCGTCTGCGTGGGAGGTGAACGTCGAACTACTTTGCCACGGGGCCACACACAACTTATGGCATCAACTTATATCATATCCTTACATTCATATTCACTCTACCAAAGTATCAGAAAACCACTATCACATTTCTCTGACGATGTGAATACGCAAGACACTTTTAGATTTTTTTGAGCTAATCAAAACATTAATTGTATTATATGAGAAACTATTTGAGCTAGAGCTTTCAGCTTTTGCACAGTCATTTAATTGCTTGCTTGTATTAAACGTATCAATTTTCCACCTCCAGTTTTGAAATTAAAACAATAGAAAACTCAGTTCTCGTGCCCTTAAGCGAAAATTCAAAACCTGATGAGCATCTATCTGAATTGACACAAAAGGATTTTAGCCGAAGTTCCCTTGTTGTAATCTATTTTTAAAGTTCCCTTGTTGTACTTTTTTTTTTCTTTTTACTAAGATTTAAAAAGAAGTTATAGACACAGCTTTCGTTATGAATGAGACTGTTTTGTGAGAAAGGATACAAAAAAGACTACTCTAGCCACGAACATCTCGATAATTCTGATAAATGTATACTTTAGCATGTATTTATCCGGGCACAACTTAATAATTTAAATATTACCGTTTAAGATTTTGATTCGTACTTCTATAAAGCGTATCTTATACCCTATTTGCCCACAAATATTTGTTTAGTTCTTTTAAGTGCTTCTAGTGCCATATACACTAATTAAATGTAATTGCACCAATACGAATAGCATTATCAGTTTAAGTAGAGAACGGCGATAGTTCACAAATAAAACAATAAATTTCAATTTTAGTTTGTGTCAAATGATAGCTATCGCTTATTTTCGGAGTTCTGAAGAAACCTATTATAAAATGTAAGAATAAGGTACTGAAATTACTGCTAAAATTTCTGGTGAAGCATGGAATGCGTTGTGCAAGTGTAATGTATATACTCGTGAACAAATCATAAAATAATATGAATATTAATCTTTGAGAAAATGTACGTTTTTTTTCCACTTGGCATAATTGATAGCCAATTATTTGAGGCTATAAATGAAAAAGCAAATATTTATTGATAGGCACGCTCAAACTGGTCCATACCATGCAAATGTTTGGTAATTTGATTCAAAATGTTCATAAACTTTTTGGAAATAATGATCTAATTTTGAGAAATAGATAATTAACTTTTTAAAAAGCAAGAGATTTGGAGACTATAAAAATAATAATTTTTACAATTACGGATTAATAAAAAAAAAAATCTGATATATGTGATTTGCTGTTTAATTCATTTACAATAAAACTTGAAATTTTATTTGAATATTTCTATAAATGCATCGTGTGGAATATTTTAATTAAAACAATGAATTTAGACAGTTAATATATTTAGCTATCCATGTGTGTAATTTCTGGTATAGATTTTAACAAGATGTCTTGCATACTGTGTGTGCGTTTTTTTTTTCTTGTAAATTTCACAATTTCACTACCGTAAGGTAATAATATTTTACGATGCAAATGTGTAGTAACAATTTCTAACATGCTTCCCAAAGCACTCGTTACCACAGTAAAAGGTAACCAAATGAATTATAAGCTCGGCAAATTTTTGAGAATGTGTTACATTTCTTTTTCAGAAGTATGAAAATTCAGTTCTGGTCTCGAATTTGCAATACATCGAAACTGAAAATAACGCAGACTGTGTGAAGGCATTTATGAAACTTTCAATTCAATATCTACATAAACAAAAATAAATTACATTATCTAAATATATTTAGGAGTGTCTCGAAAGTAGAGTTCCTTGTGGACGTAAAGTGATAATTCAAGACAAATCCTCTGTTATACAACAGTATTTCTACTAATAAAAGTAATGAATCTGAAATTACCAGTTGCTAGATGAAATTGTCCAACCTTCAGAAATAGCCGCCACCGCAGGTGCCTCACACACATCTCCTCGCAGGACACAGCACAACAGATACTCTTCAGATTCTGGATGCCCAAATCATATTCCTGAGGGGAAGCATGTCAGTCCTCCCTCCACTGCGGTGACGTAGCGTAGCCTCCCGTACCTGTTCAGTGCCGAACGCCGGCCCCCTCCCCTAGGTCAAGCTCGCCAAAGCGTCTCGCTTTGGTGCTTCGTGGGCAGGGGATCGTGGGTTCGAGCATGGGTGTTTTTGTGTTTGTAAACGTGTCTATGTTTGTGTATGTGTATGTAAAAGGAAAACGTTAAGAATGATAAGGTCTACTAAGGAAATATAGGAAACTGGAAAAAATGGAGAAAAAAGGAATACAGCGCCGGAGTGCTGACAAGCCTCCGGAACTTTATTTTATATAAAAAAAAAAGTCCCGCCTTGGGCATGGGTGTTATATGTTTGTGCAATGTGTACATGTTTGTATAAAAGCAACAGTAAAACCAGTAATCATACAGTAAACTTAGGCGGGAAGGGGGGGGGGAGCCCAGATGCCGCTTCGTCCACCAAGAATCCCACATTAGCGGGCGCTTGGGATCGAACCCGGGCCGCCTAGATAGGAGGTGAGCGGTCTAACCACGTCGCCGCCCCCTCCTAAGTAATGCACCTAAATGCTTATCATTTATTATAGACCTTGCATTACTCTTTATTAAACTAAGTTTTAAAAACGTTTGTTTTCATAAGCACGTTGTACCCGAAAATTGATATTAGGTGGGCTAGGGGAAAGTTTCACTTGCAGAAATCAAAGTTTACACTTGTATTTTTATCATTAACTGTGGTTTCTAAATGCTCTAATTCACCTTGCGCACCAAACAATAACGAACGAAAAGTGAAAGGATTTGTGAACAGACAGATTTCATTTCCCATATTTTTTATATCGGAGAATTTGGATTCACATGTAGCAGACATTTCTTGTAGGATTTTCTATAGCCAATTAATCGATTTATGACACGTAAGGATGCACGGAAAGTTACACTTATTTGCAACAGATTGCTCGTTATGCCAGAAACTGTTAGGTATTAAAGAGCTTTACGGAAGTTTAAACATATTATAAACCTCACTCTTACTCTTATGATGCACACAGAGTAGAATAACAAGTTAACAATATGTGTTGTTATGATTTGATATAAGTGTTTATTAACCATAATATTGTACAGGTATTCTTATAGTCTTCTTACACCTTACTTAGACTTAATATTTTTATTTTTCCCTTGGTCAACCATACACCTTAACACCACGGTTAAATATGTATATTGGGCCTTACCTATATCATGTTTCTATTCTTTCCCCCTTTTTCTTATTTTCTTATGTATTTCCCCTTCCATCTCATTCTTATGCATTCTCTCTGACCTTACCCAAGAAGTTACCCGTACCTTTTATATTTTTCTCTCCTTTTGCGGATAGAACCCTTCTCATTACTGTTTTTCCATCAATTTATCCCATTTTCGTTGCCAAATTCGATCTCTCCATATCTTTGTTTGGTTACATTATAGTATAAAATGGAAATGTGTCAATTTCTACACACATTGAACATTTTCTTACATCTTTATCATGTGTTATGCCTTTCGAGTTTCTAATTTCTGTTTTCACCAATGCAAGATCTTCTCTCCCTAGTTTATTGCATACCTCTATGTACATTTTTCTCTCCCATGCTGTTTTTATTCCTCTATATATCCCCAAGGATATTTCCTCTCTTATACTGCTAAATATACCTTGTCTATCAATATCCTCTGCCCTTAGTTCTGCTACTTTCCAAAAGCTTCGTTTGTTATATTCTGCATTTAACCAAGAGCTTCCCAAACCTATTTCCTACACAATTTCCTGCATTATTACTGATCCTGACCCTTCCCATTTACTTTTCTCCCTATCCTCTAGATTGGAAATTCTGCGCCGGTATTTCATAGCTCTTGTGATAGTTTTGGCCTTGGTGGAATGCCTTCCCGTTCTAACTGAGCTGTCCCATTTGGTGATGCTATTACTAGACCTGATACATATTTACCAAAAGATCTATTAATTGACAATATAAGCTAACATTTTAATGCAATATTTTGAATACACCGATAGTGCAGTATCACAACTCAAAAACCTAGTTTTGTTCAGTGGAAGCTTTCATATGTTTTAGTCTACACTAGATGCACATTTGACTGTACCGATATAGAAGTTTCTACTCCAAATCCCATGAAAATAAGTTGTGTGTGCTATATCATCTTAGGCACGTAAAAGAACCTCAAGCCTGATGAAAGAGGCCTTTGAGCAAAATTAAGCGCACTTACACGCCTAATATAGAATGGGCCGCTGAGAACCACAGGAGTTAAAGAGCGTTCATTATTAAAACTCAATTTAATTTCATTACACAATCTTTGGGCGGCGTCGTGGTTAGACCGCTCGCCTCCCACCTAGGCGGCCCGGGTTCGATCCCAAGCGCCCGCATGTGGGGTTTGTGGTGAATGAAGCGGCGTTTGAGCGGGTTTTCTCCGGGTCCTCCGGTTTTCCCCGCTACTCATTCGACCAATTGCTCCATCATCACCTTTCCTAAAATTAATTTCGTTTACATTTCATATCATCCACTTCCTCATGTTCATAGCTGACTATAGACCGACCCCTCGTAACAGGTTCTCATTCTGTGGTTTCGTGCCGCTGGCTCCCCGACAGGCTTCTGACCCCTAGGCATTGGCTTGTACGAATACGGGGAGGGTAAACCGATTACGAAACGAAACATAATTTTAATGTAAAGGTTTGTTCTACTGAGAAGTGAATCGATGTTTAAATCCACTATCCCACTCAAAAGATACATTTTGCTTTGTGTTATTTGTTTGCGGAAGAGGCTAGTGACTGGTTCTCATATACAGCAGCATTAGTTACAGATGACGTAGTAATCGAAGTAGTTACCTGCATCAGAGAGAAGTCAGAAAAGAAACATTCTCAAGAAGCGAAGAGCTGCGCTTCAAAAGCCTTCATTAGAAAAGTTACACTAGCAGAAAATAGCTGCTGTGCAACTGCACATGGCATTTGCTGAGGAGGAGAGAGCAGAGGTAAGAGCTCCTCTTAATTTATTACAAGAGATAAGATCAGAACAGATAATACAAAAAAATTAAAAACTGGTTTACTAATCATACAGAAAAATAAAGAATTTGAATAATATTTCTGTGTTCCTTAATTGTATTTGTTTATTTGAAGTGCAATTAATAGTGTGTTCCTTAATCATCTTAATGTTTTGGCCAATTTCCTGTTTTGACATGGGATCACAGCAAACTGAACACTAAACAGATTATTAAAAATTGCAAGTTCGTTGTATTGAACCTGATGTAGGACCTTTTAGTTGCGATCTCCAAGTATGGTAGTGTGCAATGACAAAGGTTTTCTTGTCAAAAATAGTTTCATCTCTTTATTTCTTCTCAATTATTTCTCCATTGATTTCAGCGTTCTGCGTGTATTTCTTTTTTGAAGTAAATGAGCGTTTCTGAATTACAATTTCACACAGATTGAAAAAAAGAAAACCATCTTAGCATACCACGTCAGAACTTTTTACAATTCAAAATTTTATATTTTGAATATTTTTCGTAATGACGTACTGTAGTGACTTCTCGTTTGTTAGAAAGGCTCAACAGCTTATAATATCTACTTTATTACTTAAAATGTGAAATAATATAACTTATTATATTTATATGTTATATTATGTTTATATTTATTTATTCTATATGTGTTTCTATTTATTGAAATCTACTAGCTCTATCTTCCCTAGGTCCGCACAAAAATGTGTCCCTTAAAATGAACAAGGTTAAGATATTTGTTGTTATTCTTGGAGATGTTAATTTATCTGCATTCATCTTATCTATAAACAGGAAGTTGAAATGTTTAGTGCTTCAGGCGATAAAAATTAAATGAAGGAAATATTTACTCATAGATATTGCTAATTAAAACAAACAATGCATAAGAGAGCTGACAGATGGTCCATGTATATATCGAAGTGCAATTCAGGTTAACAGGCTAAAGATTTCCTTTCTCAGATAATAAACCAATCGCATTTTAAAGCTTTTTTTTTTTTTTTTAATTAAGATTAGACATAAGTTTTGCGTTGTTCGTTGTCACGTAAACAGGAAGTATGGGAGTTCTCATTTTTCTGCGAGAGTAAAGCATAATAGTTTTGTTTCTTAGAAATTTCGAAACCTCGTTGTATAAATTTCCTAAATCTGTTTTGCTATATATGAGGGTCATACACGTTAGTAAAACAAAGACAGAGTATAACAGCTTTTGTAAAAAGTACTTACTTTCAGTATTTTAGATTTAAGATAGGACACCAGGATAAATCATGGCGCTCTGACAAAATGTGTCGTATTTGTGTTGCAGAGTTCAGGAGTTGGAAAAATAGAAAATAGAAGTCATTGCCCTTTGTTATCCCTATAATTTGGAGGGAACCTACAAATCATAGAGACGATTGTCATTTTTGCACAGTAAGGTAGCAGGCAATATATAATGTTAAAAACAAGAAAGATATTGTATATCCTAACATACCCTCTGCCATTCGGCCCGTACCTCATGGTCCTGATATTCCGGTTCCCCAACATCCTGAATCAGATACAGTAGCACTGAAACTGAATTTCCAGTGGATCATACTTGTGACACAGGTAATTCTGATCATTATTGATGTTTTATTCAAAGCGAGCTTAATGATTTAGTGAGGGAATCAGTAAAACTGTTGGGCTTTAGGTTAAAAGAAAAGAAAGTATTGGCTGAGGGCACATATTTTTCATGGTACAGATATCGTGAGAAGGAACTTGTCCCTTATTTTGCTGAAGAAGAAAATTTAGTGTATTGTCAAGACATCCCTACCGTCTTAAAATGTTATAACATAAACTATAATCCCAAAGAGTGGAGGTTCTTCATAGATGCTTCTCAAAAAAGTCGTAAAGGTGTTCTGCTTCATAATGTAAACATGCATCCTTCCATTCCTGTAGCCCACTCTTTTGTTTTAAAGGAGACATATAAAACTGTAAATTTTTTGTTACAAAAACTGCAGTACAAAAACTACCTATGGCTAGTCTGTGGAGATTTCAAGAATATTGGATTATTACTTTGTCAGCAGGCTGGTTCCACAAAAAAAAAACCTTGTTGTTTGTGTGAGTGAGATAGAAAAGTTGGGTCAGAACACTGGCAAAGGGAACAGTGGCCATGTAGGACGGCTTTTTTGTACCTACAGAATTCCATGGTCTTCTTGTAATAATTGGAACTATATTCCCTATTGCCACTGGGGGTCCTCAAAAGTGTCTTCAGCATAGAATTGATGTGTGGGTGTGTATGTATGTATAACTTATTCATTTTGACTATACTTGTCAACCCTGTCGGGAGCCAACGGTACGAAACCGCAGAATGGAGAACCTGGAACGAATGGCGGCCCATAGCCAGTCATGAACGTGAGGAAGTGGATGATATAAAATGCAAGCGAAATGGATGATAATAAAGATGATGATGGAGCAGTTGGTGAAATGAGTGGCGAGAGAAACCGGAGGGCCCGTAGAAAACCTGCCAAGGCACCGCTTTGTCCACCACAAATCCCACATGCGGGCGTTTGGGACCGAAACCCGGGCCGTCTAAGTGGGAAGTGGGCGGTCTAACCACTCGGCCACGGCACTGCCTGAGTATATTATTTATGTGATCAAAATAATACATAATTAAAAACTAGGCAATTGGAGATTAATTATCATCACAACGGAATTGTAAATTAAATTACTGCGTATATTTTATATAAAAGAAGACAATTGGGAATTATACTATTATATTATTTTCATATTAAGCATTTTTACTGCAAACAGGTTAGGTATTAGGTGTTGAGCACTTCAATTTTCTCTCAACTACCGAGAGTCAGGTGTGTAATTTTATAACTAGGGTGTGTAACTCAATGTTACGTAAGTGACTGCTACAAATACTTTAGCAGGGAATTTGCAGCAAATTGATCTATATCGCTGACATAATCTATAAATCTAACATATGTAATTCAAGCTGCTTGGAGTATAAATTTATTATTTCATAATATTTATATACATTCACACAATAGCTTAATTAATATTTAAAAACAATTCTTCAATTTTACTTAAACTAAAGTAACTGTAACATTAGAACTATTCCAACTATTAGAACTTTCTTAAAACGACAACAGGGGTAATTAAGAAATGTGGCTTAACTTAACTTTGAATTCGTATTAAATAAACTTACCTATCGAGTGTGTATTCCAGGTTAGCTTCAAATTTGTTCAGAAGAGAAGTGTTGAAGCCATTGAGAAACGCAATCGTGTGATAAAGTCTTGGTCTCATAATTATTAAACCAGTCTGTTCTATTCCGCAGCCAATTTGGACGTCGTTACGCGGGATAATAATCAATATCTTCGTCAATGGAAGCCAATTCTCATTAACCTTTATGTCATGTCGGTAACGCTGCAATGTCGTTAGGTACTCTTATTCCACACTATACACAGCAAAATTAGGTCGAGTAAGATTACTGTTGCAGTTACTCTGAAACTGATGATTTACTCTCCAGTAAGTTGATCGTGAAACGATGACTTACTCTCCAGTAAGTTGTTGGTAAAACGATGATTAACTCTCCAGTAAGTTGTTGGTAAAACGATGATTTACTCTCCAGTAAGTTGTTGATGAAACGATGATTTGCTCTCCAGTAAGTTGTTGATGAAACGATGATTTGCTCTCCAGTAAGTTGTTGATGAAACGATGATTTGCTCTCCAGTAAGTTGTTAGTAAAGCCATGATTTTCTCTCCAGTAAGTTGTTGGTGAACCGATGATTTGCTCTCCAGTAAGTTGTTGGTGAAACGATTATTTACTCTCTAGTAAGTTGTTGGTGAAACGATGATTTGTTCTCCAGTAAGTTGTTAAAACGACGGAAGGTTTTACTCGAGACTGAAATTTACTCTCGGTTAGTGAAACCGGATTGTTTAGAAGGGCAGAGGTAACAAACAGTTCTCTTATCTGTGGTACGCCATTCATCCTTTATAATGGCAAATCTTTAGTTTTGTATCTTTATTAAAGTGTTATTTGTATAATGGCAAATTCCAGTATTTTAGCATTCAGGGTTTGCGTGGAAGAAAATGTTTTTTACCATGTGTTCATTATTGTTGGTATGAATAACCCAGACATTCACAGGGTATCCATATAAAACAATATAAAATAAGAACTGAATTGCTTCCCATCATATTATCTTCTCGCACGTACATACTAATATTATTGTTTGAAATAGTTCAAGAGATTGTACTTACCTTGTTTAATTCTGGATACGTTAAGACAAATCTTCGTAAAATTAACTCTCAATAATGCTGAATTAATCCGATGAATTTCAACAAGGTGTACTCACAGACCACCCTTTCGAAAGCTGGGAAGCTACTGAGAAGTATAGCAGTGTGACGCGAAAAACATAAGAGATACAGAAATTGTTGCAAATCATTGGTCGTCAGAATGAGAGGTTTTGTGGTCTAGAGTTTATCTACCATTTTTAAATTTTCCGTGAGCATTTCTCATATGTATTAAATGTTTCCTATACCTTTTAATACTTCTGTTGTTTTGAAATATAACATTTTATCATGGAGATTATCATTTACACATGACCAATAGTTCATAGCACCGGATTATGACGGCATGGAGTATATTAGTAGACAATTTATGGCAGAATATAATAACTGGGGATTAAAAATAAAGAGAAAAGAAGAAAACCATATATGTAATATGTTCTATGGTGAATAAATGAGAGATTTGATCTTGGAAGATAAACTGGGCCGTATCAAAGGGCATGAGGCATGTGGATATTTGGGGGTAAAAGCCAACTCAACCTATGGCCAGCAAAGTCACATAAAAATAGAACCCAGAAAGGTGGATATGCAATAGGCATGCAAAATGGTGTTAAAGCAGGATAAAACAATAACAGTGGAAACAAAAGTACAAATACATATGTAAGGCTATAATAAGAAATATGATAACACGGGGCGGAAACATGACATTTAAACACGAATCTGAGATTAAAGTTACTTTCCACAACAATGGATTGTTATAGACGCTCCACTAGGCATTCTAAATTGGAAAAAATTGAAACACAATCATTAACAAGAGATGAAAATCCGCGACACATTATTGGAGTTTTGAGCTTAAAATAGCTAGAATGGTATGGCCATTTAGGTAGTATGCCAGAAGCAAGAATACCTAGACAGGTGTTAAGAGTGGATTCCACCAGGTAGGGGAAAGAAAGGTAGACCAAGAAAGATCTCGATGGACAATAAAACAAGTGGTATGGAAGAGACAGGCTTGAAAGAGTTTCATTGCGAAGCAAGAGAATGGAGAAATAAGATAAGAGCATAAATATTTTGGATTCAGAAATATAGATTTTACATTGTAAATTCTTTTAAATGATGCTGCTGCTAATAATGATGATAATAATAACAATAATAGCAACAACATAATAATATTAATAATAACAATAACAACAACAATAATGTTACATCTCCATATATCTTGGATAATATATATTATGCCTGTAAAATGTATTTCGCAGTGCTAAAAGTAAAAGAAGAGAGAAAGAGGGCAGCTGAAAATGAAATATCTTACAATAGCCTCTAAAAGAAGTGGTGATATTTCATTAACAATGTCTTTCAGTTACCACATGTATATTGGCCGCGCCGTGGCCGAGTGGTCAGACCATTCGCCTCTCACCTAGACGGCCAGGTTCAATCCCAAGCGACCGCATGTGAGATTTGTGGTGGACAAAGCGGCGCAGGGGCGGGTTTTTCCGGGTTCTCCGGTTTCCCCCGACATCACATTCCACCGGGGCTCCATCTTCATGTATCATCAGTGTCATCGCTTGAGGTGCCAGAGCAGTAAAAGCAATATCCCCCACCCCCCAAAAAAAAACATGTATATTAATGAAACCGTTTCCAAAGTTTCACTTGGACAACTTCAAAATTGCACCGTAAGGAGCGTTTTAAATGCTGAAAAATGTCTAACTGAGACAGATTATATATTTTATATTTTTGTTAAATCGTGCATATGTTTACAAAGAATGAAATACTTAGAACTTATTTGTATGCGCAGAAACATTACAAAACAGACTAGAAATGTTGGCAAAACTGTAAGAAATATTAAAAAAAAAAAGCCTCAAACTCAGTGTTATCAAAACTGTGCCACAACTCTCTTATTTTCATTGCGTTAACAAAAATACTTGCACAATATTTTGACGTTCTATTTTGCCATATTTGCTCAATTTTCACCGATCGAGCCCTTTGAATTACACTTTAACCAGGCATCCTTTAGCTATAGTTAAAATCACTTACTTTAACTGCCAGGAATCTCAAAGACAACTCCTTAAGTACTAAATCTGAGAAAAAATTATATTGACAATAAATTGGAAGCGTGTGATTTTTCAGTGTTTGAATGGTAATTAATGATTTGGGAGTTTTGGAATACCTACTTCAGTGATTTATAATATAAATCGTTATTATATTATTAATTTAGCATTCTCTCAGGAAAAAATATTTCTATAAGTTGTTTTTTTGTATTCCTAGCTATCCGGTATAAGTAATTAACACTACATCTAGCAAATGCAATAAGGTTGCTCCTGGATGGGTGCCTAGACATAGGGAAGTCTTAGGCAAAGAAAAAGCAGATACCCTTAAACGGAAAGGACCCTCTCAATCATTTAATGGACCAAAACCACTTCTCAGAATTTCTTTACATATTGTTCGCAGAACTTTGATGAATGAATAAGTGTTTCCCTCCTAAGGCAATGAATGGGCTTAAAGAGAAGGATGCAACCATAGGAACAGAATGACTAGTAAAATATATCCTCATCGCTTACTGAAGAACTTAAAATGCAATAGCCCCCAAATAAACGTAACATCTGGGCTAGTAACGAGATGTTGTCTATTAAGGAAACACCTGCACATAATGAGAATCTTTAAACAAGAACCGATATGCAGGTTATGTAACGAGGAAAATGAAGCTGTTTCTTATACAACCTTTAAATGTTACTTCTTAGTCAGAAAAAGATACAGGTATTACACACCAAGTGGAAAATATTTCTATAAAAAGTTGTAATTAAAAGTCTACTGCTCATTGTTAAGATGATGCATCAGTGGAATATGACCAAATATTGTGAGAATTTAAAAACTTTTTTTTCTCATAAAATAATATCAATTCCTAACTTTAAGTAAATATATCCCTTTCACCACTTGGCGCATTTGAACTATCAATTACATTAGGCCATAAATGGACAGACGCATGCTTAATAATAGACACATCAGCTTTAAACCTTATTTTCTCGCAAACTTTTTCAACGCTTTTCCCTTATCAAAATGTTCCACGCGATTTTTACCATTCTCTTTCCAAAATTTCTCATACAATTACAAAAGAAAAGAAGTACATACTTTTTCAAAATAAAGCTCCACTGTTGAGAAATTTTAAATTTTGAAAAGTAGTGTTTTTTGAACAGTACAGAAAGTAATAATTATTGGGAGTTAATAAAAATATAATTATAAACGTATTTGCAAATTTACTTACGTAAAACTTGAATTTTTGTTAAGAATATGTTTACAATTGCATTGTGTGGAGTATTTTCATTATAAGAGTGAATTACACAGTATGTTTATTTAAATAAGCTTGCAGGCTAGAATGTTGAAAAATCACAAAAATATCAATGTTATTGTGTGAAATAATTAATTGGAATAAATTTCAACAAAATATCTTACATATTGTTGATTTTTTCAAATTTAACAGGTGCATTACCTTAAAGAGACAGATCTATTTAAGGTAACGTGGGGATGAACGGAGGATATAATAAACCTACCCAGTATTTGCTGGTAACCTGGAGAAAATCCCTGGATCAGGTAGGCTGGCCACGATGATTGAACCCGCGATCCCCCGAATGACGAAACGACCCGAGTCATCCCGCTCGATATAAGCTGAATGAAGGCCAGACGCAGAATAATGTCAATTCAAAATGTTTGCTTGTGGGTTGAACAGAAAACAAAATGTTATTTGTGAGGTCTCGTCATATCCAACACAAACTGTGCCGACTCCACAGGAGGTCACTGATCTGCTTTGGACACAAAGGAGAAACAAACCACACGATGGTTTTTTCTCAGCAGTAAAATACCAAAATAGTCTTTTTTGGGATTGACTATTTCTCTCCAAAGTTTTAAGCGTACTCGATAATATACTTTCTATAAACAGTAAAAATGCTTACTTTCTCTGGTACTTAAGTACATGCAACTACAAGTTAAGAAATTGCGTACCAAAATTTCACAGGAGGTACATGTTTTGTGATCGACTGAACTAAAAAATGTTTTTAGCAAAAGGTCCACAGGTGTATTTGTGTATCACAAAAAATTATATTTAAGTTCACTATTCTCGAAGGATGCAACATGATTATGTTCAAAAAAATTCCTCCACCTCAAAATACACTTTGTATAGGAGTTTTTTTTTTTAAAAAAATTTGACTTTGAAATAACTAAGGATTTTGTTTAAAATGTCATATTACAGATATTCACAGGGTAAATAACATTTATTTTTAACTTTCCAAGTATAGTATATGAAATCCTCTTCATTCGGAAGGATTTCAACATGATCTCCTATGTATAACTGTAAACGTTAAGCGATAGACAAGCAGGTACTTTACAAATACGTAGATTTCTTTAATACACACACACACACACACACACAGTTATTTTAAGTAAATTTTATGTGGCAAATATCATTTTGAAGATATCTGTTATTAATGCTTTGGATTGTTGAATATTTCGTCATTCTTTTTAATGTACTATCGACGTTCGATTGTTTCTCAGGAGTACTGCACTAAGTGCAGTAGAAGTTGAATGTTTGTTTAGTTTTTATTAAGTTAAATAATTGCTTTAAATTGTAAATTTATGCTTTGATGGTTTCATTTTAAGTTTATTTTTGATTACTAGTTGTAGTTTATTGTCTTAAGAATAGCTGTATTAAAAGCTGCACATAAAGTTGTTGAAAATATATATTAAGGTCTAGGATATTTGCCCTGGTATAAGAAATTATGTATCAGGGTATAGTCTACAGATGTTAATTTATTTTATTTTATTTTGTTTCTTGGGATTTAGAAGTTAGAATCTCGGAGGATAGAATAAAAAAGTGGCATGGTACGATAGTAGGGTGTCTGGCTTAGTTAATAAATTGTATTGTAGGTTTTATAATCTTAACCAATAAGGTTGAAAATTAATTTTGTTTATAAAGTGAAAATTGTAGTGGAGTTTTGATAAATATGAATGTAACAGAGAAAAGAAAACAATGAAAATGATATTTCGAAGTCAGCTGTGATAGATTAAAATAATTAAAAGTGTGATAAGAGTGAACATTTGTAGGTGAAAAGTGTGGTGAAATTGATCACTAATAGAAAACAAAACCAAGGTTGTAGGCGTTGGTCCACTGGGCTTCTCCCCTTGTTTCCCAGATGTTTCGCTTGCGTCTGAAAAACAAGGGGAGAAGCCCAAACCCAGTGGACTACAGTCTACAAGCCTGGTTTTGTTTTCTATTAGTGACCCTAACACCGGCCCTGAAAGCCTTCGAATTTTAACGTGGTGAATTTATTGAAGGACATTAAAGGAAATACTGGTTGTAGGAAAATATAGATACCTACATGCAGGATTTAAATAAAACTGCAATCCAATTTAATTCAAGTAATTGAAATTATTTTCAACAAATGTTATAAAATTATACAAATTAAAATACAACATGTTGTAAAAACTGAAAAGACTGAAATAAAGGGATATTAATTAGTACATATATAGGAAAGTGCAGTAAACGGTTAAATTATTGTAGACAAGAAATAAGAAAAATTATATAATAGTTGTACAAATGTACATAATTTAATAAATGTGTAAATAATAATGATGAAATAAAATAAATATAAGACAAAAAGTAACTTCGAAGCAAAATGTATTAAAGTATATGATGATGAAATAAAATATAGAGAAGAAGCTGTTACAGATTTATCAACAGTTAATATAGCAAAATTGATGAGACCAAATTAAAAACAAATAGAACTTGATTGACTATAGAAAAATAAATAAAATTGGAATGTAATTCAAATTAAATTGATTTAATTTAAGGTAAGTTATATTACATTAAAGCAATTAAATTTTAATAATTAAATTTTATGGAACAATTAAACGAATAAAATTAAAGATAGTGAATATTATGACAGTATAAAAAGTTTAAAATAATAATATGCAAAATTAAAATTATGTTTATACTGGTTACTACTATTGCTGGATTCTGTAGACAATTATAGATACATGGTTTAATCAGTTTAGTGTAGATATTAGTGCTGGTTGCCACATGTTCGATTTCTGCTGGCTTCCAGCACTTAGGAAGTAGTTAAAATTAGATTTAGTGTGAATGAAGACCAAAATTCCTTTCTTTTATTTATCTATTTATCTATTTGTATTTTGTTCATGCTGATCATAAGTGAAATCTGGAAATAATAATAATAATAATAACAACAACAACAACAGCAACAATAATTATAACAATAACAATAATAATATTTATTATTATTGTTTTTGTTATTATTACTGTTATTATTACTATTATTATTATTATTATTATTTTATTTTTTTTTAATGAGGAATAAAGTATAAAGATTTCCAGTGCACGTAGCTGTGTAGGAAACCATGAAAAGTTATGGAATAGGCATTTCAGATCCTTATTTATTTGCTTATTTCTTGTATGTTGTTTCTAGAAATTACATGTAAAGGCCAGCATCCAGTTCTTAAACACTTTACTATCGCTGTTCCCTTTTATCTATAACGAAACGTCTCATATAACCATTTCTGCAACATTTCTACTCGATTAAGATGAAGTAGACAGAAAAACATCTTGGTAGCAATTTTTTGGTACCGACTAATAAATGATCGAGGGTAGAGAAGGTCATGTAAATGTAAAGGATCAGATTTTTTTCATTAAAAAAATTCTTAAGCACTGTAGAATCGGGATCCAATTGGGAATTTCCCTGTAGATCTTTTCACCGTTCAAAACGTAACATGTTGTTTAGCGCGTCCTGCTTATGCAGTTGTTCTACAGTTTCTCTCAAATTTCCAGTTTAATACGTTCTTTGAAAGAGAATGAAGAGGAAAAGATTGTTTTTTCATAATTACAGGCATAATTTAAGATAATTTAAGAACACACCAAAACATTGAAGATGGTTTTCTAAAGTACTATAGTTACAGATTTTAATTTGTTGTACAGGCATTACAAACAAATGTCTAAATAAGTGTGTACACAAACTTTTAGTTCCATATCTGTTTTATGTCTGAATACATTAACCAATATACATATATGTATTTATTCATTTTGTTAGCCAAGATCGAAAAGTATCTCCTCCGACAGATATCGAATTAGAGATATCGTGCTTTGCTGTTACATTCCTTAATACCTTTGAAACCAGCTGTCTGTGGGAAATGTTCATGTAGTGAACAGCTTTCCTTTAAAATATATGAGAAAAAGTAATTAAAAAGTGTGCATGTTTATGATAATTAGTTCTATTAATATTCTGAATTTTTGTTTTAATGGTTTTGATCTATTCTGTTATTCATTATAAATCTTCATTTATTATGGATATTGTAAAAATTAAAATTATAATTTCATCTCCCAAAATTTAATACTCATACAATAGCTATTAATAAAGCAACCTCTCCTAATTATTTGACTAATAACTATAACTGATATCAACATTTTAACCACACCTGTTATTATCCACATTCTTAAGTGTGTTATAGAGCATTTTAGATATCTAACAATACTTTTGTGGGAAAAGGTAGGTTTTGAAAATGGGAAAATAAGAAATAAACTGAACTTGAGTAAATGACACATCATTTACTTAGACAGAGTGTAAATTAAATGGCGCAGCGCGTTAAAAGTTGCGTCTTAACGTGCATCAGCCCGAGGACAATGAAACTACACATGTATAGTTTACAGTGGGGTAGGTTTTGTACACCAAAAACTGAATGTTTCATCCAAACGGCTGAAAAAGCACTTCTATGCCCCCTTAATCATGGTTGTTTTTTAGAAAACTAAAAACATTATATACCATATTATTGTTTGTAGGAAACGCTTTAATTTGACACAAAATTAATCTTTCAGTGTATTTAACTACATCTGAGAAACAAAATGCAAAATGTTCACGTGCGCCATTTCACATCACTGTATTTTAATTTTGTTAGAATTTTGGGAATTCATTCACTCATTTCTCCCGCTCTCCTCTCTTCCTGTCTCCCTTTCTTCTTTATTTATTTACCCTGGTAAAACATACAATACTGTGACTATGTCCTGCCGGCCATAATCGCCGTACGTGTGTGAGCGGCTTGTTTCGAAGGTAATATCTGATTGTTTTCGTTCATCCGTTGACTTCCTTATGTTAGCTAATGCATTGTGTCACCTGCGTGAGTGTGGATTCAGAGAGCATTTTACAATAAAGCTCCGATTGTGGCACCTGTGTATGAGTTTGTGGTACCTGCGGTTTTTGTAGTCCGACAATAACTACTACTCCTGGAAGTTTCTTGCTACGTGATCGACAGATATAAAAGGGACCAGTTGAGCTAATTTTCGAAGTTTGGAACGCGCAGTCGTAGCCTCAGCCGCAGCGAACGTCGAAAGAAAACTATACGGCAGAATTGTTGCGAAAGCATCGAATAAAGACGTTTACTGTAATCAGTTGGAAGAATAGGGAGACGTTTGTTTGAGTAATAAAGAACATTTTGTTACACTGGTATCAAAAGCGGGATTTAACGTCAAGATGGAGGAGATGATGAAAACTTTACTTGCGGAAATACAAAACATTGAAATCCGAAATACAATCCGGCATATAAATATGGACTCGAAAGTAAAATCCAGTATGGAAGAAGTGATACCTGGAATGGAAGAAATGAAATCGGGAATGGAGAAGATGATAGAAGAGAAGCTGGAATCCAAAATGGAGATCATGAGAAACGAAATAGGACTGTGAGTTGTGCAATGGAGATGAAGACGGAGATATCGAACAAAACCAACAAACAACTGGCCGGCGTGAAGAAGGGCGTGGAAGTACTTGGGGAATAGATGAAGGAGCTTAGTGGAACGGTGAAATACCATGATCAAGGCCTTGAAGACGCCGGAGAACGGCTTAATGCACTGGAGGGAAGAGTTGACGAAAGAGCCAAAGTACTGAATACGATGATGGAGGACTGAAAGACTTGAATATCTAGAAGACTGGACGCGAAACAACACCAGAACGCGTCAAACCACCCAAGTACGGCGAAACATCCGCTTTCGAAATCTTCCACCGATAGTTCGCAGCCGTCGCCACACAGTCAATGATCAGCGGAGGAGGAAGACGTACAAGCCTCCAGGGGCGGACGGCGATAGTATTGAATGCGATCCCGATGTCGGCGATGTCCGGAAGATTTGGGAGGCCCTCGAGAACTGCTTCAGTAACCATCGCTTGGCTGCAGCCTACCACAGTCAGCTTAAATCGAGACTGCAACAGCCAAGAGAGACGACGCAAGATTTCGCCCTGGCAATTGAATAGCTGGTGAACAAAGCAATGGTGAACCTACCAACTAGCTATGTGTTCCAGGAAGCTGCCTATTTCTTCATCGATAGGGTGAGTGACGCCGAGACATGACAGCACGTGATGTTCGGCGACTACAAGTCTGTCCAAGAAACGTTAACAGCAGCATTTAGGATGGAAGTGGCCAAGATAGTAAAAACAAGGTTTTTGCACAACTGAGACATAACTTTCAAATACAAGTTCAGCTCAAATAAAAGCCCCACCAAATATAGAATTGAAAGCGTAAATAAAATGCATAATGGGAGTCAGATTAACATTGCAGTATAAAAATCTTACGGGGAGATCAAAAAGCAAAAATTGTTGAAAATTCTTTTTTCAGCTCCCTCATTAATGTAAATCAAGGCTGTGCCCCTACAATCTTACAGCGAGGATTTAGTATTAAGTATATATACTATTATATATAGGGTCATTTCGTGCTAACGCCATGGAAAGGAAAAAGAAAAGGAACAAAGATAGCGTACTAAAAGAATTATTAAATACTACACACGCAGAAAAAAGTAGGAATGAAAGGATATAAAGTGTGCTCTGGTCCACGCTCTCATGTAACCTCGCTCAGTCCCTGTTTAACCTCTGCTGAACTTAGCCGGCAGTTTAGACAAATATTACATCAAAGCGATCCCTCACTCCCCTACTGGAACCAGTAATTGTGGGAAATATGGCTTTCTTAATTATTCCGTTTCTCTCCACTCTACCAGAACGACTGTAAGATTTCCCATCACAAAAAAGTACATATTCACACCCCTATGTAATAAATGTAATTTATTACGTTTCCAGACGCCAGCCACTAGACACGCTAAAGGATTTATGTGAAATAGTCTATTAGTGGTGGTATTATATTTATTGCGTCACAGTCTCATGGGTCAGAATGCAGTATATGCTCTCTGGAAAAATACTTAATTTTGAAAACTTTTATACCTCTATTTGATATTCACAAAAATGAAAAGGCACACAACAACAATAACAACAAAAACACTGTGATATCACTCATCCATACACTCACACTTACACCCACACTCATTCATTCACACACAAATAGATGTTCAAATACAAAAAATGTTCAGACAATGTTTACACAAACAATTTATTTCTTAGCAAGTGTACTTCCATTACGATTTTGCCCAAGCTTGGCCCTTTTTGGCTGTTTATTATCAAGTCCCAGCTCAAAAATACCTCAGGCAATAACTCCTTCTTAGCATGTCTAAAAGCAAGTTGCCAAAATATGCAGTCATCTAAATAAGCATTCCGTGCTACTTCGCAATGTAGTGATATTTTATCCGCACACTGCGATTCTAAATTTTGTCTGTCAATATTATGCACTCGCCTATGAATTATCTTCCACTCGCTATAAGTACTAAATCATATCGCTCCCACGTAGCAAAAGGTACCCCATTCCAATTTTAAAGCCCTTGTACAACTTTGTTGCCCCACACGTATCCCACTCTTCCCATACTTGCTCCCTGATACACACCGAGCAGAAATGTTTGATCACCGCCTCATATGTGTAACCAGCATTTAACTACCTACCATTATTTTTAAATTATGATTTCATTGTATCAGCAAAATTCTTTACGAACCCCAAAATTAGTGGCACCTACCCTTCCCGCACCCAGCAAGTTGGCTCGACGGTAACGTGCAGGCTCCATTCGGAAGTTCCTGAATTCGATTCCGGTAGACTACCCACTCTGTTTTGGGGTTTTTCGTGTTTTTTGGGTTTTTCGTGGTTTACGCGGTCGGTAGGCCAGTGCTGGACTGTTATATCAACTAATACGATTTCCTTTCCATCACTTCATTTTCATTCTCACATTTCAGTTGTATTTTTAGAGTTCGTGGTGTGTAGCAGTGCTGGACAGAGGGCGCGGATGCTTGCTCTAAGGAAAGATTGTTCCCAGTAGTTTCTAGAGGGACTGGTCGTTGAGACAGCAATAATAAGAGACTTCCTCGCGTCTCGGTGGCCTGTCTCCCTGTGGTTCCTTCACTTCATCCCTTCTTCCTGGAAGTCGTAGCCGCAACAGGTTTCCCGTAGGTAGCAGTGCGCGAAGTGTCCCTTTCTATTGTATACCCTATACACTTCTTCACCTTAGAATTCGCTTTAGAAAATAGTCTGGATTTGGTTAAGGTTTTCTGTATTTCCCATAACCGAATTTCTGCCCCATATGATAAACTTATAAGTCTATGTATATCATCAACATTGTTCTTATTGGTGTTTCAGGAGCTTTCATAAGAAACTTTAATCATTAGGTATATATTTTAACTTTCTCTACTATTGAAGTATTGTTTTCCACCCAAAAATTCGATGTCCAGATCTCACCGGAAATATACGTTTTGGGAACCCTGAATCTAAAGAAATAATTTTAAGAAAGCGGTTCGCGTGCACGCTCGCAGGTGAGTATGTGAACAGCGTAACCCAAAAACGAAAACTTTATTATATATCAAACTGAGCATCTTTCATTGGCGCCACAAGAAGATTTTTAGGAAAATTCCCCACTCTAAACTATCCTTTATATGAATATTTTTCGAAAATGTTCATTTTCTAAAAAGGCTGAAAAGTTTGATTAAAATATCATATGTTTAAGATATTTTCGTGACAAGTGAAATGTGTATGTACATTTTGAATGTTCTGGAAACAGCTTATAAAGTCCTCTTCATTCCGAATGACTTTTATATTACTGGTAAACCGTAACATACGTGTACAAAATATCTTACAACACAACAAACGTAAGTACCTTTTGCTAAAGCATACAATTTATGGCAAATACATTTTTTTAAGAGTTAACCATTTTCGAGATATTTCCCGTTATAGGTTTAAGTTTGAAATACTCTTGGTCATAAAAATGGAACTAAATTTCAAGCTCATCACACAGTGACCAGTCCTTCAAATATTTGATTATCGTTTTAATCTAGTGTGTATATTCCCTTATTTCCCTACAAGGAAATAAGATGTAAGTCCATTTATGCTAACTTGTATTACTTTCTCTGGCCCGCATGTGAAATGTACAGAGTGCAAAGAGAAGGTATTGTATTCCACTCAAATATTCGATTTCGCGATTTCAACGGAAATATATGTTTTGGGGTCCCCTGAGTCCAAAAGAGCATTTTTAGAAAAAGGCCCGTGTGTGTTTTTGGACAGCATAGCTCAAAAACTAAAACACCGATAAACACCAAACTCAGTATCTGGATTTGGAATCTTCCAAAAATGCAACACGAAGATTTTCAAGAAAAGCTCCCCACCAGAAACTACCCTTTACACAGAAAATTTTTCGAAAATTTTGATTTTCTCAAAAATTTCTTTAACGATTCTGATCTAAATCCCATATATTAAAGATGTTTACATCCCAAATGAACATCTTGAACTTTCTGGGAACGGCCTCTGAAGACCTCTTTATTCTGGGTGAATTTTGCCGAATTTTGCTCAACTGCTAAACCGCAAGAGATAGACAAAAACATACTGAACAAAAAATGTAGACCTTGTCAAAACACACAATTTGTGTCCTTTACGTTTTTGTTGTGGAGGTAACCGTTTCCAAGATATTCCTTATTATTGTTTTCAATTGTAAAGTACTAATACTTTTCTCAAACAGGAAGTGTCCGTTGTTCTTTTTTTCTACTCCTGGCCAAGCAAAGAAGCGATTTGCAATGATAATCGCTTAAGGACAGTTCTTAAAACATTTGACTATCACTTTACCATAGCGCATTCCTTCAGTTCCCTTCTACTTAAGTAATAAGAACATTCTGCTAATATTTATATCGATTAGCATGGTATAGAAAGAAGAATAATCTTTTATAAGAAGTTTGTTTGTAGATCAGCTAGAGAAAGTCATGTGGATTGAACACTTCTGATTTTTACTAAGATGTGTATGTGCCTTCTCCACCTTACACTCTTAGATGATGTGATTGCCTGTCCTGTGTATGTATCGCAACGCTACGTTCTTGAAGGTTATGTTTTGGTTTTCACATTCCTCCGCCTTTATATTGTGTTTCTAAGCAGTTTATTTCCCGTTATAAAGGGGAAGGAAATGAAATGAAATGGCGTTTTATTTATGGACGCTCTTCAACTGCTTGGTTCTCAGCGTCTTATTCTATACTGGGTATGAAAGACCGCCTAATTTTGCTCAGAGGCCTCTCTATCAGGCTTGAGGTTCTTTTACGTGCCGTAAATCTACGACACGGGACCAACGGCTTTACTTCCCTTCCGAAGGAGGCCATGCTAAAAATTTTTACGCTCGAAAAAATCCATCGTCCTCCGCCGGGTTTGAACCTGCAACTTTGGGTATATGAAGTTAGTATAGTAACCATTACACCACGAAGGACGATATAGGGGAAGGAAGTTACTAAGGCAACGCGTATGTGAAATTTGGAAAAATTAGTGTAACATCTCTAGTTACTAAACATAGTAACAGTGATATTTTTTCCAAGTTTCAAAATTGTAGCTTGCATGGTTATTTAAAAAAACTGTCATTTTATAAACCCATAGTTCTAACAAGCATTTTTTAAAATATTCACATAAAAGTTTAAATATCAGAATTTCATATTATTGGCAAAATTATGTTTTGGTATCCAAAACTCAAAACGTTACCAAAAAGTAATAATTCACTTCTTGAAATTGGATCATTAGTTTGTAAAAACGTATTTGATCATTTTCTTTAATGTAATTTTAAGGGGGTTGCGCAATATTTTTAAACAATATTTTGAGTATGCAAAAATGTCGAAAAAATGTTTGCGAGAAAACAATGTTTAAAGTTGGACGTGCCTTAGTAGCAATACTCCTGTTTATTTATAACTTCAACTAATTGGTAGTGCAAATTCGCCACGCAGAAAACAGTGAAATGTTTTCTGAAAATTTAGAGTTCCGATTCTTCTACATATTACGAAACCGAATTCCAATTAATTGCTTCTTCCACACTAGTCGTGTGTCGGACTGGAGTTTGAAAAATAGTGTCATACTGAAAAAGTTAATGCCAGAGCTGGAAATTGAGCTACAAATTTCAGGGCCTTCGTCCAGTTCACTTGCTAGAGTAAATGGACGGGGACCAGGAGACCCATGGCTCAAATTCGGCTGTGGAATTGAATTTTGCAGTCTGACCTACTTCTCTGATTTGTTTAATCTTTCACAATTTCAGATAAAATTTGACTGTTGTATTACATTCGAAAAATATGGTAATCGAGTAGGTAGAGTAGCGAAATGTTTACAACACGCCTGACACCTGCCTTCTCACTGTCCAAGACTAAACAGATTGATAGCGTGTGAAGCAGGGGAAACACAAAATCTGTCTGGTGCGGGTATTGCATTCAAAATGTTAATGACCCGTGTTTGGATGGGTCACAAGTCGATCTTTCTGCAGTTAAATGAGAAACCAGTTGTTCCAACTATTCAAGTATCATATTCATCTTGTGAAAAAAAAAAAAAAAAAAAATAATGACTGTCCTTTCAAAACAAGAAGCAAAGATGCGTGCTACATATTTTGTACTAACATTTTTTGTCATTCACAGACGTTTTAAGAAATTAGGGCCATCACATAGAATAACTACATTTTAAATATATAAAAAACTCGCGGCGTGTAGTCCATCTATATCCAAACTAATATTATAGAGACAATCTGTAAATGGGTGTATGTGTTAATATCATAAACCAGCAAATTTTGCTAATTCTTTCACCATTGAAAAGCCTGGTCTTCCAGATGGTATGTGCTGTAACTTTATAAAAAGTCTCAAACCGGGGGTTTAGATATTGTAACTTTGTCTTATTAATGTCACCAAACCGTTTCGTTGATGGATATCAGAGGTTACTTTTGCTACTTTACTAAAAACAAGGCAGAGTTTTTATGCCTTTTAGCCCATAAGGGTAAATGGGGAAGTTTAAAATCTCTGAAATTAGGAAGTTTCATGTCATTCATATCGACAAATTTACTTCCTATTTCAATGAGTTTATCAACTATTATTTTGGTTCGATTTTCGCTAAACAGGATACATTTGGATTCTAGAATCTGAACAAAATGATAAAACGACTCTTACATTCAATACCAGTTTCCAACTCCTAATATACAAATCAACATTCTTCGTCCTATCCAGATAAAACTTAATACGCTTGTACGATAGAGATCAACAAGAATTTTATGCTACCTTGCAAGCACGAAAGCTACTCCTACCTTGTTTTCATTCCCTGATGAAGATAACTGCACTGTTTAAACCATATGGTCAAAATATTGCAAAATAAGAATTGCCAAAGATAATATGTTACTTTATAACTTATAGAAACCACCTAATCCTAATTTTGAGTTAGATAGTATTCGGCAATTTTAAAATCTACCGTTACTTTATTTTTCAACCCTTAACATATAAGATTGCACTATTTGATCATTCAGGTCACCATTTTTACAGTTGGACAACAGGGCTTGGAACTTCAAAAATCTGCGCATATGCATGTTTTCAGTTCCATCACTATTTTACCAATCTGAACAAAAGCTTCGACACTTACGTTTTAGGTACAAGTACAAATAACAAACTACTTACGAAATTAAAACATCACTTAACTAACTTATCTTAGCCGGCTTACTTTCCCCGTATAAAAGACTTACACTCGCGTTGTCATAGAGCCGCTGCAATATTGAGACAACAAATTATGATATTTCCTTTGGCTTTGTGTCAATATAAGAGACAAGCACAAGAAACGCATAAACAAACATTTTCGATACAGGAAACCTATCTAAAATATCCTGGTCGATGGACTGGACCGCATACTTAGTAAGAAGGTCTACAAAAATCCGCGACTGTTATTTCCATGGGTGTTGTGAGTGATTCTCACGTTCGCCCTCTGCAGGGTGATACTGAAGGAAAATGTAGTTGTTCCCACAAGAAGCGAGATGGTGGTGAACCCGCACCTAGAGGGCGAAAGGTCAAGGAAATTGGTGCTGGACCGGAAGACATCATTACCCAGACTATGTTTTGAACAAGCATTGTTGTCCTGCCGGGAGTAAGTACCCGTGAAGCTGCTGAACCCGATGGACACCGACCAGGATATCCAGGCTGGATGGAGTTAGGGAAGTGCGAGCCAGCTGTCACTGTAACGCCGGGCGACGAAACCGAACTGCCAGCAGCGTCGAAGGACCTGGGGCCCTGGCTTAAAGACTTGCTGAAGAGGAAGGCCGACCATCTGACCGCTTCACAGCTGGAGGAGGTTTGGTGTCTTCTAAGCTGATACCAATCGGTCTTCAACGAAGGGAACGGTAGCACTAGCACAGTAGTCCACAACATCGACACCGGAGACGCACGACCTATCGGGCACAACAAGAATTGTTCCTCTGGCAAAGCAAACAGAAGTACGGGATATGTGGGGGACAAGAAGAATAGGGAACCATTGAAGAGTCCGACAGCCCCTACTGCTCCCCTGTAGTCTTGGTGAAGACGAAGAACAGTGAGCTATGCTTCAGCGTGGACTACAGGAAGTTGAATGCGTCACCTGAGCTGTCCTTTTGCCTCTGCAATGCGCCAGCCACATAGAACCAGTGATGAGAGGTTTAACATACGGCGCCTGTCTACTTTATTTGAATTGGCTAATCGTCTAGGGCACTGGTCCCGAAGAACATCTCGAGAACCTGACTAAGGTACTGAAAAGACTAACTTGAAGTTAAGCGTGCAGAAGTGCCAACTCTGCAAGGAAGTGAACTATTTGGACCACATAGCGTCTGGAGGTGCCCCAGACCTGAAGAAGATTCGGACCTCGCCCAAAAGGGAAACGACAGCTGTTAAGTTTCCTGGGCCTATGTAGCTACTTCTGCCGTCTCCTCAGAGGTTTCTCCATTATCGCAAAACCTCTCACCCGTCTGTAGGTTGAGCACTAGCTTTACATTTGTTCTAAAAAGGCAAAGAGCGCGTTCCAGGCGCTAAAGTCTGCACTATGCAGTGCTACTATTTTAGGTTTTCCACAACCCGGTGGCGCATTTATTGTGGATACCGATGCCATCGGCACCGGCATTGGCGTCTTTCTTACAGATATCCAGAATGGCCAAGAGCAGGCTATATCCTACTATAGCACGACGTTTTTCAAAGCAGAAAAGAACTACTGAGTTACCCGGCGAGAGTTTCTGGCAATAGTGAAGGCGCCAGAGTGTTTCTAAAAGTATGTGTATGGTCAGCCATTCCACCTGCAGACTGACCACCCCGCCCTCACCTGTCTGTTAATTTCAAGAACCTGGATGGTCAGACAGACCTTTAGGTCTAGAGACTGCAAGAGTACATATTTACATCAGAACCCCGTAAAGGAGGAGCCAGACCAATGCGGATGCCATGTCTACACGTTCCTGTCCAGAAGAGTGCAGCCACTGTACTAAGGTTGAAGAGAAGGAGCGTGTTGCAGCTGTCCGTGTTATTTCACTGGTGCCTGCAGCTGAATGGGATAACGCAGGGCTGAGGAAGGAGCAGCTGACGGACGCCGACCTGGGGAAATTTTTGGGAGAAGTGGAGGCAGGGACTAAGTCAAGCTGGGAAGAAATCGCACCAAGCAATATAGTGTACAAGTTCTACTGTGCCCAATGGGATTCTCTGAAACCAATGACGGGGTTCTGTTCAGAGTATGGGAGTAAACTGATGGCAAGACAGAGAGAGCTTCTCCCTCGGATTAAGGTCACTGAAGTCCTAGAGGAAGTACATGGAGGGATTTTGAGAAGACATTTGGGACCCAACTGAAGCATCGAAAATCTCCGACAACGGTACTAAGGATGGGTCTACTACGCTGAGAGATGATGCCACCAATGTCAAATCGTGCCCACAAACCAGGAGCCGGGGTTTCATATAACATTATAACCTGGGAACACCTTTCGAGCGCATAACCATTGATCTGGGCCATTCCCTACGTCCGACAGATGATCCATTTGTCTGTCGGTCGCCATAGATTACTTCACCAAAAGGCTGGAGGTCTATGCTGTCCTTAACCAAGAGGTTAAGACCATCACGAACTGCCTCGTGGAGAAACTGTTTTGTCATTAAGGGGTACCAAAGGAGCTATGCAGTGATCAAGGCACCAGTGATCAAGGCACCAACTTTGAGTCCAACATCATGAGGGAGACACTGGAGCGACTAGGAGTGAACAAGGCGTGTACAACACCTCTTCAGCTACAGTCAGTGTCTGCAACGGTACATTAAGACCCTAGAAGAACACTTGAGGTAGGTTGTAGCCATCACCAGAGATCCTGGGATGTGAGGATGCCACTTATCCTGCTGGCCTACCGTTCAACTCACGACAGTACCGGGTTGATACCGGCCTTTGGCAGAGCGCTGCGACTACCATGCGACCTGATATTCGGGAATCCTCCTGAGGCAGAACAGCCAGCAGTCCACTTCATGGAGCATCCCGTAGACCGATTTCATGACATGCATAAGGTGGCCCGTCAAAACATTGCGATTGCGAGCGATTGGATGAAGACCAGTTATGATCGGTAGGCCAGCAAACGAGGTTACCAGCAAGGTGATCTGGTGTGGCTATACCTCCTTAACCGGATCAAGGGACGCTGCCCCAAGCTTTCAACAACAACGGCAACGGCCGTACCTTGTGGTAAAAGGGATAAATGATGCCCGTCCATCGTATCCAGAGGCTACCCCGAGGGAAGAAGACTTTAGTATATTTGGAGCATCTAGCCCGCTACGATGGCACTGGCTGGGAAGGCCAGCCCTGAGGAGAGAGCAGTGTGAGAGTACCGTCAACTTCAGCAGTGATTCTCATTTTCGCCTTGATTTGTGAGTCATCGCAGTTGGATGTGTAAAGAAGAACAGGAAGAACAGCGTGGCGGTAATCGGAACTTTCGGGAATGCGACTCTTGATTCTTCTCCAGGCTTCCGCTTCTAGTATCTTCGACAAGTTTCCAGAAAGTTTTGTGACGTAATACTCTAGCTGAAAAGGAGATAGAATTACAGTGCAATAATGCATTATGAATTGCAGTGAGTTGTGACTGACTGAGTGTTAGCGCTCAATGGTGCGCGAGCCATGGATTTCGTGCTGCCGTAAACATCTACGCGTCGAAACGTCGAATGAATTATTTGCAGCCATGAAAATAAGACTTTACTTTTAAAAATGTTTGAACCAATAGAGACATTTTGTGCAGTATTTTCTCAGGGGCTGAATCAGTGTCGCGTTTGCAAAAAATTACATCCTAACAGAAACTACATTCACGAAGTAAGCACACGCCTCTGCAGTGTAGGTCGTCCTCCATGGTCTAGGAAGATAACATGCTAGCCTATGGTTTCGAAGGTCTTAGGTTCGAACTTGGCGGAAGGCAATGGCTGTTTTCAGGCGTAAATGTTCTTAGCATGGTTTCCTTGGGAAGGGAAATAAAGCCGCTGATTCCGTGTCGTAGATTTACGACAGTAAAAGAACTTTAAGTCCGATAAAGAGGCCTCTGAGCAAAATAAACGTCTTTCACGCCCAATACAGAATGGGACGCTGAAACGCGGACATTAAAGAACGTCCATAAATAAAACTCAATTTAATGTCTGCACTGTGGGGGTAACGTATGTGCCCAATACCTTCTAGATAGATAAGACCTCACAACACCACTGTGACGTCACGTATAAGATGTGATCGCTTGCTTAGCATTGACATGCACTTCGTCAATGATAAATACTGATTTGTGTGCGCAAAACACATGAACAAATAATATTTTACTCATCTTAACATATAGAAGTCAGTGTATGTATGTATGTATGTATGTATGTATGTATGTATGTATGTATGTATGTATGTATGTATGTATGTATGTATGTATGTATGTATGTATGTATGTATGTATGTATGTGTGTGTATGTCTGTCTGTCTGTATGTATGTATGTATGTATGCATGTATGTATGCATGTATGTATGCATGTATGCATGCATGTATGTATTTGTAATAGAATTCTACACTGTTGTTTCGATTTCGACCAAGCTTGCCACAGATAATTTTTGACACAAGGCGAAAAATGCTGTCTATACTTCACTCACATGACTTTCTCTGCACGTTCACCAGTATACTATGATAACAGGGGTATATTTTTCATGTTAATCCAGATATCCATTCACACATTCGAACAGATTTTTAAAACTCCATATTCCGTTTGATGTTACATTCACAAAGCTTTCTCTACATATTCTCTAACGACTATGATGATAAGGATTATTCTTCATACTAATTGAGATATCCATTTACAAAATTCCAATAGAGTTAAACCTTAGCTACTGTTTAGCTTACAATTTGACATTCCGTTCGATATTACATTCACAGGACTTTCTCTACACCTTTTCCAACACACTAAAAGCAAGAACTTATTCTTCCCGTTAATCGAGGTAATTTACACTCGTTCAACAGAATTGGCCCTTAGCTGCTGTCTAGCTTAGAATTAGATATTCGTTCGATGTTACGTTCACAAGGATTTCTCTACACTTCTTCAACACAGTATGCTATTTTAATATAAATAGGGTATTTTATTGAATATTAGAGACCAAAATAGACCTGCAAATTTCCTTAAGATTTGTGATTATAAGTTTAAAGATGGAATAGTTGTACAGAAATAGTATACCTACTTTTGGGCAAGTGCAACTTTAAACTATGCTGTAGGTATAGATCGTCAAACCACGAACAACACCAGTGATTTTGGCTAGTTAAATTGAATTAATTAAAAAGGAAGGAAACAAGAAAGCAGTTAAACAGGATCCCATGTAAGCTTATAATGGTTGCATTTATCTCTTACTTAAAATTACAATAACATTTAATAAGCGAAAGCCTATACTAAATAGCCTATAAAAGCATTATGCTTACCGTAAAAAAACTTATTTAAAATGAATTTATTTACTTTGATATATATATATATATATATATATATATATATATATATTGCGATTGTTTTGTCATTAATCTATGTCATAAAGCTTAATGCATGTCTGCATGTTCCTGCACACTTACAACTATGTATTTATACCAAATCCGTCATTCATATTCCTTATGAAAACAAAGCACTAACCGACATAAAAATACCTCCTGTTAAGGAACGGACAGGAAAAAAATGGGTGGATTTGAGGGATTTTTAGTACGAATATATGTATTCTTTTTTGCTCAACTTTCTTCAATGTAAACACATGTGGAGAAACAAAGGAAAAAGAATGCTGCATTTAACAACAGTCAATATATTTATGGCTAGGTACAGAACAAATTTACAGCAGTGAAATATAAGCGCACACAAAAGAGATATGATTTTCAGTGACATGGACATGCCTCTCCTGGATTTGAAAGATAGCTGGGTAGATAAAATATTCTAACAACTTAGATGCAGCAAAACACATTAAAGTTATATGTTTTATAAATTAGGAAATAGAGAATTTATTTATGCCAAAAACAAAAACTGCTAGATTTGATCATCAACTCAGTCTCCTTAAAGTAAAATAAATTCCCTTATGGCTTACTAAATTTAACAGGTTAAGCTTTATCATCACCTACAGGTTTTTCTAAGATTGTGAGGTAGCTTAATAGCCTCAGTGATTTGCTAAATTCAACATATTGTCTTTTTCTTTTGAAAAATTAATTCCCTAATGGTTGCTAAATCTAACAGGTTAGGTTTTATCATTATCTACAGGTTTTCTAGTTATAGTAGCTTAAAAACCTTTGTGATTTGCTAGATTCAACATATTAATTTTTGTTATAAAATTATTTCCCTTATGGCTTGCTAAAACTACAGGTTTTTCTAAGGTTATGGTAGGTTAATATACTCAGTGATTGGATAAATGTAACATGTCAGTTTGTTTTTTTTTTTTAAATTATTTCCCTAATGGCTTACTAAATCTAGCAGGTTAGATGTTTTCATTGCCTACACTGCAGTAACATGAAGGTATAATTACTTTCCATACGGCTTACTAAATGTTTAAGGTTATATAGGTGGAGCTAAGGTTATGGTAGCGTTACCTCCCCAATTGATAAATCTGAAGAGGTTAGGCATAATTATTGATGGGTGTTGTTATAGATTGCTTTTAATCTAGAATTCTACAGTGATATTGAATATAAATTGCAGCTGCATCTAAGGTTTTTTAGCATTTCATTACCAATGGCTTCCTGAACTAAATACAGAAGAAGTTAGGTTAACTTCCGGTAATTGTATTGCTCTAAACATGATAATAATAATTAATAATAATAATTATTATTATTAAAATAATAACATTTATTGTTATTTATAATATCAGACATGTGAATAGCAGTATTAATCTGCAATGATTTTCTAAAGGCAACAGGTTTGGTTTACATGCTATAATATGGATTCGTATTCACTTATAACTATTTGAAAAATTCTTGCATTTCTAACAATCTAACAATTAAATATGTTATCATATATGTTGTAATTAATCTTACCACAGAAACATTCATAACTTTATAGCTTTCCCTTGGAATGTCATGCAATAATTTCTGTCGCATAACCTCTAATTTCGGAAATTTGAACACATGCATTTTATTGTCCACATCATAATTTCCCTTGCATTTCGGCACACAATACTTAAGCACCATTATTACACTAAATAATGCAATGCAATAATCACATAGAATTAGCAAGAATGCTAAAGCAATTCTTTTAACAATCCTTCAAACGAATTTCGCAAAATGGTAGTTCGCCTCCAGGTAATGACGTCACAAGAAACAGTAAAGGCAGTTATTAGGCCTTCCTTATCTAGAGGGTGTTGATGTGCCTCGCAGCCAAGAAGTCCTGAGCGCGATCTCGGAAAGGGTGAGTTACACGGATAAGGATTTTTCTGGTTTTTCCCTTATCCTGCAAATTATAATATCGAGTAACTTTAAGCTCCATGGACCCCGGGCTCATTTTAGCACCATTTTACCGATTTCATCCATGTCTGATCCGAATTACTAAGTAGAGGGCAATAAAGTACAAAAATAAAATCATATAAAGAACAAAACAAAACCAGAACAAATACAACTATAATATCTGTAATGCTGCACAGCATGTGAGAAGTTCTAATGAGGATGGCCGAATTATTTGTAGAGCTGGAGGGTCCTTACTTTTTAAACGTCATATTTGTGTTTCCAATACATCAGAATAGAAGCCCCTAAATACCTGAGAATAAGCTACCTGTAAAAGGACATATTACATGTATATAGAATTCAGTATCAAGCCATATCCATGTATATAAATCAGTATAAAAAGAGAATTGTATATAATATTATAATACTAAGGAAAACAATGTTAAATCGTAGAAAGATATACAAAACCAAATTGTATCCTAGGAAATTAAGGAACTAGCTTAATTCCAGGTAGTAGTCCACCAAGCCTCACTTGGTAATGAGCACATGACTAGGCTAAGTGACTAAAAATAGAAAAGAGAGAGAGAGAGACATAGGAAAGAAAGAAACAGAGTGGTGACTTGACTATTTGGGAAGCAGAAGAAATTGACAGATAAAGATATAGAATAGAGAGAGAGAGACAGGGAGAGAGAGAGAGAGAGAGAGAGAGAGAGAGAGAGAGAGAGAAATGGAAGCACTGAGTTTTTCCAGACGCGTCACTAACGAAATTTGGAACAGAATATTTTCATAGTATGTCATGTGACGCTGCTCACCAACCAATCAAAGGTGTTGTTATATTTTATGGTACGAAGTTTGGCGTCCCATAGTGCCCCAGTCTGTGTTGACTCTTCATTGTGCTCAGAATGTGAATGTGAAGCTACGAGTGCACGTCCACGTGCTTTAGGGGTGGGTGAACGATGTGCACATAGATTAGGCTCCTTATTAATTTGTTGAAGTGGTGGGAATAGTAATAATACTTTAAATATTATAAGAGAGCAAGCTGCCGATTGAGATGTTCACGTATTCTTAATGAAAGAATAAATTAGATATGAAGGGAAATGCAGTGTTTATAATTTTGCCTCACCTAAAAAACTACCCAGAGATCGTTAGTTAGGCAATATCAAGATTGGATTATTCATCAGACGCTGAGGCGAGAACGCTGGAAAGAAAATCACTGCATTGCAGACCTTCGATCATCAGTGGAGACATCAGGCTACAGAAGGACGCCTTAACCCCGCTACATACCCAACCTGCAACATAGTGTCCATCCGAACTACAGTACGGAATCTATTAATATACGTCTATCATAGCTACTCATATGTTTAACAATGACATACCGAAAAGACCGTAGTCTCATAGGTGGCTCAATGCCAGGACCATTTCGTGGCAGGGAACTTGAATAGCACGCTTCAGCGGACTACTTAAGGCTATAGCTCTCACAAGAAATCACTGAGATGTCCCCGAAATTTCGATACGGGAATCACTGGTGTGATATTGTTTATTTAATGTACATAGTTGTTATGCAATTTCCATTCATTCGGTTAGGCAACCTTCAAGGTGGCTCCTTCCCTGCCGTCCTGTTTTGGCCGACCGTAGTGATTACTTTCATCTCATCCTATCCTCCTGGATGTATACGGAGAATAAGCCAATGGCTGCAGATTGGAATTCCCTCCAAAATCACGCGTGCGCGCGCGCGCACACACACGCACACACACACACATTGGCGTTCATGGTGCACCAGAAAATCGACTGATCCTGTTGACTTGCTGATTACAAACTATTAGTGGCACGACACACAAAATTTAATTAGAATAATATCCGCTAAAGAGAGTCAGGGCGAAGATAAAATAGATTTTTCTGCAAACACCAGTTTTATAAAATATCATAATAGTCGCCAAATTCTCTTAAATTTCTGCGACATGGATCCCATACTGATAGCTGAAGAGAAGTAGAAACGCCTGGACATTGCAACCTTGCTCAAACAACGATGCGACCGTTATGGTCAAGGATTCTTTTGTTGAATTGTCGCTATTGATGAAATGTGGATTAGAGACTTTGAACTAGAGTTAAAAATCACAGTTCAATGCGTGGAGAGCATGAGATTCTCCACGTCAAAACATTTCGACGCGTTCAATCAACGTTCAAGCAAATGATTGTTTTGCTTATGATTACCAAGGAATCATCATGACAGATAGAGTCCCACATGGAATAAATGTCACCGAAGTGTATTATCATAACTTCGTACAAAACCTTCCAAGAAAAATGCAAAAAACTCCACCTCAGTAGCTCTCATTCTCCATGATAATGTTCGCCCGCATATCGCAATGTTGTAGCCCAAAAACTGCACGAACACAGATCGGAAGTGTTGCCGAAATCCTCCCTACAGCCCGGACCTGGGTCCATCAGAGCTCTACTTGTTACCGAAGTTGAAAGAACCTATGCGAGGACGTCGTTATTCTTCTCTAGAAGAGCTTTCTTTCACCATTACCTGAGCCATTCAACAAATAAACAGAGATGGTGTCCTGAATGGAATAATAGAGGCTCCAAAACGTTGGGATTCAGTCATAGAGAAGCAGGGAGAATATTTTGAAGGACTGTAAAGAGATATTGAAAGAAAAAAAAACATATAAGTATAACAAATTTGTGTGCATTAATGAAGCGACCCTCGTAAAATATGCTTTAACTGAAAATGCATAAGGAGCATTCGTTGATATGTTGACTAATTGCAAACCAATTTTACTACCACCACCATCAAAATAAGAAGTATCACATCTTAAAACTCGTCTTATATTTTGAAGTAGCTAGTCATGTTGTTGTTGAAGTAAATGTCACCCATTGCTGAGATTTTTTCCTGTTTATTTTTTCCATAGTTGCAGCTTTTAATTTTTCACTAATAAGATTCCGTATCGTAATAAAATACGGGTCTGACGTACAGGGAAATAATTCTTTCCTCTAACTACGGGAATGTGAAACAAGTGACGGTGGTAACCATTTTCACCACTCCAATACATTTGCAAATATTACAGCCATAAAATCCCGCAAATATAACTTCAAACTCTTTCACTTTTGTCAATACTGTTCTGTCGACCGAATAACTCCTTCCTTAGAAATAATTGTAATCCACTCCTGTGGCAACGTTGATAGTTACAGCCACTGTCTTTGTTTCGCAAAGTATTATTAAAAGGAAGGAAGAAAGAAAAAAGAAAGACAGAAATGAGGAAATAAAGAAACAAAGACAAAAAAGAAAGATAGATAAAAAAGACAGGAAGAAACAAAGAATGAAGGAAGAAAGATAGAGGAGAGGAATAGAGAGAAAGAGGGAGAAAGACAGAAACAGAGAGAAAGAGGAAAAGAGGAAGAAAGAAACAAAGAGACAGTGGAAGAAAGAAAAAAAGAAAGGAAGATAGAAAGCAAGCAAGAGAGAAACAGATATAGACAGCAAGAAAGAAAGATGAAAGGAGAAGATTGAAAGAGAGAGAAAAAGTTAGAGAGAAAGGCAGGAATGAAGGAAAGGAAAGAAGAGAAGGAAGGGATTGAAAGTGGGAGAAGGAAAGAACAAAGAAATGCAGGAATCAAGAAAGGAAAAGGGGAAGAGAGAAAGGAAGACGGAATAAAGGAAGAAAGAAGGAAGAAAAAAGAGAAAGACAGAAAATAGGAGAATAAGTAACAAATGAAATAAAGGAAGAGAAAGAGGAAGACAGAAAGAAACAAACACGGAAAGGAGGAGAAAAACGAAGGTAGGTTGGAAGCAAGGAAGAAAGGAAACATCGATGAAAGAAGGAAAGAAAAGGAAGAAAGAAATACACAAAAATGGAGAAAAAAGAACGAATGAAAGAAAGAAAGAAAGAAAGAAAGGAAAAAAGGCCAAGAAACAAAGGAAGAAAGAAAACACAAAGGGAGAAAGAGAAAGAACCAAGGGTGGAAGGGAAGAAAGGAAGGAGGAAAGAGGATGTAAGGAAGGAAAAAAGAAATGAAGGAAGAGAGAAGGAAGGATACAGAGAAAGAATGACAGAAAGGAAGGAAGAAAAGAGCAAAATATAAAGGAAGAGAAACAGAAAGAGAGAAAGAAAGGAAAGAAAAGGGAAAGTAGGAAGAAACACATTAAGCAAAACATAAGAAGTATGAAAAATAGAGCAAAAAAAGAAAGAAAGGGAGAGGGATAAAGAGAGAAAGAGCACAAGAGAGAAGGAGAGGTAGAGGGGAAGGAATATAGGAATGGAAGGAAGGAAGAGGGAAGAAAAGGAAGGCAGGAGGGAGGGACGGAAAAAGGGAGGAAGGAAGGAGGTAAGGAGAAGGATAAGTAAAAAGAAGAAAGAAGTAAGAAAGAGGAGGTAAAAGTATAGAAACAGAAACAAAGAAAGATAAAGATTGAAAGAGATAAGCTCAAGCAGAAAGAGTTACACTGAGAAAGAGAAGAAAGAAAGAAAGAAAGAAAGAAAGAAAAATAATGAATAAACGAAAGGAAAAAGAAGGGAAGAAATAAAGAAACAAAAGGAGAAACAGAAAGAAAAAAGAATGAAAGGGAAGGAAGTAAGGAGGGAGGGAGGGAAGAAAGTAAGGTAGAAAGGATGGAACGAAGAAAAGAAGAAAGAAGGAAAAAAGGAAATTTGAAAGAAAACACATAAAGAGAACATAGAAAGAAATAAGGAAAAAGAGAAAGAAGAAAGAAAGAAAAACTGGCTGAAACAAACAAGCAAAGGAGTAAAAAGAAAAGAGAAAGTAAGAGAGACAGAAAGAAGACTAGGAAATAAAAAGAACGAAGAAACAAGATAAGAAAGACAGAAAGAAACAAAGAAAGGAACTAAGGAAGAAAGAAAATAGGGAAGTAAGAAAAGAAGAAAAAGACAGAGAGAAAAAAGTAAAGAAGACAAAGAGAGAAAGTGAGGTAGAGAGAAGAGGGGATGAGAGGAATGGTGTAAAGGATGGAGAGGTGAAAGAAGCAAGGGAAGGATTATAGGAAGGAAAGGAAGAGTAGGAAGAGGTGAAAGAATAAAGGAGTGAAAGTAATGGACTAAAGGGAAAGCAGGAAGGAAGAAAGAAAGGAGAGAAAGAATGAAGGAACTAAGAAACAAAGAGTCAATATAAGAGATACAGAAAGAAAGAAAGAAAGAAAGAAAGAAAGGAAGAAAGAAAGAAGAAAATATGGAAAGTTGAAAGAAAGACAGACAGAGAATAGTAAGGAAGTAAGAAAGAAAAGAATAGAAGAAGAAAAAAGGTATGAAAGAAAGAGTGAGAGAGGGAAGGGAAGGGAATAAGAAAGAGAAAGAAAGGGATAGGCTGAGACAAAGACCGAAAGAAAGGAAGAGAGGACGGAATGATAGATGTGAAAGTTACGGAATGCAGGCAGGGAGGGAGGGAGGGAGGGTGAAAGGAAGGTATACAAAAGAAAGAACGAAGGGATTAAATAAAGAGAAATAAAGAAACAAGAAAGAAAGAAAAGCAAGATAGAAACCAGCAAAGGAAGAAAGGAAGGAAGTATGAAAGAAAGGGGTAAGGAAGAGATTGAGAAAAATAGCGTAGAGGAAATTGAGAGGTTGAGATGAGACAGAAAGAGAAAAAGAGACCGGCAGAGAGGAAGATAGACCTGAGAAAGATAGGAAGAGAACAAGGGTGCAGGACAAGAAGGGAAGAACAGGAAGGAAGGAATCTAAGAAAGATAGAAGTAAGAGAGAGAAGGTAAACATAGAAACAAAGAAAGAGGTAGAAAAAGAGAGAAAAAGCGAAAGAGAGAAAGAGAAGGAAGGAAGAATGAAGGGAAGCAAAAAGATCGAAACAAGGTTAGGAAGGAAGAAAAGAGAAAAAGAAAAACAAAAGAAACGAAGTTTATTTCCTGCTCAAAGGGGAAGAAAGTTATTACGGTAACGCATCTGTAAAATTTCGGAAATCCAGTTTTCAACATATCTTGTAAATTATGCTAATTATTAAACGCAATAACAGTAATATTTTTGTCATGTTTCAAAACTGTAGCTTGCATGGTATTTAAATATAGGTTTTCATTTTATAAATCCATTGTTCTAACAAAATGCTAAACACGATGCATTTTTAAAAATATTCCCATAAAAATTCAAGTAGAAATAAATGAGTATAGTCTCTCACATCCTATTTTATGTTACCCCTAATTATTTTATAACTTATTTTATACTCTACAAAACTCTAAACGTTTTCAAAACTAAATAATTTATTCTTCGAAGTTGGAGCATTAATTTGTAAAAGCGTATATGAACATCAATTAAAAGGGTGGTACAATATTTTTTAAATACATAAACAATTGCATCGTAATTGGAGTAATTTGAGTATGGAAAAATGCTGAAAAAGTGTTTGCGAGAAAATAAAATTTGAAGCTGGGCGTGCCTATTAGCATTGATCTTATCCATTTATAGTTTCAGCTAATTGGTAGTACAAATTTGACATACAGAAAAAGCGAAATGTGTTTTTCAATGTTTAGAGTTCGTATTCTTTTATTACGAACAGAATTATTGTTTTAAATTGCCATTTAATTATTTCTTTCACATTAGCCGAGTGTAGAAAAGAGTTATAGAAATAGTGTCAATGCCGGGATTTGAACCACAAATGCCATAGTCTTCGTCCAATTCAGCAGTTAGAGCAATTGAAAGGGAACCAGGAGATACATACTTTTTTTTTTTTTTTTTTTTTTTTAAATCTTTCACAATTTC
Source organism: Hymenopus coronatus (assembly GCA_030762935.1). Lineage (NCBI taxonomy): Eukaryota > Metazoa > Arthropoda > Insecta > Mantodea > Hymenopodidae > Hymenopus > Hymenopus coronatus. The sequence continues at coordinate 423,948,588 of CM060900.1, forward strand.
TGACCAAGTTTCGCAGATGCATTATCTCGAAAAATATTGTATTAGAGTAGTTCAGTGAAATGTTTACAACATGCACGAACCTGTTTTCCCACTCTTCAAGACCAAACAGATTGATAGCGTGTGAAGTAGAGAAAATAACAAACCTGCGTTGTGCAGGTATTGCATTCAAAATGCTAATGACGCGTGTGGCTAGACATGTATGGGTCACAAGTCATTTTTTCTGCAGCTAAATGTTAAACCCCTCAAGTATCATATGCATATTTATGGAAAAAGTTTACGGCCCCCAACCTGTCATGTCTTCCGATTATACACGACTATCCCGAGAGGAAGTAAAGATGCTGACTGTCTTTTCAAAACAGGAAGCAAAGATACGTGCTGAATATTTTTCACTAACATTTTAAGAAATTGGGGCCTTGGCATATGAATACTAAGTACTATTATGTAATCAATATAACTCTCGGCGTGTAATCTATGTAATCAATATAACTCTCGGCGTGTAATCTATGTATATCCAAAGTAATATTATGCAGAGAGACAATTTGTAAGTGGGTATATGTGTTGTGTATGTAAGACAATCTAATGAACAACACAACCAATTTTGCTAATTCTTTCACAATTGAAAAGCCCTGGTCTTCCAAAGGGCCAAAGGCTGTGTTTAAAAAAATCAAACCGGGGTTTAGCTATAGCTTTGTTGTATTAATATCGCCAAATTTCAAAACCGTTTCGTTGATGGATGTCAGAAGTTACTTGGGGCAGAGTTTTGTAAATGGGAAGCTTTAAAATATTCTGAAATTTAGGATATTTTAGGGGTTTAAGGGGATTGTATGTCGTTCATAATACCAAACATTTCTCGTATTTCAATGAAACTTTATCAGCTCTTATTTTGGTAGATTTTAACAAAACAGGATTCTAGAAAATGTCCAAATTGATAAAGGACTCTTACATTCAATCCCAATGTTCAGCCCCTAACATACAATTCAACACTCTTTGACCTATCTAGAGGCATTTTCATACGCTTATATGATAGTCTTAAGCTACACTACAAGCATAAAAGCTACCCTACCTTATCTTCAACCGCTTATGCAGACAACTGCACTGTTTAAACCATATGGTCAAAATATTGCATAATTATAAAATAGCAGTTGACAAAAATCATTGGTTGCCTTATAACTTACAGAAACCACCTAAATCTTTATTTTGAGTTAGCATTTGACAATTTTAAAAGCTACCCTTATTTTAGTCTCAACCCCTAATAGATAAAACTATACTGCGTGGTCAATTTGGATACAATTTTTTTTTTTAGAAACCATCTAAACCTTACTTTTGAGTTACACAGTGCTTGATAATTTTAAAATCTACCCTAACTTTATTTTCAACCCTTAATAGATAAAACTACAGTGCTTGATCGATCTGGTCACTATCTTTTACCGTTAGACTGTAGGACTTGGAGATTTAAAAAGCTGCTCATATACGTGTTTTTCAGCCCCATTACTATTTTACCAATCTGGACAAAAGTTTCAACACTTACGTTTTAAGTACAAGTTATAGACTGTTTACGAAATTAAAAGATCACTTAACTAATTTAACTTAGTTGGCTTACTTTCTCCGTATGGAGCACTTAAGCTCGTGTTGTAATGGTGCGGCTATTATTAAAACAACGAATTATATTTTTTTATTTAGCTTTGTGTCAACAAAATAGAAAGCACGTATAATTTATAGAAAAAACCTTTTCGATAGAGAAAAACTGTCTCAAATATCCTAGTCGATGGATTGGACCGCAAGGTAAGAGTGCATACCAAAATCCACGGATCCTATTCCCATTAATATTTTCTTGAGTGGCCGCATTAATGTCGCGTTTAGTGTCCTAACAGAAATTACATTTACGAAGTAAGCATCCACCTGTGCAGTGTCGATCGTCCTCCGTGGTCTAGGGGCAACATGCTAGCCTCTGGTTCCGTGGGTTCAAACCTAGCGGAAGGCGGTGGAATTTTTCGGGGCCTAAAAATCCTAAGCAAAACCGTGTCGTAGATTTAGGCACGTAAAAAACCTCAAGACCGATAAAGAGATCTCTGAGTAAAATTAAGCGGTCTTTCACGCCCAATACAGAATGCGACGCAGAGTACAGCAGCAGTTAAAGAGTGCCCATAAATAAAACTTAATTTCAATTCTGTAGTGTGGGTGTAGCGTGTCTGTCTCACACTCAAGAGGTCCTGAGCTCGATCTCGGTAAGGGTGAGTTACTCAGATAAGGTTTTTTCGGAGTTTTCCGTTATCCTGAAAATACGAATGGCGAGTAACTTTAAACTTCTTGGGCCTCAGGCTCATTTGAGCATCATTTTACAGGGTTTTTTCCATCGTTTATATCACCTTCTATGGTAAATGGAAATTGGAAAAAAATAAAATTAAAAAAAACAAAAAAACAAAAAAACAAAAAACAAAAAACAAAGAGAAAACAACAACGGAGCAAATGCAACTATAATATCTGAAATAGTGCACTGGTTGTGGGAAGTTCCAATGGGGATGTTCGAATTTTGTGTAGAGTTGGACAGTTCTTATTTTTAGGCATCATATTTGTGTTTCCAATAAAGCACAATAGATGTTCTTTAAAGACCCGAGAATAAGCTACTCAACCTACAGATCAGCATCCATCCGCACCATCCAGTGCAGAATCTATTAATATGTGTCTATCATAGCTACGCGTACGTTTAACAATGACATACCGAAAAGTCCGTAGTCTCATAGGTTGCTCAACGCCAGGAGCATTTCGTGTCAGGGAACCTGAGTAGCACGCTTTTAATTTTATAGCTCTCGCAAGGAATCACTGAGATGTCGCCGAAATTTCAATATTAGAATCACTGTGTGATATTGTTTATTTATTGTATATAGTTGTTAGACAACTGGCGTTCATAGTGCACCAGAAAATTGATGACCTGTTGCCTTGCCAACTTCAAGCTATTAGTGGCATAACACAGATTTATAAAAAATACCATCCAAAGAGGGTTAGGGTGAAAATAAAATAGACTTTTCTGTAAACACCAATAAAGAAGGTGTCAGAATAGTCACTAAATCTACTCGAAGTGTAATATTCATTCTAAGTTTTTGTTTACAATGTTCATTAAAAGTGCAATTACATGAAATCTAAAAAATTAATCTTAACTATTGTAGATCACATCTCCTGGATAGTTATCCTGCCTTTAAAAAGTATACCTCTTATAGTTTCTGGGAAAATGGAGCAAATGTTTAAAAATGATCCTTTCCGAGAAAATAGAGTTTAAAGTTTTTCCAGAGTTATATGTTGCAAAATAACGCAAGTTCATATGCTCAAAATGACATCTTCCAATAGAATAATGTGCTACATACCTACACTAGAAACAGAAATTTATCAACTTAAAATAATTCTGAAGTTTATAATTATTGATAAATTATTGATAATACAAATATTAAAACTAAAAACATAACTCTATTAAGTGTAACATCTCCTATTAATGCACAAATAGCTTATAAGTGAGTATAGTAATATGTTTAAGAAATTAATATTAAGAGTCGTTTTCGTAGTTGGCTAACCCTCCCCGTATTTAGAACTGACACTCCCTAAGACTTACAATCGGGTGTCTAGGAGTCAGAAGCCTGTCGGGGAGCCAACGGTTAACAAACACAGAGTAAAGAACCTGGAACGAGTGATCAGCCGTAGCCAGGCATGAGCGTGAGGAAGTGGATGATATGAAATGAAAGCGAAGTGGGTGATGTGAAATAAAAGCGAAATGAATTATGGTATTAAGAATGATGATTACAATTAAATAATACTAATAACATACCTATATAATTATCAATACATTGAATAATTAGTGAAAGTATGAAATGGAACTGCTATACAACCAACGGCGTAACTGCAATTTATTTCAATGAATGAAATATCAATTCTCTGCAAAACACAAAAGCAAATTCTAACTGTAATTTAACTAGAACCAGAGATATAGGCAATTACGTGAAAAGCTATAAAGTAATATTAAAAAATAACAGCTGTCAAAATTTTAAAACAATGTTTTAGATGCTTGTACGCATGAAAAACAGCAAGTTATACATAGAAATGCTCAAAAAACAATACAAGAATAATGGAAGAAAGAAAAATCAATTTTTACAATCGCTGGCTTACCGTCTCATTTTAAATATTTGACAATCACTATTCCCTTTGTGTCAACAAGCACATGTGTTATGTATCTATTTCTGCCAAGTTTTTTATCTGGATTAAATTATACACAGACAAGTAAGCTTTCATAAGAATAGTTTGCATTGCCACTAATAAACGATCAAGGCTAGAGAAAATCAGATCTGTTTCCTCAGTAAATCAGATTAGTAGAACAAATGGTTTTGCGTCCTTCAGCTTCCTGACGTCATAACATTTAGGGAGTCATTTGATGAATTTCATGGGCATGTTTGTACCTGAGTTTAGTTGTAGGAGGCAGGCGATGCATGCAGTTTGCTCATAACGACTCCAGACAGTTAAAAGTTAACGCATGCTTAGCTTTCCTGGAGATGGGAACGGTCTGCCCCGGGACGGTCGTAAAAGTTTCACTGGGCATAGCATGCTATCCCAGCTGGTAATGTCGAGGAACTTTGTGCTCATGAAGCATTTCGGTCCGCTCGAGATTAAGTGCCTTACAAAAAGGTTCAGAACAAAGAACACCCACTCTATATATTTTTGAAAACCTTCAATTTTCTTTGTCCTAAGTGAACTCAGTTTCACCTTCTCTGCTACTTAGGGTAAGCAAGGGAAGTATTGCATTCCACTCAAATATTAAATAACGAGATTTCACGGAAATACATGTTTTGAGGAGCTCTGAAACCAAAAAAGGATTTTTAGTTTCAACTGCCCCCACGATGTCTGACCTTGCCGAAGCTTGCAACAAAAGATCACATGGTAACTCAGATGTCCCTCCAAACTATTCTCAAATAAAGCCCTCGTCATTGTTACGATTAGGTTTTGTTAACAACAACACATTTCATGTTTCGCAAAATAAATTTGTAACAGTGCTCAAAACACCCAACAGTTGCCTCTCGCAAAAATATGAATTATAATCATTAAACTTTATAAAACATTTAACTACTTAACAATACAGCGAGAGAAACAAAAATTGAAATACACTGGTTTTATGCTACAACAGTTCCGATGAAATTTAGAAAAACCCTAGTATAAAAGCTGCATGAAATGCACTTGTTTTATGCCTACATACAACTTGCCGTCTACTTGTTCGCGAGACCGCCAACTTGAACTATATTATAATTGGCTAACTGGCAAAACGCAATTTACAGCACGGCAACCCCAAGCGGGCAACAAAACAAGCACTTAGAAAAGTAAAGCCTCACGCCATGGTTGGATTTACCCAGAAAGAAATGGAATGAATTCTCGGGAAGTTTCTACTCAGCGGTAGCACACTACTGAAGTCGACGCTCCTCGCGGATTTTTCGCGCAAGAATACAAATGCAGAACTTGCGCCCCTGGCGGCCAATATTTAGACCGACTGTCATCTATCGTGCCAAATCGGCACAAGTTAAAAGTTCCGTTTCCATATCTGTTAGCAGATTAACTAAAAAACGAATAGTCGAATAATTACCAAACTTAGTATTTATGTTGGGTATGTTCCAGACATACGAGTGGCATACTGAAAGTCATGAGCAACACTGTTTTACAATCTTAATATTTATTTTTAAGCCAAACCAAATACATCATCATAATCTACAGACTTTTTCACTTTTCGACATAGTCTCCATTGTTTTGCACACATTTTTCCCATCGTTCTACAAGTTTGAAAATGCCCTTGTGATAGAACTCCGTTCCAGCTGCCAGCAGACCCTGACACACTGCTTTCCGAATATCCTCCAGCGTCTCGTAGCGTTGGCCACGCATCTGCTCCTTCACAGAACCGAAAAGATGGTAGTCGGAGGGTGCCAATTCGGGACTGTAGGGAGGATGTGGAAGAGTTTCCCACCCTAATGCCCTGATCTTCTCCATAGTGGCGCGGGCTGTATACGGACGCGCATTATGCTGTTGAAGGATGATCCTCTTTCCAGGGCGTTTATCACGCAAAGCCCGACGGAGCTTCAGAAGTGTCTTGATGTAGCGGGCAGAATTTATGGTTTGTCCAGTTTCAAGAAAGTCAACCAGAATTCAACCTTGTGCATCCCAAAAGACACTTCCCATAACTTTTCCTACAGACTGCACTGTCTTCGCTTTCTTCTTCGATGATGAGTTCAAGTGGTGCCATTCCATACTCTGACGTTTCGTTTCTGGCTCATAGTGATGGAACCAGCTCTCATCTCCAGTCACAATACACGTCAAAAATGCATCACCTTCATTATGAAATCTCTGAAGAAGGTTTTGTGCAATGGTTCTTCTCTGAAGTTTGTGGTCTTCAGTCAATAAATGGGGGACCCAACGGGCACAGACCTTTCGATAACCCAAGCTGTGTATCATTTCTTGCACTGCACTATGTCTTATTCCAAGTTGCGCAGCAATTTCATTCACAGTGAAACGCCTATCTCCTGTAATGAGCTCATCAACTCTTTCCTTGTTGCGTTCTGTAGAGGCAGTTCGAGGACGCCCGCTACGAGGCGCATTTTGCAGACTCGTGTTTCCATCTTTGAAATGTTTCACCCATCTTCTAACACTGCTGGCACCCATGCAGAAACCTCCATATGCACGTTGAAGTCTGAGATGAATTTCAGGAGCAGATTTTCCTTCTTTCACAAGGAATTCAATGAAAGCACGCTGTCGAAACGAAACGTCAATGTCAGCCTTTTTTCAAACACCGTCTGTGGTCACATGATAGAAGCTAATGACGTCACAATATGTCAACATTTGGCTTAATGTCTGTAGATTACGATCCTGCAATTCGTTTCGTTACATTGTTGAAATTTAAATTTTTACAATGGGTTGCTCGTGACTTTCAGTATGCCCCTCGTACGATACGAAGATTTAAAAATAAAAATACCCCCACCCCAGCTATCCTTTACATGGAATATTTTTCTAAGTCTTTTGATTTTCTCAAAAATGGCTCCAACGATTTTAATTGAAATAGCATATAATACGTAAGGCATTTTAATGACAAACTGTATGTCTTAAATTTTCTGAGAATTTTCTATACAGTCTACTTCATTCGAAAAGGAATTTTGTATAAACTTGTATAATTGTTATACGTTAAGCGGTATGCGAAAGCGGACCACAAAAAAAAAAAAAAAATGTATAGATCCATTTGAAACACAACATTTATTTCAAACTACACTTTTCTGGCATCAGTCATCGCCAAGATACCCGTTATTAATGATTCGATTTTCTCAATTGTTTGTCATTCAAGCCCCGCCGACATTCACTTGTTTCTTGTGATTGCATGAACAAGTATGGCCAGTACACATCTTAAATAGGTATAGTGACTCTGCAAAATAAAGCTCTCCACTTAAAAATAATTCAGCAGCCAAATTAAAAGGCAATTTTTTCCAATTTTTAATACACATGAAGGGGAAACGTTTTTATAGGTTATGTCATCTGAATTTTTCCAGATTTTTCATTTGCTAATTTTATTATGTTCTGTAAGTTGCACAGATTTATGTGTCCTGTTTTATTTATTTAAATTATTTTATATACATTTAGTCGAGAATATTGGTGTAATACCTGGCAATGTTACATGCCTATGATGTAAAGTGAGGCAGAAATAAGTTTGTGATGCTCTAAAACTAGACGTTGAGTTCAGTAAAAGTACTGATGACTCCTGGTTTTTATACCCTCACCTCCGTTGATTAAAGCACATTCACACTCCAACTTTATTCCTAGTCTACATTAAAATATTATTAGGTATATCTAAAACTCTAGGGTTGGATTCGCATAGCCTTCTCTACTCATTCTCCCACAAACTATTCTTAGAAAACCTTATTCTTCTAACTACTTCTTAATCGAATAAACCTTCATCGTAAACTTACTCATTTTGTGGTAAGGGTAAGAAAATACAGTAGGCGATAGTCAGTTTTTCTGTTAAAAAGTGAGTGATGAATTGAAAACCCTATGCTAGTTGCATGATCACGAGGAGAAACGAAAAATGACCGCCACATAAAAAAGGTACGAGTATTTGAAAATGTCACCCAACGTCAAAGAATACCTCGGAAAAAGTTAACACCACAAAAGGTTGTGGTAAATGTTTACCTTGGTTTAATTGTTTTTATCACAAAAGCTGGGTGTAGGACAGGAGTTAGATAGTTAGAATCAGACTGAAAAATTGAACGTCATAGCTGGGATTTGAACCACGGATCTCCCGGGCTATAGCCGGTTGCTCTTCCACTGAGCTAACATGGTAACATGCCGGCATAGCATTCAATTAAACCAACATCAATACCAATTGACCATAATAGTTGGCTATACTATGAATCCTGGGATTTAAAGTACTTGCAGCATTGTAAGTCGCCATTGGGATTGTCATCTCAAAATAATTTGAGATCACCTTGTGGTTTACCAGGAAACATGCAAGTAAATTAAGAAATGTAATGCTATACCAGCATGTTGACATGGTAGCTCAGTGGAAGAGCAACCCGCGAGATCCTTGGTTCAAATCCCGGCTATATCATTGAATTTTTCAGTCTGACTCTACCTATCCAAAACGTTTACCTTGACTACATAACAAATTTATTTATGTTCCAGGATCTAGATGTACTTAACATTTAATTTTGGACACAATTGTAGATTTTCTTCTATTTTATGAGAACATGACTTTACCCTTTTTGTCGATCCTATTTTTTTTGTCTGATGGAGTGAACGTACGCCTTTAAGGGTTCCATGAAATGATGGTTTCAGTCGGTAATCGTGCTGTCCATGCCCTATTATCAGACGATGCCATGACCACATTCGAGGATTTAATCAAAGAATATGCTCATACGTTATTTTTCCGGTTTTGGTTGATTAACAACAGCTAAAGGATCCAAACGTGTACTATGATGGCATCTGAGTTGGGTTTTCGAGTACTCGATAGAGTGCATATTTAAGTGTAAATATGACCCAGTGACAAAACTGTGCATTTTTACAGTAGCTGCGACCTTATACCTGCTAAATTATTCAAGATAAGTTGGCGACATTATTTGCAGCCTAACTTGAAGCCGCAATCCAAATTGAGGTTGGGGGGGGGTCTGAAATCCATTCTGTAGTCAAAGAAAACGTTAAGCAAAAATGTTATTTGATATAAATTGTACACTTAAATAATGTTTATATTTCTGTGGTAAGATTTTGTGTACCTCTTAAGGTTTACCAGTCAGTCAAAAGTCATTCTCGGAGAGTGTTGGCTCAGCTTCGGTAGTGCTGCTGTCGATACTGATGGACGGGAAAATCAAATCTGTGAGCGATGCAAGGCTGATGTTAAAACAGGTCTAATGTGTGCAAGCAGAAGAAAGAAGTTTCACCACAGCTGTGCTAAATTGGTGAATAATGTCATCGATGTCGAGGACAATGCAATAAAGTGCTATGGAATCTCAAATCATAATTTCTGATTTTCTGATTGTTAAACTGAACGTGTGATGCTATCTAGGCTAAGGCAGATTGAAGATTGATTCCCACGTTATTCCCTGTTTAATGCAGCAGAAAAACAGTTAATATACGAATTAGGGCAAAGTAAGTATTCTGATGGGACAAAACTCTGTTTTAAGGAATTGCATACAAAATAAAATTAAATTCAGTGAATAACAAAAACGGGATAAAGATTGCAGAAACTTGGAATGATCTCGTCAATAAAGATGTATGTTTTAAAAATATTTCAAATTAAGGAAACAAGAAATCACTATAAGCAGTGAAATCAGAGAACGAAAAAGAGATAGTAAAATGAAAATTGTAAATCAACTGGAGATGGACGATTGTAGTCAAAGAAATTGAACAATAAACAAAAAGTTCCAAATATCGAAACAAAAGGTTGTTTAATACGTAAAAAATGGAACACGATGGATGTAAAATTGAAGACCGTTCCAAAACATGTGTTTCTGCTTAACTAGATTGGATGTCTCTGCCGTGGTCAAAATTATCGTATAGTAACCAAGAGCAACTTTCCTGGAGTTAGTATCTGAAAAACAGTTAACCGGAATATATTCTGAATCTTACACTAGCTTTAAAGTCACAATTAATGTAGAACATTTAGATAAAGGCATCAATGCAAAAGAGTAGCCAGTTAGCATTTTAATTACTAAGTATTTGTTAAAAAAACCGTTAAAAGCTCAAGATGTACATTGTATTGCATAAATTTCGTGTTTTAAACATTCAGCGCTTAATTGGGAAGCTTGATGTTTTAGATATGTTCTTACATAAACGCTTGTGCGATTTCATATGCTTATGTGAACCCTGGAGGAATGATATAAACAGTATTTGCAAAATTATGTGACAATAAAATAACTTGTTAAATGAGGTTACATGTATGGAAATGAAGGTACAGTGTTGTTTGCAAAAAAAAAAAAAAAAAAAAAAAAATGACCTACATTGTCTTGTCGCTAGTGATATTAGTTGTGGGAAGCACTTTGAAATTTATAACTAATAGTAGACAGTGACAAATTGACTTTAGCTGTTGCGTACAGCACTCCGGAAACTAAACGAAACTAACCGAATTCTTAGAATTTTGTTTTCTTCAGTCACAGTATAAGATTGTAATAAATTGTAATAACTCAGCTTTTGATGTGACAGATAAAAAATTCTGTTATAAGAGGGTTATTATTAAAGTCAAATTTTCATTGTTTGAATATTAATCCAACACGTAAAAATGCATGTTCAAACAATTTTGTTAATAGGCATCCTAAACCACATTAATTGCATCTTACAGGTGTTGCTTTTTCAGATCGTACCGTATTAAAACTGAAATGAAGAATTTAACTAATGATGATAATGATAACAATGATGCTGATAATACAGTTAAATACTGCGTGCTGCCGTGTATAGTTTTTGTTTCGTTTCCTTTCGTAATCGGCTTACTCTTCCCGTATTTGTAGTACTGACACCGTCCTAGGACTTACAAGCCAATGACTAGGAGTCAGAAGCCTGTCGGGGAGCCAACGGCACAAAACCACTGAGTGGAGCACCTGTTACGAGGGGTCTCCCATAGCCAGGCAAGGAGTGGATGACATGAAATATAAGCGAAATTGATGATTGGAAAGGTGATGATGGAGCAATTGGTGGAAAGACTGGCGGGGAAAGCGGAGGACCTGGTGAAAACCCGTCCAGATGCCGCTTCGTCCACCACAAATTCCACATGCGGACGTTTGGGATCATGATATTTTGTTACGTGCCTTAATGTTTTGATTTACCGTACGTGACTCTACTCTCTTATGTTAAATAAGAATATTTTAAGTATACACAATACTTACAAAACTAGATCAAGGTGTATAGCGATATGTGAATTTATTCTCTCAAACATAAAGGCTCCGTAACTCAAGTGGAAAACAGTTAATAACGTTTTAGATCTGTTTACAGGTTTCTGTTATATCATCACGGTGTCCAGTATAAGTCTGGAAACTGCCTCTCGATGAACGCGATTCCCTCGCCGTTTCCGCTGGCATACAAGAGATGTAGAACGCAGGTGGCTCTCACTGTTTGCTATCACCACCATTGAACGTTGTTTCCTTCGAATTGCCCCGTTGAGTTCTGCAACTCTTATATCACACGAAGGGTTATCTGCACGCGGCATTGCAGGTTCGAGTTCAGGTTTAGATTTGACTCTGCAATTGGTGGATTGACTAACATGACCGCCCATGCACAAGCAGACAAAACGGACGGAAGACTGTGTATTTTGCATTAGAAAGCTGAACCGATTTTCAGAAAGTCCATTTTTACCCCTTATTGCAATCCAGTTTATTTACATACACATAACCTAATGAAACCTAACCTTGACGAAATCTCGAAGCCTGTCGTTCACCTGTCACATAGCTATATTGTCTCCGTAACCAATAGGAGAGGCTCAGGAAAGAGCCTTAGTCTAAAACTGAACTAGAGTCCACAATCTCGCTATCTGCACACGTGAAATATGACGCTGTTGGGCCTCCTAGTACAACACGTTCACACACACTCTAACTCACATAAATTCTCACACTCACATTCCACAACGAACTGACACCTCTAAAACTCACACACTACTACTCACTGGTATACTCACACTCTCTATCCCTCTCACATGTATATTCTCTTTGTGTCACACGCACTCACACATACCTATCCCTGTCATATGCTCTCAATCTCTCTCGGTCACACACTCTCGCGCTCACCATCCCTCTCACACACACTCACATTCAATATACCTCTCTCACACAGATTCTCTCTTTAGCATAAACACTCACGTACTCTCATAATCTCACGCACACACACACACTCTTTCTCTCTCTCTCTCTCTCTCTCTCTCTCTAGAATTCCACACGCACACTCTACAACTTACTGCCTATTCTCATACACTTTACAACCGACAAAGCGACGCAGGGGCGGATTTTCTCCGGGTTCTCCGGTTTCCCTCGCAATCATATTCCACCGCTGTTCCATCTTCATTCCATGTATCATCACCTGCTGTGCTATAAGTAGTAAGAGCGGTCGTTAAATACAAAAAAAAAAAAAAAAAAAAAATTACAGCCTAGTCACACTCTCACAATCACACTCTGCAACTCACTCATACACACTATCACTCACTCTACAATACACTGACAGTCACATTCACTATCCCTCTCACACACACACTCGCACATACGCTCTCACTCTCGGTTACACATTCTTGTACTCACTATCCCTCTCACACACACTCGCACATACGCTCTCACTCTCGTACTCACTATCCCTCTCACACACACTCGCACATACGCTCTCACTCTCGGTTACACACTCTCGTACTCACTATCCCTCTCACACACACTCGCACACACGCTCTCACTCTCGGTTACACATTCTCGCACTCACTATCCCTCTCATACACACCCACATGCTCTCACGCTCACCCACCACACACTTTATAGCGCCTCCACACACACAGTCATATGCTGCAGCAACACAGGTGTTTTTCATCAATGAATGCTAGACTGCGGCAAAAATTACTGATATTCCCAGCATTCACTGCAATAGTAACAGGCCACGAGAAACTTAGGATTTATCTAAACAGGTTTGGGATAGTAGATAACCCAGAATGTCTATGTGAAGAGGAAGATGAAAATTTAAATCATATTGTGTTCAACTGCAAGAAGTTAAATAAACCCAGGAATGAAGTATATTAAACCACACTATCGATCAAAGCTGTTCGCCAAGGAAAACTCCGCGTAAAACCCTAGGATAAAGATTTTGACATGTTAGCTCTGATGATTTTGATCAATTATATTTCAAAAAATTGGTTTCCAAATATGTAAACTGCACTCCTTTTTTAACGAATGAAACGAATATGATGAATGGCGTATAAAGAACGAACAACTAATCAGACGTCATTTACAATTTTATATAAAGTATATAAATCAACCAACTTCACCGAACTGGAATAATCTACAACTATAATACGAAAAGTAATGTATGTAAATACAGCTGGGTTAAATGTATCGACTTGTTAATTGCATCTTTTGTACAAATAATAAGTAAGAAATACCTAAATATAGATAATAAACATAGAATAGCTAACAATAACATCAATATCTTACTTGCATGTTAAATATAAAATATATAAATTAAACATTATTTGGAGCTAATTAGTTGGATTAGGCACAAATATATTGTATAAACCATAAAGGTAAATAAGATTTGAGAAATAGGAAATGCAAACTGTACTCCTACATTATTCAAACCACTCACTCTCTCTCTCTCTCTCTCTCTCTCTCTCTCTCTCTCTCTCTCTCTCTCACACACACACACACACACACACACAAACACACACAAGCAGTTGCTCACAAGGAGATTGAAGAGAAGTAAACAAACTATGTAGGAGGTTTTGATCTCATTTAGGAGGGACTTCATAATTGTGCCTCAGAATTGGCAACACAGGAAGTGGAAGCTGTAAGTTACAATTGATGCAGTAACCCCAACAGATGACCAATTCACCATTACACGCGCAACGTTGCTATAAGAATTCGGATCTGTTGCAATTAAAAAGCAAAACAGTTCCAGAATCTTGTCAGCATTCCGGCGCTGAATTCCTCTGAATACCTTTTTTCCTTCTTTTCCGAAAATTTACTTTGTTTTTCCTGTTTGATTACCGTTTGCTTTTTGCTTTTAAGACACACATACATATACACATTTACAAATTACAAACACCCATGCTCAAAACGGGACTCGAACCCACTATCCCCTGCGCGACTAAGCATCAAAGCGAGGCATTTTAGCGAGCGCAGCCATGGGGACTGGAAAATTTGGATCTTCCGAATTTTGACGCTCTGTCGGAAATATGCATTTTGCTACGAAATCTTCCTATTTTAATTTCCCTTTAGAAATTAATTTTTAATATAATAACTTCTTTTAATAAATGATTTTTAATTCAGTGTAAATGCCTTATTCAAATGAAACTTAATATCCATTTTGGGAATTGCATTCTGAAATATTCGTTTTTTGTAATACTCATAGTTATAATGCAAACACATCTGAGTTAGCACGAGGATAATTATTATTATTATAATCAGTGAAATGTACAAGAAGAACAATAGATAAAAACTTAACAGTGTACAGAAAAAACAAAATTTGACAAAATTATATTTTCAAAGCATTGTTATAATGAAATATGGACAAAAGTTGTTAATGGAGTGAAATCGTCCTAAACCAAGGTAACTAGGGTGGAGAGAACGTAGGCCACTCCGGCAATTTCTCTCTCATTGGTTGCGCGTCTATTACGTCATGAGGAAGTTTGAGCACGCATAGCATTTGAAAATGAACACATTAAACCAATTTTAACATAGGTATACAATTTAAAGCATGGACTGGCTTGTATAAACGGTTAAGCAATAATTAAGGAAATGTTATATAATGCAATGTCATATGGTATGAAAGATGTTTTAACTGAAAATGCATAAGAAACTTTCGTTGACACATTTTACTAATCGCAAACAATTTTACTACCATAACCATAAAAATGATAAGTAACACATTATTTGTTTAATATTAAAAGTCGATTTACATGTTGACGTAGTTGGTCATGTTGTTGTAGAAGTAGATGTCACCCACTGCTGAAATTTCCTCCTGTTTATTTTTTGCATAGTTACAGCTTTTAAATTTTTATTCATAAAATGTCTTATCCTAATAAAAGCGGGGGTCTGAAATACAGGGAAATATTCTTTCGTCTAACTCCGGGAATTTGAAGGAAATGATGGTGGTAATTGTTTTCCCCACTCCAACACATTTGGAAATATTAGAAAGAGGCAAAGAGAGATAGAGAGCATTGACTGTAATTTCTATTTGTATCCCATTTCGATTGCCTTCAATAATTTCCCATCCATACACATCCATTTCCAGATTTTCTTTCATTATTTTCAGTACTTCTTCTGTTGGCCATTTATCCCTTCTTTGCTTATCTCCTAGGAAAACTAAATTAAATCTTCTCTCCCTTTCCTCCAGTCTTTATAATCTTTTCTTAACTATTTCAACCTCTCTTCTCATTTCTTGCACCTCACTTCAGACATTTTTTTAACATCTATTGCCATCCTTTCCACTTGTTTGCCTAGTCGTTCCATGCCTTCTATTTTATTAATTTTCTAGTTAGGTTTTCTAGCATAGCTTTAATTTCTGCAGGGCCAGGAATTACGTCAATTCCTACAATCGCTAAAAAGAGAAGTAATGGCACTTCCCAAAACCAATATATTTGTCGTCTCTTCTACAGAACTGTTTTTGAATACGCAAATTTTATTTTACTAAACTGCCCAATTCTTGCTCTGTACATTCCTTCACCCACAGGATCACCCCAAAAAGCACAACCCTCCTCTCTTACTGCTGGCTTAGCACGCATTTAAGCACAGTTAAGCAGACAAGGATTTGGTTTTTGCTCAATCCTGAAAAATCACTGATTTTGAGCTGTAAGACTTTAGCACTGCTTTATGTTACTCTAAATTAGCAAGTAATTATAACTAGCATGGAAATCCTATGCCGAAATATGTGTAAAGTTTGCGCATGACTTTAATGTCTTTCTTACTCCTAGCAACATGTGTTGAGCTTTAGTTTGAATTGTTGGAATAATTTTATGAAGCGAGAAATCGGAAGTAACTCCGAAGGAGTATAGAATAAAAGTAGGAACTAACTGCCAAGGATTTGGAAGTAAATGTCATTGAATTTGTTTTGCAGTAGGGATGGAACTATCGCCCACTCCCATGGAGTTGGAAGTAAACTCATTTAACTTACCGGAAAGCGAAGGGAACCTTGGAACCATTCTGAAAGAGTAGGTAACAAATGGGTACTATGGATCCAACTTCGAAAGAGCCACAGATGGACGTATTAGGAATTGCTGCGTGAGATAGCCTTTGAAATGAAAATGGCGTTTTATTTAAGGACGCTCTCTACTGCTATGGTTCTTTGGCGTGAAAGACCACTTCATTTTGCTTGAGGTTCTTTTATGCGCCGTAAATCTACGACAGGAGACCCACGGTTTTACTTCCCTTCCGAAGGAAGCCATGCAAAGGATTTTTACTCCCGAAAAAAATCCATCGTCCTCCGCCGGGTTTGAACCCACGACCTTGGGTTTATGCATGGTAACCATTATAGCACGGAGGGCGATAAGAGAGATAGCATTTGTCGCCAATTTGAACCTTACTCTACGTCGCTTGGAGTATAGAAATAATTCGAAAGTAATGGGATGTTCGACAAATACACTCACGCGCGCGTTTGACATTTGTGAAAACAACCGCATAAAGGAGTATTTGTTTTTAACTGAATTGTAAATATTTTACATGACCATTTCAATCTTACCTTCCAATCCAGCGTTTGGTACTCAGTCTAACTATAATGTGATATACTGATATTAGCTGGTCTCCAGTTCCAAACGAAATATTACGTGCTCTTAAAGGAGAAGAAGAAAGCCAAGGCGAATGCCCCTAAAATTAAGGGGCACTGGGACTGAACTATCTAACATTTTTATTTTCAAATGTGTTTACTTTAAAACTAGTGCATACCTAGAGCTTATTCACACATAAATATTCCTATTTTATTTAATTAAACATCTTTTTAAGGAAAATACAATATGGAGACACATATAAGTTAAATTCTTACTGACGCACACTGAACAAAAACATTCATATTGTACTTTTTTGCCATTATATCACTGAATTAAACCAGCGCACATTCTTATATTTACAATCAGCTTTCATCTAAACATAGCAAGAGTGCGCACTAGCATTGCACAGAACAGGCACATCTAAGATAAGTGGCAGCTTGCACCAAATGCTCAAGGGCATATTCTCGCACTTTAAATTTTAACGTAAATGACCTGTAGATAATTTCTACAAATTAACAACTTAAAGCGTGCAAGCATGTACCTGCTGTTTGTGTGTAAGTGTGCGCGCGCATATGTATGAAAATAATGGGAGGGGAAATTCCATTACAGTGAGCCACGCCCATCTGTCATTGATATTGCCGCCTCACAAAAGCGCCATGGCTCTATCCTAAAAATAAGTAAAGCGAGGGTTAGTCTTTTAATCCAGGGCCAATGGGATATAAGCTGTAACTATAAAATACGTTTACATACCTACTTGTTGATAGCTTCAAAGTCTTCTAGAACTATAAAAGAAACAGAAATCAGTAACGAAGTATTATATCACTTTTTAAAGGTAAAAATCATAAATATTTGCCACGTTCAAATCGATTTGAGTACGCTTACCGTATTGAATACTGCATGGAAACGCGTATTCAAATCGTACTGAACTTGGATCCGATCCTCTTAGAAAGTGGGATCGGAATGAGATCGAATCGAAATAGGTTGCATGGAAATACCTCCGTATTCAAATCGTATTGAATTTAACATCTGAAACGCGGATCGTATTGAACTCAAATCATTTCAATTCCTCACGGAAACGTGGCAATTGTACATGTTATGAATGAGCATGGTGAAAGGGAATTATGACGATAATAATGGTATAAGTATAAATAACATGTTACTGCTATGTATTCTTACCTTAGACGTAAAACCGAGGATCCACGAATGGGTTGAAGGCAAAATAAGTCATGCTCCAGAGATAATACCCGCATGTATAAATGAAATATACGAAGCAAATTGCTCGTGCATTATATCCGTGAGTAACTCGTGGAATTGGCGAATAAGGCTTAACTTTTGTTTATACCTCATTGTCAAAATCTATTTACAAAGCTGTATACATGCAATGAAACTAGAGCCTATTATTTGTGCCGTATTTTTCGAGTTTAGTTGAATAATGATTTATGTCAAGTTAAAAACGAACTACCCTGAAGCTATAAATACCCTATTTTATAGGTATATATAATGAGGAGAGTCCACTGGGTCCCTTAATACTGATTTTTATTGAGAATGTTAGCTATATATCAACAATTTCTAGTAATATTTCAGACGTGTTGTCTCATTCACAAAATGCCGTTAGAATGAGCGACTATTGAAGTTTTTACAATTTTTTGTAGTTGGTAAATAAACAAACAACTATGGGAAACAGTATAGCTTCCAAATTGTCTTTCGGTTTCTAGGTATAAATGCCCTGAAAACCTCCATGTGTAAGTAGGACCGCATTCCATCAAATAATTCGATACCGATATTTGAACGGAAATGCACGCTTTGAGGTTCCCAGAATAAAAGAAAGAATTTTTAGAAAAGTGTCCGTGTGTTTTTGTGAGCAACATGATCCAAAACAAAGAGGTGGATGAAAACCATAAAGGAAATGGCACGAATACGTTAAAGAAAAATTCCCAACCCAAACTAACCTTTTAATAGAAAACTTTTCGTTATTTTTGACTTTCTGAAAAATGTCTGTTAACGAAAATAAGACATTTTTAAGATATTTTTATCACAAATAAAACAAATATATTTAATTTTCTGGCAATAGCCTGTAAAGTCCTCTTCAACTTTTATATAATTGAGATAGGCAATACCTTACTGCTACACAAAAAATGTGTATTCGTTTTAAAACTGCAATTATGGAAATGAGATAATTTATGTCGATAATTTTTGGAACTTCCTAATTTACAGACATTTTCAAATATTTATACTCTTTCAAGTGGTAAGTCATTATTCGTTTTTACATTCTCTACCATGTTATGGTAAAAATTCGATACCAAGATTGTACTGTAAATATCTACATCTTTTGAGTCTCCATGAGTTCATAGAAATTCAAAGAAAAAGACCCGTCTATCTGTAGACAGCATAAATCAAAAACAAAACAAAACAAATACATTGTTTAGCACAAATTTGAAATTTGGGTTTAGAAACGTCCGGAGATGTGATACGAAGATTTTCAAAGAAAAAAAATCTCCCACCCCATACTATCCTTTACATTGAAACATATTTTTAAATTTACATGTAGTTGTATGTACTTACCGAATAATCTGATATTTCTTGAACTAATTGATAACAAGATAGAGGAAGAAAAGAGAGAAAATCAGTAAACTGAACTGTAATTCCAACATAATGTAGACGTGAACAGGCGCTACAAGATTTATTTTCGGCGTGTTCTTGCAGAGTTAGCGTCATTAGAGTGTGTGTACACAAGTCTGATAATCTTCACACTGTTATAACACTTACCTCGCATAAACATGAATAGTCATTGGGCTCCCAATTGTCCCTTTTCACTTGTATAAGCCACTGTCTCCTTATTTCAGGGTCCTTTGGGAAATGTCGCACTGACAAACCCTTCCTGTCCGAATTACTGTATCCTACTACAGCAAAACCAGGCATATTTAATGCTAAATAAATGTGTCTAGTCTGTTTTGTTACTAATTCACTGTTGTGATGAAATGAAGCTGGATATCTGATACTATTCATATCACTCCTGTTTCGCACATGAGCAATAAAATGGCGGCGTATGTCAGGTGAATTCGTTGATCAATAAAAATCGAACACACACTTGTCGCCACTGATTCTACTTGTATCCGTCACATGCCCTAGCTTACTATTCCTTCTGCTCATAATGGTGTAACTCTGCAAAGCCACCCTCCAACAGGCAATGATCTAAAATTGTGCAAACTAGTAGTAAAAATAAAATAAGTTTTAGCCAGTGAGGATTGAACAACGGAATTTTACATCACTTAATTCCTACACTAATGTAACTTGATCTCCTACTGTGTAATAATTGTTTTTCCATTTTGGCCGACAGGAGTTGGAAAGGTAGAGTCAGACTGAAAAATTCAATACCATAGCCAGGATTTGAACCACGGATCTCCTGGGTTATATATTTTACAATAAGCTATTTTTATTTATAACTTTAACGTTGTTAATGATATTGTATTGAATACGATTAATTTGAGATCCCTTTTCGTGGTTTACCGGAAAAAGGTGAGTCAGTTGGAGAATTCATTGTTACTCGCAAGCTGCCATGTTAGCTATGTAGTTAGAGGAACTGGACGGAGACCAGGAGATCGTGATTCAAATTCTGGCAATGACATTGAAGTTTTTAGTTTAACTTTTATCTTCTACTGTTGTAAATTTATTTAAGTCATTCTATTCTATCAAAGTTAGTTAAGTATAATTCAATAAATGAAGAAATAGAAAACAGTATGAAATAAGAAACAGTAACATTTTACATAATAGCAAAAAATGGCGTAAATTTGGTACATCAATTCATTCAAAAGAATTTCGTTTACAGAACTACAATAAATCAGTCAGTGGTTCATTTTGCATTCTCCTAGAATCCTATAATTATCACTGTGAATGTGTATTTAATATTTTGGGAAATGTAAACATATACCTTCAAAGAGAGGTTGGCTTGTTAAGATATCACCTCCATCACGTCTGTGTTGGCACAAATATCCATGGAAGTCAACAAGCATGTGCTTTACTGGGGATTATGTCAAAGGAGCAGCCTTCAGAAACCCAAGACTAGGCTTTATAAGTCATGAGAAATAGTAAAGGGTCAGAATAATAAATACATAAGATGTGTATTCCAATATCCTTTATTAATTCTAAGAGGGTATATATATATACATATATATATATATATATATATATATATTAAACACTTATTATATACTTTACAGTGTACTTTTATACTCATAGATTCCATTTTTTTTTTTTTTTTTTTGTGGCTGTGGAAAAGGGACCAGGCTACTACAAAGTGTAGTCCAAAAAGTTCACATTTGTAGTTTAGAGGCCAAATAAGAGAGTTGGAGCAGGTGTATTAACTTCTAGTAATAACTGTTTTTTTTTTCTCTGCTTTAATTTAGGCTGAATTACACACTCTTTTTCATAAAGTAGTACTGCTCTTGTTCTGCAGTACCTGAAAGATGCCAATAAGTGTCATACATCCTGATTTACTGCTCTATCTCGACCAAAATTATAAACTGTAATTCAGTGACTTACATGAACCATGCACATAGATGTGTTAAAATAAAACCAAATACTGATGTAAGCTATAATTTACTCCTTTTTACTTTCCCTACTTAATACATATAAGGGTCTAGAAATTTAGATTCACAATTTTGCACTGGACTGTAAACAAGTAGGTTCCTTAATGTTTTATTCATGTTTACATGGGAAGTGGATGCAGAAGGTATAGTTCAAAAACAGGCTAAAGTGAAGCAAGATAGGTTTAAAATTAAAACAATTCATATCTCACTTTGATAAAAGTGTTTTCAACTGATGATAAATAAATGTGTATTGTAAAGTGTGATATGATGCAATATTTTGTTGAATATTATGTTTCTTCTTTCCATATTAGATAGGTATTCTGCTCTTGTGTCAGTTGAAGTAGAAATATGTGTCTTGAGGTACAACGCTTTCTTGGCTAACTATAGGAAAGGCTTTTTATTTGAAAAGTTGCACAAGATCTCTATTCCTTCAACGTATATTGCAACTCAGGGCTCATAAAGGAGTAAAGGGAAGCATATAAAATAATCACAGCATATATTGACTATACACCTATATTTAATAAAATTTAAACCATACTGCAGTATCCAATTTCAAAGCTTAGTTTTTCTAATATACATTATATGTGAATTGTCATAAACTACTTTATTACTTTATTTTAACACCTCCTTATAACACTCTTAGGTGTGCGTGTGTGTTAACTCCAGGTACCAGCAGCAGTACTACTGCTATTAAAACTACCTGCAATTACATATAAAATTAGCTGTGTGTCTATGTAGTAGTAGTAGAGTAGCAGTTTTAGGGCGCATCAACTGCTGGGGTTATTAGCGCCCATGAATAGTACTTCAGTAAAATCAGATAAAAACTACATGCACCTCCTAAGGAGGCGATCAGCAGTCAGGGGCAACTAAAATAGTAGGAAGGTAAAAGACGAGGCAACGTGAAATCAGATAAAACTGTAAAGTCCGCTATCGCGTAACAATAAAATTAGACGTGCAATGACGTCATCGTCGTCGGATAAAATTATTTTGAGACTGGGGGACAACCGGTGTTTGGTACGACTTCCAGTGAAATTGTGGCAGTCGAGTAGAAGATGTTTCACGGTGATGGGGAGCGTACAAAATGAACATAGCGGTTGGTCCTTACCTTGGAGGAGATGTCTGTGCGAAAAGGGTTTGTGACCAATCCGGAGGCGGCAGAGAACAACTTCCTCGCGACGGTTCTTACGGCAGGACGTTTTCCAAGGACTTATAGTGTGCTTGATTTCACTGAGTTTGTAAGATGTTGTTGCCCAATTCCATTGCCATCGCGAGTATAGCTGACGCTGAAGATAATGCTGCACATCCTGAGGTGGCACCTGAGAGATATCAATATGAGTTTTCGCTAATGCCTGTTTTGCGCCTCTGTCTGCTACTTCATTTCCTGATATGCCTACGTGTCCTGGTACCCAACACAGTACAATTGCATAGTGTTGTTATAACAGCGAGTGGATTAGTAACTGCACTCGTTGTACAAGGGGATGTGTAGTGTACAAAACAGAGATAAATTGTAGAGCGCTGAGGCTATCTGTGCAGATGACATATTGAGTGTCAGCAGAAGACTGTATATACAGCAGAGCCTGGTGAATAGCTGTCAGTTCGGCCGTAAAAATACTGTTAAAAGAGTGTAGCTTGTAGTACTGTGTGTCACGGGTAGTATGAAATGAACAGCCCACTGAGGTGCCATTAGAGGAACCGTCCGTGTATACAAACTGAAACTGTGGGTAAGAGGATTTAAGCTGTTCAAAAGAGAGCCGGTAGATTAATGGCGGGGTATCATGTTTGTTGAAGGCGGAGAGGTCGAAGTTTATGACCGGGTGGAGGCGCTTCCTGGGTACGGATGGGCAGCGTACCATGGTTAGCGTCTTTGGGAGGGTCACCTTGAGGCTGTCCAACAGGGAGCGAAAACGTATACCTAATGGGCGAGGGAGGGAAGGACGATCTGCATAAGAAGAGGCACAGAGAGGTTTAAGAACACCGTGTGTGGGATGGTCAACCAACGCACTAAGCTTTTTAGCATATTTGGCTAATAAAATTTCGCGGCGTAGAGAAAGAGAAGGTTCACCAGCCTCAGCAAGCAACGCCTCTATTCGGCTAGTGCGATAAGCTCCGGTACACAGGCGAATACCTGTATGGTGAACGGAGTCCAAAGGCTTGAGCGTTGTACGAGCGACAGAGCCATAAGCGACACTTCCATAATCTAAAATGGAGCGAACGAGAGAGCGATGCAGGCGGAAAAGACACACTCTACTAGCTCCCCACTGGGTCCCGCTCAACACCCGAAGCAGATTCAGCGATGAAGTGCACCGTTTCCGCAGGTGAAAGACGTGAGGCTTTCAGGTAAGCGACCGGTCGAAGAAAAGACCAAGAAATTTGATAGTGGGGACAAATGGCAACAAGTTACTCTCAAGAGACAGAGATGGATCATCGTGTAAGGTGCGCTTCCGACAGAAGTGAACACACACAGTCTTCGATGTGGAAAACCGAAAGCCGCTGTGAGCACTCCAAGCAGAAAGTCTGGTCAAAACTAGCTGTAACTGGCGTTCGATGACTGGAATGCTAGCGGATGAGCAGTAAATAGCGAAGTCATCAACATATAGGCAGGCGCGGACTGGTAGGCGAACGGTGTCCACAATACTGTTAATGGCAATGGAGAATAGAATGGCACTTAAAACAGAGCCCTGCGGAACACCATTTTCGAGTGTGTGTCTCCTCGAACCACAGTTCCCAGTTTGACCCGAAAATACCGCTCCGAGAGGAAGGTTTGGAGAAACAAGGGAAGTGCGCCCCGGAAACCCCAAGAATGTAACGTGCGTAGGATTCTATGCCTCCAAGTTGTGTAAAAAGCCTTGTCGGTATCAAAGAAAATAGTCACTAGGTGCTGCCGCATCGCAGAGGCCCGGGAAATTGCATTGGCCAAGGAAACGAGATGGTCCGACGTCGAACGGTCTGGTCGAAACCCACACTGAAGAGCGGACAATAGTTTCCGTCGTTCTAGGACCCATAATAAGCGACGATTTACCATGCGCTCCAGCAGCTTACATAAGCAGCTCGTCAGGGAAATTGGGCGCTAATTGGAAGGTAGAGAGCGGTCCTTCCCTTCCTTGGGAATAGGGATTATAAACGCCTCACGCCATGAAGTAGGAAGAGTATGGTCAGTCCAAATTTTATTGTAGAGCCGTACAAGGAAAACCAGAGCACACGTTGGCAGATGTTGCAGCATGACATTGTGAATGCCATCAGGTCCAGGAGCAGAAGCTCTGGTGGAACTGAGTGCTGCCTGAAGCTCTGGCAAGGTTAAGGCCGCATTGTAATCCTCAGTGGTACGAGAAGAAAAGTCCAGCGAGCGCCGTTCTTCCAATACTTTATGAGCCAGAAATTCCGGGGTGTAATTTCCAGAACTCGAGACTGTCTCATAGTGAGAGGCAAGAATTTCGGCAACAGTTGCTGGTACTGATACAATGGAGCCCTTGTGCAGCAAGCCATTGACGGAAAGAGGGCAGGAACGGCCTTTGAGTTTGCGAACCTTACGCCAAACTTCCGAGGAAGGGGTGTTGGATGAAATAGAGGAAATGTAAATATTCCAAGAGGTGGTTTTACTCTCCCGAATGGTTTTTCGGTCTTGAGACAAGAGTTTCTTGTACGTAATTAAATTTTCCATCGTAGGATGGCGCTTAAGGCGCTGAAGGGCAGTTTTTCGGGCACAAACGGCTTTCGCGCATGTAGTATTCCACCATGGTACGGATAGTCCTTTGCTACCTCCAGAGGACTGTGGAATGGAAGAGCAGGCGGCTGAGGGGACAGCCTCAGTACAATGAGCGGCCATATCGTCCACGTTGGAAAAACCTCCGTCAGAAAGATGGAAGGACTGTTGAAACGCAGGCCAAGCAGCGTTCGAAAAACGCCACTTTGTGGAAGAGAGAGAAGGCTGAGGTGATGCTAGAAAATGAAGAAGTATGGGAAAGTGATCACTGCCATAAGGTTCCTGAAGGACGCTCCATTCAAAGGATGGCGCAACAGAAGGGCTGCAGAACGCTAAATCAATAGCTGAGAAAGATCCAGAGGAGAGACAGAGGTGTGTGGAATCTCCTGTATTTAGTAGAACAAAGTTGTGCATGTCTAAGAGCCGCTCAATCAATGTCCCCCTAACACAAGTGCGGTGAGAACTCCAAATAGAGTTGTGGGCGTTAAAATCCCCAACTACCACACAAGGGGTAGGGAGAGCAGACATGTTACCAAGGTCAGTGACAGAGATGGGTATACCAGGCGGCACATACATGTTGCATATTGTGAGAGTTAGGGTGGGAAAGAAGACTTCAACACAAACAGACTGAAGGGTAGTAGTAAGAGTCACTTGCCTAGAGAAGGTTGAATTTTTCACCAACATAGCAACGCCACCGTGGGCACGGAGCCCATCATTAAGGTCACTGCGATAGGTTGTGTATCCACGCAAACACAGTGGCTGTTGTTCTGATAGGCGCGTTTCCTGGAGACAGAGAAGAAGGGGAGCGTATCGGAAGATAAGAAGTTGCAACAACTCTTCTATACGGGAGCGGTAACCATTGAGATTCCAGGACCGAAAACTCATGGTCAGCGTTTGAGTTTCGGACGGGAGTGGTGTTTCGTAGGTTGAAAACCGGAGTCCCCAGTCACGTCCATTGACGAAGATTCGACATCACTGACAGAGGATATCCGCTGGACAACTTTGCTGATTTTAGCGCTGGAAGCAGGGGAGAGCGAAGTCTTCCGACCACCGCGTCCCTGAGGCCGAGAGGTACTGGTAGACGGCAGATTTACAGGGACAGTGGAACTGGAACTTTCCACAACCTGCTTATACTTACTTACCTTTAGTTTCGACGAAGAAGTGTCGGAAGAGGAGCAGGGCAGGTGGTCACCTGTCTGACAGTGTAAGGAGCGGGTAGTAGTAGTAGTAGTTGTAGTAGTAGTAGTAGTAGTAGTAGTAGTATTAGTAGTAGTAGTAGTAGTAGTATGGCTTTAGGGCGCACAACTGAATTGGTTATTAGCGCCCTAGAGTAGTTAAAAGAGCCAAAAGTTAAAAGGCATAAAAACCATTAAAACAGAATTACCACACAAGGGTTAAAACTTGACAGAGAATAAAAAGGCTACCTAAGCCAGATTAAAAACAACGTACTAAAAAAAAAGAAAAGAAAGAAAAAAAAAAGAAGTCGGGAAAGGATAAAACCAAGATAAAAATTTAAACCCTACTGTATATCCCGCAGCGGCGGAGAAAATTATTAAGTCCGGCACAAGATACAGGATTGTCGCCGAGAAGGGTGGGGATGTCAGTAGGCAGACATAGGGACGCACGCATCACAGTATAAAGGTGGCACTCCAATAAAAAATAACGCACCGTCAAAGGCTCGTTACACGAAGCACATTGCGGTGCGGCTTCCCCACGTAAAAGGTACTCATGGCTAAAACGGCAGTCAGTGTCCAATACGCAGTGGCGCTAAAATCACTTCATCGCGGCGAGATGCACGCGAAGAAGTAGTCCAGGGGACAGGAATGGACTTGACCTCTCTGAGTTTGTTCCCACGCACCCCGGACCATTCCGCGAACCAGCGCGAAAGAATGGCCCGGCGCAGGAGGACACGAGCATCATTGGGAGGAACAGTGGAGCTAAAAACAGTGGGATTTAAAATCGCAGACTTGGCAGCTGCGTCCGCTTGCTCATTCCCGCTCACACCTACGTGACCAGGAACCCAAACAAACGACACGCTGACGCCAGCATCAGCGAGCGAATGCAGGCGATCCTGAATACGCTGTATCAAAGGATGGTATGGATACAGCTCACGCAGGCCCTGTAGTGCACTGAGGGAATCGCTACACATAACGAACTGCCTAAAATCCTGTCCCCGGATAAAAACAAGAGCTTGATAAATACTGAAAAGTTCGGCGGTAAGAATTGAACACTGCACCAATAGTTGAAACGCGTAACTCCGCGAATTAAAAACAAAAGCACATCCCACACCATTGTCATCCTTTGAACCATCCGTGAAAATAAAACAATGGTTGGGAAACTGGGCCTACAACTCTAAAAAAGCGGAGCTGAAGGCCGAGGGTGGAGTAACTGATTTCGTCATGGATGCCAACCGTAGGTGGACCGGGGTGTCGCAGCATAACCAAGGAGGGGGATGAACATTCCCCCAGTGACAGCAGAGCCGGTAGCTGAACATCCAACAGGCGAAGCAATTCACGAAAGCGAACCCCGGCAGGAAGCAAGGCCAGCGCACTAACAGCATATTGACGGTCAAGAGAGTCGTCAAAGAATAGCTTGAAATACGGGTGATCCGGCATTGCATGGAGGCGGAGGGCATAACTGCAAAGAAGGACCTCACGCCTATAGCACAGCGGAGGTTCAGCAGCCTCAGCAGACAAACTAATAACTGGGCTCGTCGGAAACGCACCCAGAGCCAGGCGAATCCCTCTATGGTGAACGGGGTTTAAACGACGTAAAACTGAACGACATGCCGAAGAGTACACAATGCACCCGTAATCAAGCTTAGAGCGAACAAGCGAACGATATAGCTGTAATAGTATAGTGCGATCTGCTCCCCAGGATGTGCCACATAAAACACGTAAAATATTAAGTGCTGGGTCACATCGAGCCCTCAACGAAGAAATATGAGACGACCAGCTAAGCTTCCTGTCAAACACTAGGCCAAGAAATTTCACAGTTTCGGCGAAGGGCAGTGGTACCGGCCCAAGGTGTAGGGAAGGCGCCGCGTAACGTTTCCGACGCCAGAAGTTGACACAAACGGTTTTCTCGGCAGAAAAACGGAAACCATTCGCAACGCTCCAACTATGGAGACGGTCGAGACAGGCCTGAAGGCGACGCTCCAAAAGGCATGTGCGCCGAGAGCTGCAATAAATTGCAAAGTCGTCAACAAACAAGGATGAGGAAATTCCAGCAGGAAGACAATCAGCGATAGGATTGATGGCGATCCAGCTGGAAGACAATCAGCGATAGGATTGATGGCGATGGCGAAGAGGGTGCAACTGAGAACCGAACCTTGAGGTACTCCATTCTCCTGACTAAATACGCGGGAGCAAACAGAACCAACACGTACACGAAATACCCGCTTCTCCATAAACTCGCGGAGGAACACTGGAAGGCGGCCACGGCAGCCCCACTTATGCAACGTACGCAATAAGCCAGCCCTCCAGCAGGTGTCATATGCTTTCTCGAGATCGAAAAATATGGCCACAGTTTGGCACTTGCGCAGAAATCCATTCAGGATATGAGTCGAGAGAGACTAGGTGGTCAGTCGAAGAGCGGTATCGGCGAAAGCCGCACTGGATATTGCAGAGGAGTTTCTCAGACTCGAGCCACCATCGTAAGCGTCCATTGATCATGCGCTCCATCACCTTACAAGCTGCACTGGTGAGGGAGATAGGACGGTAACTGGACGGAAGTCTACAATCTTTTCCCGGTTTTAAAATGGGAACAACCGTGGCTTCACGCCAAGCCGCAGGAAACACACCCTCTTGCCAAACACGATTATATAGGCTCAGGAGATAGAGTTTACCATCAGAAGAGAGGTGCTGCAGCATGGCAACGTGGATACCATCGGGTCCTGGAGCGGAATGCCGAGAAGATGCTAGTGAGGCATCCAGCTCTCGCATGCTAAAAGATGTGTTATAGCACTCAGTGTCAGAGGACCGGAAAGAGAGACTCTGAGGCTCCACCTACGTCTTAATGGCACGGAACGCCGGGTGATAATTGGCGGAACTGGACACATTTGCGAATGTGCTGCCTAGGGCGTCTGACACAGCAACCGGATCAACTACGGTGTCGGTGCCCACGAGTAGCCCCGGTATGGAGGTACCAGTCTGCTTACCGGCAACATGGCGGAGATTCTCCCACACAACGGATGAAGGTGTTGTGCGGTTGAAGGTAGAGACAAACGAATTCCATGAAGACCTTTTGCTATCTTGAATAATTTGGCGTGCCCGTGCGCGTGTTTGTTTAAAAATGATCAAGTGGTTCAACGTAGGGTGATGGCGAAATACCCTAAGAGCACGAATGGCATCGCGGCACTCAGCAGTCCACCAAGGGACCGGTAAGCGTTTAGATCGGGAAGATGTCCGGGGCATGGTTTGCTCTGCGGCAGAGAGTATAACACAGTTAAAGTGCTCAAGCATATGGTCAACCGTGTGGAACTGACGGTCGCCAAACACAGCCAGAGAGGAAAAGAGCGCCCAGTTAGACTTAGACAGCTGCCAAGTGCTAGCACGCGATGAGGAAATGTGGTGTGAAAGCATGGTGAGGACACAAGGAAAATGATCGCTGGAATGAGTGTCAGATACTACGTTCCATTGGAAGCAGTGAACAAGCTGTGCTGAACAAACAGAAAGGTCCAGGTGGGAAAGCGTGGCAGAAGAATCGGAAATGAAAGTAGGTTCACCGGTGTTCAGAACACAGACTATTTTGATCGAAAAGGTGAGCAAGATTGGTCCCCCGCGCGCAGGCCCTAGGAGAACCCCATAGGGGATGGTGGGCATTAAAATCACCCAGCAGAAGAAAAGGTGCTGGGAGCTGTGACAAGAGATGGAGCATGTCAGCGGCGCAGAGGATAGATGAAGGCGGAACGTAGACATTACATACGGTAAAGCAGAAACCAGGAAGGGTAAGTCGGGTAGCAACAGCTTGCAAGGTAGTAGTAAGCGAGACTGGCTGACCACAGATGTCATTGCGCGTGAGGATCATAACACCCCCATGAGCAGGAGAGCCCTCCTCCGGTGTAACGTCAAACCGCATGGGAAGGTATTGGTGCAGGGCAAATGCATCATGGGGGCGAAGCTTTGTCTCCTGCAAACACAGAATCAGAGGGTTATAGGGCCGTAGTAACAGCTGCAATTCGGCCCTATTGGTACGGACACCGCGGATATTCCACGTCAGGAGAGTCATGGGGCACAGTTAGAGGCGTGAAAGCTTACCGAATAATCATAATATGAGTTTGCAGCTGGGATGCAAACGAAGGGTGGAAACGAAGTAGATGGAGTTAAGGTGGGCGTTTCTTGTGCTTTGCACTCTTTGGACCCACAAGAGTATAGCCACCTTCGTCGGCGCTATCCGCTGATGTTCGGGATGCGGAAGATCCCCTACGGCTCGTAGAACGAGAACGGGACTTGGAAGGTTTATCAGTGGCCTCGAGTTTCTTGCGACTGCGCTCATGAGGAGCAGCGACAGATGGTGTCGGTCTCACTAGCGGCTTATGTGCAGGTTCGGGAGAAATAGAACTTGTGGCAGTGGGTGGTGTGAATGTTGAAGACTGCGAGGTTGTTGTGGTCGGCGTCTGTTCTGTTTGAGTACACGCGTCGGCTACAGGCACGGTTTGTAGTGCCACTGAGGAAACAGGAGTGCGGCGGAGCCTGAGATGGTCGCAGGCTGCAAATTTTGGAAGCGACGCCTGGCTTCCGGAAAAGTCAGGCGTTCCTTAACTCGCAGCTCCTGGATGGCCTTTTCCTCGAGAAAACGTGGACATTGCCGGGAGCTAGATGGATGCTTCCCTGTACAATGGACGCAACAAGGGTCTCG
Organism: Hymenopus coronatus; assembly: GCA_030762935.1. Lineage (NCBI taxonomy): Eukaryota > Metazoa > Arthropoda > Insecta > Mantodea > Hymenopodidae > Hymenopus > Hymenopus coronatus. The sequence goes on from CM060900.1 coordinate 423,979,663, forward strand.
AGCACAAGCAGTTTCTCCGTGGGCAGCTTGTCCGCAACGTTCACAGGTAGCGTCGAAGGTGCACCGAGTTTGCGTGTGACCGAACCGTTGGCACCGAAAACAGCGCATTGGGTTTGGCACATATGGTCGCACAGAGACGCGTTCATATCCACAATATAGGGTCTCGGGTATTGTGGTGCCCTTAAAAGTCAGAAATACCGTACGCAGTGCCACTGATTCACCATCTCGTTTGCCGAGCAGACGGTACGCTTGGCATACACCCTGGTCAGATAAATTAGTGACTATATCTGCTTCGGAAAGACCGTCTAAACAAGAGGTAGTTACGACGCCTCTACAGGTGTTCAAAGTCTTATGGGGGGGCCACCTTTATGGGGTAGTAACCCAACAATCTGGCCTTCAGGAGTTTCTTGGACTGGTCTTCCGTCTTCGTTTCAATCAAAAGCGTACCGTCTCGCGTTCGGGTGGCATTGGTCACCTTACCGCATATCCTGTCAATCTCGCGTTGTATGTAAAACGGACTGATATCTCGCATAGTTTTCTTTTCACATGCGAAGGTCACAACTATAAAGCGGTCAAAAGAAGAGGTTTTGCGCGGAGATAGCATTATGGAAAGACCCCCTTCCGGAACCGTCGGCGTCAGCCTGCCATCCGGGGGTAGAGAGAAAAGACACCAAAATACTTTCCGGTCTGTGCCGCCTGGTAGACCCCTACCAGACCGATCTCAAGGAATACCTCAGAAGGAGTTACCCTCCAGCCACCACTGCTGGTCCATACGGGTAAGCCCTTCATCATGTACAACCCGGCTTTAAGCCCCTACCTGTGGCTCCCCACTTTAGGCCATGCTGCGTAATAAAGCAGACATGGATTCAGGGGACTTGTGGTTGATTACACCGGGTTTTCCGTTAGCGGTAACACGACCGGTCCGTAATTCTAACCCAACGAGCAGCGCTCGTCGGGAAATTAAAACGGACCGGGCCCCCAAGGAAGCTTCGTGGGTGTACATAACGGTATGGACGGGCTCCGCACCTAAGGCTTACACATAGGGGCAGTAGGAAGGGTCCACTCAACCTTCACGCCTGAGACCTCCGAAGAGCAACATGTTGGAAGCCGTGCTGGAACCGTGGGACAGGAACCACGGAGATAGAATAAAGATCCCTGTTGGTGAGGCAGGAGTTAATAAATCTAAAGCCTTAATACTAACATGTAAAGAATAAGCCTAGAAGGGGAAGAAGATAAGGCGAGTAAATTCGCTCTAACAAAACAAACAAATATGCACATAAACACAAAACGTGGCTCAGTTGGTGGCGATGATGATGATGATGATGATGATGAGATGGCGGCGAGTGCCTCAGGAACCCCCGGGTGCGCCAAACTCGCACCTACCGTAGTAGGCCCCTGGGGGGATTGAGAAACTCAACGTCTCAGGAAATATTGCCGGCTTTAGCTATCCTGTCTATTGAGAAGGACCTGGCTGCAGGAATGCCAGACTTCAACCAACGCGTGATTGATAAGTTTACAATAATCAAAGAGAGGAAAATTTGATTTTCTGTTTGAATGAGGTCAATGCACTACTTATAATTGCAGCAGATTTAAATAGTTTTAATACATAACGTTAAAATGTTGGGTAAAACTTCAGCAGTCAATTCGGATTTGAAATTATTGAAAATATTGACATGTCCAGATTTGAAATCCGCTGGATTGCCAAGATTTTGACTTCTTCTTGTAATCAGTCGGGTTTTAGTTTGAGAGACCACTCGGCTGCGCTTTGCGGTTTAGGGACCAAGAAGTTTATAACAAATCAGTAATGCCAGTATAACAAAACAACAAAATCCAGATCAGGAGTGGAAGTAGGTGGAAATATTGTAGCATGATATAAAACTATGTGCAAAAATGCTGACTGCGTCAATGTGTGCAACGCCCAAGGTAACACTTGATCAGCCGTCACTGGTATACACACACTAGAAAGCAATATGCTGCAAACAAAACAAAAAGAAACTTCCCAGTAGCAAAGTGTGCATAGGAAAATTCTGTTTTACAAATAGAAGGAAAAAGATGGTGTAGCATTTTAAGTTAGGCAGGGCGGACATTTAGAAATGCTTAATAGTATCGTAACATATATAACCTATATATCAAAATGCTCAGGAAACTCTACTCTATTACATATGACTTTTTTTTCTTTTGTGACCCGGATAACTATCAACTACCCTCAAGCAATGTACAGGCGTACAAAAGAAAATTGTAATAACAATTCAGTGAACATAAATTTGAGTTAAAGCTTCGAGAGCGAGAGAGACCACTTTGATCTAGGGTAATAGACCTCTATTTATGGACACCAAATTAATAACTAATGTTCAAACTGAAGTTATACAGATGAACCAAAGTATTCAAACGATGCATATCATATGAGAATGTGGATACGATTCCCTTAAAGATTCATATCTAGTAATGTTGTTCTTTTTCACATACTGAGAGTACACTTTATGGGGAGAGAAACATTGTTGCAATCTAGCAAAACGGACCACTATTTATGGATGCAAGTATATTAATAAGTGTTCAAACTGATGTTCTACAGATGGGTCGGTGTTCAACCGATACATATCTGAGACCAGAATTTGTAAATGATTCCCTATACCACCACATTGTGTAAACTTCCTTCTTCTCTTTCAAGTTGTTCTCCTCCTCATGCTTACCCACCTCATATACAGCACTTATATTATTCAGGAGTTGCAAACTAATCCCTGGTGTTAGATGCCTGTTGAGAAGCACAGAGGCTTTTGATCATTTGGAGTATCGGGGGGGGGGGGGGGGAGAGGATCATCCCAATGCTTTAGGTAAATTATATGAAATATAGGTGAAATGGATGCTAAGAAAAGTGTTGGAGCAAATGCTGGAATGAAAGCAGGGGGAAACAGGAGGACCTAGAGAAAACCACCCAGGCACTCTTTCACCCATCATAAATACCATAGTTTTGAATATGCTGGGATTTTCAGCGCAAAATGTTGGAAGGAGCCTTTCTTAAACAATAAAGTTACTATTTGTAATAACAGAAGTAGCCACAAATTAATGGAAACATATAATGTTTGACCTTGAGACAGTCCCAAACCCCCTTGATAAATTACAGAAAGGCTCTTTAATTTTAAAGTGTCATAACATTCAAAAAGCACGCTCTTAAGATTTAACCTTGTGTCTCTAGCCTCTTGTATACATATTTCAATGCTGCCTTTAGTAAACAGAAAATTGAGATACACTGTAATCTCTTGATTATCAGATTTAATGATTTTTGTTGCAGTCTTTATGTCCTGAAGTTGTTACACAAGACAAGACTATAAAACCCAACCACATGAATAGCCATGCAGAGCTCGGAAAATGCAGTATTACCATATGAAAGCATGTTCTTGTCTCAATTATCTCTCATACTTTGTAGGGAACAAGTAACAATAAATTATAAAATTCAACATAAGTAAATAAACAATAAAATGAGGTGTGAGCTGTACTTGTGTATCTAATGTGAATACATATTTGGAGATTACTGGAATGAGTCCTTGACTGAGATGAACTCTCATGATAATGTCAATATAGTGCAGCTTCCTTTACAGTGCAGGAAACTCTAGAAACAGAAACTTTTGTCATTAAGGGAGAAGTCCTGCTGCAACTTATTCTTCTCAGCAATAAGTTTCATATCTACCTGTATAACATCTCAAATTAGTAGAACTATAATCAACTACAAGAATATATGATAGTAAGCTTTCACAGCCAGTGTTATCAGTAAAATATTTTTAAGCTGTTATAGGAATGCGGTATATATTGAGAGGTGCAATTAAGCAATGCATTCAAAAGGCCATGAAAAAGTAACCTCACATAATTATTTTTTTGTAATATGGTCCTATAGGCAAACAAAATGGATCTTCTTTGGTTGCTAAAGTCAAAATGGCTATTTATAATGTGTTCATAGCTTTTGGATTACAAATGCAGTCATACAACCCCATTTTCAATTGATAAAACCATCTTCCCAAAGAAAACTATGGTGCATTGTCTAGTGTTTGTTTATGAGGAGTAAAATACAGAGGAAAATAAATATATGTAACTTAAATGACGTTTTCAGTAATTCACTTACTATGGCAATTGCCTTTGTATTAAAGATTGTGAATTGTTGTGTTTCTGATTTGATCATTCTATAATTCTGTATGTTTAAAACAGTATTCGTTGTACAGAGTTAAAGAATACATTTTAATAACTAATATGTCACAAGAGAACTTTAAAAAGTAATATAAAAGTAAACCTCTCACATAATCATTTATGTTTGCTCAGAAATGAAGATTTTATTTCTTATAAGTAAAACATTTTAAATACTTTGAAACCCACTTCAAACTTACTTCAACTTTCTCAGACGCATTATTGGTTTCTAAACTCTGTTGTATCATTTGCTCTTCACCTATACTTCAATTATGCTTAGACCATAATTGAACAGATTCACATTCAGTTGGAAAAATTCCCTAAATTTCTGTTCATCATTATTCACATGTCTGTTAATACAGCACTGATACCTTTAAATGCAGTGAACCATCATAAGCACTGGATTAATGCCCTTCTTTTTAACACTTTCATCTGATAGCAACAACAAAAAAGAGCATCATCTTTCTCTAAAAGAATGTCCATTATCAACAATTTGCGAGAAATTGTACCTTTTTTCTACATTCTATGGAAGCATATACCTCAGTATATGTCAGTTGTGGCATTCATTGTCATCACCATTCCTCATACCCCTTATGATACTAACATGAAGAAAAATCAGCAATGGCTACACATTTCTGGCAAGTACATCACAGTTTAAAAGATACATCAGTTATGCTTAAATGCATTAAAGAAAAAAGTGAACTTGATATTTGAGAAAACTTACTAATTTGGAAGAACTGCCAATGTGTAGTCAACTTTGAAACCCTACCCTCCTTTGCAAAAACCTACAGTTCAGCACCAGAGAGCAGCTTATAGCAAGTTCCAGCCGAAACTTCAGGCAGTCCTGTTATTGAATAATGGAGTCAAGTGCCTCTCAAATGCATCCATCTCAAAATTGTAAGTGACTTTTACATAACTAATGACTCAAGATATAATTATTATGTACATCACTGTTTCTAATTCCTCCAACCAAATATGATAACAATCCAGCTTGTGTTGCACGTCCCCTGCTTGCAGTGAAATGAAAATATTGAAGAGTACTTACCCTTTCTCTCTCCATCGTGAGTATTCAATACCATATATTTACAACGATTTGAGCTAGTTCATTGCTATGGATTATTTCACTCATTAACACTCATTGAGTGATTTACATTAAGTACTTTATTTATGAAGTATTGAAGTCTGACAAAACTAATCACTTATGAAATACTTAGCGACAGTATATTAGTATGACGCATATATTACTAGTTCAATCATTAGTTAGTATATTAATATTTAATATAATATTTAATAAGTAATATTTAATATAAGAAATATCTGCTCAGTAGAACGCAGAACCTTAGGGTGTATAAGCTCACATTGTATTCTTCAAGGCTACGTGCTTTGTTAAAAATAACAAGAATTTTAGAGCATTAGAGACACAAGTAGCAACCCTTTGGAGGAGGGAAGGTTCTGTCCCTTATATTCTGGATAGAGGAAATTTCTCATTGTAGAAAAAGGTCGTGTGGGTGGAAAATAAAGAAAAATCTCAGACAGTCATGTGACAATGCAACTTTACGCGCCTTTTTTCAGCCAATCAAAAAGGAGGGCAATATTAGGATCTTGTGGTATATAAGTGATGCATGTATAAGAAATCGGATCCACAGTCTAAGAAATCACGCGGGACAATAGTGTTAGAAATGTGATGAGAATCACAGTGTAAGAAATCACAAGGCATGCAGTGTAAGAAGCAGTGTAAAAAAATACTCAATGTAAGAAATGTGATGACACACAGTATAAGAAATCGCGCGGTGTGCCGTGTAAGAAATTTGACGTCGATGAATAGCAATAAATACGCATTAATTGTGAGTGCGAAGCATTATAGTAAAAGTTAATCTGACGGGCAACTATTACTGTAAATGTTATACACATTTGAAATTTAGGATTACAGTGATGATTGTAAAAATATAATAACTCTGTAAGAGTGGAACTAGCACTTATAAAGATTATGTCATCAAGTTCGCGATTGTTTATGTCGGGAGTTGCTCGCAGGGTTAGTGCCTCACACTAGCAACAGATAATCAATAAAAGAAACCATCAGTGAAATTAAGTGAAATTTCTCTTTTATTTGAGTCTACCAAAAGTGTTACACACCTTTGTCATCCTTTCCTCCCTGAGCAAGAGACAACTCATGATCTACTAGAACGAGATTAGCCAGAGCAACAAAGGGAACCTGCAAGGTATGTTACACTCTTAATGAAGAGAATTTCACGAGCATTAACCCTCGACCAACTCCAAGTAGACTCACATGATAGCGCCATATTGGCACCCTAAAGTGGAGGCTATATAACCGCGACTTCACTTATTATTATGAGAATTTTTTAAGCTCTAGAATTCTTCCTTTAAGATGTGGTTTTTATGCACAGCTCAGTAACAGAAAACAGGGAGGAAAAACAAGCCTCAATAGTTGTGAATATAAGTACTACAACCAATAAATTATTGCTTTATGGCAGTTTAAATGTAGTTTGGCACCGACTTTTAGAATTTTGCTATTACAGGTGATCCCCTTTTTAATGTTCCAGCTTTTAAGGAATTTGTGTTTGTGATGAACATCTTCAAAAGTCCTAGCAATAGCTCCATTAGCACAAAGTTAAGTAAACCTACCGTCTGCGGTGCCATAAGTAGTTAAAGCGGGCATTAAACACTACTAAAAAAAAAAAAAAAAAAAAAAAAAAAAAAAAAAAAAAAAAAAAAAAAGTAAACCTGTGAATAATGAGAAATCTGCTTTTAAGGAGCATAACTGATGTTAAAGCAGCATATCTTAGTCTTTGTGTGGATATATCAGTTTGATTGTACGCACTGCTGAGAGTGTATCTGATGATTGGTTTAGTGAAACCGTGGAGATTAGTAGATAATTGGCAATCTTTAGAAGTGAAAGCGTGGAGTCACTTTCAGCATATTATATTGAGTTGTGGCTTATGTTTTTCATTAGTAATTCAAGATGTATACAATGGCTGCTAAGTAATAGAAGTTGACTCTTCAAGAAAAGTCCACCATTATTAAGGATGTGGAAGTGAATCCACAAATTTCAATATTGGACATGGTAAAAAAATACATAATTGTTCTACGTTTTGAAGCAGTGTGCGGAGGTGCAGTGCTGTTCTGATGTATGTAATTAAGTGTTCCAAAAAAAAAAAAATCAAGTGAAAGACAAATATCTCAGAGCATCTATAGAATTGGTTGAGAGACAGAAATGATCCTTGTTCATCTGTCATTCTATTCCTTTTTATTTAGTACTGAACATCTATTATTTTTTCCTATAATATACATGCCATAAATTTCCCTTAAACTCCTTTTTAAGGACAGCCCCTATTTAAGGAAGAAATATGAAATCACCCCAAAGATGTTAAATGTGGTTCTACTGTAAGTCTAGCAGAAAAGAGTGTCCTCTGCATGACAAAATACTTCTGTAACCTGAGGTTTTGTCATAAAATGCTTGACATTTCCTTTGTCAGTTAGAGCCTTCAATAATTACCCATGGCATTTGACATCAAGAAGTTCCCTTGTAATTATATATTTGTAAACTATATGTGAACATTAGAAAAAAATAGCATACAGCAAGTTATCCTGATATATGGTGGACTTCAGTGATGTGTTTTAACAATTGAAAGTTAGTTGAGTCGATTTTGTAACACTACATCACTTACTTTTTATTTCGGAAAACATGTTTCAGAAGCCATGTGCTTCCATTGTCAATTCCTTTGGTCGACTGCCGGCATTGCTTGTTGTGGTGGTTGTCTCTGTCCCTGGTGGTGGTTTGATGAACCTCTGAATCAGTAGATCGCCAGGCAGGATTTCAAAATTGAAAACGTGATTCTTGTTTTTCCAAATATATATGTTTTCCCAAACTTTTAATTCTGTCTTCCTTGTGATGTTTTTGAGGATTTTTGGGCTTCTAGTTATGGTGTGTTTTTCTTTCCAAAAATGCCAAGCTACTGCAGATTTGTCTTCTTGTTTCAGTTTAATATTTCTGTGGTATTCTTTTGCCCTTGTTTTTATATTCCTTTTTGTTTGGCCGATGTAGATTTTTTCACAGTCATTACAGCTGAATTGATATATTCTTGGTTTGTTTTCTTGTGGGATATCATCTTTTAATTTAGAATTTAAAATGTTTTTTATAGAGTAATTGTTTTTAGGGGCTAGAATTATGTTATGTAGAATTAAAAAGGCCATGCCAAAATTTTTGAGGAAAATAATAAAAAATGATAACAATAGTAAACTAGAAAAAACAGCCGTCAAAAAAGTCTTGGAAATGGAGAAGAACAAACATTACAAAAGTAGAAGTGAGGTAGAATTACAGCTATATGAATTACACTTGAAACTAACCAAAAAATTAGGAAGCACCATTTGGGAAAATTTGTAAAGCAATATTTTGGCCAAACTAAGCATCAAAATGAGAAACAAAACTTTAGCGCAAAAACGTAAACTTGAAAAGCTGTGCAAAGAACAAGGGAAAAGAACACCAATTAAAAAATCCACACCACAAATGAACGTCAAAAACCTATCGGATCAAACTTTCACCAAATCAGAACTGGATTTCTTAAATAAAGGGATGAAAACTTGCGTCAATTTTTCAGATAAAATTGACGACTACATTGCGGACATACAAATAGCCACCCAGCACATAAATGACATTGATAAAAGCATTTTAAAAAGTGAATGCTGCCAAATTATCGAAACAATAAAAAACAAAAATAAAACTAACCCCCCAAAAAATGTAATAAGAGCACTAAAAAGCAAACCAGTAATTTATAGCAAAGCTGACAAAGGAAACACAATAGTAATTATGGAAAAAACTGAATATGTAGAAAGAATGGAAACACTTTTAGAAAAAGATGAATACTCTACAGTACAGAAGAACCCCCTAAACCAATGTAGAGTTAAATTAAATGCCAGTATTCAAGAATGTAAACTAATAGACAAAACAGAAAAATACAAAATTAAAGTTGATACTCCAGTTCTGCCCAGAATTTATGGCCTTCCAAAAATACACAACCGGGAAATTCAATGAAACCAATTATGAACAATATAAGTGCACCTACATATAATCTAACAAAATGGTTAACAAACAGATTCTCTTCCTTCCCTAAATTTGAAACAGCAAGCATAAAAAACTCTCTAGATCTAATCAATAAAATTAAAGACATGAAATTAGAAAAAACTGATATGTTAGTTTCCTTTGATGTTACTGCTGTTTCCAAGCATACCTACAGAAAGCATAATCCCACATCAAAAACTGGTTACTTGCAATAGGGAAAACAACAGAAGAATTCCAAGAATACATCATATTAACAAATCTTTGCATAAATCAAAATTGTTTCACATTTAACGGGAAATATTACAAACAAACATCTGGTTTAGCTATGGGCAGCCCGCTGTCACCAATACTAGCAGATCTCTTCATGAGCACTATGGAAACTAGGATTAAAAAACCATTCCCCTGGATGTTCAAAGTATGGTACCGCTATGTAGATGACATCTTTGCAATAGTCCCATAAAAACACCTAGAAGATGCACTGAAACTCCTAAATATGCAAGAAAAGTCTATAAAGTTCACAATGGAGAAGGAATGTGATGGACAACTACCATTTCTTGACCTAAAAATCATCAAAAATGATAATCACCTTACATTTGGCATCTACAGAAAACCTACCCACACCAACAGCTAAAAGAGCTACAATCCCATTCCCCATCAGCATGCTTTACTCAATAGCCTTACACACAGATTGGTAAATGTACCAATGGGCAAAACAGAATACCAATGTGAACTTACTAAAATATTAGACATAGCTACAGAGAATGGATTCCGGGCAGAACTGGTGTACAGAAAAGTTAGTAAGGCCAAAAATAGGAAGAGAATTAAAGAAGTCAGCACACTCACTCAGAACCAGAAAGAAAACAAGATCTACAAGAAGTTTACATACCACCCTGCAACTTTCTACAAATTCCAGAGGATCTTCAAACGACATGACATCATTCTAGCCCCTAAAAATATAGAAATAGGCACATTACTTCTTCTGGAATTCCAAGAATTTTGATGGTCATTTCTGTAAAATGTTAGTTAACTAGCTAACTTTTATTAATTTACAGAACTGAAGGTGTTCAGCTAAAACTGCACATTTTAATTCCCAGCAATCTCATAGTTTAAGGACTGCCACTTCAAATGGAGTAAACTGGAAGTCTGGATAAAGGCGACGAAGCTGTACATTACTAGCAGTTTCCTTGAGATGTCCATCAGGTTCACTTATGTCATCATAAGTCTTGCCTTTGAAGTTGAAAAATTTTACAGTAGCAACCATACTTATGGATACCTCATCTTCTTCACCCACTGTTGAGACAGAATGAAAACAAATTAGATAAATACTTCTTAATACTAACATAGTAATGATTAAATGTTTATTCACATTTGTCAACTTGACAGTTACATATAACTCATGTAACATTACCTAGTGTCTGCCTACCAGTTTAAGTTCTACAGGGAATGAAGGGGAAAGATAAGGTGCTACATATTTATGTTCTCTCTGTTATCACTGCTATGTTGCCCATGCTTAAGTTTTTATGCTACAATTACTCATATTTATAGTTAATATCTCTCAGTTTCACTAGTAACCTTTTATTCTGTGTGTTCCATTTAATTGCAATAGTCAAATTGACAGTCTTTTAGCTATCAACAATGATGTTAATTCACATACACTTGACAGTGGACTTCTGGTCTTTCTTTGGGTTTGTATATATTAGATATCACAGGAAAATATGTGTGCATGCACACACATAGACATGCTTATTCATTACTTCCAGACTCTGGGAAGGATAGGGAGTAATTTTGGGTATAGAAAATTTCCAACACTCTAGCCAAGAGTACAACCTTGACCTTTTGCACAGTGGGCAGGTGTTTTTACTGAGTAAGCCCTGGGGTCAGCATTACTTCTGAATAATTAAAGCATATACAGTCTGAATTTAAAAAAAATTTGATGCACTCTGAAGGTAAGAAATTCATTTGCAAAGTGACTGAAGGATGAATTGAATAAGCCAAGAATAATTCTTTAAAGTGCTTCCATTGAGTCATGTTATTGCAAGAGGTGCCACTTTCAGACAAATTTCTGAAATTAAAATTTACAGTTTGCAAGCAAGTTCAAAATGTATGTTTATGATGAAAAGATTGTTCTAACTACCTCTGGGAAAGACTGTAAAACATGACCGTACATAATGTAAGGAATATCGATTTTGATGTAAGTGTATAATACAGAATATTGTATGTGATTTTATGTTGAGAAACATGTTCCCACTCTTGGTAAATTGCTGCTTATCTTACAACAATAGATCAATTTTCCGTGAGAGTGAAATTTTCTTTGAAAAGTAATTTCAGATCTGGGTTTTAAATTAAGGAAATGTTGAATAGTTCTTGCAGAACATCCTCACATCATGACTTGATTGTGTGATTACCTGAGTGGGATAAGAAATGTAACAAGTTACTCATCATTGCAGAAATTGCATAATGCAACACTTGAGGGTAGACTGTTTGTGACCAAACAGAATGGCAGTGTAAACTATGGAGAAGGTGGAAAATCATTGCTGTGAGAGGGATGGTAAAGTGGACACATCAAGAGTATTATCCTTTCATTAGGAGATAACAGCAGTGAGTTTTCACTTTGCTCTTCCTCCTCCTGTGAAAGTGAGTCCAACTTAAGAGCTGTCACATCAGTTAAGGTGAATGAAGTTGATGTGAGTGCATCTTTTTATGAGCTAAATATAGGGTGTCAAGAGTTTCTTAGGTTTCAAAAGCATCTTGAGGACTTCTTTGTTTTATTCTAGCAAAACCATACTCCAAAGTTATCACTACATAGCAAGACTAGTTTCAGATATTCTCTGTAGTTGGAACTGCTGATTGATTGCATTCTTGCCACATGGTAGACAGAGTATATGAGGTTATACACTAGACCATTCAAAAAACATTTTTTTTAATAGTATTTAATGCCCACTTTTACTACCATGGCACCACATGCAATGACATTGATGATCCATGGAATGAAGATGGGGCACCGGTGGAATGTGATGGCAGGGGAAACCGGAGAACCTGGAGAAAACCCGCCACTGTGCCACTTTGTTCACCACAAATCCCACATGCAGCCTCTTGGGATCAAACCCAAGAGTTATTCATTCTGTGAGAGGCGAGTGCTATAACCACTCGGCCATGGCGCAGCCTCCGTTAAAATTAAATTAGGAAATTTAGACAATGATTGCATAGACTTTGCAACATAAGTTAGATTAAAATATGAATAAGATTCAAAACAAATACTTAGATCGTATGATTGATTATCAATTTGAGCACCTTAAAATAAATTATGTGTACAATATAGAAACAGTATGACTGGACACACATATTCCACAACTTGTGATAAATGTTTAAATATTTACAATGACAAGAGTAATTTGCAACACATTTACATTTTTTCTATAAACTATCCACTTAAAGTTGTTTGCAGTTCCAATTTTAAATACAAATTTTTATGTTTACTGGAGAAATTTAATCATATTTAGTGAAGCCATCATGCATTTAAGCAATTACCATTCTTATAGTAAATGTTGATGAAACAAAAATGCACAAAAACATTCAAATGTGCAAGAGCAGTTTGTTTTTGTTTGGTTTCACTAATATCCACACATCAAATTTGCAACTGGAAATGTTTAGGCCAGGTGAAAGTTGTTGCTATCATATGTTGTTTCTTACTTCCCAAATCCTGATTGTAGTTCAACAAACACAAGCATTTGCTACGAACAGAATGAAGATATTTGGAGTGAGAGAATGAGCCAGTAAATTCCTTGGGAAAATTTTATGGTATAAAAAAGCAATCTGATATAATGTGGAAGCAGCAAAAAACAGTGTTCAAAGCTGCTGAATGTTCAAAGCTACAAAGATATATTATTTGTATTTCTTCCTTAATTTACTTACTTATTCTTATTTTTATTTGTTTATTTTGAGCTTCAAATACTCATAAGGTAAAGGGATAAAATTAAAATGACTGCAAGTTCTATAATTCTGTCCCTTAATAGCTATTTTAGTGATTTACATAGCTACCATATAGTTAGAGCCTTCACAATTAAATGTTCCAATTTAATATCAATTGATACAAAATTAAAATTATTTTAAATGAGGGACAATATAAACATTTTTGTTTTCTAGGCACACCACTGCAGATACATGTAGTCAAGCAATGCTGTACGAATACCAGCTGAAGCAATGCCAAGAACATGTTAAACTTTATTGATTTATGATCCCATAGAGTATTTTTAGCTGTTATTACTTATTGTTATACTGCCTTTCAGGTTATATTGGTGTATCCAGCTTGGGAAATAACTGTTTATCAGCTATAATGTTCACTCATTTTACACTTGGTTGTTACTATTTTGTTTTCTTTTTTTCTTATTTCTTTTTCTCAGTAGTATTTGGACTTTCTCACTATGTAGAGTAAGCAGGGAAAGTATTGTATTCCATCCAAACATTTGTCAAGTTGTGCCAGGAATACATGTTTTTGACACTCCTTGAATTAAAAAAGAGCATTTTTAGAAAGAGGGTTGTCTATGAAAGGTGTAGCTCAAAAAACGGAGAGTCGGTTATACTCCAAGATTGGTATTTAAGTTCAGTATCCTCCAAAAATGCAATATGAAGATTTTCAACAAAATCTCTCCACCATAAACTACCCTTTACATGGAGGATTTTTTTATTTTTTTTTTTTGTTTTGAAATTTTTGATTTTCTAAAAATTGGTGTTTACAATTTTTATTAAGTGCTTATATGACAAATAAATTATACATTAGGAACTTTCCGGGAATAGCCTGTGATGTCTTCATTTGAAAGGAATTTTGTACAATCTTGCATAACTGATTAAGTGATGTAAATAAAATAAAAAAGATACATTCTTTTAAAACAAAATATATAATAAAACAACTTCTTGTGTGCTGTAAGCCATTTCAATGATATCAGTTGTAAATGGGTAAAATCGTTCAATACTTGGTCATTGTTTCAAAGACCTTTTGATGCTCATTTGTTTCTTGTGATTGCATGGAGATATATAGCCTCCAGCTGTTAAACATCTGAATATCTATTTTCTCTTTGTATCTATAACGGAATGTGTACTGCAGCTATTTCTACACATCTTTATCTCAAAGTGAAGTAGGTAGAAATATAAACTTTCATAAGTATAGTTTGTATATGCACTAACAAACATTAGAGAAGTAGCGAAAGTCAGAAATGCAGCACATTAGATTTTTTTCTTCTTAGCTTTGAATCACACACTTTTTCACCCGGTCAATCCTACTGAGAGATTTTAGGAATGGTAGGATGAAGGTGATTGGTGCTCAACTGCTAAGGTCATTAGCACCCTTATAAATTAAAAGTGAAGCAAACACCAGGGATAAAATAACAGATAAAAATAAATTAAAATTAAAAGAAGAAAGTCAATTTAAAAAGAAGGAAATAAAACAAATGGTGGCTAAAGCCACAGGTAAATCCGAAATATTTACAAAAAGGAGTGAAAAGGACACAAAATATTAAAACTCTGTTGATGGGTTAAAAGTAACTGGTGATAAAAAGGGTTAGAGTCTTTAACACCCATAAATTTCCACTCTATTAAAATCTGTCATTAAAAAGGAAACTATAAACTGAATCTTTTAATCGACATAGCAAATTTGATAAAAAGGTAAAAGCTCTATTGACCGCTCTGTGGTCATCGGCAAGCTCTGTGAGGGAGGCCGGCAGTTGGAAAGAATAATGAAGAGCTGCTAAAGCAGCACATGCCATAACAATTATGTTGATCCTCAGAGTAGACAGATACGAACAGGATCCCTCTTAAAAAGTTAAGTATGCATAACATTACAGTGAGCCAATATCATCTCCTCCAGATGGGATAAATGGGAGGAAGTTACAGGTCCTTTGCTTCCCTAAGCTTGTTTACACGGAGAGCTGACCTTTCTTCATGCCAGTCTGAAAGCACCACTCTCCACAGAACAAGTCGTCTGCAGACACAATGAATTGCAGGAATGGGTTTTGTGGATGCCATCTTTGCTGCCAAATCTGCAAATTCATTCCCTGGCAGACCTACGTGACCAAGGATCCAAGTACATTCCACAATATTGCCAGAAAAGTACAAAATGTAGAGGGTATTCTGAATGCACTGTACAAGAGAATGGTAGCTCAAGAATGCTTTGGAGAGTACTAAAGGAGTTCACTCAGTAAAAGGCAGTCGCCAAAATTATGCTGATGAACATAGAGAATGGCTCGATATATGGCATAAAGCTCTGCAGAGTAAATGGATGTGCTACTAGGCAAACTGAAAGTATATGGTTCAGTCCCAATTACAAATGCACATCCAACACAATTGGTGCACTTCCATCGATGTGTATACAAATGTGATCACTGTAATGGGATAAAAATTCTGTAAAACAAGTATGGATACTAGCCGCAGGCATTGCAGACTTTGCATATGCTGTCATCCCCAGGAGATAACCTACAAAAATAAAAATTCTGTTCTTCACACAAGAATTGAAAGCAGGACCTCTGGGTTGAAAAGCTGCACTGTTTCTCAAATAAAAGAAAATTTTGCTAGTACTTTATTGACTGGCCTGTGCCTTATAAATTTTAATGAAAACACTCTTTTTTTGGAGCTACATATGGCATCTTAAGTTAAAAAAAAAGAATACATTAGAATTGTACATTAAAAGGAGTATAAGAGTACTCCAATAATCATGATAATGACTCTGCCCAGTATGTTCTCACAGCTTATAATGTTTCTTGCTCACGTAACTTGCATACATATATACCACACAAAATACGCCTATATAAATGAAAAAAAATCACACATACACACACATGCACAGCCTTAAAAAAAATGTATCTATATGATTGCAGATATCTGCTGATGTGACCTGCCAGATGATATCTTATGAAAAATGGTGGATCTGTTTTATCTTGGGGTGTGTTTTCTGTAATGACCAATGAATACGGCTGTATTTATAACAACATTTCTTAGCAATTACTGTGACAAGGGGAAGGATTATATTTTATGGACAATGTTCAGAAATCTGTGGTGCAAATCACAAATTCATGCCCACAATAATTGAAAGTACTTCCATCAGCGATTTAGTGGTAAAAGCAATACATTGGAGAGCTGAATTAGACTTAAAAATAACACAGTTTAGATTTAAATTTTGACAAATTATTTAAGGCCAAACAAGGATATTTATGTCAGATGAGAAAGTTTAATTTGTGTACAAGTCTCACCATGGTAACTCACATGGTAAGACTTCACTATGGTAAGTAAAAGAAGTCCCCCTCTCCCTTTTTCTACAGCAGTAATTAATACCTTCTTACTGCATACAGCACTACAGACTGTAAAGACTGATGAAAAATGAAATGACAACTGGAAAAAGGAAATTTGAGAAAGAACCATCCCAGGTCTAAGTTTAGGCTACTTCCTCAGAATTTGTCAGTTATGAGGACTAACAAAAATCAGGAATAAATCTTGATCAGGGAGGATGATCATGGTATGATTAGAACTGCCAACCTGAAAGTTGAAGATACTATGCAGTTCAAGTCCTGGCAAAGGTTCTGTATCTATACAATCTAGAAACTTTCAAGAAATGTAATAAAAATGCCTATAATAACTTTGGATCAATTCAGGAGCAATTCTTGACACTTTGAAAGTCTAGTCTATCTACCTCAAATAGAACATTTTCTTTTACAGAAAAACTGATGGCGACAAGGCAAGAAAGGATGACATACTGCCCATATGCATATGCCCAGAATTTGTTGCCAACCTAAAGTAGGTATTGAAAGCTACTACATTCATAAGGTGCTAAGTCTTATTCTTAGCTTTTCCTTGGATCATTTGGCATTTTAGTTGTGCAGATCTCTTGGCTACACCCTGCTCTGCATTGTCATTTGGCTGCAACTGCTCCACTCTTTCTAGAAAACATCTCTCGGCTACATTATGGGGCTTAGGGCCCAGAATGTTGCCAAGTCATCACATACAACAAATGGTATTCATATTTTGGCAACTTTACATCAGTAGATGATGTGCACAACAAAGCTAACACTACAACCCATGTGAATGTATACGTCTAGATTGTGATAGATATGGAAATTTGTCAAAGTCACAAATATAACATTGGATTCTTTTCGAACTATGATTAAATTTTTCAACTAAGTTGAAAAATTGAATAGTATATAAATGTAGCAAACATAAATATACTTCATTAAGCTATTATACTTGAACTACTTCACTGTCTCAAACTTCTGAATTATTTAATTTTAATATTATTTGATTTATTGAATTATTATAGCCTTCATAATCAATATAGAATTAATACATTGTCTCATAGAAAAAATTAAAATAATTAATTTATAGAGGACAAAACTATTATAATTACATAGATTTGTTTCACTTTCATCAAAAACTTAAACATAATATACAAGTTAATAAGGTTTAAGATTTTTTCAGAAATGAATAAAGGCCAGCGTTAGGCATCATGATCAGCTCCAGTTAAAATACGTATTGACTTTTTTAAGAACTATGTTTATATTTGCACAATTGTCTGATATGTGAGTACCATAACCTATGTAGACAAAACCAAAGTACCACTGCTCAAACCTTTGTAATAGCAGAGGATTTCTTTTATTACATTGCACTCATTACACGTTTTCAACAAACCTAACTGTCTTATAATATTAATCTGCGCAGGTTTCTTGACAAACAATTACATTTCATATGGAATGCTGTGTAGATTTCATTTTCAGTCTTTTGAAAATAATTTGTTACTAAAGGTTTAAACATCTTCACTTCACAAATATAAACTAAGTGTATTAGTGCTAATAAAATTGTGTACCTCTGAAAAAAACAATAAAATTAAAAAAAATAAACAATGGAAACTTCAGAGAGTGGTGCAATCTTAGTCTTGTGGGATTTGATGACCAGCACTATACCAACTCACCCACCAGCATGTTAAAGCAGAGAGCTCTAGCTAACGACATATAATCTGAAATCAACTGAATGGTTATCAGTGGTGTGCATATACTCAAAGAACAGGCAATTTTGTCAAAATTTAAGTCCCTACAATCTTTTCAATTTGTGCAGTTGAATTCTGGGACATTCTACATACATGTATTCATATGGGCTGTTTTTTTTTTTTTTTTGTAGTGTTTAACGCCCGCTTTAACTACTTATGGCACCGCAGGTGGTGACACTGGTGATACATGAATGAAGATGGAGCACCAGTGGAATGCAATGATGGGGGAAACCGGAGAACCCGGAGAAAACCTGCCCCAGCGCCGCTTTGTCCACCACAAATCTCACGTGCGGTTGCTTGGGATTGAACCCGGAGAAAACCCACCCCAGCGCCACTTTGTCCACCACAAATCTCACGTGCAGTCGCTTGGGATCGAACCTGGGCCGTCTAGGTGAGAGGCGAGTGGTCTAGCCACTCGGCCACAGCACAGCCTATGTGGGCTGTTGTACAACAGTATGTGTGTATATATACAATGTCCCAGAATTCAACCGCACAAATTGGGAAGATTGTAGAGCGGTCCTAGATAAACAGTTTGAGATATGGCTAGGGAATGGATAAATTCATGGTGGCGAATTTTGAGATCGTGGCCTGAAAATGTACATTTAAGCTTATTAAACATATTCAACTGCTTTTATGCCAGATTTTAACTCATGAAACACTGCAAATTCCACATCAACTTGTGAATTTTGTGTATTTCTGAGAAAGGAGCGATTTTTAAGGCAACCAACGAAAAACATGCGCGAGTTTTCAATTTCTTTAAATGATGCAATTCGTGATTGTTAGTTGGTAACAATTCCAAGTGGAGTGATTTCATTCAAGTGCCAGAGATTATGAATGCTTTCTAACACTATATCCAGATGTATGAACTGATTCTTCACAACGCGTCTTCACTTTGCTAGGATGCCCAACTACAAAATATCTGTGAGAGATCGAGCTTTTCAGTATAAACAACATAGTTTTTACTGTACAGACAATAATATAGTAATGTGTAAAGTGTGCAATTGCCAGGTATTCTGGGAAAGACATAATTCCCTTATTAACTTTAATACTTAACTAAACCCTTACAAGAAAATTTTTAATCAATTTAAATTATTATAATTCAATTGAGAAACATTTGAAGAGCGCAAAGCATGTGGCACGAGTTAATTCTTGCAAGGAAGGTGAACCATTGCAGCCAGACATCTGTTGCCACGTGCTTTAACAGTACGATAAACAAAAAGAAACGCAGTGAATACCTTGGGAAATGTGTAGCAGAGACTTTTATAAAAGTAAATATATCACTCTCTAAGCTAGAAAATGAACACGTGAAGTCATTCATGAATGACTTCATAGAAGGTAAGATTACAGTATATTTTATTATAAACATGTTTTAAAAAAAAGCTGTTTAAAATGTAAGTTTTACTATTAAATTTGGTTGGAAAAATCATATTAAATGCTATGCTTTTTTCTGGAGACGACATAGAAGCAGAAGTACAGTGGGGTAGAAGTAAAGGACACGAATGTGTGGCAGGATGCATTGGCACTCTGCCGCTAAGCGGTAATGTGCGCATGGGTGTAGATGACTAGATGGCATGAAGTACGACTGACCATACTCGCTCAGCATCAGCTAGAAGCCATTTTCAAGGAGTGTTCAAATCGATTTGAGCTGAGTGTATTGCTCGTATCTGTTAGCGTGTGCGCTTCCCATGCAAGAGGTCCCAAGTTCCAATCTTGGTAATGGTGGATTTCCCTTTATACTGAGTAGGCAAATGTTGGAAACTAAACTTATTGGACCCTGGGCTTATTTGAGCATCATTTCACTTATGCATCGCCTCTGTAAAGCAGAGCACTTAAAGGGGGTGATAAAATCTTTAAATAAAAAAATCAATTCTGTTTTCATGCAAGTTCCCACACCCCCATAGGTTTTGATACCCCCATGTGTTTTGAAAACAAAATGAATGCAGAAAAAATACAAACGTATTTGTGATTGTTGCATCATTAACATAATTAGAAGTGACTTAAAACTTTCCTGGTAACAAGTGACAAACTGACTTTATGTACTAAATACATAACAAGAACGTTAATATTGATTACTTTCATTATTATACAAAATTGCAGGTGCTCGATATATTCCTAGTGTCAGAATTATCAAAGACAAATATATTCCAATGATGATGAGTGAAAGAGAAGAGGAGCTCAAGGACAAACTTCAAAGTCAAAGGTTGCTGTCTTCTATGATGAGACCACAAATAAGCGTGACAAGTGCATCTTTGTGATTGTAAAACCAACAGATGAAGTGGAGATACTAGTAGGGGACGTACACATTCTTGAAACTGCAGATTCCAGGACCTGCTCTCGAGCCATTCTAGATACACTGAAGAAATTTAACATCTCATTTGATGATGATATGGCACTTGTTTCTGATTCTGCTAGATATATGACCAAGTTCTTCAACATTCTGGTCCATATTCTTGGTGACAATGTGCTAGTTGTCGAGTGCTTAGGTCACAAATTAAATTTTGTTTCGAATGTGCTGGGTAAGCAGCTACCAGAGTTAAATTTGATAGGAGAGTAAAGTCAGCTTTCCTGAACACTCTTAAACATCTGTTTAGGAAGTTTCTGGACAACAAGTACCCAGGACAAAACATACCACTGTTTCCTATGCCAGTTTTGAGCAGGTGGTATTCGTGGTATGAATCAATGGCATACCTTGCAGAACACATGCAAGATGTGGTAACCTTCCTGCAAAGTGAAGATCTGGCAGGAGTTCACAATGCTGGGGTTGACTTCCTTCAAAATTTGCAAAGAGATGAGCTGAATGTAGCTGAAGTAGCAGCTGGTTCTGTAAAAGAAGTAGGCAGTAGCATCATTGAATTAATAGGCACCTGGAAGGTCAATGTTACCCGACAGTCCACATATTAAATGGTCAGCTGAGGAAAATTGAACAGACATTGAAGGTAGCAGCTTCTGGAATGTTTTGCAACAAAATTAAGGAAATGATTGAGACTTCAGAAACTGTCACTGTCAAACACAAAATGAAGACAACTCTTTCCAACGCTGCTTCACACTGCTTGGCAAAACTTTTGAGTTTGTGATAAAATGACCCTGTACTTGGATTTTATAAAGCAGTGAGTGTTTTCGATCCATTTGAAGTTTCAGAAATGAATATAGGGGAAAATTGAAAACAATTAAAAAACTGAAAGTATGTTCAAATATTGGTGACAATGCAATCATGATAGGCTACATGGAATTTCAGAGAATTGTGAAAAGGAAGGAGAAAGTGGACATTATTTCTATCTTACAGGGAATGATAATCAGCTACAAAACATTTGCAAAATGTGTTACTGAAGTACTATGGATGCCATGCGAAAATGCAGATTGTGAACTTTTTTTTCATTATACTTTAATGTACTCTCTGATAGGCGTCATTGCTTAACATCAGAAAATATTTTTTCTTTTTCTGTTTGGAATTGCATTTTGAAATGGAGATGTCTTAATAAAGCCTTTTTCACATGTTTTGAAATGACTTGTTATTACTGATTAACGAATAGGAAACTTCTGTTCCCCCTCCTGAACATACCAAAAAATTGAATTGAAAGTACCTATTTTTCCATTTGAAAACACTGATAACTCAACGAAAAATTCAATTCTATAGATATGGCACATGAAGTCCCTCTTGCCAAATGTCACAGTTATTGCATGTTTTCTGGATTGCACATCAATGGCCATAAATCTTAACAATGTGGACATGTGTCATATTTTCAATCAGAATGCCTTGTTTGTATGCCAATAGCCAAAAAAAATGCAGTATTGGTGCACGACCAATACAAATTTAAAATTATTGGGCTTCATTATGCAGCAGTTATCTGGTGGCTTGCCTTAGAAATGAAGGTAGTGGCTAATAGGTTAGATTTGCTGCAGAGATTGGCATATAAGATGAAAACCATGGCAGTGTGGACCACCCACAGTCTGCCATAAAGATTGTGGTAGACCTTCCTCCTCTGCATTTGTTTGTGAAGGAGGTTGCAAGGGTTAGCACACACTGCCTCTGGATAATGGAGGGTTGAAGTTTCAAAACTACGTCATAAAGGACACTCACTGATTCTGAGTAGACTTCAGGAGAGGTGTTCTATCTCCCTGATGGCAGGATATTTGATGGGGGCCAAATATACTATAAGCCCAGCGTATACGGTTGTGTTTCCAACCAGGAAGGAATGGGACCCAGAGACTGGATTTCCCCTGAAGGCTGGTAGCCAGATGTGGTACTCTGACAGCTCATGCTTTGAGGGTAGGATGGGAGCCTTTGCTTGCCAGTCCCCTTGGAACATTTGCTACTGTGTTCCAGGCTGCGATATTTGCCATCTTAGCTTGTGTGATGCATATTTTAAACATGTCAGGCAGTGAGCTCAGATAGTCAGGCAACTTTAAAAGCCCTTACAGCAATTAAAACAGCATCCAGATTGGTGTGGGGGTGCCAAAGGATGTTGGACAGACTTTGTACCTGCAGACAGGTTACTCCTGTCTAGGTTCCAGGTCATGAAGTTATCAGAGGTAATGAATGAGATGGCAGACGGGCTGGCTGAGTAGGAAGCAGGTCTTGAGTTTGTAGGACCTGAGCCATTTTTGAGAGTTTTCAGCAGAAGTGACATACATGAGATAACCCGGCTTACAGCTAGGGCTAATCTTGATATTAGGAAACGGTAAAATACTGCCAAACAGGCCCACAATTTTATTCCTGGGCCAGGCAGAAAACTAAGTCAGGCCCTTTTGAACCTAACTAGAACCAGGCTTAGAGCAGTTGTTGGCTGTGCCGGGTACAACACTCTGAAAAGATAC
Source organism: Hymenopus coronatus (assembly GCA_030762935.1). Lineage (NCBI taxonomy): Eukaryota > Metazoa > Arthropoda > Insecta > Mantodea > Hymenopodidae > Hymenopus > Hymenopus coronatus. The sequence goes on from CM060900.1 coordinate 424,002,750, forward strand.
TTATGCATAATGGGGGCTACTGAGGACCCCAAGTGTAGGAAATGCAGGATAGATTTTGAAACCTCTCAGCACATTTTATGTGATTGCGAGGCATTTGCTTTTCATAGATATGCAACCCTGGATTCCTTCTTTTTGGATAAAAGAGAGGCAGATATCAGGGACATGGTCCAATTTAATTGACTTGATTGAAGCCCAGTTTATGAGGCACAAAAGGCTCTAGGAGCCTACATGTGATGCCTCATTTTGTGACACTCAGGTGTTCCTCCTCTTCAGCTTCATTAATGCTGACACTGGAATCACATTCAGTAATTCTGCGTGTCCCTGGAGCCTGGAGACTTGCTATAGGCTTCCTCTTCTGCAAACTGTCAGTAGAAGACTTTAAAGGTGGATGTTCTACTGAACTTGGGTGTCTCGGCGCCTACAGATGTTGCTGTCAAGCATCTCTTTCACCATGTTGTTCAGTTTCTTGGTGCTATCATCTACTCTTGCCTCCAGGGCATTAAGTCATTGGTCATAATCTTTCATCATTCCCCTAAGCTCTTCCATCTTTTACCCATGATCTTCCACTATTTCCCCAAGTTCTTCCATGTCCTTCATGCTGACCAGTTGTTTGCCGATTTTGTCTACCTCCATCTTCAGGTTCTCTATTGAAGTTCTGGCTCTCATTTTCTCTATGCAGAATTTCACTTCTTACTTATGGATCTTATTTTTGTGCCTAACATCTTGATTTCGGCCAGTAGAGCTTTCTATATGTCCTCCATCTTGGCATTAAATCCCTGCTCCCGACACCAATGTAACAAAACATTCTTTATTGCCCCAAAACTTATTATAAATAGTCATTATTCAGTGCTGTATCGCAATTCTTCTTTAATTGCTTCAATACATAGACTGCTGACTGCTCTCCCTCTGCAACTGTGCACTCAAAGTTGAACTCTATTGGTTTGAAGCGCTCCCTTTTATAGCTGTCAATGATGTGGAAAGGAACTTCCAGAAGTAGGAGTCATGAGTACATGTCATACAGTTGTGACCTCTTCAACCAGATGCGACATTATGCTCTGTCTGGCCTTACTTCACTGGTAATGTAAACAAAAGCAACAGGCTGCAAACGCTATGATTGGTTGCTGAACATTTTACTGCTTTTCTCCATTACAAAATATTTCCTCTTAACTTACCGAGTGAGCACAGAGATATATTATGCTATGCAATGTTGTCTAAATAGTAGAGTACAAATGATTAAGGGACAAAATTTACTGATCATTTAATCATTTTTTTTTTAATATAACAATGCATGTATGTTGTGTAGTTTAAGAGCTGCTTCTAGTCAGCAGGTAATGGCTGAAACATATAATACCAGGGCAGTGAAATATAAGCAAGGAACGAATAATTCCTAGATATATAATATGTTTTGTGAAAAGTACCTTATCTTTTTATTAAATAAGATTTATTCTTAGCTTACCGGCATTTCCGAAAGCATAAAGTGTTTTAAACTAGCCAAGTGCGACATCTTGTGTTAACAGCTTTTCAACAAGCGACAGCCAAAAATGCAGTGATTGTGTATCACACATTGTTCGGAAAGAGTAAACAAAGTACGATTTGAAGGGAACGTCGACATTGTTATTGGCTCACTAATTATTATCAATCTCTATGATGATAAAGACAGTTCGATTGCAACGAATGACTCGTATATTGAAGGAGTGGGGCCAGTTCCATTTTCAGATTGGCTCTTCTGGTAAGTCACTGCATTATGGTACTATATTAAAGAAATGTGTGCTGTATGATTGTGTACATGTGCATATTAAAATTCGCAAAAAAAGGTTGGAGTGATGTACGTAATGCAATACTTCAGCAATCTTTCAAAACAACATGTCTGCATTTTATAACTTTAAGGGAGAATTTTACATTTCGTACTGAAAATGCAAGTACTCGGATTACTTGTTTTGTTGTATTTTATTTATTATACATTTAATAGAATCAATCATTATCTGTGAACAGTGAAAGTAGGCAGCTATTTATATTCCTGCCAAACCTAGGTATGTGGTTTTATAATATTGTACAGCAAACAAACCAACTTAGCGCCATGTATTGTATGCATGTGTGTTCTCGGAAGAATACATTCTGATTTGTTTACATCGCCGGTGAATTAAGGGTGGACAGATAACAGAAACTTTGATGCAATGCACTCACTGACCTCATGTGTTCACTCATGCAAGTGTGACAAAATGGAAAGGAAACCACTGGTAAATGTTAACTATGATTTTATAAATGTTATGTGGGAAGTACAGTGAAGTTATTTGACATTATATGTACAGAAGCTCCCTTAAGGGTGTCCAGAGTGTTGTCAATCCAGGGTAGGGGGAAACAATCCCTCCTGGTGACAGCATTTAGTTTCCTATAGACCACATAGAAATGTAGCTCAGCATTCTTCTTTTCCACTAAGACAATGGTGGGGGCAACAAGGGCTGTCAGACTCTTCAATAATCCCTCTGGTTCTCATACCTTCCAGCATGTCACATGCCTGCACTTGCTTTACTATAGGGTTATGTCTGGGTAGTTGACAGTATGGTCAGACACATCCAGTGTTGATCTGATGAAGCACTTGGTTGATACAGCCATAATCGCCATCCCCTTTGTTGAAAACAGACTGGTATTTTTGAAGTAGGTGCCACACCTGTTCTAGTTGTACCATGGTCAAATGGTTTGCTGCCCTCTTCAGAAAGTCCTCCAGATCTTGCGCAGCTGCTGGTCCCTTAGTTCCATTGAATGGTGATACACTTGCAGCTGGCTCACATTTCCCTAACTCTTTCTGGCCTGCAAGTCCTGGTTGGCATCCGAAGGGTTCAATAGTCTCATAGGCACTTCTTCTTGGCAAGACAACAATGTCCTGGCAACACACATTTCATTATATGGAGTACTCTGGTCCAAAATCATGTTCCTTGATCGCTGGCCTTCCAGAACACCTCGCCCTTTGCAGACATGATCACATCCTCCGTCAGGATCACTCTGCAGACTCCTGGTAGTTTGTCGGGTTTTGAAGCATCACCTTGTCTTGGCCGAGTTGCAAGACTCCATTTCTAAGGCCAACCACCACAAATGTAATGCATCCAGACCCAGTATCACATCCTCAGCCACCCTTGCGATGAACACCCACAGTCTTACGATGCTCCAACCAAGGGTTAACTCTATCAAGGCCTCCTTCTCCACAGACAAGGTGTCAACCAATGCTGTTAGTAGCTGATGAGGCTGATTTGGTCTCTCCTTGATGTCAGATCTGATTATGGTCAAGGCGGCATCCATGTCCACTAGAATCTGGCAAAATGTATGCAACCATCTGCAATGAAGCTGTAATCCAGTCGTCTGCTCAAGGTACGCAATGTCACTTGGGTGGATGGTGAAAACAGCCACAAAGTGCCCCTCACCAGTATTTATTAATTTCTTGTGTGGTCCTCAGATTGGTGTAGACAGTCCCTCATCAGGTGTCTGGATTGCCCCCCCCCCCCCCAACCAACTCCACTTGATCTAAGTCAATGTCCCTGGGTTACTCCTCCCTTCCCATCTTAGTGGATGCTCCTGGTGGCTTTTATTAACCTGACTGCCTCCATCCTCAGAGTGGCTGTTAGTGTCTCAAGAATGGTTTTGTACTACCCGAGCATCAGTTGTTCTTGTGGTCTCGGCATCACAAAGCCCACAAAAGAGCAGGTGGCTTTTTGGGCAATGTAACTGCATGGGAGATCCACCAGTACTCTGGTCGCTAATTGCTCAATGGCCAATGCAGTGTCACTCCTGGCAACTGTTGCCTTGACTTGAGCTGAGTATAATAAAGCTGCAGCCAAGCAATGGTTCCCAAAGTGGTTCTCATGGACCTCACAGATTTCTCAAGATGATACTGATGTTGGAATAATATTCAAGACTTTTGTCCCCATCTCTAGAGGCTCACTATCAACTGTAGTGCTTCCTCTTCTGCAGACCAATTGATATGGGTAGCGATGGCAGTGAACTGTATGCAAAAGACGTTCCATCATACTTGGGTGGCTTGACATGCATAGATGTGGCATCTATCTTCAACTCTTTAATCCTCCTGTCGAACATCCTTTGCACCATGGCATGCAGTTCCTTGGTGCTTCCCTCAGCTATCCTTCCAGGGCATTAAGGAATTGCTCATGGTCTTTTATTGTTCTGCCAAGCTCTTCCACCTCTTCCCCAAGATCTTCCACTTTAACCCCAAGTTCTTGCTATGTTATTCTTCATGCCAGCCAGTTGTTCGTTGATTTTGGGGAAAGTTCCATTTTCAGGGATTCCATTGTTGACTCCATTTTCAATTCCATTTCCCCACCCATCTTCTCCATGCCAAGTTGCATTTTTTCCATTTTCTCTTCCATCTTCTCCAGTGCAATTTCCATTCTGGTTTTCTTCTCTTCTTTTACACCTCATTTCAGTTCAGTCTTCATTTCCGTTTGCACCTTCTCTAATGAGAAATTCACTGCCATTATTTCACTTCCCATCCTGTCCCTCTTCTTCAACAAGTTTTGAAGCATCTCTCTTTCATCTCTGTTTCTTAATCCCACTTCTGATATCAATTTAACAAATGAGAACACCAGTTAAATTCACTTTATTTGCCACAAGGGCACTCTACACAATACAGCACTTTACACTTTTGGTACACAAATAACTGGGTCACTGCATTCATGTCACTGTCTTAGCAAGTGTCACTAGATTGACCTTTAACTCACTTCACTTTCCACACTGGCACTTGTCAACCCTTTATTTATCCGTAGCTGGGCTCTGAAAGTTCCAGTTACAAAAATTATGGGAAAATTACATTTTACCATTTAGAAACAGATTACTCTGAAAGTGGAAATTTTTGGTCCTAGGGACAGAAAACGTTTGAGAACCTTGCAGCAAAAAAAAAACTAAGGCATTTGTTTGCCCAGCTATTGTATCCTTTGCTCAATTGCTTGAGCGGGCAAAGCAGCTGTGCCTTCGAGCAGAAGGGAGATTCAGCTGTTGTTACAATAGGACCATAAACTGTATCTCCCTTAGCAGCTAAAAGTACATTAAACACATTGAAAGCTAAAGAATGCTTAATGTGCAAGGTTTAAAAATATCAAAATGTTGAGTTGGAACTGTCTTTAAATCCTCAGAAATATTTTCATACATGTAATAAACCATTATTTATTCTTGGTAGCTACTGATGTTTCATAATGCACCAATAAGTGGTCACTTCTGTCGCTGAAATCAAAGCTAATTGCTTCACTCCCCATCAGAGTTACACACCAATTAAAGTTAACTGTACTTAAGAGGAGGCTTTACAGAAGTCAACACAAAATGAATGTTAAACTTTTTGGTTAAAACTAGTATACCAGAACCTTCTGCACTATCTTCAACCACATTCAGTCAATAATAAACTGAGAATGAAAGTAAGTGTTCCTGAAACATGTCTTGATAAAAACACTAGGTTTATGGAGCAGCAATGATAGTGAAGGTGACTCATATGATTTAAAATTGTAAGTGAAGATGCATTCTGTTATAATAGCAAAGCAAGAAATATGAACTTCATTCATGGGACTAAATTTCAAAGAATATAACTCATATTGGCTTCATGTGGAAAGTGTAAATAGACAATAATGTATATTACCTTTGCAATCACTTGCACTCCTTGCCCCTGGAGCAATGGTAACTCCTTGCCAGCCTGCAATATTTGGGTAAACTGAACGCTGTAGCTGCCCAGTCTCACTTTCATAAGTTCCAGTGGACAAGGCTTGCAAGTGCGTGACTCTTCGTGGAAATAGGTACCCACTGCAGAAGATACTGCAAAACATTTTCAGAAAGCTGCATTAATTTTTGCATTTGAAAGCTTAATCTTAAATAGTAGATTTAACCTTTATAACTTATTCCTCTTTTCAATTACTTGTACATCAGCCAATAATAGTTTCATCCACTCTTCTTTTGATCTCATCTTTTGTTAGAATCTGGTAAGTACCTAACTCTTGAACATTCAAAGATTTTTGTGTTTAAACATATAAAGTATAATTCATTATGTATTGCTACACAAAATTACCACATCAGGTGCCATAACAACTTGTCCTGTGGGAAAAGCCTAATCTGACTTCAGAATAGTGATGCTGGATCTGTCATAGTATTTGGCAAAATGTCATGAACATCAAATTGATCCTCTTAAAAATGAATTTGGAGTTGGAGTTAATGACAGGATCACAAATTCTCTGTATGAGTTTTAGCTACTGACATTGCACTGGAAACACATGTTTTGGAGTCCACGTGAACAGTATAACTAAAAAATGAACAGTTTAAAAGTTTTTTAAATACCAAAATTGGTTAAAATTAAATAACTCAGAAGTTTGAGACAAGTGAAGTTTTAATCAATGTGATGTTGAAAATGAGTCGGAATAGTAACACTCACCTCACTTATATGTAATTATGTCCAAAACATATGTTTCAAGGGCAATTGCCCTCTTCTTCAGTTGAAGTCCGACTGATATGTTTTGGACATAATTACATATAAGTGAGGTGAGTGTTACTATTCCGACTCATTTTCAACATCACCAAAATTGGTATTTAAGTTTAGAATTATCCAAAGATGCAATATGAAGATTTCCAAGAAAATCCTGAACCTCAAACTACCCTTTAATGGAAAACTTTTCAAAAATGTTGATTTCCTCAAAAATGACTAATATTAAAATAGCATATGTTTTAAAATACTTTTCTGAAAATATATGGCTTGAATTTTCTGCGAACAGCTTCTGAGATCTTCTTCATTCTAAAAGACTTTTGCATAATTGCCAAACCCTAAGAGATAAGACAAAATCTTACTACAAAAAATCTAGACCTCATTCAATTTTTGTACAGTTAAAACATTATCCAGATATTCCTTATTATTGGATAGAATTTTTAAACACTTATCTCAAATAGTAAGCCTTCCCTCCCCTGCCATGGTCATGGAGAGAGAATTACCTTTCAAAGCCATCATACAAGTAACATCAAGCAGAAAATGACTTTCCACTATGTAATTGCTATGAACACCAACATACATTTTTCTTTCTTTCTTGTTCCTGGTGTACTAGAACCAAAATGTATGGGGTTTTCCTTTCCATTCTGGTTTTATTCCCATTTCCACCATTGCATTATTTTGAATCAGCAAACAAAAATGTGAACCATGCATTTGGTTATATAATCCATTTTCTTTCACCTTGCACATTTATGTCAATTGTTCCTACTATGCAGTTTACAATCACAGAATGTGACAAAACAAGCTCTCATCAGTAAACTAATGCTTAAGTACTAGGAATAAACATTAACCTCCCTTCATTATAGGATTTGCATAAGCAAAGGAAAAATGAGTTTTTTTATAAAATATGAGAGAAGAATTTGGTTCTCATTTTAGATTAACTATACAATTATATTCACCAGTTGATTACTCCTGAAAGTCTTTAAGATGTTTCATAATTGGGTTAAATTATTACAGAATCATTTCAATTTTAATAAAATGGGCAACGTAGATGGTTTCACATTGAACTCTTATTTTGGGAAGATTAATAGAAAGGTGATGCAACAATCAAAAGTTCCATGAAGAGAATGGAGTCAGTAATCATGTTTTAGTATAATTTTTAAATTAAAAAATCATATACTAGATGATTGTTGGGTACCCCTAAGAAGCTACTTTACAATCTGGTAAGCATATTTCATTTTCTGCTGTAAAGAGACTCACAGAAAAGTATGTCATTTGAGAAAACAGAAGAAATTAAGTCTATTATGCAAGCATTTCTAAAATATGAAATTAAAATCATTTTTAATTTCAGCATAAAATAAAACTGGGGACATTATTATTTATAGAAATACAGATCTAATAAAGGTAAATACCTATATTTTATTTTGGCAGATTTAAACTCAGGATTTTATTTGGCTCTTAGTTCCTTAAACTTCTGAGATGACCCTTTCAGACCGTACACTAGAGCCCGTCAAAATCTGTGCCGTTCTCGCTCGTTACTCGTAAGCCACACCACTCTCGAGGGTGTGGCAGCGAGAGTCTTGTATATCGAGAACTAGTGCTCATGAGCGAGGTGACTCGAGAATTCTCATAACTACAGGCGGAGTAGTTGATGTATGATCCGTGGATTGGTTGCATAATAACTAGGGACTGGATTTTTAGGTTTTAATCTATTTTTCCCCTTGTAAATTAGAAAGCTTCAAAGTACTTTTATGTTTTAAGCGGTTTGGGTGCTAATCTTATTCAGCCTAAAAAAGCTAAATGGTACATTAAGACCTAAAACTCGCTAAACTTAAGTTTTGTTTTTTTCTTCAGTCCATTTGAATTAACAATTTTTGTTAGCAATTCGTTTAGTTTTGTTTTGAGTGTACATGTAGGGTTATCCAGGGAAAGAATGCTCTTGGTATAAAATTGCACAAATGAAGAATGCGCCAATGACATCTTGTGATGTTAAAAGACTTTTTTTTTTTTTTTTTTTTTGCCTATAGGAACATATTAAAGAACAGCAGAAAATTGGCAAATGTGGCTGGTTGTGTATAGCAACAGTGCTACCAAATGAACTTTATTTTATGTGAGTGCTATATATTAAAACATGTGCTTGATATGTTAATTACAATGTTCAAGCATGCATTTACTATATAATACATTGTTTTAAATTACTGTATGTATTAATAGCTTGCTTCCGTGAAGTAAAATAGTTTTCATATTTTTATCTATATTATGTTTAAAAGGCTCTTGTCGTCAACTTGCTTAAATAGCTAGGAAAAAGGCAGGAGCATTGTTTAAAAGCCTAGAAAAATCTAGGAAAATTGTTTATACACCTAAAGAGGTTAAAAGAAGATAGTAAAAGGCTAAAAGTGCATTTATAAAAAGCTAAAACTCTGGCCCCTATTAATAACACAAGATGACTCATCTCGTTTATGCATTTGAATCAGTGATATTAATGTTAATGACACACCTATCATTTGTGTTGCTATGTGTATATAACTTATGCTCAAGCTTCAGATAAAACCGAAAATAGAATTACTTCATGCAACATAAACTTCTTAGGACTAATAAAATATTTAAATACTGATTTGTAGTAAAAGTGGATACCATGTACATTTGTATCTGCAGATTCTGTGATAGCATATTTCGTTTTTAATCCGATCTCTAGCGTGAGCTATTTAAATGTCATCCCTGTCTTGGTAGGCTATTTAAATCTCAAATCATTTAAACAGGTAAAATAATAGAAGTTTCAGATCTTAAGCAAATATTGCTTTAGCATATGTTGTTCTCATTTAAATAAACATGCATAATTTTATCAACTTTTAGCCCATCTTAACAATTTTATAAACAATTTCCTAATCACCTGAAGGAATGCTATAGATTTGTCATCACTTCTGGTATGTTATGTCTCGATGCTGCATTGGCTTGCACCTGTCAACACAGTTCGTAGCATGTAAGTTTCACATATTTCTGCAGCTGTTGTGATATTGAATGAAATGAAACTGTCTAGCATTACGACTTATAAACGGAATAGCACTTCTTAATCCTATACAAAAGTTTTAGTGAGCAATAGGGTTGCCAAGTTATATGACAGGCAAAATTTAGTTTTCACGGATGATGGATTTTTTGACGAATATTATTAGCAAATATTAAGTAATTTTACATTGATTTGCTTTAGAAAAACTGTCACGGATGTAAATCTTTGTGAACCTACAAGACAGTGTCTGTTAAGCAATGTAACAGCTATCTTTTATTTCGAGCTAACATCAACAAACTTCTCAGAAAACTGAACAACTCCGCAAACATGACACTGTGGTATATGGACATATGTTTATCAGAATGAATTCAGCATAGTGAACGCAGTGCCAATGCATTCTTTTTCTTACTTTCTCTACACGGTGTGTGCGTAAGTGTGTGTGTGTGTGTGTGTGTGTGTGTGTGTGGGGGGGGGTGTACGCAGCATAGCTCAAAAACTAAAAGACTGTTTAAAAACCAAACTTGGTAATTATGTTACGTAGCTTCCAAGGATGCGACACAAAGATTCAAGAAAATACCCCCATCCCCAACAACTACCCTTTACATGGAACTTTTTTCGAACATTTTTTATTTTCTCAAAAATGGCTCTCATGATTTTGATTAAAATATCATTTATTAAAGATATTTACAAGACAAATAAATACGTTATATACATTTTTTTTCGTGGAGATGATAGTTTTTTTAAATATTCCTTGTTTTTGGTTTTAGCTTTAAAAAACATACTTTTCTCATACAGGAATTTGTCAACTTGTGTACATACAAACAAAGATACTTCAGTCACATAGCAACCAGCTTTTAACTATCAGTTTAACCTATTGTACTCACTTATTTTGCTTCTACTTACAAGGAAGCAAGTAATAAGACTATTTCTGCTAATTTTTTCTCGATTAGCATGAAGTAAATGGAACACATCCAATATTTTGATTATCTAATTGAACAAAAGGTTTTGTGGTATGTATGAAATTTTAGAAAAGAATGGTTAAATAATGAGTAATTAAAAATGAAAATGGTGTTTTATTTATGGATGCTCTTTAACTGCTGTGGTTCTCAGCATCCCATTCTACACTGGGCATGAAAGACCGCTTAATTTTGCTCAGAGGCTTTACTTCCCTTCCTAAGAAAGCCATGCTAAGGATTTTTACGCCTGAAAAAATCCATCGTCCTCCGCCAGGTTTGAACCCACGACCTTGGGTATATGAACATTGGGTAACCATTACACCATGGAAGATGACTAATTAAAGGAATGGTTGTTAGGGAACCTAGTAGTGCATGGTGCCAATATTGCCAATGCAATGTAAATGTGCTCTTGTCAGATTTACTTCTTCATGGAAAAAATAAGAAAACATCTAAAAGCAGCTAAACCCTTTTTAACTTCACAGTCAAAAATGCCATTTCAGCCTATTAAAGACACATATGAACGTACAGCTCACATTCTCACATTGTTTGTAGTTAATCACTTCCCTTGATCATCTTTCAGACCTGACCACCAAGCAATTCTTCCAAAGTGCTGACCTTGAGTTTTAATTTTTATTCTTGAAAGAAAACGCGGAAATTACTTTTTTTGATGGATTTTGAAATGGAAGGTCTGCCACTTCTGTTAGATTTCATAATACCTGTCTCTTTAAGTTTACCCATTTACTGATAAATACTTATTCGTGTAGAATTTATATTTATCAGTACTGCTTAACAATGGTGCTTTGTTCTGAATTTACAGATTTTAACTCTATTAGTTTTAGACAAAAGATAAGTTTTCCTGTGGAGATGTCATTTTCTTTTAATTGAGTTCACTATCACAACTGACCAGAGCCCACTACTAAAAGCAATGCTAAAGTTTGATAGTTAAAAGTCAGCGACAATAAAGATAATACAAATTAGTACCTATTCATTTTATATAGATATGAAGTTGTATACATTATTTATAGCTATAATGTGTTCCTTTGTTAGAACAATAGGAATCATTAGATATTGACATTCTAATCATAGATCATCATTGCTTATATTAGTGTATTGTTCTCATAGGACCAGCAGAAAGACACAGCAAGCCAGTGAAACAGCGTGGAGATCAGCTTTCCAACAATAAAGTAAGTAATAATACTTTTACATACATTTTTGAGAATATTGTGACATTATTCAGTTTACATTGTCACATCACTAATGTGGTGACTTGTCACCTCACTTTTCCATTTTTGTGCTTCAGCAGTGCATTGAATCACATACAAAGCAACCTCTTCTTTCTTCCTGTCGATCACTAAATGTTGAATATGGGATTCATATTCTTGCTCTAGCCATGCTCTCTGTCATACCTTAGGTCATATCAGCTATGCATTACATCACTATTTCAATGATACTCTGAATTACAAGCACTGACTGTACATCACAAAAATAACTTCACTAACTCACCCTGTTATGAAACATACTCAGTGATATATAGTCACAGAAGCTACAAGATAGTTTGCATGAGGCAGGGCGATGAGGACTTGCGATAATAAGGCAAATTAAGACTAATCTGTATTAAAAATTTGCAAAAATGCAAAGAAACTTGTGACAGTGGTATGATTAATATTAGATGGAAAGAATTTGAGTTGGTTTCTGTAACATAAAACAACACTTAGTAATTACATACTGGGATTGATTTCGTGAACACTTGTTCCCATTTTCAACCTTTAATTCTTACTGAATCTTGCTTCGTTGGCATCAATGATGAGGATGGAAGTGCATCACTTTAGGAGGCATTTGGTGCTGGATCTATGAACTTCTAAAGGTTACTGTATGATGGTAAATTGAAATTCATAGTATGGTTCATTTTCTTCATGGTATAGATCTCCAGACATCCAATTCTGCATGCTTATAAGCTGGTTTTAACAAAAATTTATTTATCACCCACACAACAAATTTCAGAAGATCTTCAAGAATTATAACATCACCTTAGCTCCAAAAAGTGACTACAGCATTCAAAGCTTTTGTTAGCAGCTAACAAAAAAACAGGAATTTTGTAAATTAAATGCTCAGACTGTAATTTAGTATACATAGGAAGGACAAATAAAATTCTGTAAACCAGATTAAAAGAGCATATGAGAAACCTAAAATACAAACAGAAAAATCAGTAGTTGCCCACCATTTCTGGTCATTAGGACAAGAAATCACTCATAATATAAAACTGTTAAAACCAGCTCATAAACATGCAAAATCGGATGTCTGGGAGAAGATCTATATCATGAAGAAAAAGAACCACACTATGAATTTTGATATGCCACCTTACAGCAACCTTTGGAAGTTCATAGATCCAGCACCAGATGCCTCCAAAAGCGATGCACCTTCACCCTCATTGCTGATGCCAACAAAGCAAGATTCAGTCGGAATTAAGGGTTGGAAGGGGGAACAAGTGTTTCCAAAACTGAATCAAATTCTTTCCATTTAATACTAATCAGTATTGTTTAAGGATGCCATATGTTATCCTTTTCAGACCCAAGGGTAAAGTTTGTTGGGTTTGTTTTGTGTTTGTTATGTATTGAGGTGGAAGAAATACACAGTTGACAAATTTAAGTAAAATAGAATTTTTTTTTTTTATCAAAAAACTAGAACCTACACATTTGTGTGGATTGGGACACATCTATGAAATTTTGCAGAAAATGTTATACATTATTATATAATGTGATAAGTTTGGAAACAGTTAGAATCCATGCTTAAACGCAAATAAACATTGCATTTGACATATTTGGTTCTTGTTCTCTGCAGCATCTTGTGGTCTTTAGTTTGTCCACCGATAGCCAATGGTTGCAATTGTCTAGTCTCTTGTCCACACTTGGAAGTTTTGCTGGTTTGTATTTTTGCTTTTGCGGTTCTCTTTCATCAGTCTCATTATCAGAATCTATGGTTTTCCTTTTGGTGATGAAATTAGTGATTTTCCTATTGACATATGCATCTGAAAGAGATCCAATGTATCCTTTCTAGGGTCTTGACAGTCTTGTCTGTATTGCAGCCAGGAGTTAGCACAGACTAAGTCTACCAAATGAAGAACAACCTTTACTGTTCATTTTTTGGTCTTCAAAAATGTTCTGTAGGCATCTATCAGCTAGTCTGATATGTCTATGCCACCTATTGATATATTGTAAGTGGATACTATTGCAGTACATGGAACAGTTACATACTTATCTGATATGCTCCAACATGTGACATTTTCAACAGGTTAACCACCCATGCTTGCAGAGGCAAGTATGACAGATTTTGCATCCTTCCACTACACAACAAGTTTATCATCAGATGGCTTTCTTTGACCTATTATAGTCCATGTCGCTTTGTAACCCATATGGAAAGACAGGAAATAATTGGTAGTTTCAACTCCAAAAATTCATTGTGAATATGAGGTGTGTTCAAAAAGAAACCCAACTTTTGAAATAGCACACCATGCTGCATTATGCTCGGGAATTTAGCAAGCAAACCACATGTACAGCCTGCTCGTCGGATTAGTCACAAAGTAACGATGAAGGAGTTTGAAGAACAATGTGTGTGTGTGAAATTTTAACACAAATTTGGTAAAACTTTCACAGAAACATGGCAAATGCTAAGCCAAGCATACTGGAAGGACTGTAAAAGTCGCAATGCAGAACTATAAGTGGTTTAAATATTTTCAACAGGGCAGATTGTTGGTCTGTGACGATTCTAAGTCTGGACATCCTTCCACATCAACAGATGATGGCCATGTGGATGCTGTGATTCGCAGATATCTTTGTTTAACAATTTGGGAAGTTGCTGACGAGGTGATCAGCATAGGATCATGCCATTAAATTTTGAGTGAAAAACTGGAAATGCATCGTGTCCAGGACAAATTCGTATTGTGTTTGTTGACAAGATCAGAAATTGTCCTGTGTTTCAATGTGCGAGGAACTGCTTGCCACTGCTAATGACAATGAAAACTATAAGAGCATCATATGTATGGCATGGATGTATGGCAAGGAGGCTGAAACAAAGATGCAGTCATCACAGTGGGTGGACAAAGGGTCACCTTGTACAAAAAAAGCATGCATGAGTCGGTCAAACATCAAGGAGATGATGGTTGTGTTTTTTTACTAAAAAGGCATTATCCATCAAAAATTTGTGCCACGTGGCCAGACAGTAAACAAAGGAGTCTACCAGGGAATCCTGGTGCGGCACAAGGGATGCTGTGAGCAGGAAGAGGCCTGAATTGTGGGAAAGGCAGAATTGGATGTTGCATCATAACAATGTGCCAGCTCACGCATCACTCCTTGTCTGCAGCTATCTAGCAAAACACCAAATTCCCATTATGCTGCATCCACCCTATTCTCTGGATCTAGCCCCAGCGAACTTTTTCCTGTTTCCCAAACTGAGAAAAAACCTTCAAAGGACGTCATTTCCAAACCATAGAGGAGATTTAGGACAATACGATGAGACCTGCGTACCATCCCACAAAATCTGTTCCAGGAGGCATTCCAAAAATGGAAGAAATGATGGAGCAGTGTATGGCCAGCAGAGGGGACTGTTTTGAAGGGGACAGAGCTTAAAATGTTGTACCATAAGAAATAAAGCTGATAAAACAAAAGATTGGTTTCTTTCTGAACACACCTAGCACATACAGAACTTAAAACGATATGGGGGAGAGAAAATTATGTTGATGTTTTTAACAAACCAGCAAGAGGGAGTTTTACAAGACCTAGGACAGGGGTGGTGAGGTTAAAAGGCTTAGGGGAAGGAGCAAACCAAGGTAGATGTCTATTGCGTAATAGGAAGTTTAATAATTATTAGCTTTTAATTCTAGAATGTGAAGGAACAATGAATGTGAGAGAAATATTACCAAAAATCGATTAAAACTGAAATTATAGGTAAAAGGATGTTAAGAGTTGAATAAAGGGAAAGTTTAATAGAAAAAGAAAAATATTTAAGTGTAGTGAGAAGTAGACGGATGAAGAAAATTAG
The DNA here is from genome assembly GCA_030762935.1 of Hymenopus coronatus. NCBI lineage: Eukaryota > Metazoa > Arthropoda > Insecta > Mantodea > Hymenopodidae > Hymenopus > Hymenopus coronatus. The sequence goes on from CM060900.1 coordinate 424,018,204, forward strand.
AAATAAGGAATAGAAAGAAATGTGGGCTGAAAAGGAGATGGAATTTTATTTATGGAAAAAGTAAATTGGACTCGATAGCATGGTGTTGGGTGCTATGGGTCCTCAGAAATGCAGCAACTCAGTGAAGTGAGAAAATGAGATGTAATAGGTAAAATGTAGAGATAGAATTGAAGTATTATAGAATTGTAGGTGTGAATTAAGCCATGTAATTAATGACATGAAGTATCTACCCTATCCTACTCTACTCCACCCCACCTATCTACAGAGAACAAACTTCAACAATATGAATTAAATTAAAATTAAATAACTCAGAAGTTTGAGACAAGTGAAGTTTTAATCAAATTTAAAGTTGAAAATGAGTCGGAATAGTAACACTCACCTCACTTATATGTAATTATGTTCAAAACATAACAATTGCCCTTGAAACATATGTTTTGAACATAATTACATATAAGTGAGGTGAGTGTTACTATTCCGACTCATTTTCAACTTTAAATATGAATTAAATTACCGAACATGTTATGCTGTTATAAACACGCTAGAATTAATTTCTTTTATATTGTAATACCCTGAGAGGTTTAAAAGGAACTTGTTAATCTAAACAGTTTCATTGTTTTGAAATGTATGCATATGCCTTTAAATACAGTGGTCCATTCAGGATTTTATTAACTTCAAATGTGAAGCTATTACACAATAAAACACCCAATTTACACTTGAAAATGAATTTATATGAGTTTTAAAGTTTCAAGCTCTATTTTTATTTAAAAGGTCCAATTTATTGATAACTTCAGAATGTCACAAAAAAGGTTTCTAAAATGTCTCTTAATTTTATTTAACCCAAAAAGGGGATGTTGACCTAAATTAAAGGTACATAATTCTCTTATATAAGGTATTAATTTTCATAAAATGAAGACATCGCTGATAGTTCAGTAGTACTACTGGTTTAGTCATCACAACTATGGTCTTTGGCATGCTGATATTGGTATGACAATCACCTTCAATGACAATAATGCACAAAATCAGAGTGCGAAAAAGGCTTTGGAACTTTGGCCTTTCAAATGGACCGTCATCTTCTGTGCAATAGTAGTAGTATTATGGCTTTAGGGCGCACAACTGCATAGGTTATTAGCGCCCTAGGGTAATTAAAAGAGCTAACAGTTAAAAGGCATAAAAACCACTAAAAACAGGAGTACCACACAAGGGTTAAAACCAGGGAAAGCATAAAAAGGCTACTAAAGCCAGATTAAAAACGAGACACTAAAAACATTAGTCGGTAAAAACTAAAACCCGGAGATAAAATTAAACCCTACTGTACATGCCGCAGCGGCAGAGAAAATTAAAAAGTCCGTCACAATATACAGGGTTGTTGCCCAGAAGGCTGGGGATGTCAGTAGGAAGACACAGGGATGCACGCAGAACAGTATACAGGTGGCACTCCAATAAAAAATGACGCACCGTCAAATGCACGTTACACGAAGTACATTGCGGTGCGGCTTCCCCACGTAAAAGGTACTCATGGCTAAAACGGCAGTGTCCAATATGCAGTAATTTGGCGTGCCCGTGCGCGTGTTTGTTTAAAAATGATCAAGTGGTCCAGCGTAGGGTGATGGCGAAATACCCTAAGAGCCCTCCTACGAGCACGAATGGCATCGCGGCACTCAGCAGTCCACCAAGGGACCAGTAAGCGTTTAGGTCGGGAAGATGTCCGGGGCATGGTTTGCTCTGTGGCAGAGAGTATAACACAGTTAAAATGCTCAAGCATATGGTCAACCGTGTGGAACTGACGGTCGCCAAACACAGCCAGAGAGGAAAAGAGCGCCCAGTTAGACTTAGACAGCTGCCAAGTGCTAGCACGCGATGAGGAAATGTGGTGTGAAAGCATGGTGAGGACACAAGGAAAATGATCGCTGGAATGAGTGTCAGATACTACGTTCCATTGGAAGCAGTGAACAAGCTGTGCTGAACAAACAGAAAGGTCCAGGTGGGAAAGCGTGGCAGAAGAATTGGAAATGAAAGTAGGTTCACCGGTGTTCAGAACACAGAGACTATTTTGATCGAAAAGGTGAGCAAGAACGGTCCCCCGCGCGCAGGCCCTAGGAGAACCCCATAGGGGATGGTGAGCATTAAAATCACCCAGCAGAAGAAAAGGTGCTGGGAGCTGTGACAACAGATGGAGCATGTCAGCGGCGCAGAGGATAGATGAAGGCGGAACGTAGACATTACATACGGTAAAGCAGAAACCAGGAAGGGCAAGTCGGGTAGCAACAGCTTGTAAGGTAGTAGTAAGCGAGACTGGCTGACCGCAGATGTCTTTGCGCGTGAGGATCATAACACCCCCTTGAGCAGGAGAGCCCTCCTCCGGTGTAACGTCAAACCGCATGGGAAGGTATTGGTGCAGGGCAAATGCATCATGCGGACGAAGCTTTGTCTCCTGCAAACACAGAATCAGAGGGTTATAGGACCGTAGTAACAGCTGCAATTCGGCCCTATGGGTACGGACACCGCGGATATTCCACGTCAGGAGAGTCATGGGGCACAGTTAGAGGCGTGAAAGCTTACCGAATAATCATAATATGAGTTTGCAGCTGGGATGCAAAGGAAGGCTGGAAACGAAGTAGATGGAGTTAAGGCGGGCGTTTCTTGTGCTTTGCACTCTTTGGACCCACAAGAGTATAGCCACCTTCGTCGGCGCTATCCGCTGATGTTCGGGATGCGGAAGATCCCCTACGGCTCGTAGAACGAGAACGGGATTTGGAAGGTTTATCAGTGGCCTTGAGTTTCTTGCGACTGCGCTCATGAGGAGCAGCGACAGATGGTGTCGGTCTCACTAGAGGCTTACGTGCAGGTTCGGGAGAAATAGAACTTGTGGCAGTGGGTGGTGTGAATATTGAAGACTGCGAGGATGTTGTGGTCGGCGTCTGTTCTGTTTGAGTGCACGCGTCGGCTACAGGCACGGTTTGTAGTGCCACTGAGGAAACAGGAGTGTGGCGGAGCGCTGAGGCATAGCCTGAGGCGGCCGCAGGCTGCAGATTTTGGAAGCGACGCCTGGCTTCCGGAAAAGTCAGGAGTTCCTTAACTCGCAGCTCCTGGATGGCCTTTTCCTCGAGAAAACGTGGACATTGCCAGGAGCTAGATGGATGCTTCCCTGTACAATGGACGCAACAAGGGTCTCGAGCACAAGCAGTTTCTCCGTGGGCAGCTTGTCCGCAACGTTCACAGGTAGCGTTGAAGGTGCACCGAGTTTGCGTGTGACCAAACCATTGGCACCGAAAACAGCGCATTGGGTTTGGCACATATTGTCGCACAGAGACACGTTCATATCCACAATATAGGGTCTCGGGTATTGTGGTGCCCTTAAAAGTCAGAAATACCGTATGCAGTGCCACTGATTCACCATCTCGTTTGCCGAGCAGACGGTACGCTTGGCATACACCCTGGTCAGATAAATTAGTGACTATATCTGCTTCGGAAAGACCGTCTAAACAAAAAGTAGTTACGACGCCTCTACAGGTGTTCAAAGTCTTGTGGGGGGCCACCTTTATGGGGTAGGAATCCAACAAGCTGGCCTTCAGGAGTTTCTTGGACTGGTCTTCCGTCTTCATTTCAATCAAAAGCGTACCGTCTTGCGTTCGGGTGGCATTGGTCACTTTACCGCATATCCTGTCAATCTCGCGTTGTATGTAAAACGGACTGATATCTCGCATAGTTTTCTTTTCACATGCCAAGGTCACAACTATAAAGCGGTCAAAAGAGGTGGTTTTGCGCGGAGATAGCATTATGGAAAGACCCCCTTCCAGAACCATCGGCGTCAGCATGCCATCTGAGGGTAGAGAGAAAAGACACCAAAATACTTTCCGGTCTGTGCAGCCTGGTAGACCCCTACCAGACCGATCTCAAGGAATACCTCAGAAGAAGTTACCCTCCAGCCACCACTGCTGGTCCATACGGGTAAGCCCTTCACCATGTACAACCCGGCTTTAAGCCCCTACCACAGGTATAACCACCTGGGACCCTGAAGAAAATACACTTTTCAGAAAAGTACACCACTGTGCCATGCTTTTCAGTCTAAATAAGGTACAGTAAAAATTACATTATTCCAATTCAGACTTCAGAGTTAATAATGTTCTCAAAATTATAGGATATCAGTGCATTATATACAATGCATTTTCTTTAATGCTCATTAACGTAAATGTGACAAAACTGACATTTGGAGCTTAGGGCCTTAGGACGATGAAGCTTCAATGAAGTAGGTACTATTATCATGATTATTGTTTATTATTTTTCATTTTATTTTAAAATAAGACTATTTTCTGCAAGGATGTAACTTACCCCAGGTCATGAGGATCGCATTAACTGGCCAGGGGCGGTTCGAGGTGCTGACCACGTCTCACTCTCCAATACTGCACCCCATCCATGACATCTGTCATGGACCGAGATGGCGGATGCAGCGGCCAGGCGTTAGGTCAAGGTTACTTGTGAGCTGTTGTGCCATGCAGTTACATAATGTAACTTACACCATTTTTAGAAAATGTTGTCCCTAAAAACATAGAAAAAAATATGGTCACCTTAAATTAACCCTGGACCAAGTGGAAACCAAAATGTCATGGAAGAAATTTTGGTTAGAATAAAGAATATGGATAAGAGATTAGGAAATGAACTTAATGGAGTGGAAAAGGAACTAATAGATGTTAAGGGAGAGATTAGAAATGAAGTGCAAGATGTAAGAAATGAGGTATAGAATGTCAAAAGAAGAGTAGTTTTTGGAAGAGAGATGACATAGATTCAATCTAATTATTGCAGGAGTGAAAGAAAGGAACGGAGTATGGCCTTTACAAGAGGTCAGAGATGGAAAGCTTGGAATGGTGCTACAGAGCTAGGAGATTAGGCAGACATTCAGATTGGAGAGATCAAGAGGAGCCAGAATGATAGTTGTAAGATTTGCATCAGTGCAGTTTGTTTATGAAGTGTTGAAAAAAACAAAGCAAATAAAAGCAGTAGATATTTCTATAAATAAGGACATATTGGTGCAACAACAGCCCTTGAAGAAAATCTTAATACAACTAATGAAGATGGCAAGAAGAGAAGGGAAATGGGCCTTTATAAAGAATCTACAATTGTGGGTTGATGGGCACATGGTGGCTGGCTCTAAGAAGCAGCACATTCCAGGAGCAGGAAATGACTCAGATTAATACATCTGTGATCAGAGAGAAGGAATATAGATCAGAAGGGAGTACCTACAAACGGAAATCAGAGACTAGAGGAAAAGGATGGAGAAACGGAAGTTACATCACTGACACGTGGGGCTAGCAGCAGGGAGATGATTGAGTGAGAGGGAAGATGATATGACGTAGCCAGTATGCCAGAACAGAGTCTCATGAAGGCAACAGCTGGTGAAGCACGGAAAATGGTATCTCCAAGGAGGGAGGAAGTACAATTGGCACACGAGCTGGCAAAAGGTGGGGCAAGGGCGAAACAGAGAGAGAAGAAAGCATTGTTTTGACACCCAATGGGAACTTACTGGTTTTGGACAGAAACATAGCAGGACCATCGAGAGAGGCAACAGGAATTGAATTACGGAGTAGGAGAGTGTTAGATACATTTCAAAGAACAGGCTAACAATTGGGGAGGGAGGGAGGAAGAAAGGGTTCTAGAACTGTGAGAGACTGAAAAATAAAATATTAATGGGGGATTTTTTTAACGTCCTTTAACCTGGTTGGTCATATCGGACAGTAAATGAAATTGGTGAAATGGTGCTCAAATGATCTCGGGGTCCATGGAGCTTAAAGTTACTCGACATTCGTCTTCTCAGGATAAGGGAAAACCCCCAAAAAAAACCTTATCCGGTTAACTCACCCTAAGCGAGATTCGAACTCACAACCTGATGAATATGAGGCACACATGCTCCCATCACACTACCCAGGCGGACTATAAATGGTGAAGCTGATGCCATCTACTAGAAAAGGTAGATTACCTAGGGGTAGTAGAAACCTGGTTAATGAAGAAAAGCATAGAGATAATGGATTTTATATACGTTGGAATAAAAGGACAAATGGTAGCAAAGAAGGGGAGAGCTTCTGCTGCCGTGGGCTTCTTTGTAAGACAATCTATGAGGAAAGTAATAAGAGATACTAGGTCTAGGATTAAAAAATGTTTTGTGGATTATACTAAAAGACAAGCAAATAAATGAGAAAACCATATGCATAATACTTGAATAAACTAATAAAAGCGATGTGGAATTTAAAGTTAAGAGCCAAGGTTGAAACACATACATTACTTATACTTATTGTACCTGAATGGGTTACGATGGAAATCAAAAATGAAGGCACATTACCATTCCTAGATGTAAAAGTTGTAAGATCTCAAAACAATATCAACTTAGGGATCTACAGGAAATCTACACTTTCTGAAAATTACATAAAAAGCAATAGTTTCAACTCTGACTCACACAAACATGCTGCTCTAAACAGTGTAACCCATTGATTGGTGCACACTCCAATAACAGAAGATGAATACAAACAGGAGCATCAGCATATAGTCAACACAGCAATAACCAATGGCTTCACCAAACGAATTATCAATGAAAAAATAACAAAAGTCAAAAAACAAAAGCACATCAAAGACACAACTCAACTCGCTTAACAAAAAACCAATATGATATTAAAAAAATTTGCTTTCCACCCGCATACACAATATAAATTCCAAAATATTTTAAAGGAAACGCAACATTTACTTGGATCCACAAAATAAATGCAGCATAGGAAAATTATTCTGCAACAATTTAAAGGACCCACTACCACAGAACAAAAAAGCAGGAATTTTTCAAATCAATTGCACAAAATTACCATAATTTATATAGGAAAAACGAAAAGACACTTGGAAATCAGATTGAAAGGACACATGAGACACATCAAGTAGAGACAGATAAATCACCAGTTTTGGACCACCAACCACAACATCATACCAAACATAACAATACTTAAATCTATAAAACTCACAGCAGAATTGGATACTTGGGAAAAGTTACTCATTATAAAACATAAAAGTTGATTGATGAATTTTAAACTGTTGCCACCAAATCATCTTTGAAAGTATGTAACTCTACCACCAGATGTCAACAAAACAACCACCACATTACAGATGCCAACACCAACATCCAGTCGAACTCCTTTCAAGATAAGAGCAACAGCTCTTAAAACCAGTCAGGTTCAATTAGTGTAAGTGATGTATACGTTTGAACACCAACTCAACTTTATGTAGAAGTTTAAAAACCATTTGTTTACGTGTAGTGAACAATGCACCTTGTGGTACCATAATCCTGAATTGTTGAGGGTTTTAGAAAATTACACACATAGGCTAAGAAAGAAATACAGGAATATGGAGGTAATAATAAAGGGGGAGTTTAATATCAGAATAAGTGAGGGGGACATGAATATATGTCTGATGGAAATGAAACATGCTCTAGAAGGGAGCAACTCAGGCGAAGCAAAGACAAGTGTAGTGATAAGACAAGTGAAAGATTTATTGAATTTTGTGAAGTGAACGCTCTAGATATATTGAACAGTAAATATGGAGAGGATGTGAAGGGAGGGCTTACCTTTTTTAATATGAATGGGCAAAGTGTTATTAGCTATATATTATGGCTGATCAGCATAGGGCATACAATAAGAAACTTTAAGGTATTAAATTTTGTATCAAATGATAGCCACTTCCCACCGGTAGTGGAGATTCAAAGGCGATCAGAGGAAGTAATGGAAGTGAGATGGGAAGGGAAGGGGAAAAGAATGTTAGGCAGTATATTAAATATAAATAGAGGGAGGAACACAGTACTGAATTTAAACTGCCACTAGATCCTACGAGGGCTGTCCCAGAAGTACCCAACCTGACGTATAGATAGCAATTGTTGTTTCAAACAACAACAATGGCAAAAACTTTCAACCTTAGAAAATTTAAGTTTGAAGTTTGATGATTTTACATTGTTTAGCATTTGTTTGGTAGCCATCATTAGTGAATGCTCTCAGCAAATTTGTAATCATGGATAAAATCTGGTCATCATTATGTGATCTTATACTTTCATTTGAAAGGTCTTAGTCCAGCTGATATTAAAGCTGAGCTAGATTCAACTTTGGGGAAGCCTGCTCCTTCGTTTACAACAGTGAAATATTGGGTGGCAGAGTTTAAGCGTGGCTGTACGAGCTCCCAAGACGAACATCACAGTGGTAGACTAAATGAGGTTACCAGTGCAGAAATTGTAAAGAAAATCCACAAAATGGCATTGGATGACTGTCGACTGAAAGTGATTGAGCTAGCAGACATGGCAGGTATTTCAAAAAGATGTGAACATCGCTTACTGACTGAAAATTTAGATATGAGAAAGTTGTGTGCTAGGACGGTGCCATTTTTTGCTCACATTCAAATAAAAACGGCATCTTGAGGATGTTTCAGTCGAGTGTTTGGCAATGTTTTGCTGCAATAAAGCTGAGTTTTTGCATCGACACATAACAATGGATGAAACCTGGGTCCATCACTTCACACCTGAGATGAAGCAAGAAACCAAACAGTGGACTGGAAGAAGAGAAACGGCTCCATGAAGGCGAAGACAGCTCCAACTGCAGGCAAAGTCATGGCATCAGATTTCTGGGATACACACAGGATAATTTTTATTGATTACCTCAAAATGTAAAAAGTAATCAATGGTGAATGCTATGCGAATTTGTTACACCATTTGAATGATGAAATCAAGCAAAAATGGCCACACTTAGCAAAAAATGAAGTTTTGTGTCAACAAGACAATGCACCAGTTCACACGTCCATTATTGCCATGGCCAAAATCAATCATTTAAAATTTGAATTGCTTCCTCATGCACCCCATTCACAGATTTAGCTGAAGGAGCTAAATATTTTCTGTTTCCAAACTTGAAGAAATTGTTTGGTAGTAGAAGATTTGCCAACAATGAAGAAGTGGTGTCTGCAGTTGATGGCTATTTTGCAGATCTCAATAGTTCTCACTATAAACAGGGTATTGAAGCTATTGAACATTGCTGAGAAAAGTGTATCGAGCTGAAAGGAGACTAATAGACATGTCTTTCCACCAAATTTTTGTGCTTTCTTTATTAGGTTGGTAACTTCTGGAATAGCCCTCATAAGTATGGTCAAATATGTCAACAGTTTCATGCTAAGGAACCAGGAAATAGAGAACGTAAACAGTATTTTCAATATATTAATGCAAAGAGCAGGGGTGGGATGAGGAAGGAGAGGGATGAGGTGAGGAAATAAAAGAAATGGTGTTATGATGAATACCAAACAACAAAAATTTGTGGTGAAACAGGCATTAGTAAGATGGACAGAGTAAGAAATCAGCAAGGTGTGGAAAACGTTAAAATCCACGAATAACAAATTTATAGCCAAACCAAATATCACTCCAGCAGATTGGATGGGGTATTTTAAAATGTTACTACAGGAGGAGGGCGTTATTACGATTAAATCTGTGCTAGATCTTGGAATGGGATACATAGATATATTAGATAGTGAAGTGAGAGATGAGGAGGTAATGAAACGAGTGAATGCAATGAAAAAGAATAAGGCAACAGCTATAGATGGAATTCTTCCAGATTTTATCAAAGAATGGTGTAGTGATGTGAAGAGTAAAAATGCTTATAGAATTGTTCAATGTAATAAAAACTAAGGGGTGTGTACCGGAGTATTGGAGGAAAGCAATATTCATCCTATTTATAAAGGCAAGGGTAGTGTAGATAATCCCAATAATTACAGGGGAATAGCACTATTAACAAATATTCGGAAGATTTTTACACGAATCCTAGCAAACAGGATACAAAATTGGGGAGAAGAATATAATAACCTCTCGGATTTTCAAATGGGTTTTTGTAGGAGAACAGCAGTAGACAACTTATTCATAACTAAAACCCTGGTGTACAAGTACTTAATAGGGAAAATTGTACAGTTATTTGTTGATTTGGTGAAAGTGCATAACCGCATTGATTTTAATTTGCTGTGGTACAAACTCATGAGTAAGTCAACAGATGGTGTATTTACTTAAAGCCCTATACAAGAAGAACACATTCTGTGTGAGAGTAGGAGCAGGATTGGTAACAAAAGAAGGAAGGGATTATGACAAGGATGTAAGCTAAGTCCAGTGTTATTTAATCTGCACATTCATAATATTGTGATATGTAGGGAAATATTGGGATATTGATATAAATAAGTAAATGTATGTGTATATAGGTATTGTTGGAGTCATCATTATAATATAGCTTTGGTTTTAGAAAATCAGTATTATGATTGGCTGGTTCAAAGCTGTGCTGCAGGGTGGGGGAAGTTTTAAGTTTTGGCAAGCCGCTGGGTTAGCATTGTTTGGGTTAATCGTAGGCTAGCCATGTAATTGGAAGAACGTGTCTGTCCCCAAATGGTGGAAGTCTTGACGCTGGCGTAGTCCTACAGAGCAGCCCAACAACCTAGATAACTCTATAAACTAAAGCTATGTGATAATATTATTGCTCTATTAAGTGAACATATTTCAAAGAGAGAATTTACTTTGACATAATAGTCCCCTGGTCCTCTCCATGCCTTAGTTAAAAGTTGATGTATTGCTCTATCTGAGCGCGTCCCCAGTCATGAACATGGGTATAGATGTATTTCATGTTTAAATATTAAGTGGCTCAGGCACTGGGTAGTTAGTGGAAGTATGGAAACCTTTAAATTGTAATCTGAGTTCTTGGTGTGTATGGCAACTTAGTAGCAGCTAATGGCATTTTACCCATTTGGTAACATGGCATGGAGAAAAACATTTATTTTATGTGAAATGTGAGGCACATAATTAAGTAATTGATGTGTATTGTGTATTCATAGTTAGCATGTAGCTGTGAGCTAGGAGAAGCATCTAATAAGTCAATTTTTTTATCTACATACCAATTTGCGAATTTCTAATTAAATTTTGATGTATTTTTGAATATGTAGTATATATACACACACACACACACACACATATATATATATATATGGTTGTTGTGACATAATTGTGGCTCTTTGGCAATTATTTCATGCTTCCACTGTTATGTGTAAAAATTAAGTGTTGATACCGCGTGATTAGGTTTGCATATTTTCAAGCATAGCCAATTTTTTTATTTTTATTTTTATTTATTTTTTTCCCAGTGTTAGTATTTTGTTTTTCTGAAAATATTTAGGCTTTCATTAATGAGAGTGCACATGTGAAGTTAGTCTCATGTGTTTGAGTTACTTAAAATGTAGCGTAAGTACATAAACAGTAGAGTTTGATGTGATATTTGTGTTGGTATTAAAATTTTTGAGATATACAGTTGGCAGTAATAATATTTCAGCTTTGTGGAAAAATATATATATATATATATTTAACATTTTTTTTTTGGGGGCTCTCAAAATTTTATTTTCAGTATAATCACATAATATGAAATTCACTTTTCTGGCCAAAATTTAGAAACACAATATATAATGTGGTGTGCTTAATGTATTTGAGTTGAAGCATTATGCTTTGGTTTTGAGGTAACTAGCTGAAATTTTGCTTTACTTGTGATATTATGGATTATGTTTACGCTCATCCTTTATCGTATATTTTTGGCATTTTATAACAAGAGGGTAAACATACATGTTCATAAGTGAAAAGTGAACATAGTACTTATATGTGGCTTTGTGGCTTAATGATGGTTAAGTGAGGTTAAGAACTACCAAACGAAAGTTTACCAGTGAGAACATTTGATAATTGTTGCTTGGTAGTCTGGCTTATATTAAACACAAATTGTGTTATTACTAAAGTCAGTCAAGGTAGGCATGACTTATTGACTTGTACCTTAACTTAATAATAGATAGTTTGGTTGAAGGCAGCATTAGTTCACTAATTATTTTGTTTGTTTTTTAATTCCACATTTCAGATCTGTGTAGAAATATTGATTTATTAATATCAAGTGGCTTAATTGTTTTAAGTCTGAGAGTAATTACATGTGTATTTCTCCCCTGTTACATTTTCGCCATGGGTGCTAACTTTTAAACTCTCATACTTGTCTCCCTTTCGTGCTGTGTTATTGCAAATACAGTATAATGTGATCTTGACCTTCATTACTATCATACCTGCGGTTATCTAACTGTGCTATTTAAAGCTAATGTCTTAATTTTACAAGATTTATATATACAAAAATATTTTGTGCATTTTACTAGCAACAGTGTTATAGTTTCATTTTTGAAAGTGCTTTAACTACTGATAAACAACAATGTTTCTTTTTTGCTTGAAATAGCTTGTGCTCATATTTTACACAATTATAGTATTTTAACGTCTAAGGGAAATAAAAAAAGTCAACACTCTGAGCCCTCTGTGTCAAGTGACTCCACTAGTTTTGAAAGACAGTCAGTTGCTTGCTCATGGTCAGATGTACAGAAATTATAATTTTTTCCCTACTATTCCATGTACTCCCCTAGTTTGGTATCACATTTTTTGTCATAGGAATACTGTATTTGATTGGAATACTTTGAAAACAGCATTTATAGCTGCATTTCAGATTGGTATCAGGAAGAACTATTAAGCTTAGACAGTGTGTACAGTTAGAATCTGAACATGTTCTTAGTTATGTGTATGGTGTATTGCCTTTATGTGATAAGGTTAACCCGCACATGTCTCAGGTAGAACAGATCAGAAACTTGTTTAAAGGTTTGAAACCTCAATATGTTACAATGTTGGTACCACTGAATTTCCAGACTGTTGATGAGGTTTTGCAAGTTATCAAACATGTAGGTAAGGCTGACTTTTATGTACGCATAGACATAACCTTGCTTTTGTTCCAACACAGGTATTGCAATCATATGATGTTATCACCCCTGTGCAACCAGTGCTACCCAGTTGTGTCTAGTGACTTTAGTACAGCACCTCCTGCTGCACCAAATTTAGCGACTACCTTGGTGAATAAAGTAGAGATATTGTTTCATGAAATTAATAGATTGGAGGCAACTCAACCACAGCTTCCACAGATGCCAAGGCCAGTTTCAAGCTCATGTAGATGGCAGCACCCAGCAGCGAAAACAAATTTTATGTTAGAGGTGTAACATATCAGAAGCAACCAGCGCCACGCCTCCCACTGTCCATCATAACCTCAAAGGAGCCTATGCTTTTACAAGAACCTAATGTTTGTACTAATTCTCTTCCTATAGGTCTATGTTTTAAACATTTTAGGAACTATAAATGATGATCATATTCACACACTGTTAGATACTGCAGTAAACATTTTAAATGCTGCACATGTGAAACATGTAATCAAGTTACAGCCAGTAGTAATTTTGCTCCACACTGCAGGAAATAAACTGTTACATGCACCATGCCACATGAAGATGGATTTTTCCATTAATTACTTTCATTTTCAGGAGGATGTCTTAGCTGTAAAAGACCTTGCCCATTATTTTATTTTAGGAAATAATCTTTTGTCTGTACATAAGGTGATAACTGATTAAGCACCTAACAACATTTCAATTAATGTGCAGAATGATGATGTTTGCACAGTACCCATTGTAACATGTGATACTTTACCTGCAGATAAAGCATTTCACATTTTACAAGACAATGGGGCACCAAAGTCAATAAATAAGATTTTTGTTAAAGAAGATGTACAAATTCACCAATTTTCAGTCCGTAATGTCACTGTTCAATTGTCACAGCCTGTTAAATATGATGTAATGTTTGAACCATCGCCTAGCATAATGCATAAGAAGCATTTTTTAAATCCTTCACTAGTTGCCAAGCCTAGTAGTGGTTATTTTGTCCCAGTTCACAATTCTTCTGCAGAACCTAAGACGTTGTTTGCTACAAAAGTTTTAGCACAAGTACAAGATGTCGCCTTTGTGCAAGGCAACTCCATTTCTCCCCAGGATGTGACACATTTAAAGGCTCCAAATTTTGAGTTTAATGTTAACAACGCTCTATTTGATGTACAAAAGAAATGGTATCATGTCTTATTGCTTAAATATTCTCACACATTTGCTACATCGTTGCATGATTTAGGTACTACCAATGTAGCTGAGTTTGACATACAGGTGCCCGATTCTAAACCAACTAAGCAGCGACCATACTGGATTCCCATATACAGAAGAAAATTATTGCTCAGCAAGTCAAAGAAATGAAAGAGGCAGATACTATTCATGAATCATAATTCCCTTGAGGTTCTTGTGAAGAAAACAGACGGCACTATGAGATTTTGTGTGGGTTATAAGAAGTTGAACTTGGCAACAGTCACGTCATTGTTTCCTTTGCACATAATCTTTTGGGTTCCTTGAATAATGCAACATGGTTTTGTTCACTGGATCTTTTGTCAGCTTATTTTCAAGTCCCAGTATAAGAGAATTCTAAGCAATACATAAGTTTTGTTACATTGCAAGGGCAATTTGAGTTTCAAAGACTTTCATTTGATCTTGCTAATGCCCCACGATTCATTAGTTATTGTGCAGATAAGTTACTAGGTGATCTCAATTTGAAGAAGGCTTTTGCATATCTTGATGACATTGTGAGTTTTGCTACCTCATTTGTAGAAAACATGGAGGAAGTATTTCAGAGTCTAGTAGCATTTAATTTTAAGTTGAAACCTGTGAAAAACTTTGTCATGAATAGAATCAAATTGCTTGGATTTGAGGTTTCTAAAGAGGGTCTTTCCCAATATGCAGAGAAAGCTACTGTTATCCAAAAGTTGCCTTAGCCTAAGAATGTCAGGAAGTCAGAAAAGTCCTTGGTCTGTTTAATTTTTATAGGCATTTTGTGAAAGAGTATGCTAATATAGCTCAGCATTTGAAATATAGCTCAGCAATTGATTCAACTCATCATAGAAAATCAAACTTTTATTTGGAGTCAAGAGCAGCAACAAGCTTTTCAGCATTTAAAGGATTCTTTGTCCTCTGCGCCTGTACTGGCACACTATATTCCAGATGCTTACACAGAACTTCACACAGATGCTCTTAAACCTGTTGCTTATGCTTCTAGAACACCTTCAAAATGTCAAAGAAATTACACTGTGCCTGAATAAAATTGTTAGCTATTGAGTTTGGTCTAATACACTCCAGAACTTTTGTGTATAGATATAAGTTTAACATTGTTTCTGAACAACATTTTCTGTGTTATCTGAATAATCTTAAGGATCTTACTGGTCATTTGGCTTGATGGAGTCTTAAACTTCAAGAATTTGATTGCACATATATAAATCAGGAAAGAAACATCTGGATGCAGATACTTTGTCTCGTTTTCCAAGTTGACAGCACCAGGAGCACCAGGTCGAGCAGCTTGATGAGTTACCCACATGTTTACTGTCCCCTGTTCAAGTTGCAGACAAACAAAAAGATGATCCTGCTCTGAAACCAATTATTGATGCTTTAATTGATAATACACAAGCTCCATCTAAATTGTTGAAGCAGGCTTCTACATATCTCTTAAAATCAAATGTTTTGAATAGAAAGAATGCTGGTTCAATGGGCTCGCTTCATTTGTAAGTTATTCCAGAGTTGTTGAAACATGAAATTTTGTCTTCTTGTCACCATAACCCTCCATCTGGCCATCTTGGTTTTTCTAAAACATTCTCCAGGATCCATTCCAGGTATTATTGGATTGGCATGAAGAAGGATATTGAGAATTTTGTGAAAATATATCCCAGCACGAAAAGGTCCTAAAAAACAAAAGCCTGCAGGTTTACTTCAGCCTCTGCCAATTACAGCAGTTGGGGAACACTGAGGCATTGACTTCCTGGACCATTTCTCAGATCAAATTCTGGAAATAAGCACATAATTGTTGCAAATGAATATGCTACACGTTGGGTTGAGTCTGCTCCTTTGCCAGCTGCTACTATTCCTCATGTAGCTAAGTTTATCCGCCACAGAATTATTTGTCACCATGGTGCCCTACAGCTTTGCTATTTGATAGGGGTTCTGTTTTCCTAAGTGATGTCACCCAAGAACTACTGAAATCTCTGTCTGTATCACCAAATGTTACCAACTTGTAATGGACTTACAGAAGGATTTAACTAGATGCTATTAAATGTGTTAAGCCATTTTGTGCACAAGAACCAGAAAAATTGGGACACAGTTTAACATATGTTATTTTCTAATACAATTCTTCTGTACAGGCTACTGCCAAATACACCCCATTTTTCGTTATGTATGGTAGAGAACCAGCATTGCCTAACCAGGTGCAGCTTCAGGCAACTTCTAATGACGTATTTGTTAAGGCCACACTTCAAGACCTACAGAAGGCATGTGAACTGGCAATTCCCAATATCAACCACTGGCAGGTGAAACAAAAAGACAGGTATGATTAGAAACATAAAGATGTTAATTATAATGTTGGTCAGATAGTAAAAGTGTTCACTACATTTAGGAAGAAAGAAAAGTGCACCAGACTTCTCCACAGGTACCTGGGTCCATTTGAGATTGTAAAGCAGATCACACCTGTTACTTATGTGGTTTGTCGCAAGGAAACTTTGTGCATTTTTATGTCAGTTTTGACTTGTATTGTAATGCATTTTTGATGATGTCTATGTCATATACTGCTCAAATGTTCATTTTTTGTGTGTTATAATTGTTTAATGCCATATACCTTCATAACTGACCAAAATTTTAACAAAGAAGTTGACTATGATTTAGTTTATTATAATGTAGCCATTTACTCATTCAAGATTTATTAATGGATTTGTATGTGTGAACTAAATGTGAGTTTCAGAAAGTTTAGAAATAGTCAAGCTGAATAAAGAGCCGCCATTATCTTAAAAAGAAATATTTTGAGCTTGAAAAGAGATGTTATAGTGTTCCTGCTCGATAAAGTTGCTACTATGTGCCTACCGATGTAGAGGTTTTAAAGTGTGTGTGGTGAATAAATCGTGGATCCACTGCGAGTACCCGTGATTGTATAGATTTGTGTTTATGTATATCTGTGAGCGAGCTGATGAGCACTCACTGGAGGAGGAATGATGAATTATTTTGTTGTGTACTCTACATGAAAGTAAGTTAGTTAAGTATGCAACTACATTGTGGAATTAAATTGTTTACAGATATGGATCTTCTGTTTATTTTGTTTTCTTACTGTTTTACATATCTTTTGCCATATTGTTTTGTGGGTTTAACAATAACAAGTTTACATACCTCAAAAAGAGTTGGGATTTGACACAAAAAAAGGACATATATTCACAGATATCTGATGTTTTGGTGGTGATGTTGAGACTGCAGTTTGTTTTATTGTTCTGTAGTTGTGCATGGGCTTAACATAGGTGTAGATATATTACTGGTATAATGAGAGTAATGGTTGAAGTATTTGCTATTGGGTAGTTAATGTAGATTGCGTGTGTAGTAATAATTTTGGCTGTAGGAATGTATGTGTATGGATCCCTAGCATATGTGTGAGTATGAATAAAGAGAAAAGAAACCAATATACTTATGCACATGTGTGAAATATTGGTACCAATAACAACAATATTAATAAGGCTAGCCTTGGATTAGGTGAATTTTATTTGTTTATTATGTGGATGCGTGTGAGTATGCGTGTGTATAGCATTTGTAAACTTTGTTATTGTGTTCAACTTATATTGTTGTTCTCTGTGGGATAATGTTGTTGTATATATTCTTATTATTTTTCACTGATACTTCTGGACACCCTGTTTTAGAGTGCTGCCCCGAAGAAAATCCTGGGTACCAGTAACACTCAAGACAAGCAAGAGCATTGGGAGAGTCTCCCCCCCCCCCCATTTCCACACAGCCATAAACAATGCAGCATCCTGTTGCAGTATCTATGATGTGGCCAGTGTGCCACATGTGTGTAAGCAGCCCAAGTTATTGTTTGTAGTCTTCTGCCACTGTTATATGTCTGTCGGGGGAGTTGGACTGCAGGTGCGCCCTCCCAGCACAGGTTTTGTTGGTGGCAAGGTTCTGCCATAGAGTCATCAAGATTGTCAAGCTACAGCAGTGTTTTAGTGGTGAACTTTAGTTTCAGGGTGCACATATACAGTTGTAATAAAGAGGGTGGGACTGTATTGGGCAGTGTGTGGAGGTGACAAACATTTTTCATCTACTCAAAACTTTAGGTAGCCCGGGGGTTATTATAATGCTGCTAAGTGTCAGATATATGATATAACAAACACTTTAAAATGGTGGGGAAGAAAATGTTTATTGCAACGACATTGTTGTTCTCAGGGTACACATAAACTGTAATAGGGTTTTCAATTAAATTGTAAAATGTATAAAGTGTAATGTATACCCATAGAGGTAATTGTTACACATTTTATACTAGGTTAAGGTTGTTTCATTTGTATTTTATTATACTTGTTTCTTACTACTGTTTATTTGTGCTTTTTGTTGATGAGGGTTGTCAACGCTTCCAAGCCAGCAAGCAGAGTAGGAAATGTGATAGGGAAATATTGGGATATTAGTTTAAATAAGTAAATGTATGTGCATATAGGCATTGTTGGAGTGACCATTATAATATAGCTTCGGATTTAGAAAAACAGTATTATGATTGACTGGTTCAAAGCCATGCTGCAGGGTGGGGGAGGTTTTAAGTTTTGGCAAGCCACTGGGTTACCATCATTTGGGTCAGTCGTTAGCTAGCCATGTAATTGGAAGGACATGTGTGCCCCAAACTGATGGAAGCATTGACGCTGTCATGGTCCTATAGAGCGGCCCAACAACCTAGACAACTCTATAAACTAAAGGTATGTGATAATGTTATTGTTCTATTAAGTGAATATATTTCTAAGAAGTGAAACCAGTGTTTACTTTATCAGAATAGTCCCCTGGTCCTCTCCATGGCTTAATTAAAATTTGGTGCATTGCCCCATCTGAGCACATCCCCAGTCATGAGCATGCGTAGATGTACTTCATGTTTAAATATTAAGTGGCTCATGACAATATCCTACCTGAGATAGAAAGGAGTAATGATTGGTTGCCTGTGATAAATAAAGTATCAATACCTGGGCTATTATCTGCTGATGACTTAGTGATAGGATCAGTCTCAATGATTGGTCTGAAGCAGTCCTTGCAGAGAATAGATAAATGCATAATGAATGGAATTTTAAAAGTAAACCAAGAGAAGACTCAAGCTATAGAGTTTAAGAAAGGGGCAAGATTGGGCAAATTTGAAAACTGGAAGAAAGGAGAGAAGGAATATAAAGTAATTAGAGCCTGTATATATTTAGGGGTCAAAATTGCTGGGGGTGGAAAATGGGAGAAACAGAAGAAGTTTGTATTGGTGAAAGGGAAAGGAGTATGTCAGCGATTAGAGGGTGTAAATATAGATTTCCAGATATAAATATTAAATTGCTAGAGAAAATATATAACATGGTAGTTGATGTAAAAATGCTATATAGAAGTGAAATATGCGGAGTAGATGGGGATTGGGAAGTGGTAGATGCAGTGCACGGGTTTTGCAGGGAAGTTTTAAGCCTGCCAAATGCCACATTAAAGCAGTTTGCTCTAATTGAAGTACAGAGAGTGGAAAGGTGTAATATTGGGGAGACATTGGTATAGACTATTAAATTTAGACAAAAAGAATTTGTTGAGGCAATGCCTGGAATTTCAAGAAAGGAGCTTAAAGGAAAATGGGAGAGCTATAGTATAGCAACAAACTTAGAGAACAGTGGTTTGGGAGAAATTTGGAGAAAGAGGGAAAATAATGTTAAGAGTTTTTGGAAAGGAGCAAGGTGGAGGTTTGAAGATGCAGCATTTGTCTAGTAACATTGGGGAGAAAAGGTCATCAGAATCATGCATATTTATAAAAAATACATGGCCAAGAGAAGAGTATGTGAACAACTCAAATAAGGAAAGAAGAGAGAGCATAGCTTGGGTTCGAGCAGTGTATGGAGGCTAAAAGGAATTAGAAATGGGTACCCACAGAATCAGTGTCCAACATGTGGGGAAAAGGAAGATTTAGAACACACTGTTTTTGATTGTTAAGGCATTCAGCAATGGACAAAAGAAGACGGAAGGGTTAAATCTAGGCAGAAAAGTAGCCTTAAGTAAGGTTTCTAACAAGGATAGTAAAAAGGTAAAAGAGTATCTGTCCAAAGTAAAAAATAAAATGGTTATGGTCAATAAAAAAAGAAGCGAATCATAGTTCATCATGAGGTGTTCAGATATAAGGAAACATGTAGAATATGACAAGATAATAGCCTGGGCTGATGTATAGCCATGTTCTAATGTGAGATTGCTTTGCACAAATAAATAAAAAATAAAGGCATATTCTTATTATGACAAAGAAATAATTTAATGTATATAAAACATACCTGGAGCACATTGGCAGTGATAGCCTTGTGAAAGATCTATGTAGCCAGCTCCATTATAACAAGGCTGAGATGAACATTCATCAATATCAACTTTACAGCATTGACCAGAAAATCCAGCAGGACAGAAGTGCTTTTAATGTGACCTAAAAAGAAACAAACAATAGATTTTCAGAACTGCATGAAAAATTATATATATGAGAGTGAATGTGAGAGAGAGAGAGAGAGAGAGAGAGAGAGAGAGAGAGAGAGAGAGAGAGAGAGAGAGAGAGAGAGAGAGAGAGAGATTTGAATTTCTTTTCCCTAATTTAGTTTGCAACTATTTTCACTCTAGTGTCTATTTAAATAATGTATGCTTTTTCCAGATGCTCTGTAACATAGATAGGTATTTAATTGGCTAGCAATTTAATGGCATGTTTTGTACAAGCACATTTAAATCTTCCCTATTGTTAGCATCTTAATCTAATAAAAACAGAATTGGGGATACATTTAATGTTGCATTCACTGACTTCAAGTGACATGACACCACAGTAATGTTTAAGATTTACATTCAGGAGGTTGCTGGTTCAAACCCCTACTATGGCTGACCAACCCAATCAGAGGTTTTAAGGTGGTGGCTTCTCTTGGTTTCTAGATAAATGCTGGGTTGGAGAATTTGTTTGCAAAATTTTCTATCACTTCTTTTTTCACTATACTTAATTTCCTTCTTCATTGCCATACCAGTATTAGGTTGACCACCAATCCTGGGTATTCTAATCTAAACTTTGCTTGCTCCTCAACAGGCTAGTAACCAAAGGCATTGGTTTGCAAGTCCTTGGGAGTGTAAGTCCTACAAAGAGAAGGGTATTCTGTTGAAGAGGAACAGACTATATCAAGTACCAGTTTTAACAAAATTAAAGAGGGAATGAAAAAGCATGGCTCTGTGATGATTTGACAAGCAAGAGAATGAAAAGAATGTGTGGATCTACACGAAGAACATTAAGAAATAAAACCAGAAAAGAAACAATCATGAAATTTTATAAGTTGCTGGCTATCCCTATATTCCTGTATGGCAGCAAAAACTGGATCTTAAATAGAGCAAATAGAAAAAGATTAGAAACAGCCGAGATGCAATAAATATCAGGTTATAGATTAAAACATCATACACCTAATACACAAATACAGAAGAGTTTTTTTATATATGTATATATAGGAGAAGATAAATGATATTAAATACCAGTGGTTCCAATGTATAAGAATGCATGACAATAGAATAACAAAACAGGCATGTATATTCTTTATGCTTTGGTTGTCAAATTGGTGATCAGGAAAACAATGATCACCTCATCAATGTTGTGTAACTTGTACGACAAATCTTCAGTTATGGTTACATGGCAAACTCAAAGCATTATCATTTGTTATACCTATGGTATGGCAAGAATCAACAAACCATATTAATGATTGTTACTTCTGTATGACAAATTTGTATATCTGCGCTGTCTAGGAAAATTAAACATGTTGTTAAGTATCAAGATATTCCTTCTGCCATGTGTTATGTTCCACTTAGCAAGGAATTACCTGTTCCTGCACCCCCTCAGATATTGAGTAGTGTAGTGACAGTAATGGTGAAGTAAATAGCGATTCCCATGCTGAATAGTACCAGGAACCAGAGGCCTCTACTTCAAAATCCTGACTTTCAACCAGAATATTCTGAAAGAGAAAGTCATTTTATAGAGCAAGTAGACTTAAAATGATTTGGCACACAATTTAAATTTGTCAAAAGTAGACTTTGAACTTCTAGGTTTCAGGCTGCAACAATGGAAATTACTTGCAACTGGTACAAAAATTAGTTTCAAAATAGACATCCGAATTGTGGCAAATATTTTTCTATGGAAGAGACTTTGTATTTCTGTATAAACATCAATGTTTTAATGAGAAGCTAGGAATTGAGCATAATCCAGATGACTGGCAGTTGTTTATAGATTCATCAAAGTTCAGCTTAAAGGCTGTGTTACTTCAAAATGGTAACAAACTTCCATTTGTTCCAGTTTTCCATTCTGTAGTCTTAAAGAAAGTTATGAAAGTATGACCAAGATTGTACATGTTTTAAATATGAGGTTCATTGTTGGAAAATATGTGGTGACAAAGTAATTGGTTTGTTTCTTGGATTACAAGGGGGATTTACAAAATATTGTTGTTTTTTGTGTTCGTGGACAGCTGTGATATGCAAAAACATGTAGTAGTGGGGCAGCTGACAGGAATACGTCCCAGGGGAGAGTAATGTGAAACACGAACAATTGGTTCAGCCTGATAAGATTTTTCTCCCTCCCTTAGATGTAAATTTGGGCTGATGAATTTCATTAAGGCACTCAACTTGGATGGTAGTAGATTCGCATTTCTGCAAGGCAAGTTTCCACAGTAAACTTATGCAAAATTGAAAGAAGGAATTTTTGTCGGACCTGAAATTCGTAAACTCTTGGAGGATCCAATGTTTGAGAAAATGTCACAAACGGTGGAATTAGCAGCTTGGGAATCATCTACAAGAATTGTGCATGGTTTACTTGGAAATTCAAAGGAAAAAAGGTATAAAACTTTGGTCTCAAATTTATTGAAATGCTACAGAGACATGGGTTGTAGAATGTCTTTGAAAGTAGATTTCCTCCATTCATATCTAGAACTTTTTCCAGAAAATCTGGGTGATATTAGTGATGAACAAGGGAAACAGTTTTATCAGGACATTTCCATCATGGAGAAGAGGTACCAAGTTCATAAGGACCCAGTAATGATGGGAATTAATGTTGGTTTCTTGTGAGGGAAGGCACACCGGAGTACAAGAGGCAATCACATGCTACTGAGCACTTTTAAGCAGAGTTACAGGTATGTCTCTTAAATATATAGTCCAAATATTATTGCATGCATGTAAAATTACATTTTGAATTAATCTTAATTAACCATGATATATAGGACTGTACCATATATCATTATATCACAATAATAAATGTAACATAATATCTGATCTGAAACCTAGTAGGTAGGAACCTAAATGGCTTCATATCTTTTTAACCTGACACAATGTGACTTCTGTGGTAACTTTTAAAATCAGCACATGTTTTCCCTTAAGAATCACCTACTTCTATCATGGAGGTATGAAAAAAGTTTTTTTTTTTTGTGGGTAGTGTTATTACTTATTAGTATAAGATTTCTGAATGCGAAGAAACCAAAATAATGAGAAAAATAAAAAACTGAGGATGGAGAAATGGGCATACCTACCATCAGATATAGTGATGGAAATGTTGCTGCACTTGAAATCTGAGAAGCATATTATCTTATTTGGGGAATATTGGTGTAGAGGTAAAAGAAAGAGCAAACGAACGATAAAAATTAATAAACATGGGGAAGCAGAACTTTTTCATTTCTAATTAAAAGTGGAAAGAGACAGTTTATCTTCTGTGTAAAATGTTTCCAGTAAGAAAACCAAATTCATTACTTAGTTTTTAATTTTCATATTTTCCTTTATTGTAAGCTTGCCTCAAGGATAAAGCTTAATGAGACAGTAACTCTTCAATATCTGCGTACCTATGCAACTAACAATAACATGTAGAAATAAGCTGTATTGCGCAATGAACTGTATTACCGATATTGATCATTATACTTAATTAAATACATAGCCTTTGTATATAGTAATGTATTATTAATCATAGTAAGGGGTAATAAGCTTTGCTTTAATCATTATTTTACTTGTAAATATTTGTATATTGTCAATATTTTACATCCTAACCTTTGAAACGTGGTATTAACTGTAAATGCTCAGTTTTCCATTAGCAAGAGACCTTGATGTATTTTGAGTCGAGCTTTCAAAAGGAAACACATTCTAAAATGCTATTGCCCTATCTTTTGTATAACGTTGAGTGACTTTAGGGAATAGAGGCATAAGTACATGCAACCAATAGCAAGAAGGGACGCTATGCATACAGAAGGATGTTTTAAGTTCAAAATCACAACCATTTTGAGCAGTTCTATGCCAGATTCCATGGGCGACACTATGTCGGTCACTGAAGCAAAATCACGCCAAATTGCTCACCACGGTTGAAACAAAGATTGCTTCCCTCAGATGTGTAATCATCACCCACGAGTTTGCAGGAGTCACTTGGTTGCCAATGGTTAGGGTTTATACCGTGTAACATTATACCATGTATAATTTCTCCAATAATACTGAAGAACCAGTGATTGGTGTTATTTTTCTTCACTACCTTTTTGTATTTCCTTCTGTACCACGCCCTGTACCGAGTAATTCATGTTCGCCGATGAAGAGGAACCACCTGAGCTAAAACCGGAGCAGCAAAGACATCAAAAGGTAGGGAAAGGTCACTACGTTCCACCCTAACCGTACCAATTGACCCACACAATAACGCCGACTCAACTTTGTCATTTATTATTTAAGATAATAATATCAGCACAAGTCCAAAAAGCAGTTGCAAACTTTGGCACCCAATGTGGGGCTAAAGACAAATTAGAAGGCAATTTAAAATGGAACCTTCAACTCGTTGGATCATCACTGCACACCTTGATGACCACGGCTACCATGCTGCACTGACAAGAAGAACTTCAAATAACAGCAGATGCTTATTTTGAAGGACTAGGGCAACCTACAACAGTGGATCTTCACTTTGCACCAAGAACTTCAAGTCCAGAGGAACGCCAATTCGACGCTGGAAAGTGAAGTGAAGTGTGTGTCCCTTGCTACGCCAAAGGGTAATTTAAAATCAGCCTTCCCATATTCAGTATGAGTGCTTCAAAAAGAAAAGAAAAAGCAATGTCCAGATTAACCACAATAAAGGCCAGAGAATGTAATAATTGTAGTCTTAAGTAGCCATTTTAGATGTATTTTTGTTAACTGTTCATGTTACTTAGGAATCAGAAAGTCATTAGCTGAAAAATGTCTGAAATGAACGACACAAATGTTGCAAGAGGGGAGGGGAGCTCAGGTAGTTTGCCAATACAATGCTCACAGAACCTTCCTTTATCTCCAGAATGTTCCCAAATACCTGACCACAATTTTGTACCAGCTGAATCCCAAACAAATGTTCAGGTCAATAACCTTATCAACACTCCGCCCTTGTCAGTAACTCCACAGAACCTGAGTGAATTTTTCAACATGCTTGTTGTTAAGATGTCAGAGCAAAAGGCTGAACTAACTCAACAGAATGACAGGATTAATGAACAAATTAATAAGAAATTTGAGGAACAAAACCATCAGCTACGACAATCTTTTGAGGTACAAGTAAGCCAGTTTAAGAAATTTAAAGTAGAAACATCAAAACAGGTTGATAATATTGCCAAACAAGGAGAGTCCAGATTTATAGAAATTCAGGGTGAAATTGCTAGCAAAGAACAGTTAATGTTAAGTAATGTAGATCCGGCCTTATGCAACTAGGCAACAAAAATTTCAGCCATGGTTGAAGCAAATAGAGAGGAAATTGACTTCATTCATACTAGCCTTAAGGGGGATATCAATCTAATTAATAGGCAGCTCGATAGGTTAAGTATATCTTATGTTCAGCTGAAGGAAAGTTGTGAAACTAGCTCAAAAAAAGTTCAGGAGGAATAGGGACGGAAGCTAGCAGAACTGAGAGTGGAAATGCTAGACAGCTATTCTAGTCTGCATAAAAAGCTGGAAATGTCGCACAAGGAGTTAAGTGAGTCACATGGTGAACTCTGTAAGAAAATAAATAGTTCCGAGTTCCGGAATGCACCCAAACTCAGTGAACACACTTCCAGACGCACGCCTCGTATGAATCTTGTCACATGTCAGATAGAAATTCAGAGGTCAGAGACGCAACAAGCCTAACTAATATGACAAACTCGGGACTCCCACAAACTGCAAATCCTGACATACTGTTCTCCAATGTTTCAAGTGTTGTCAACAATGCTTGTTGTCAGTATAATGCAAACAATAGTTATACAGCTATACCTCTACCGAAATTTAATGAAGCAGAAGGAAGCTTGCCGCTCATATTTTTGGAGCAGCTAGTTGAATATTTCAAACTTAGGAATGTTCCGGAAACTTTGAAGAGACCATAACAAAGAAATACTTAGATCAGAGAACTCGACTGGGTACATTTAGCTATGTCTCCTCAGGATAATATTAAATTGTCGTAACATCTATTCCTGAACAGATTTTGGAACATAGCTAAGCAGCAGCGTATCCGCTCACAGCTTTGTTATGGACAGTACACTCCGAACAATGAGTTGACCATATCAGATTATGTACTCTCTCAGGTAAAATACATAAAGCATCTGAAACCGCAAATATCTGAGGTAGAATTTATTGAGCTACTAACCAGACACTTTCCACTGAGGATACAGAATTATCTTCTAATAGCGAAATCCAAAACCACCATGGTAGACTTACTTTCTGCCTTGGAAGCCCAAGAATTTGAGTTATGCAAGAATTCTCCACATCACTACAGAGGTCAAGGGTAACCGAAAAAATCTCAGGGTAGGAATAATAGGGGATTTACTACTAGAAACGACATACCCAGGGAGCAATATGAGCATAATCTCCCAAGATTTGAAAGAAACAGAGACACAAGACCTTCCGGACAGAAAATATTAATCAAGTTAGTTTCCACTGTGAAGACAACAATGTGGAAATTAGAAACCGATATGGAAATTCACCGTGTAGCAGACAATCTTGAGGGAGAAGAAATGTTAGGAGAAGGGGCTCCTTTAGAGAAAGGAACAGCCTGTACGCATCAGATAACGAAAATGTGCGAAGTGAGCATATATATATAAATTCCACAATACTATTAGTTACAACAATGCGCATAGGGACGGCTATCATGAAATTCACATGGAAGCTGTGCAGAGTTCCACACACAAACGAACTGCTAGAAAGAGGGAGAGAAGATATTTGGAGGAACAGAAGAATGCTTACCCTGCCATTAAGGACAACATACCCTCCGGTCATACACCTTTGTTAATGAAGGTCAGCTGTGCTTTGGGGTTGACAAAAGACCAGCAGAGCCAACTTTATGATGTATTATTGTATAACAAGAAAATGTCTTCTCAACCATTCTGGAAAATGTGAATGAGCGATCAAGGATATTGGTGTATACTTACGTATTTTAGTGAATAAAACTCACTCATGCTGGCTAGATTATGTAAAAAAACACCTAAGAATGATGTAAAAAGTAAGCTGAACGTGGACTTTCATCATCTGAAAGAAAAGTCATATACCTTAATCTTACTTAAGATTTCATGTGACATTTGGCAATCTCTCTCTTGCTGTCAAATGGTTCATTGCATTATAATTTTTGCTTGAAATTTAGGTATAATTGTGAGTATATCAGTCAGGTTTGAGGCTATTTCTGCTGGATGCACTTTAATGAATGTGTAATCAATTGTTATTGTTGTGAAATTTTCAACTGCATATCTCTTTGTATTATAATTTGTGTGTAAAGTGAATCATAACAGTGTTTATTTAAATATTTTAATAATTAAGTAATTGGACTGATACTTTATATGAGTAATTATCATATAGTCACACAATTTGTAAGGTGTATTTAATGTAAGGTGTTGTAGTGTTGTAATAAGTAATGTCATGTTAAAGAAAGAAATTCAACAATAGCAAGGATGATATGCTCAAGTGAAATAGTAAGCTTAACTATAGGGAGAATAATTAGTATTATTTGAGCTACATAAAACTTTAAATACCATGTAATATTATTCAAAACATGTAAATCAAAGAGAACGTGTATATAGGCAAATTATAGTGTTTTAAAAAAAATCATGTTTAAATCAAGACATAAGGATTTAACAAATGTGTAAAGGCAATAAGATATTCATTGTAGAAATTGTTTAATGAATATTCAAGCATACGCGTTAATGAGCATAGATTTGGACTTACGTGAACTTTATAGCTCATTAAATGATATGTGAAGTCACTTGAAATATGTGTATGTGTGCTTGTGTACAATCACAAATTAATTATCCGTGTGCTGCAGAGACAAGATTGAATTCACACACACAATTGTAACTAAAAGAACAGGATGGACAGTGACTCAGTAAAAGATGTGTATACTATGTAATTTTGTTTTGTTTTTTGTCAATCATAGTAATTATTCTTTTGTGTATCTAATGTTAAGCAATTTGTTCTTTTGTTTTAACACCAAGGTAATACAGTGACAACCAGTGACATCCTATTTATTATATTTTTAAATATTTCAGTGAACAGGGTTATTTGATATTCACATATATGCATATTGAGAATGTATTTCTTAGGCGTGTGGTGTTGTTCTCAGAGCAAGCACACACATAGGTTAGGAGATGAAGAAAGGGGAGAGTGTTTTCTTTTGTGCATAAAGTGTCTGAACAACCCAGATGTTACTCAGCTCATAGACTTTGAATGGCTGTATGTTTGTAAATAAGCCCAATTGGTTGTGAATATTGTGAAAGGACCAGTATTTAAAATATCAATTTTCTTTGGCAAGAAGATTCGTATTCAAAATAGGGGCAAATTATGAGACAGTAACTCTTCAATATCTGCATAATTATGTAACTAACAATAACATGTATAAATAAGCTCTATTGCGTAACGATCTGTATTACCGATATTGATCATTATACTTACTTAAATAGATAGCCTTTGTATATAGTAATGTATTGTTAATCATAGTAAGGGGTAATAAGCTTTGCTTTAATCATTATTTTACTTGTAAATATTTGTATTTTGTCAATATTTTACACCCTAAGATTTGAAACATGGTTTTAACTGTAAATGCTCAGTTTTCCGTTAGCAAGACACCTTTATGTATTTTGAGTCGAGCTTTCAAAAGGAAACATCCTAAAATGTTATTGCCCTGTCCTTTGTATAACGTTGAGTGACTTTAGGGAATAGAGGCATAAGCACATGCAACCAATAGCAAAAAGGGATGCTATGAATACAAAAGGATGTGTTAAGTACAAAATCACAACCGTTTTGAGCAGTTCTTCACCAGATTCCATGGGCGACACTATGTCGGTTGCTGAAGCAAAATCACGCCAAATTGCTCACTGCAGTTGAAACAAAGATGGCTTTCCCCAGATGTGTAATCGTCACCCACGAGTTTGCAGGAGTCACTTGGTTGCCAACGGTTAGTGTTTATACCGTGTAACATTATACCACATATAATTTCTCTAATAATACTGAAGAACCAGTGATTAGTGTTATTTTTCTTCACTATATTTTTGTATTTCCTTCTGTACCACGCCCTGTACCGAGTAATTCATGTTTGCCGACAAAGAGAAACCACCTGAGCTAAAACCAAAGCAGCGAAGACATCAAAAAGTAGCGAAGTGTCACTAGGTTCCACACTAACCAAATGACCTACACGAAAACCCTGATGCAACTTTGTCATTTACTAAGATGGTAATATCAGCACAAGTCAAAAAAGCAGTTGCATTAACAAATACAAACATTAACAAAAACACATATAAATGGTTGAATATAGCCATAAGAAATAGAGCAATATGGATATACAGTATCAAAATTCCAATTACAAATTTACAAGTGAAGTAGTGGAAAAACAAGGGATACTCATTAAATAAGAATGTCATTGATGATGAAGACTAGAAACATGATTCCTTAAAAGAGCTATTGAACCCTTCACAATAAATGTACCAAATAATCAAATATATCTGGTGTGTAAGCCTAGCATCTTGCAGGTGTTGGCGAAGAACTTAGGAATTGCAGGTAACAATAACCCAACTGTAATACGCGAGAGTTAAGATTACTATGAATGAAAAAACAGCACTTCTGAAAACATTCAAACTAATTTGCTTTATAGATAGTGTCAGACTGAAAAATCTAATACCATAGCTGGGATTTGAACCACAGATCTCCCAATCTCTAGCCGGTTGCTCTATCACTGAGCTACCATGACAAAATATATGGCATAAACTTCTCAACTGACTCGCATGTTTCCTGGTAAACCACAAGGTGATCTCAAATTATTTTTAGATGACAAACCCCAATGGCAACTTACAATGTAGTAAGTACTTTTTTCAGTCTGACTCTACCTATCCAACTCCTTCCTATACACGGCTTGTGTGAAAAAACAATTAATTTAACACTAATTTGCTTTAATTTGTTAAGTTTATTTACCTATAGAAACACACAATCTTCCTACTGACAGGCATTATCTGCACACTGAAAACGTTCACATTCCTCACAGCCAATTGCCCCAGTGCCACTGGTTCACATATTTGTTGGGAATTCAAAACATGTTGTTTAGCCAGCTTGAAGTTGAAAGAAGTTACACAGACAAGTAGCACAAGGAGCTAAACCAGTGCCCGAGTAGTCTCGGCAAAGATTTGCCTGCAAGAAAAATGTAATTTGTATCAGCTTTTCTACTATTATAAACTAAAACAGCAACAAACATTTTTTTTCTAGATACAAAAGTTATATATCTTAAACATGTATGATCAAAACAAGCAGGAAAAAGTGCTGATGGGTTCTTAAAATTACTAGAACAAGGTCCATTTTCTCAACCTTACCAAAAAAGAAATAAATAATACTTTAAAAGAACCATAAAATAACAACACTTTAAAACACAAGCAAAAATGTCATACATTCGTTAAGGGGAATAGAGAAGTAAAATTAAAATGGGTAAAAATAATACTGCTAAACCCAAGATACTAGTTTTTAATAGCTACCAAAATTATGTCCACAAGAACCATCTAATTTACATCATGTTAGAAGATTTATTCATAATCAAAAACTGCGTTATCACTTGTTTCCAGCAAAGCTAAATCATCCACTAGGTGAAATGGATGATACATAATTAATGCTTAGGTTGAACTGAATAACCGTGCTACATGTGGCTTAACAGAAGCATCACTTGCAGTAAAATAAAAGGTTTCACATTTCGTAAGTGAAATGGCTGAATCAAAAATCATCAGTTACAATTCCTACCACTTGCAGAGTTTGAAAACACTGTCAATAGTCACACATTTTGGAGTTTCTACACAGTGTCTTACTGTTAACTCTTGACATACTGTAGAAATTACAATTCATTAACAATAAATAATTTCCAAAACAGAGATTCGTAAAACTATACATGCAGAATAAAGGTTCTGTTAGAACTGTTTCATGTAAATAGCTGATGCAATAAAATGAAAGATTGAGTACAAGTGGGTTTCTTTTGTAGCATATTACTGAGAAAAATAAACACAGGAAAATGATTACAGCAAAAGGAATAAACTCAAGTTTCCCTTTTATCAAATTTTAGACATATAGCCAAACCTAATATTTTTGAAAACGTGAAACTAAACAAATAATTTAAAATCATTCTATTTCCTAAACTACACTTCCCCAATTAGGTTTCCTGAGTTGCTGTTCCTAAAATACTCCCTCAGCCAACAAACATAAAGAATAAAATGCATGCATGAGTTGGTGTTTTAATCACAGAATAAACTGAAACATCACATTACCACTACATTGACTATTGCTTAGTGCTGTTGGTGATTAGCAAAAGTATTGGCAGGACAACCTTGGTAGTCTTTTAAAGCCTTATTTTGGAGGCTCTCTTCTATAGCTGTTATGAGGGCACTCTAGACAAGGAACTAAATCAGTATGTGAGTACGTTCCATAACCACAAACTGGCATACATTCTGCAATACTCTTGGAACCTGCATAAAAGTTATGTATTCTCTTATATAATCATATAGAGTGCGTCAAAAATATCTAAACCAGCTGCAGAGTGTTTTTACACTGGGCATGTGGATACATGATTCCGGACTGCTGCTGTAAACAAGGTCACGCTTCTAACAGAGTTTTGCTCTACTCTGGAAGTGCAGTACTGAGTTGACATGATATGGTGTAGTTCAGTTGATATGAATGATTTATTATTTTGTGCTGTACATAGTCACAAAGTGTATTATGGTTCAGGATATGTTTTCACCTGCATAGCGTGTATTTATTTATGATTTGTATGTGTAAACTAAGCTCTCCAAATAAAAGTATGATTTGCAAATTATATAAGCTCCAAATCGTACAACAGTCCATGAACTTTACAATAAATTTTGAGCCACAGAAGTATTTAGGCTAGAAATCTAAGATGGCATATGGTTATTATCAAAGAAACATTAGACATTGGTCATCATTTGGAGAAAACCCGTCAAAATTGCTTAAGCACCTTTCATAACAGGTATGTAGTCATTTCTTATCACACTGTGCAAAGAGGTACTAAATTGCTGAAGTTAAAAACCATAAAATAAGTGTGGCACGTGCTCTGCAATCAGGTGATCCTGTAATTTTAATTCAATATTTTTCACAGATAACATTTGGTTCTGCCTTCATGGATATGTGTGTACACAAAATAATGGTTATTGGAGCTCTGAGAAACATAATATTGTTCATGAAGCACAAGCTCATGAAGAAAAAATTAGTTTATAGTGTACCATTAGTGGAGAAACAGTTATAGGGCCAATTTTTTTTTGAGTCAACAGTACATACATGAATTGCTCCCCTCCCCTTCTTTTCTTTTTTACAGAATTAAGATAGGGAGTATGGTTTTGCCTTTATACAATAAGACTCTGTAACAGCCCATATGGCTAATCTTCCAATTGAGAACAATTGTTTCAGGACAGATTTATTAGTAGAAATTGTGGCTTCCTCGGTCCCCTGACCCAACCCCCTGCAATGTTTATCTCTGAGGTAACTTAAAACACTGAGTGTACAAGACAAACCCACACACCCTGGAAGAATTAAACCAAAATATCTACAGGAAATTGCCAGCATTTTTCAAGGTGAACTATGGCAAGTAATGGATAGTTTCCTAAAGAGGCGCCAAAAATGTATGGACAACGATGGTGGCCAGTTTCAGTTTGTCCTTTCACAACGTTGGTATTTAAAGCCTTTAACAGTAGTTTTAAAAATGCTGTGTGGTTTCATCCGTGCCTTTCTATGATAGCAGCAGTCGGAAAAAGTGTCAAGGATGCAGACAGGCAAAACACAGTGCAGCTGGTTTGTTCCTTTTTGACTTACTCATTACCTTTAAATATAATTTACATTTATTATTAAAAAATCAACAAAATTAAACATAAATTATAAGTATTTAGGACATTCTTGCTGAGCCTTACAAGTTGAAATATTAATCATATGTTACCACCTAAGCCTTTCTACAGAAATGAAGATAGTGTAAATAATTGCTGGATGCTAAAGTGCCAATTACAGCCAGCTTGTTAAAATTTAATTTGAGGTACCATATTTATCCAAATACAAGCCCATATTCTTTTCTAAAATATTAATCTTGAGCATTGGGGGAAATTTTGCATTAGTGATATACATTTTCCAAATAGTATGTCGGAAAAGTAAGTTTCAAACTTTGCGGTTTCAGCAGTGGCAAAGCATTGGGGGTTGTGATGTATATGGAAGCCATAAAGTTAGCTGTTAACAGACCTACACTGGTAAAAAGATTTCTCTCCAACTAAGCTCTCTTAAACTAAACTAGAGAATTTCCTTTTACATTGCTGGTTGTGCCTAATGTTGTACTGAATGTATTTGGAACCATTGGTCAAAAAAATTGAGAGGTTTAGCTGCTCATTTACCTCCTCCCACCACAGCTGCACACATACTAGCAGAACATTTCCATTCTTCCCTCTATCTTCTGCCTTTCAGGTGAATTGCCACACAAATTTGAATTGAGCAAATCATTTTACAACGATGTGTTATTTTAGGATTTCCAAATAAAAGTCTTATTCATTATCATTGTTGAGGATGTGCTGCTGCTGTTACCACTGTCACTTTCACTTTCTCCCACTGCAGACATACCAGAACATTTCTGTTCTACTCTCTCACATCTCCCCACTCATCATGTGAACTTCCATTGAAATTCAAATCAGGGAAAACTTTTTATAACATTGTGTTCTATTAGGATGTAGTCTAAATAGAAATTTTATCCATTATCATAGTTACAGGTGTGCTGCTCTCCTTACCATCATCAGCATCACTTCCCCCACCAAACACATACTGGAACATTTCTGTTCTTCCCTCTCTCCAAAACTTTAAATAAATTGCCTTGCAAATTTGAATTGAATTACACTTTTTACAGTGTTATATTAGGAGTGTTGTCTAAATAGAAAATATTATCTATCACCTTGTTTGCAGCAGCGCTTCCACCACACACACTGGTACATTTCCATTCTCCTCTTGCTCTCTATGTGAATTTCCATGAAAATTCATATTACCCTAAAAAAAAGTTTGAATAAAAAAATAAAAAGGAACATTCTGTGCTTAAAAGTCCCTTAGTTTTTTCAAAATATATGTGCAATACTTTAAATGTCTTCTTTTTTATTAAAGAGATCTAGGCTAAATTCCAAAATTAAGTACTGAAAAAATGGAGCCCTCTTGCATTTGAGGTCATCTTGTATTTGGATAAATATGTGAATCACACTTAATTAAGATGCAATCTAAACATTAGATACCTAATATAACACTGCCATTGATATGAATCAGGTATGCTATCATTATGCGACTGGCAGTGAAATTCAGTTCTCTTTCCATGGCTAGGAGTAAAACACAAGAGATACGAAATGGTTGAGAACTTCCCATTTGAGAAATGTAAGTATTTTAAAACTGAAGCCAATAACAGGGAATATCTTGGAAATAGATAGTTCTACAACAAACTGTATATGGCATAAGTAGTGTTTTTTTTTTTTTTTTTTTTTTTAAACTTTTGGTGCAACAGTATATGGCACTTTAATCAAAAACTTCAAAAGAGGTTCTATGTAAAGGGTAGTATGTGGAGAGGAGATTTCACTGAATGTCTTCGTATTACATCCTTAGAAAATACTAAACTTTAGTACCAAGTTTGGTAGTGAATGGACTTTCTCTCTTCCATTTATGCTGTCACAGACGCATGCAAATCCACAAAGACAGACATGCATAAGACAGTTTTTCTATTTTATTAAATTCTTGGGTCCTCAAAACATGTATTTCTAGTGAAATAATGGGTTGTAAAGTGAGATCAAAATTTGAAACATCTCACTTTAATTTAAATATGGGTCCTGTGGTTTTCAAATTTAGCGCAAGATTAAGTTTGAATCTGTTAAGGTTAGTGTGTATGTTTGTGTATAAATTTATGTTTCTAATTTTCTAGGGTGGTAGCAGTTGGCAGATAAATATGTTCCTGAATATTATAAAACCATTTATTATTTATATAATACTCGTTTATGTATATTATGTAAATATACGAACACATGCAAAATACCAACCGTTCCAACATGCACACAAATTTGTCTATAATAAGAAAAACCAAGAGTGGCTGACAAATAAAACCTTTGAAATGGTCATCACAAATACAAGATTCATTGATCGCACTTACCCTCATTCGATTTTTTGAGCGGTCCGTTTACTACATAACTAACAAGTATTTGGTCCTTAGTTTTGCATATGTCAAGGGACACATGTATTGTTGACAACAAGAATACATCAGTACACACTTTTCTTTGTTTATATTATTTAAATCATCTGGAATGTGCAGAGGAAGAATTGAAACATCTAACAACCTAAAATAGATGGAATTCAAAACAAATGTACAGAAGAGATGGTAAGCGTGTTTCTTCTTACATGTGTAATAGGCATACTATTGATAATTGGTGGAGTCGAAATTAACCTAAGGTGACCATTCATCCCCAATTTTCAAGAACAGCACCCAAAATAAGACCTATGTCCTGGGCAATATCTGTCCCCAATTTCAGTAATACATAATTTAATATATCAGATATAATATTAATAATAGTGTGAATTGAATTTCAACATGTGCTGATATTCGTGAAGTTTATTTTCCTGAGTTGGCATCATAAATTGGATAAGTATTAACAAGCACGGTGGTAGCAGTTATCGTCTGGCTGACCTACAACAATGAACACAACTTATTTGTAAATAATGATTAGGCACTATTTTGTAGTCAGTGTATAAGCTGTCTCGATGTCTGCCAGTTTAGCTAATATGTGAAGTCTAAGAGAGAAATTAGAACATTTTCATGAAAACTTAAATGTCATTTCAATGATTAAGTAAAAGCAGGATTTCCATATATTATGCAAGTTAATTCAGAAGATGGAACACTAGTGAAATGCATTGTGTGTAGTTCAGACTTTTCAATAGGTAGTGGTGGGAAGACAGCAATAACTGATCTAAATGCAAAAAACACAAGACTGCGCTACTAAGTAAATCTCAGCTGGGAAGTGTATCAAATTACTTTCATAAACTAGAACCATCTAAAAGTGAATACAACTTAGCTATTTATGAAGGAACATATACACATCACACTGTATTTCACAACCATAGCTTTAGTAGTGTGGATAGTACACCTACACTACAAAAAATTTGCAACGAAACAATTTAGCTGTGCAAGAACAAAGTGTAAATCCATAATTATCCCCGGCTTTAACCCCATTGACTATCGATTAACTTAAAAATGATCCTAAATATGTCAGCTTCATAACTATGTCTTACAATACATCTAACCACAAATTTGTAGAGCTACTCCCTATTTTAGAGTGGTATTATAAAGCTTATAACTTAGAAATCCCAATTTAGAACAAACTTATTACTTTCATTGAAATCCCAGGAGAAATTTCTGATATAATTATCTGTACAAGTGTTGGAAGCCATTGATAAATTTGACTTAGGCAAAAAGGTGGTAGGACTATCAGCAGGCAATACAAATTCTAACTTCGGAGGTTTGCTGAGAAAGGGAAAAGAGAATGAATTAGCTAAAATTAAGGCTGAGATGAACAGAAAATATATAATAGGTCTTGACTGCAATGTGCATATTATACCCAATTGCTTGAAAACAGCTTTTCATTATATGCCTATATAATTTCAAAGCACTTGTTATAAAGATATTTGGATTATTTTCACATTTATACAGTGCATAAAATGTTAGAAAGATTTCTGCAATTTCATTGGACAGAGTTCAAATGGTTATGGTAATGTAAGATAGTCATTACTTGCAGCCTTGGAAAGAATATTGAAACTGTATCCATCACTGAAATTTTTCTTCATGTCAGAATCACAGTGTCCTAAAATATGAAACAGTTCTACAAAAACAACGAGACTGAGCTATAGCTTAGCTTTGCTCATTCTCACACTGCACTCTTCTGTGAAACAATTAACATGATTGAAAGCGATGACAAATGCGCAACAGAATCTGCACTAGCTGTGCAAAACCTCTTAATTAACTTACAATCGCAATGTGGTGAATGGTTTATTCCACATATGGTAAAGAATTTGCTAACTGATCTAGTAGAAAATTAGGAAATGAAAATGAAAAGTTATTTCAAAATATCTAAAGAATTTTATGACACTGCTTTATCTTATTTGCATTCTTGGAATAAGCACAAGGAGGATATGTCATATTCAGGCTGCTTTCTCTTGGATAATGTGCCCTTAAGGGAAAATTTTAATAATCTATTGATCAGATATTATCGAAGAGTCAAGAAATTGTAACCATCAATCATGATGAACTATTTGATAAATTTAGTTATTTGCGAGGTTATATATCGAAAAAAGACTGAATGGTTCAGAGACAAGTAACCTGGCAGAAAATCAAAGTGTTTATGTGCTTGAAAGAAATTAATATACCCCATGACAATCTGAAGACAATTATTGAACTTTTTATGTGCTTACATGGCAGTAATGCATCCGTAGAAAGGGTATTATTGAATATGAATTACATATGATCGGAAGACAAATCTCGGTTTAATGTCAGCATAGCGCAAGCTATTTTAACAGTGAAAACAGATATTAACCTGTCATGCGAAGCATTTAGTGAAAAACCTGCTCCAAACCCTGGACCCTGAAGAAAATACACTCTTCACAAAAGTGCACCACTGTGACATGTTTTTCAGTGTAAATAAGGTACAGTAAAAATTATATTATTCCAATTCAGGCTTTAGAGTTTATATTGTTCTGAAAATTATAGGACATTAGTGCATTATATACAAAGTATTTTCTTTAATGCTCATTGACATAAATGTGACAAAACTGACACTTGGAGCTTAGGGCCTTACGAGGATGAGGCTTCGATAAAGTAGGTACTATTATTATCATTAATGTTTATTACTTTTCATTTTATTTTAAGGTAAGACTATTTTCTGCAACAATGCAACTTACACCAGGTCATGAGGATCGCATTAACTGGCCGGGGTTGGTTCGAGGTGCTGACCACTTCTGGCCCTCCAATACTGCACCCCATCCATGACATCTGTCATGGATCGAGATGGGGGACGCAGCGGACAGGTGTTACACCAAGGTTCCTTGTGAGTTGTCGTGCCATGAACACATATTATGTAACTAATGCCATTTTTAGAAAATGTTGTCCCTAAAAACATCGAAAAAAATATGCTCACCTTAAATTAACCCTGGACCAAGTGGACACCAAAATGTCATGAAAGAAATTTTGGCTAGAATAAAGGATATGAATCAGAGACTAGAGGAAACGGTTGGAGAAATGGAAGTTACATCACTGACACGTGGGGCTGGCAGCAGGGAGATGACTGCGTCAGAGGGAAAATGAGATGACGTAGCCAGTATGTCAGAACAGAGTCACGTGAAACAGCTGCTGAAGTAAGGAAAATGATATCTCCAAGGAGGGAAGAAGTACAATTGGCACGCGAGCTGGCGAAAGGTGGGGCAAGGGCGGTGGGTGAGTGACGGAACAGAGGGAGAAGAAAGCATTGTTTTGACACCCAATGGGAACTTAATGGTTTTGGACAGAAACATAGCAGGACCAACAAGGGAGGCAACATGAATTGTATTATGGAGTAGGAGAGTGTTGGATACATTTAGAAGCAGAACAGGCTCACAATAGGGCGGGAGGGAGGAAGAAAGCGTTCTAGAACTGTGAGAGACTGAAAAATAAAATATTAATGGGGAAGCTGATGCCATCTACTAGAAAAGGTAGATTACCTAGGGTTAGCAGAAACCTGGTTAATGGAGAAATGCATAGAGGTAAGGGATTTTATATACATTGGAATAAAAGGACAAAGCTGTGCTGCAGGATGGGGAAGTTTTAAGTTTTGGCAAGGCACTGGGTTAGCATTGTTTGGGTCAGTCGTTAGCTAGCCATATAATTGGAAGGACATGTGTGCCCTGGACTTGAAATCAGAGAAGCATATTATCTTATTTGGGGAATATTGGTGTAGAGGTAAAAGAAAGAGCAACAGAATGATAAAAATTAATAAACCTGGGGAATCAGAACTTTTTAATTTCTAATTAAAAGTGGAAAGAGACAGTTTATCTTCGTGTAAAATGTTTCCAGCAAGAGAAACCAAATTCATTGCTTAGTTTTTTATTTTCATAGTTTTCTTTATTGTAAGCGTGCCTCAAGGTCAAAGCTTAATGAGACAGTAACTCTTCAACATCTGCATAATTATGTAACTAACAATAACATGTTTAAATAAACTCTATTGCGCAACAATCTGTATTACCGATATGGATCATTATAGTTATTTAAATAGATAGCTTTTGTATATAGTGTATGTATTATTGATCATAGTAAGGAGTAATAAGATTTTCTTTAATCATTATTTTACTTGTAAATATTTGTGTTTTGTCAATATTTTACACCCTAAGGTTTGAAACGTGGATTTAAATGTAAATGCTCAGTTTTCCGTTAGCAAGAGACCTTGATGTATTTTGAGTCAAGCTTTCAAAAGGAAACATTCTAAAATGTTATTGCCCTGTCTGTTGTATAACGTTGAATGACTTTAGATAATAGAGGCCTAAGTACATGCAACCAATAGCAAGAAGGGACACTATGTATACAGAAGGATATTTTAAGTTCAACATCACAACCGTTTTGAGCAGTTCTATGCCAGATTCCATGGGCAAAACTATGAAGGTCGCTGATGCAAAATCGTGTCAAATTGCTCACCACGATTGAAACAAAGATTGCCCTCCCCAGATATGTAATCATCACCCATGAGTTTGCAGGAGTCACTTGGTTGCCAAGGGTTAGGTTTTATACCGTGTAACATTATACCATGTATAATTTCTCCAATAATACTGAAGAATCAGTGATTAGTGCTATTTTTTTTGACCACCTTTTTGTATTTCCTTCTGTACCACGCCCTGTACCGAATAATTCATATTCGCCGATGAAGAGGAACCACCTGAGCTAAAAACAAAGCAGCGAAGACATCAAAAGTTAGGGAAGTGTCACTAGGGTTCACTCTAAACGGACCAACTGACGCACACAATAATGCTGATGCAACTTTGTCATTTACTATTTAAGATAATAATATCAGCACAAGTCAAAATAGCAGTTGCATTAACAAATACAAACATTAATAAGAACACATATAAATGGTTGAATATAGCAATAAGAAATAGAGCAATATGCATATGCAGTATCAAAATTCTGTTACAAATTTGCAAGTGAAGTAGTGGAAGAACATGGGATACTCATTAAATAAGAATGTCATTGATGATGAAGAATATAAACATGATTCCTTAAAAGAGCTATGGAACCCTTCAAAGCAAATGTACCAAATGATCAAATATCTGTGGTGTGTAAGCCTAGCATCTTTTAGGTGACGGCAAAGAACTTAGGAATTGCTTTACAGGCACCAATTAATAACCCAACTGTAATACGTAACAGTTAAGATTACTATAAATGAAAAAACAGCACTTCTGAAAACATTCAAACTAATTTGCTTTATAGGCAGAGTCAGACTGAAAAATTCAATACCATAGCCAGGATTTGAACCACGGATCTCCCCATCTCTAGCCAGTTGCTCTACCACCGAGCTACCATGGAAACATATATGGCATAAACATCTCAACTGACTTGCATGTTTCCCAGTAAACCACAAGGTGATCTCAAATTATTTTGAGATGACAAACCCCAATGGCGGCTTACAATGTCATAAGTACTTTTTTCAGTCTGACTCTACCTATCCAACTCCTGTCCTTCACACGGCTTGTGTGAAAAAACAATTAAATTAACACTAATTTACTTTAATTTGTTAAGTTTATTTACCCATAGGAACACACAATCTTCCTACTGACCGGCATTATCTGCATGTTGAACAGGTTCACATTGCTCACAACCAACTGCTCCAGTAGCGCTGGTTCACATTTTTGTTGGGCATTCGAAGCATGCTGTTTAGCCGGCTTGAGGTTGAGAGAAGTTACATGGACAAGCAGCACAAGGAGCTAAACCAGTACCTGAGTAGTGTCTCGGCAAAGATTTGCCTGCAAGAAAAATGTAATTTGTATCAGTTTTTCTACTATGATATACTAAAATAGCAACAAAAGGTTTTGTTCTAGATACAAGAGTTATATGTCCATTTTATCAGCCATACCAAAAAAAAAAAAAAAACTTTAAAAGAACAATAAAATAACAACACTAAAACACACAGCAAAAATGTCATACATTGGTTAAGGGGAATAGAGAAGTAAAATTAATACTGCTAAACCCAAAATATTAATTGTTCATATCTACAATCAAAATTATGTCCACAAGAGCTATCTAATTTACGTCAAGTTAGAAATATAAGATTTATTCATAATCACAAACTGTCTTATCACTTGTTTCCAGCAAAACTAAATCATCCACTAGGTGAAATGGATGCTCCATAATTAGTGCTTAGGTTGACTGAATAACTGTGCCATACCTGGCTTAAAAGAAGCATTACTTGCAGTAAAATAAAAGGTTTCAGGTTTGCTAAGTTAAATGGCTGAATCGAAAATCATCACTTAAAATTCCTGCCACTTGCAGAGTTTGAAAACACTGTCAATAGTCACACATTTTGGAGATTCTACACTGTATCTTATTGTTAACTCTTGACATACTGTAGAAATTATAATTCATTAACTGTAAATTATTTCCAAAACAGAGATTTCTAAAACTATTCATGCAGAATAAAGGTTCTGTTAGAACTGTTTCATGTTAATAGCTGATGCAATAAAATGAAACATTGAGTATAAGTGGGTTTCTTTTGTAGCATATTACTGATAAAAATAAACACAGGAAAATTATTATAACAAAAGGAATAAACTGAAGTTTCCCTTTTATGAAATTTTAGACATACAGACAAAATTAACAGTTTTGAAATATATAACCTAAACAAATAATTTAAAGCTATTCTATTTCCTAAACTACACTTCCCCAATTAGGTTTCCTGAGTTGCTGTTCCAAAAAAATTG
This sequence comes from Hymenopus coronatus, assembly GCA_030762935.1. Lineage (NCBI taxonomy): Eukaryota > Metazoa > Arthropoda > Insecta > Mantodea > Hymenopodidae > Hymenopus > Hymenopus coronatus. Next base: position 424,060,651 of record CM060900.1, read on the forward strand.
CCATCAGCCAACAAAAAAGAATAAAATGCAAGCATGAGTTTGTGTTTTAATCATAGAATGAACTCTAAAACATCACATTACCACTACATTGACTCTTGCTAGGTGCTGCTGGTTGCTTAGTAAAAGTATCAGCAGGACAACCCTGGTAGTCTTTTAAAGGCTTCTGTTGGAGGCTCTCCTCTATAGCTGTTATGAGGGCACTCTGGACAAGGAACTAGATCAGTAGGTGAGTAAGTTCCATAACTACAAACTGGGCATACAGTCTGCAATACTCTTGGAACCTGCATAAAAATTATGTGTTGTTATATAATCATATAGAGTGAGTCAAAAACCTCTGAACCGGCTGCAGGGTGTTTTTATACTGGGCATATGGATACATGATTCCGGACTGCTGCTGTAAATAAGGTCACGCTTCTGGCAGAGTTTTGCTCTGCTCTGAAAGTGCAACACTATGTTGACAGAGATATGGTGTAGTTCAGTTGTTATGAATGATTTATTATTCTGTGCTGTACTTAATCACAAAATGTATTATGGCTCTGAATATGTTTTCTACTGCATAGCGTACATTTATTTATGATTTGTATATGTTAACCAAGCTCTCGAGCAAAAGTATGCTTTGTAAGGTGTAAAAGCTCCAAGTTGTGCAACAGTCCATGAACTTTACAATACATTTTGGGTCACAGAAGTATTCAGGCTAGAAATCTAAAAGACAGCGTATGGTTCTAACCAAAGAAACATTAGACATTGGTCATTGTTTGGAGAATACCCCTCAAAAATTGCTTAAGCAGCTTTTGTAACAGGTATGAAGTCATTTCTTATCGCTCTGTGCAAAAGAGGTACTAAATTGCTGAAGTTGAAAACCATAAAATAAGTGTAGCACATGCTCTGTAATTAGGTGAAACTGTAATTAGGTACACATTTTGTGAGTGGAGTTTCATTATTGCATACAATGATCATATAGATCCATATTTAATATTTTCCACAGACGAGGTTTGGTTCTGCCTTCATGATATGTGCGTACGTGAAATAATGGTTATTGGAGCTCTGAGAAACATAATATTGTTCATGAAGCACTGCTTCATATGAAAAAATTGGGTTTATAGTATACAATTAGCAGAGAAAGAGTTATAGGGCCAATTTTTTTCCAGTCAACAGTACATACATGAATTGCTCCCCCCTCCCTTTTTTTTTACAGAACTAACAGACAGGGAGCATAGTTTTGCCTTTATGCAATAAGACAGCTCATACGGCTAGTCTTCCGATGAGAACAATTGAAATTGTGTTCAAATCTGGACATCTATTTCCAACACGTGCTCACTTGGTCATGCTGTAGATGGAGTGCCCTGGACACGCGTTTCAACAACCTTCATTGTCATCCTCTTGTCAGCAGACGTCTGCTAACCTGCAAGAGGATGACAACGAAGGTTGTTGAAACACGCGTCCATTTACACCATGACAGCCAGATTTGAACAAAATTGATAGCTTCACTGTATATAATGGCTTTTTTAACATTTTAAAATTGAAATTGTGTTTCAGGACAGAATTATTAGTAGAAATTTAGCTCCCTCTGTCCCCTGACCCAACCCCCTGCGATTTTTATCTCTGGAGTAACTTAAAACACAAAGTGTACAAGACAAACCCAAACACCCTGGAAGAATTAAAACAAAATATCTACCACGAAATTGCCAGCATTTCTCAAGGTGAACTACGGCAAGTAATGTAAAGTTTCCTAAAGAGGCACCAAAAATGTATGGACAACGATGGTGGCCAGTATCAGCATGTCCTTTCACAAAGTTGGTATTTAAAGCCTTTAAAAGTAGTTTTAAAAATGTTGTGTGGTCTCATCCGTGCCTTTCTATAACAGCAGCAGTCGGAAAAAGTGTCAAGGATGCAGATAGGCAAAACACAGTGCAGCTGGTTTGTTCCTTTTTGACTTACTTATTACCTTTAAATATAATTTACATTTATCATTAAAAAATGAACAAAACTAAACAAATTATATGTACTTAGGACATTCTTGCTGGGTCCTACAAGTTGAAAATGTTGTATTGAATGTATTTGGAACCAGTGGTCAAAAAAGCGGGAGGTTTAGCTGCACATTTCCCTCCTCCCACCACAGCTGCACAAATACTGGCAGAACATTTCCATTCTTCCCTCTATCTTCTGCCATTCAGGTAAATTACCACACAAATTTGAATTGAGCAAAACTTTTTACAACGATGTGTTATTTTTGATTTCCAAATAAAAAATCTTATTCATTATGTACTGCTGTTGTTACCACTGTCACTTTCACTTTCTCCCACTGCAGACATACCAGAATATTTCTCTTCTACTCTCTCACATCTCCCCACTCATCACGTGAACTTGCATACATATTTAAATCAGGTAAAACTTTTTATAACAATGTGTTCTATTAGGAATTTGTCTAAATAAAAATCTTATTCATTATCATAGACATCAGAAATTTGGAAATCATTTTTCTATGAAAGAGAATGTGTACTTCTGGATAAACATCAATGGTTTAATGAGTGAGCTAGAAATTGAGCATAATCCAGATGACTGGCAGCTGTTTATAGACTCATCAAAGTTCAGCTTAAAGGCTGTTACTTCAAAATGGTATGCTTCCATTTGTTCCAGTTTTCCATTCTGTAGTCTTAAAGAAAGTTATGAAAGTATGGCCAAGGTTGTACATGATTTAAAATATGAGTTTCATTGTTGGAAAATATGTGGTGACAAGGTAATTGGTTTGCTGTTTGGATTACAAGGGGTTCTCAAAATATTGTTGTTTTTTTGTGTTCGTGGGACAGCCGTGATATGCAAAAACATGCGGTAGTGACAGGAATATGTCCCAGCACCATTGGTTCAGCCTGATAAGATTCTTCTCCCTCCCTTACATATAAAACTTGGGCTGATGAAGAATTTTGTTAAGGCACTCAACAAGGATGGTAGTAAATTTGCATTTCTGCAAGGCAAGTTTCCACAAATAACTTATGCAAAATTTGAAGAAGGAATGTTTGTTGGCCCTCAAATCCGTAAACTCTTGGATGACAAAATGTTTGAGAAAATGTTACAAATGGTGGAATTAGCAGATTGGGAATCATCTACAAGAGTTGTTCATGGTTTACTTAGAAATACAATGGAAAAAAGCTATAAAGCTTTGGTCTCAAATTTGTTGAAATGCTACAAAGACATCGGCTGTAGAATGTCTTTGAAAGTATATTTCCTCCCTTCACATCTAGACCTTTTTCTGGAAAATCTGGTGATACTAGTGATGAACAAGGGGAACAGCTTTATCAGGATATTTCCATCATGAAGAAGAGGAACTAAGGTTGTAAGGACCCAGTAATGATGGGAATTAATGTTGGTTTCTTGCGAGGGAAAGCACACAGGAGTACAAGAGGCAATCACATGCTACTGAGCACTTTTAAGCAGAGTTATAGGTATATCTCTTAAATATATAGTCCAAATATTATTGCATGCATGTAAAACAACATTTTGAATTAATTCACCATGATATATAGTACTCTACCATATATCATTATATCACAGCAATAAACATAACATAATATCTCATCTGAAACCTCTTAGGTGAGAAGCTAAATGTCTTCATATCTATTTAACCTAACACGATAAATTTCTGTGGCAATTTTCAAAATCAGCAGATCTTTTTCCTTAAGAATCACTTACTTCTATTACGGGGGTATGAAACAAGTTTTTTTGTTGGGTAGCTTGTTAGTTTCAAATTCTTGAATGCGGTGAAACCATACTACGAGAAAAAAACAACTGAGGATGGAGAAATGGGCATATCTACCATTAGATATAGTGGAGGAACTGTTGCTGCACTTGAAATCAGAGAAGCATATTATTTTGTTTAAGGAATATTGGTGTAGAGGTAAAATAAAGAGAAATGAATGAGGAAAATTAATAAACATGGGGAATCAGAACTTTTTTAATTCTAATTAAAAGTGGAAAGAGTTTATCTTCTGTGTAAAATGTTCCCAGTAAGAAAAACCAAAGTGTTGAAGCTGTTTAGGCCACTTATGATTACGCAGCAATTCGTTCCTTAGTTTTTTATTTTCATAGTTTCCTTTATTGTAAGGTTGCCTCAAGGACAAAGTTTAACAACTACAAACATTAACAAGAACACACTTAAATGGTTGAATATAGCAATAAGAAATACAGTAATATAAATACACAGTATCAAAATTCCAGTTACAAATTGACAAGTGAAGTAGTGGAAGAACATGGGATACTCATTAAATAAGAATGTCATTGATGATGAAGAATATAAACATGATTCCTTAAAAGAGCTATGGAACCCTTCAAAGCAAATGTACCAAATGATCAAATATCTGTGGTGTGTAAGCCTAGCATCTTGTAGGTGACGGCAAAGAACTTAGGAATTGCTTTACAGGCACCAATTAATAACCCAACTGTAATACGTAACAGTTAAGATTACTATGAATGAAAAAACAGCACTTCTGAAAACATTCAAACTAATTTGCTTTATAGGCAGAGTCAGACTGAAAAATTCAATACCATAGCTGGGATATGAACCACGGATCTCCCCATCTCTAACCAGTTGCTCTACCACCGAGCTACCATGGAAACATATATGGCATAAACATCTCAACTGACTTGCATGTTTCCCAGTAAACCACAAGGTGATCTCAAATTATTTTGAGATGACAAACCCCAATGGCGGCTTACAATGTCATAAGTACTTTTTTCAGTCTGACTCTACCTATCCAACTCCTGTCCTTCACACGGCTTGTGTGAAAAAACAATTAAATTAACACTAATTTACTTTAATTTGTTAAGTTTATTTACCCATAGGAACACACAATCTTCCTACTGACCGGCATTATCTGCATGTTGAACAGGTTCACATTGCTCACAACCAACTGCTCCAGTAGCGCTGGTTCACATTTTTGTTGGGCATTCGAAGCATGCTGTTTAGCCGGCTTGAGGTTGAGAGAAGTTACATGGACAAGCAGCACAAGGAGCTAAACCAGTACCCGAGTAGTGTCTCGGCAAAGATTTGCCTGCAAGAAAAATGTAATTTGTATCAGTTTTTCTACTATGATATACTAAAATAGCAACAAAAGGTTTTGTTCTAGATACAAGAGTTATATATCCATTTTATCAGCCATACCAAAAAAAAAAAAAAAACTTTAAAAGAACAATAAAATAACAACACTAAAACACACAGCAAAAATGTCATACATTGGTTAAGGGGAATAGAGAAGTAAAATTAATACTGCTAAACCCAAAATATTAATTGTTCATATCTACAATCAAAATTATGTCCACAAGAGCTATCTAATTTACGTCAAGTTAGAAATATAAGATTTATTCATAATCACAAACTGTCTTATCACTTGTTTCCAGCAAAACTAAATCATCCACTAGGTGAAATGGATGCTCCATAATTAGTGCTTAGGTTGACTGAATAACTGTGCCATACCTGGCTTAAAAGAAGCATTACTTGCAGTAAAATAAAAGGTTTCAGGTTTGCTAAGTTAAATGGCTGAATCGAAAATCATCACTTAAAATTCCTGCCACTTGCAGAGTTTGAAAACACTGTCAATAGTCACACATTTTGGAGATTCTACACTGTATCTTATTGTTAACTCTTGACATACTGTAGAAATTATAATTCATTAACTGTAAATTATTTCCAAAACAGAGATTTCTAAAACTATTCATGCAGAATAAAGGTTCTGTTAGAACTGTTTCATGTTAATAGCTGATGCAATAAAATGAAACATTGAGTATAAGTGGGTTTCTTTTGTAGCATATTACTGATAAAAATAAACACAGGAAAATTATTATAACAAAAGGAATAAACTGAAGTTTCCCTTTTATGAAATTTTAGACATACAGACAAAATTAAAAGTTTTGAAATATATAACCTAAACAAATAATTTAAAGCTATTCTATTTCCTAAACTACACTTCCCCAATTAGGTTTCCTGAGTTGCTGTTCCAAAAAAATTGCCATCAGCCAACAAAAAAGAATAAAATGCAAGCATGAGTTTGTGTTTTAATCATAGAATGAACTCTAAAACATCACATTACCACTACATTGACTCTTGCTAGGTGCTGCTGGTTGCTTAGTAAAAGTATCAGCAGGACAACCCTGGTAGTCTTTTAAAGGCTTCTGTTGGAGGCTCTCCTCTATAGCCGTTATGAGGGCACTCTGGACAAGGAACTAGGAACTGAGTACGTTCCATAACCACAAACTGGGCATACAGTCTGCAATACTCTTGGAACCTGCATAAAAATTATGTGTTGTTATATAATCATATAGAGTGAGTCAAAAACCTCTGAACCGGCTGCAGGGTGTTTTTATACTGGCCATATGGATACATGATTCCGGACTGCTGCTGTAAATAACGTCACGCTTCAGACAGAGTTTTGCTCTGCTCTGAAAGTGCAGTACTGTGTTGACAGTGATATGGTGTAGTTCAGTTGTTATGAATGATTTATTATTTTGTGCTGTACTTAATCACAAAATGTATTACGGCTCTGAATATGTTTTCTACTGCATAGCTTATATTTATTTATGATTTGTATATGTTAACTAAGCTCTCGAGCAAAAGTATGCTTTGTAAGGTGTAAAAGTTCCAAGTTGTGCAACAGTCCATGAACTTTACAATAAATTTTGGGTCACAGAAGTATTCAGGCTAGAAATCTAAAAGACAGCGTATGGTTCTAACCAAAGAAACATTAGACATTGGTCATTGTTTGGAGAATACCCCTCAAAAATTGCTTAAGCAGCTTTTGTAACAGGTATGAAGTCATTTCTTATCACTCTGTGCAAAGAGGTACTAAATTGCTGAAGTTGAAAACCATAAAATAAGTGTAGCACATGCTCTGTAATTAGGTTAAACTGTAATTAGTTACACATTTTGTGAGTGGAGTTTCATTATTGCATACAATGGTCATATAGATCCACATTTAATATTTTCCACAGACGAGGTTTGGTTCTGCCTTCATGATATGTGTGTACGTAAAATAATGGTTATTGGAGCTCCGAGAAACATAATATTGTTCATGAAGCACCGCTTCATATGAAAAAATTTGGTTTATAGTGTACCATTAGCAGAATAAGAGTTATAGGGCCAATTTTTTTCGAGTCAACAGTACATACATGAATTGCTCCCCCCTCCCTTTTTTTTTTACAGAACTAACAGACAGGGAGCATAGTTTTGCCTTTATGCAATAAGACAGCTCATACGGCTAGTCTTCCAATGAGAACAATTGCATTTGTGTTCAAATCTGGACATCTATTTCCAACACGTGCTCACTTGGTCATGCTGTAGATGGAGTGCCCTGGACACGCGTTTCAACAACCTTCATTGTCATCCTCTTGTCAGCAGACGTCTGCTAACCTGCAAGAGGATGACAACGAAGGTTGTTGAAACACGCGTCCATCTACACCATGACAGCCAGATTTGAACAAAATTGATAGCTTCACTGTATATAATGGCTTTTTTAACATTTTAAAATTGAAATTGTGTTTCAGGACAGAATTATTAGTAGAAATTTAGCTCCCTCGGTCCCCTGACCCTACCCCCTGCAATTTTTATCTCTGGAGTAACTTAAAACACAAAGTGTATAAGACAAACCAAAACACCCTGGAAGAATTAAAACAAAATATCTACCAGGAAATTGCCAGCATTTCTCAAGGTGAACTAATGTAAAGTTTCCTAAAGAGGCGCCAAAAATGTATGGACAACGATGGTGGCCAGTATCAGCATGTCCTTTCACAAAGTTGGTATTTAAAGCTTTTAAAAGTAGTTTTAAAAATGTTGTGTGGTCTCATCCGTGCCTTTCTATAACAGCAGCAGTCGGAAAAAGTGTCAAGGATGCAGATAGGCAAAACACAGTGCAGCTGGTTTGTTCCTTTTTGACTTACTTATTACCTTTAAATATAATTTACATTTATTATTAAAAAATGAACAAAATTAAACAAATTATATGTACTTAGGACATTCTTGCTGGGTCCTACAAGTTGAAAATGTTGTATTGAATGTATTTGGAACCAGTGGTCAAAAAAGCGAGAGGTTTAGCTGCGCATTTCCCTCCTCCCACCACAGCTGCACAAATACTGGCAGAACATTTCCATTCTTCCCTCTATCTTCTGCCATTCAGGTAAATTACCACACAAATTTGAATTGAGCAAAACTTTTTACAACGATGTGTTATTTTTGATTTCCAAATAAAAAATCTTATTCATTATGTACTGCTGTTGTTACCACTGTCACTTTCACTTTCTCCCACTGCAGACATACCAGAATATTTCTCTTCTACTCTCTCACATCTCCCCACTCATCACGTGAACTTGCATACATATTTAAATCAGGTAAAACTTTTTATAACAATGTGTTCTATTAGGATGCTGTCTAAATAAAAATCTTATCCATTATCATAGACATCAGAAATTTGGAAATAATTTTTCTATGAAAGAGAATGTGTGCTTCTGTATAAACATCAATGGTTTAATGAGTGAGCTAGAAATTGAGCATAATCCAGATGACTGGCAGTTGTTTATAGACTCATCAAAGTTCAGCTTAAAGGCTGTTACTTCAAAATGGTATGCTTCCATTTGTTCCAGTTTTCCATTCTGTAGTCTTAAAGAAAGTTATGAAAGTATGGCCAAGGTTGTACATGTTTTAAAATATGAGTTTCATTTTTGGAAAATATGTGGTGACAAGGTAATTGGTTTGCTGTTTGGATTACAAGGGGGTTCTCAAAATATTGTTGTTTTTTTGTGTTCGTGGGACAGCCGTGATATGCAAAAACATGCGGTAGTGACAGGAATATGTCCCAGCACCATTGGTTCAGCCTGATAAGATGCTTCTCCCTCCCTTACATATAAAACTTGGGCTGATGAAGAATTTTGTTAAGGCACTCAACAAGGATGGTAGTAAATTTGCATTTCTGCAAGGCAAGTTTCCACAAATAACTTACGCAAAATTTGAAGAAGGAATTTTTTTGGCCCTCAAATCCGTAAACTCTTGGATGACAAAATGTTTGAGAAAATGTTGCAAATGGTGGAATTAGCAGATTGGGAATCATCTACAAGAGTTGTGCATGGTTTACTTAGAAATACAATGGAAAAAAGCTATAAAGCTTTGGTCTCAAAATTGTTGAAATGCTTCAAAGACATGGGTGGTAGAATGTCTTTGAAAGTATCAGGGGCATTGGCTTAAACCAGAAAGAAATAGAAGACTTCCATACTTTAACAGAACTTTGCATCAACCAGAAAAATTTCCAATTCAATGGTAGATTTTACAGACAATCATCAGGCTTAGCGATGGGTAACCCACTTTCACCCTTTTTAGCAAATCTGTACATGGGACGACTTGAAGTACATATAACCTCCAGTTTTCCGAATTTATTCAAAAAATGGTTTAGATATGTTGATGATGTTTTTGCGGTGGTCCCCAAAAAATTAGCAGAAGACTCTCTAAAATTACTAAACCTACAGGACAGGTACATACAATTCACAATGGAAACAGAAAAAGACCAAATGCTACCATACCTGGACCTAAAACTAACACGGAAAGAACAAAAGATCACTTATGGCATCTACAGGAAGACCACACATACAGACAATTACATAAAACAGAATAGTTTCAACCCAGAACCTCATAAACAGGCAGTCTTCAACAGTTCAGTACACAGACTCCTCAGCATCCCACTTGACCCAGAAGAGTACAACACAGAATACCTCCAACTAAGACATATAGCCTCAGCCAATGGTTTTAACCCAGACATCATTGACCAAAAAATTAAAAAAATAAGGAGAAATTAACCTTAAAACAAATCACCACTTTGTCCATACAAAAACCGAAAGTTATATATAAAAAATTCACCTATCACCCAACAGCAGATAGGAAATTCAAAAAAATTTTTAAGAAATACAATATAAGTTTAGCTTCAAGTAACCAATTCAACATAAAAAATGCATTGAAAACAGACATTAAAGACCCCATACCTACAAACCAGAGATCAGGCATCTACAGAATTGATTGCAAGGACTGCAAATCATGTTACATTGGCCAAAAAAAAGGAAGACTGGAATCAAGGCTAAAGGAACATTTCAGACATATCAAACAGAAACAAACAGATAAATCGGCAATAGCATACCATTTTTAGACATCACATCATGAAATACAAAATGACATAAAATTGCTAAAACCTGTAAACAACCCGGCAGAACTTACAGTTTGGGAGAATATTCTCATTACACAACAAAAAGACCAACTGATGAATTTTGAAATACCGCCACATGATTTTGAACTTCTACTGAGAACACCAGATGGCTCCACCGTAATAGACCACAGAGCACAAATACCAGCCATCAGTCGGACTTCAACTGAAGAAGAAGGCAATTGCCCTTGAAACATATGTTTTGAACATAATTACATATAAGTGAGGTGAGTGTTACTATTCCGACTCAATTTCAACATCACATTGATTAAAACTTCACTTGTCTCAAACTTCTGAGTTATTTAATTTTAATTTATATTTCCTCCCTTCACATCTAGACCTTTTTCTGGAAAATCTGGGTGATATTAGTGATGAACAAGGGGAACAGTTTTATCAGGATATTTCCATCATGAAGAAGAGGAACTAAGGTTGTAAGGACCCAGTAATGATGGGAATTAATGTTGGTTTCTTGCGAGGGAAAGCACACAGGAGTACAAGAGGCAATCACATGCTACTGAGCACTTTTAAGCAGAGTTATACGTATATCTCTTAAATATAAAAAGGCGGCACCAGATGTGAAAATTGTGATAAGTGGAGTGCTAAGAAGACAGGACGTGAGTGAAAGAAAGATTGTAAGAATAAACAGTGATCTTAATTGGCTCTGCAATGTGAGAAAGTGGTTAATGGTGGACGGAAATTTTGGCTCCACAATAACGATTTTGGGAGGGATGGGGTGCATCTCAACCGTAGAGGATCTCACAAATTTGGCAGGTTGATGTGCGAGGTAATCCAATCACAACTAGAGGGAAACTAGTAGAAGGGTGGGTGGATGATAAAGAAAATTGTGAAGCTAAATCAGAATCAAAGGTTTGTGGTAGTAGAAAGGAATCAATATCCAACAAATTATGTGTATTTCATCAAAACTTACAAAGTATAACAAATAAAATAACACAACTAGAAGTACTATTAAACACGGACCTGCTGGATGTAGAGGTCATATGCATAACTGAACATTGGTTAAATTTAGAGCAGTTATCAGCAATTAACTTCACACAATACAAGCTAGTAGACTCTTTCTGTAGGAAAACATACAAACATGGGGGGTCGTGTATATATGTTAGATCAGACATAAAAACTAAAAATATAGATCTATTTGAGGACATCAAGGAAGATAAGAACTTTGAGTTATCTTTAACTGAGATAAGTAATCTAAAGGCAATTATCATATGCATTTATAGGGCACCAAACTCCAAATTAGACGTTTTTTTAACTAAATTGGAAGCTGTTCTTTCTCGCCTAACTAGAAAGTATAAGATAATTATAGTTTGTGGAGATTGGAACATTGATTTTTTGGAGGAATGTAATACGGTAAATAAAATAAAAGATTTGCTCACAGTATATAACTTGGTCAACACTGTAGAGGTACCAACTAGGGTAACAGAACATAAAAAATCACTGTTGGATGTAATGATCACTAACAAATCTGAACCCCATATACAATCATTCGTTGAGGATTTGGCCCTATCTGATCATTATGGTCAATTATTAGTAGTTGATGTACAAGTACCTAGGCAAACTGAGAACACAGGAACTTGTATGAAAAGAACCTTCAGCCCAGAAAGCATAGACATGTTTAAACTTTTGCTAAAAAGGGAAAAATGGGACAAGGTTTATCAAGAAAATGATACCAATGTAAAATTCAATACCTTTTTAAATATATTCCTGTACTGGTTTAACATTGCTTTCCCACAAAAACGTTTAAAAATAAAAAATCGAAACCTAAAGGGATGGATTACAAAAGGAATAAAAATTTCGAGTCATAGATTAAAATTTTTGTGCAGACAATTAAAACAGGGTAATGTAAATAATAACTTTAGGGAGTATATAAAGAAATATAAAAGCATATACAGGAAAGTAATTCTTGAAGCCAAAAGACAAGAAAATGAAAGAATCATACAAAATGCGAATAATAAATCCAAAGCGCTATGGGAAATAATAAACCAAGAAATGGGGAAAAATAGTTCAAAACATTCTGCAACAGAATTAATTAATGAAGGAAACAAACTTACAAGTCCCCAACAAATAGCAGAATGTTTCAATACGTACTTCTCCGAAATAGCAGAAAACCTTATTACCTTAAACCAAGCCCAACAGAGCCAAAGTAAATCCGTAAAAAAGATAAAAAACTATAGTGAATCTATCTTTATACATCCTATCACAGAAACTGAATTACATAAAATAGTCTGTGAAATGAAAGGTAAATATTCCTTTGGAATAGATGAGGTCCCAGAGTGTGTCATTAAACAGTGTATAGAATATTTAAAAGCCCCTTTGGTTAATATATATAACTCTTCACTTGACTCAGGGAGCTTCCCCGATAATCTTAAAACGGCAAAAATTATCCCCATACACAAGAAAGGAGAAAAGACAAAAAAAGAAAATTACAGACCAATAAGTATATTGTCATCATTCTCGAAAATTTTTGAAAAATTAGTATATAATAGATTAATATCTTTCTTAAAGAAATATAACATCCTTTCGGAAGCACAGTATGGCTTTAGAGAAAATAGGTCCACAGAAACAGCCATAGCTAAATTACTGGATAAAATCCAGCGTGCAGTGGACAAAAAGATACCAATGGTGGGAATATTTTTAGATCTTACAAAAGCATATGATGTCTTAGACCACAAAATTTTAATAACTAAGCTATATAAATATGGAATTAGAGGAAGCATGAATGCATGGGTTGAATCCTATCTTACCAATAGGAAGCAAGTAGTAGAGCTACAACACAGTATACAATCGGGAACAAGTAATTATCGATCTACCACAAAAGAAACTACACGAGGTGTTCCCCAAGGTTCAGTACTAGGGCCTCTTTTGTTCCTAATATACATAAATGATTTACCGAGCAACATTGAGCATGCTGATGTAGTCCTTTTTGCAGATGACACTAATATTCTTGTTGAAGGAGACAATGAAACTATACTCCAAAATAAAGTAAACACCATAATGACTAACCTCAGCAACTGGTTTAAAGCAAATGAACTAATTATAAACAAAGAAAAAACTATTGCAATGGCTTTTCGCGCATGGCAGTGTAAAAACATCGTCAAACCTCAAATTTCCTTTGATGGAAATAATGTTGACTACAAAGGAGAAACAAAATTCTTGGGTATATACATGAATGAAAACCTTAGATGGGATAGCCACACTCATCAATTAGCTACTAAACTTGGCTCCATATGCTATATGCTCAAATGTCTAAAAGATACACTAAATTTAGTAGGACTGAAAAATGTATATTTCGCGCAGTTTCATAGTAGATTAAAATATGGTATTAAATTTTGGGGAGAAAAATGTGAGAGAATATTTATAATCCAGAAGAGAGCTGCAAGAATATTAAGTGGAATAGACAACAGTACATCCTGTAGACCATACTTTAGTAAACATAAAATTTTACCATTAGCATGTACATTTATAGCAGAAGTTGTAAAACATATTAAGAAAAATCAAAGTGAATTATGCACAAATACAGATATCCATCCTCATGACACAAGAATAAAAAATAACCTTCATGTTCAGATATGCAGAACAAACATTCTAAAAAATAATGTCACAAATTTAGGAATTAAACTATATAATAACCTACCAGCAAACATTAAAAAAATAGCAAACATGAAACAATTTAATAAAGAAGTAAAATCCTTTCTACTACAACATACCTTTTATTCAGTAAGTGAATATATGACAATTCAATTGTAATTAATATACATTATAAACCTTGTATAAATACTGTGCAAATTGTATATAATTATTGTTCTATTGACGAAGCCCATATCATGTATCATGATCTAAATGGTGAATAAAATTATTATTATTATTATTACTATATAGTCCAAATATTATTGCATGCATGTAAAACAACATTTTGAATTAATTCACCATGATATATAGTACTCTACCATATATCATTATATCACAGCAATAAACATAACATAATATCTCATCTGAAACCTCTTAGGTGAGAAGCTAAATGTCTTCATATCTATTTAACCTAACACGATAAATTTCTGTGGCAATTTTCAAAAACAGCAGATCTTTTTCCTTAAGAATCACTTACTTCTATTACGGGGGTATGAAACAAGTTTTTTTGTTGGGTAGCTTGTTAGTTTCAAATTCTTGAATGCGGTGAAACCATACTACGAGAAAAAAACAACTGAGGATGGAGAAATGGGCATATCTACCATTAGATATGGTGGAGGAACTGTTGCTGCACTTGAAATCAGAGAAGCATATTATTTTGTTTAAGGAATATTGGTGTAGAGGTAAAATAAAGAGAAATGAATGAGGAAAATTAATAAACATGGGGAATCAGAACTTTTTTAATTCTAATTAAAAGTGGAAAGAGTTTATCTTCTGTGTAAAATGTTCCCAGTAAGAAAAACCAAAGTGTTGAAGCTGTTTAGGCCACTTATGATTACACAGCAATTCATTCCTTAGTTTTTTATTTTCATAGTTTCCTTTATTGTAAGGTTGCCTCAAGGACAAAGTTTAACAACTACAAACATTAACAAGAACACACTTAAATGGTTGAATATAGCAATAAGAAATACAGTAATATAAATACACAGTATCAAAATTCCAGTTACAAATTGACAAGTGAAGTAGTGGAAGAACATGGGATACTCATTAAATAAGAATGTCATTGATGAAGAAGAATATAAACATGATTCCTTAAAAGAGCTATGGAACCCTTCAAAGCAAATGTACCAAATGATCAAATATCTGTGGTGTGTAAGCCTAGAATTTCGCAGGTGTCAGCAAAGAACTTAGGAATTGCTTCACAGCCACCAATTAATAACCCAACCACTGTAATATGTGAGAGTTTAAGATTACTATGAATGAAAAAACAGCACTTCTGAAAACATTCAAACCAATTTGCTTTGTAGGTGGAGTCAGACAAAAATTCAATACCATAGCTGGAATTTGAACCACGGAACTCCCGCTCTCTAGCTGTTTGCCCTACCACTGAGCTACCATGGCAACATATATGGCATAGACTTCTCAACTGACTCGCATGTTTCCCAATAAACCACAAGGTGATCTCAAATTATTTTGAGATGACAAACCCCAATGACGACTTACAATGTCTTAAGTACTTTTTTCAGTCTGACTACCTATCCAACTCCTATCCTACATACGGCTTGTGTGAAAAAACAATTAAATTAACACTAATTTGCTTTAATTTGTTATGTTATTTACCCATAGGAATGCACAATCCTCCATACTGGCAGACATTATCAGCATACTCAATAGGTTCACATTCCTCACTACCAACTGCACCAGAGCCACTGGTTCACATATTTGTTGGGCATTCAGAACATGTTGTTTAGCCACCTTGAGGTTGATAGAAGTTACATGGACAAGGAGCTAAACCAGTATCCGAGTAGTGTCCAAATATTTGTCTGCAAGAAAAATGTAATTTGTAGGCATCAGCTTTTCTACTATTATATACTAAACGAGCAACAAACATTTTTGTTCTAAATACAAGAAGTATGTATCTTAAATATGCATGATCAAAATCAGAAGGAAAAAGTCTTCTAGGGTTTGTAAAACCACAAGACCGAGGTCCATTTTCTCAGCCTTACCAAAAAAACTTAAAGAGAACATAAAATAATAATACTTTAAAACATACAGCAAACATGCCATACACTGGTTAATCTAAACAGCGAAGTAAAATCAATATGAGTAAAAATAATACCGCTAAACCCAAAAAAAGTAATTGTTCATATCAACTATTAAAATTATGTTCTCAAGGACAATCTAATGTACATTATGTTGGAAATATAAGAACCATGCAGATTTATCCATAACCACAAACTAAGCTACCACTTTTTTCCAGCAAATCTAAATCATCCATTAGGTCAAATGGATGATCCATAATTAGTGCTTAGGTTAACTGAATAACTGTGTTACACCTGGCTGAAAAGAAGCATTACTTGCAGTAAGATAAAAGGTTTCAGGTTTGCTAAGTTAAATGGCTGAATCGAAAATTATGAGTTAAAATTCCTGCCACTTGCAGAGTTTGAGAATATGTTAACAGTCACACATTTTGGAGATTCTACACTGTATCTTATTGTTAACTCTTGACATACTGTAGAAATTATAATTCATTAACTGTAAATTATTTCCAAAACAGAGATTTCTAAAACTATTCATGCAGAATAAAGGTTCTGTTAGAAATGTTTCATGTTAATAGCTGATGCAATAAAATGAAAGATTGAGTATAAGAAGGTTTCTTTTGTAGCATATTACTGAGAAAAATAAACACAGGAAGATTATTATAACAAAAGGAATAAACTGAAGTTTCCCTTTTATCAAATTTTAGACATATAGACAAAATTAACAGTTATGAAATATATGAACCTAAACAAATAATTTAAAGTTATTCTATTTCCTAAACTACACTTCCCCAATTAGGTTTCCTGAGTTGCTGTTCCAAAAAAATTGCCATCAGCCAACAAAAAAGAATAAAATGCAAGCATGAGTTTGTGTTTTAATCATAGAATGAACTCTAAAACATCACATTACCACTACATTGACTCTTGCTAGGTGCTGCTGGTTGCTTAGTAAAAGTATCAGCAGGACAACCCTGGTAGTCTTTTAAAGGCTTCTGTTGGAGGCTCTCCTCTATAGCCGTTATGAGGGCACTCTGGACAAGGAACTAGATCAGTAGGTGAGTACGTTCCATAACCACAAACTGGGCATACAGTCTGCAATACTCTTGGAACCTGCATAAAAATTATGTGTTGTTATATAATCATATAGAGTGAGTCAAAAACCTCTGAACCGGCTGCAGGGTGTTTTTATACTGGCCATATGGATACATGATTCCGGACTGCTGCTGTAAATAACGTCACGCTTCAGACAGAGTTTTGCTCTGCTCTGAAAGTGCAGTACTGTGTTGACAGTGATATGGTGTAGTTCAGTTGTTATGAATGATTTATTATTTTGTGCTGTACTTAATCACAAAATGTATTACGGCTCTGAATATGTTTTCTACTGCATAGCTTATATTTATTTATGATTTGTATATGTTAACTAAGCTCTCGAGCAAAAGTATGCTTTGTAAGGTGTAAAAGTTCCAAGTTGTGCAACAGTCCATGAACTTTACAATAAATTTTGGGTCACAGAAGTATTCAGGCTAGAAATCTAAAAGACAGCGTATGGTTCTAACCAAAGAAACATTAGACATTGGTCATTGTTTGGAGAATACCCCTCAAAAATTGCTTAAGCAGCTTTTGTAACAGGTATGAAGTCATTTCTTATCACTCTGTGCAAAGAGGTACTAAATTGCTGAAGTTGAAAACCATAAAATAAGTGTAGCACATGCTCTGTAATTAGGTTAAACTGTAATTAGTTACACATTTTGTGAGTGGAGTTTCATTATTGCATACAATGGTCATATAGATCCACATTTAATATTTTCCACAGACGAGGTTTGGTTCTGCCTTCATGATATGTGTGTACGTAAAATAATGGTTATTGGAGCTCTGAGAAACATAATATTGTTCATGAAGCACCGCTTCATATGAAAAAATTTGGTTTATAGTGTACCATTAGCAGAATAAGAGTTATAGGGCCAATTTTTTTCGAGTCAACAGTACATACATGAATTGCTCCCCCCTCCCTTTTTTTTTTACAGAACTAACAGACAGGGAGCATAGTTTTGCCTTTATGCAATAAGACAGCTCATACGGCTAGTCTTCCGATGAGAACAATTGCATTTGTGTTCAAATCTGGACATCTATTTCCAACACGTGCTCACTTGGTCATGCTGTAGATGGAGTGCCCTGGACACGCGTTTCAACAACCTTCATTGTCATCCTCTTGTCAGCAGACGTCTGCTAACCTGCAAGAGGATGACAACGAAGGTTGTTGAAACACGCGTCCATCTACACCATGACAGCCAGATTTGAACAAAATTGATAGCTTCACTGTATATAATGGCTTTTTTAACATTTTAAAATTGAAATTGTGTTTCAGGACAGAATTATTAGTAGAAATTTAGCTCCCTCGGTCCCCTGACCCTACCCCCTGCAATTTTTATCTCTGGAGTAACTTAAAACACAAAGTGTATAAGACAAACCAAAACACCCTGGAAGAATTAAAACAAAATATCTACCAGGAAATTGCCAGCATTTCTCAAGGTGAACTAATGTAAAGTTTCCTAAAGAGGCGCCAAAAATGTATGGACAACGATGGTGGCCAGTATCAGCATGTCCTTTCACAAAGTTGGTATTTAAAGCTTTTAAAAGTAGTTTTAAAAATGTTGTGTGGTCTCATCCGTGCCTTTCTATAACAGCAGCAGTCGGAAAAAGTGTCAAGGATGCAGATAGGCAAAACACAGTGCAGCTGGTTTGTTCCTTTTTGACTTACTTATTACCTTTAAATATAATTTACATTTATCATTAAAAAATGAACAAAACTAAACAAATTATATGTACTTAGGACATTCTTGCTGGGTCCTACAAGTTGAAAATGTTGTATTGAATGTATTTGGAACCAGTGGTCAAAAAAGCGAGAGGTTTAGCTGCACATTTCCCTCCTCCCACCACAGCTGCACAAATACTGGCAGAACATTTCCATTCTTCCCTCTATCTTCTGCCATTCAGGTAAATTACCACACAAATTTGAATTGAGCAAAACTTTTTACAACGATGTGTTATTTTTGATTTCCAAATAAAAAATCTTATTCATTATGTACTGCTGTTGTTACCACTGTCACTTTCACTTTCTCCCACTGCAGACATACCAGAATATTTCTCTTCTACTCTGTCACATCTCCCCACTCATCACGTGAACTTGCATACATATTTAAATCAGGTAAAACTTTTTATAACAATGTGTTCTATTAGGATGTTGTCTAAATAAAAATCTTATTCATTATCATAGACATCAGAAATTTGGAAATCATTTTTCTATGAAAGAGAATGTGTACTTCTGTATAAACATCAATGGTTTAATGAGTGAGCTAGAAATTGAGCATAATCCAGATGACTGGCAGCTGTTTATAGACTCATCAAAGTTCAGCTTAAAGGCTGTTACTTCAAAATGGTATGCTTCCATTTGTTCCAGTTTTCCATTCTGTAGTCTTAAAGAAAGTTATGAAAGTATGGCCAAGGTTGTACATGATTTAAAATATGAGTTTCATTGTTGGAAAATATGTGGTGACAAGGTAATTGGTTTGCTGTTTGGATTACAAGGGGTTCTCAAAATATTGTTGTTTTTTTGTGTTCGTGGGACAGCCGTGATATGCAAAAACATGCGGTAGTGACAGGAATATGTCCCAGCACCATTGGTTCAGCCTGATAAGATTCTTCTCCCTCCCTTACATATAAAACTTGGGCTGATGAAGAATTTTGTTAAGGCACTCAACAAGGATGGTAGTAAATTTGCATTTCTGCAAGGCAAGTTTCCACAAATAACTTATGCAAAATTTGAAGAAGGAATGTTTGTTGGCCCTCAAATCCGTAAACTCTTGGATGACAAAATGTTTGAGAAAATGTTACAAATGGTGGAATTAGCAGATTGGGAATCATCTACAAGAGTTGTGCATGGTTTACTTAGAAATACAATGGAAAAAAGCTATAACGCTTTGGTCTCAAAATTGTTGAAATGCTTCAAAGACATGGGTTGTAGAATGTCTTTGAAAGTATATTTCCTCCCTTCACATCTAGACCTTTTTCTGGAAAATCTGGGTGATATTAGTGATGAACAAGGGGAACAGTTTTATCAGGATATTTCCATCATGAAGAAGAGGAACTAAGGTTGTAAGGACCCAGTAATGATGGGAATTAATGTCGGTTTCTTGCGAGGGAAAGCACACAGGAGTACAAGAGGCAATCACATGCTACTGAGCACTTTTAAGCAGAGTTATAGATATATCTCTTAAATATATAGTCCAAATATTATTGCATGCATGTAAAACAACATTTTGAATTAATTCACCATGATATATAGTACTCTACCATATATCATTATATCACAGAAATAAACATAACATAATATCTGATCAGAAACCTCTTAGGTGAGAAGCTAAATGTCTTCATATCTATTTAACCTAACACGATAAATTTCTGTGGCAATTTTCAAAATCAGCAGATCTTTTTCCTTAAGAATCACTTACTTCTATTACGGGGGTATGAAACAAGCTTTTTTGTTGGGTAGCTTGTTAGTATCAAATTCTTGAATGCGGTGAAACCATACTACGAGAAAAAAACAACTGAGGATGGAGAAATGGGCATATCTACCATTAGATATAGTGGAGGAACTGTTGCTGCACTTGAAATCAGAGAAGCATATTATGTTGTTTAAGGAATATTGGTGTAGAGGTAAAATAAAGAGAAATGAATGAGGAAAATTAATAAACATGGGGAATCAGAACTTTTTTAATTCTAATTAAAAGTGGAAAGAGTTTATCTTCTGTGTAAAATGTTCCCAGTAAGAAAAACCAAAGTGTTGAAGCTGTTTAGGCCACTTATGATTACGCAGCAATTCATTCCTTAGTTTTTTATTTTCATAGTTTCCTTTATTGTAAGGTTGCCTCAAGGACAAAGTTTAACAACTACAAACATTAACAAGAACACACTTAAATGGTTGAATATAGCAATAAGAAATACAGTAATATAAATACACAGTATCAAAATTCCAGTTACAAATTGACAAGTGAAGTAGTGGAAGAACATGGGATACTCATTAAATAAGAATGTCATTGATGATGAAGAATATAAACATGATTCCTTAAAAGAGCTATGGAACCCTTCAAAGCAAATGTACCAAATGATCAAATATCTGTGGTGTGTAAGCCTAGCATCTTGTAGGTGACGGCAAAGAACTTAGGAATTGCTTTACAGGCACCAATTAATAACCCAACTGTAATACGTAACAGTTAAGATTACTATGAATGAAAAAACAGCACTTCTGAAAACATTCAAACTAATTTGCTTTATAGGCAGAGTCAGACTGAAAAATTCAATACCATAGCTGGGATATGAACCACGGATCTCCCCATCTCTAACCAGTTGCTCTACCACCGAGCTACCATGGAAACATATATGGCATAAACATCTCAACTGACTTGCATGTTTCCCAGTAAACCACAAGGTGATCTCAAATTATTTTGAGATGACAAACCCCAATGGCAGCTTACAATGTCATAAGTACTTTTTTCAGTCTGACTCTACCTATCC
Organism: Hymenopus coronatus; assembly: GCA_030762935.1. Lineage (NCBI taxonomy): Eukaryota > Metazoa > Arthropoda > Insecta > Mantodea > Hymenopodidae > Hymenopus > Hymenopus coronatus. Next base: position 424,082,129 of record CM060900.1, read on the forward strand.
AACTCCTGTCCTTCACACGGCTTGTGTGAAAAAACAATTAAATTAACACTAATTTACTTTAATTTGTTAAGTTTATTTACCCATAGGAACACACAATCTTCCTACTGACCGGCATTATCTGCATGTTGAACAGGTTCACATTGCTCACAACCAACTGCTCCAGTAGCGCTGGTTCACATTTTTGTTGGGCATTCGAAGCATGCTGTTTAGCCGGCTTGAGGTTGAGAGAAGTTACATGGACAAGCAGCACAAGGAGCTAAACCAGTACCCGAGTAGTGTCTCGGCAAAGATTTGCCTGCAAGAAAAATGTAATTTGTATCAGTTTTTCTACTATGATATACTAAAATAGCAACAAAAGGTTTTGTTCTAGATACAAGAGTTATATATCCATTTTATCAGCCATACCAAAAAAAAAAAAAAAACTTTAAAAGAACAATAAAATAACAACACTAAAACACACAGCAAAAATGTCATACATTGGTTAAGGGGAATAGAGAAGTAAAATTAATACTGCTAAACCCAAAATATTAATTGTTCATATCTACAATCAAAATTATGTCCACAAGAGCTATCTAATTTACGTCAAGTTAGAAATATAAGATTTATTCATAATCACAAACTGTCTTATCACTTGTTTCCAGCAAAACTAAATCATCCACTAGGTGAAATGGATGCTCCATAATTAGTGCTTAGGTTGACTGAATAACTGTGCCATACCTGGCTTAAAAGAAGCATTACTTGCAGTAAAATAAAAGGTTTCAGGTTTGCTAAGTTAAATGGCTGAATCGAAAATCATCACTTAAAATTCCTGCCACTTGCAGAGTTTGAAAACACTGTCAATAGTCACACATTTTGGAGATTCTACACTGTATCTTATTGTTAACTCTTGACATACTGTAGAAATTATAATTCATTAACTGTAAATTATTTCCAAAACAGAGATTTCTAAAACTATTCATGCAGAATAAAGGTTCTGTTAGAACTGTTTCATGTTAATAGCTGATGCAATAAAATGAAACATTGAGTATAAGTGGGTTTCTTTTGTAGCATATTACTGATAAAAATAAACACAGGAAAATTATTATAACAAAAGGAATAAACTGAAGTTTCCCTTTTATGAAATTTTAGACATACAGACAAAATTAAAAGTTTTGAAATATATAACCTAAACAAATAATTTAAAGCTATTCTATTTCCTAAACTACACTTCCCCAATTAGGTTTCCTGAGTTGCTGTTCCAAAAAAATTGCCATCAGCCAACAAAAAAGAATAAAATGCAAGCATGAGTTTGTGTTTTAATCATAGAATGAACTCTAAAACATCACATTACCACTACATTGACTCTTGCTAGGTGCTGCTGGTTGCTTAGTAAAAGTATCAGCAGGACAACCCTGGTAGTCTTTTAAAGGCTTCTGTTGGAGGCTCTCCTCTATAGCCGTTATGAGGGCACTCTGGACAAGGAACTAGGAACTGAGTACGTTCCATAACCACAAACTGGGCATACAGTCTGCAATACTCTTGGAACCTGCATAAAAATTATGTGTTGTTATATAATCATATAGAGTGAGTCAAAAACCTCTGAACCGGCTGCAGGGTGTTTTTATACTGGCCATATGGATACATGATTCCGGACTGCTGCTGTAAATAACGTCACGCTTCAGACAGAGTTTTGCTCTGCTCTGAAAGTGCAGTACTGTGTTGACAGTGATATGGTGTAGTTCAGTTGTTATGAATGATTTATTATTTTGTGCTGTACTTAATCACAAAATGTATTACGGCTCTGAATATGTTTTCTACTGCATAGCTTATATTTATTTATGATTTGTATATGTTAACTAAGCTCTCGAGCAAAAGTATGCTTTGTAAGGTGTAAAAGTTCCAAGTTGTGCAACAGTCCATGAACTTTACAATAAATTTTGGGTCACAGAAGTATTCAGGCTAGAAATCTAAAAGACAGCGTATGGTTCTAACCAAAGAAACATTAGACATTGGTCATTGTTTGGAGAATACCCCTCAAAAATTGCTTAAGCAGCTTTTGTAACAGGTATGAAGTCATTTCTTATCACTCTGTGCAAAGAGGTACTAAATTGCTGAAGTTGAAAACCATAAAATAAGTGTAGCACATGCTCTGTAATTAGGTTAAACTGTAATTAGTTACACATTTTGTGAGTGGAGTTTCATTATTGCATACAATGGTCATATAGATCCACATTTAATATTTTCCACAGACGAGGTTTGGTTCTGCCTTCATGATATGTGTGTACGTAAAATAATGGTTATTGGAGCTCCGAGAAACATAATATTGTTCATGAAGCACCGCTTCATATGAAAAAATTTGGTTTATAGTGTACCATTAGCAGAATAAGAGTTATAGGGCCAATTTTTTTCGAGTCAACAGTACATACATGAATTGCTCCCCCCTCCCTTTTTTTTTTACAGAACTAACAGACAGGGAGCATAGTTTTGCCTTTATGCAATAAGACAGCTCATACGGCTAGTCTTCCAATGAGAACAATTGCATTTGTGTTCAAATCTGGACATCTATTTCCAACACGTGCTCACTTGGTCATGCTGTAGATGGAGTGCCCTGGACACGCGTTTCAACAACCTTCATTGTCATCCTCTTGTCAGCAGACGTCTGCTAACCTGCAAGAGGATGACAACGAAGGTTGTTGAAACACGCGTCCATCTACACCATGACAGCCAGATTTGAACAAAATTGATAGCTTCACTGTATATAATGGCTTTTTTAACATTTTAAAATTGAAATTGTGTTTCAGGACAGAATTATTAGTAGAAATTTAGCTCCCTCGGTCCCCTGACCCTACCCCCTGCAATTTTTATCTCTGGAGTAACTTAAAACACAAAGTGTATAAGACAAACCAAAACACCCTGGAAGAATTAAAACAAAATATCTACCAGGAAATTGCCAGCATTTCTCAAGGTGAACTAATGTAAAGTTTCCTAAAGAGGCGCCAAAAATGTATGGACAACGATGGTGGCCAGTATCAGCATGTCCTTTCACAAAGTTGGTATTTAAAGCTTTTAAAAGTAGTTTTAAAAATGTTGTGTGGTCTCATCCGTGCCTTTCTATAACAGCAGCAGTCGGAAAAAGTGTCAAGGATGCAGATAGGCAAAACACAGTGCAGCTGGTTTGTTCCTTTTTGACTTACTTATTACCTTTAAATATAATTTACATTTATTATTAAAAAATGAACAAAATTAAACAAATTATATGTACTTAGGACATTCTTGCTGGGTCCTACAAGTTGAAAATGTTGTATTGAATGTATTTGGAACCAGTGGTCAAAAAAGCGAGAGGTTTAGCTGCGCATTTCCCTCCTCCCACCACAGCTGCACAAATACTGGCAGAACATTTCCATTCTTCCCTCTATCTTCTGCCATTCAGGTAAATTACCACACAAATTTGAATTGAGCAAAACTTTTTACAACGATGTGTTATTTTTGATTTCCAAATAAAAAATCTTATTCATTATGTACTGCTGTTGTTACCACTGTCACTTTCACTTTCTCCCACTGCAGACATACCAGAATATTTCTCTTCTACTCTCTCACATCTCCCCACTCATCACGTGAACTTGCATACATATTTAAATCAGGTAAAACTTTTTATAACAATGTGTTCTATTAGGATGCTGTCTAAATAAAAATCTTATCCATTATCATAGACATCAGAAATTTGGAAATAATTTTTCTATGAAAGAGAATGTGTGCTTCTGTATAAACATCAATGGTTTAATGAGTGAGCTAGAAATTGAGCATAATCCAGATGACTGGCAGTTGTTTATAGACTCATCAAAGTTCAGCTTAAAGGCTGTTACTTCAAAATGGTATGCTTCCATTTGTTCCAGTTTTCCATTCTGTAGTCTTAAAGAAAGTTATGAAAGTATGGCCAAGGTTGTACATGTTTTAAAATATGAGTTTCATTTTTGGAAAATATGTGGTGACAAGGTAATTGGTTTGCTGTTTGGATTACAAGGGGGTTCTCAAAATATTGTTGTTTTTTTGTGTTCGTGGGACAGCCGTGATATGCAAAAACATGCGGTAGTGACAGGAATATGTCCCAGCACCATTGGTTCAGCCTGATAAGATGCTTCTCCCTCCCTTACATATAAAACTTGGGCTGATGAAGAATTTTGTTAAGGCACTCAACAAGGATGGTAGTAAATTTGCATTTCTGCAAGGCAAGTTTCCACAAATAACTTACGCAAAATTTGAAGAAGGAATTTTTTTGGCCCTCAAATCCGTAAACTCTTGGATGACAAAATGTTTGAGAAAATGTTGCAAATGGTGGAATTAGCAGATTGGGAATCATCTACAAGAGTTGTGCATGGTTTACTTAGAAATACAATGGAAAAAAGCTATAAAGCTTTGGTCTCAAAATTGTTGAAATGCTTCAAAGACATGGGTGGTAGAATGTCTTTGAAAGTATCAGGGGCATTGGCTTAAACCAGAAAGAAATAGAAGACTTCCATACTTTAACAGAACTTTGCATCAACCAGAAAAATTTCCAATTCAATGGTAGATTTTACAGACAATCATCAGGCTTAGCGATGGGTAACCCACTTTCACCCTTTTTAGCAAATCTGTACATGGGACGACTTGAAGTACATATAACCTCCAGTTTTCCGAATTTATTCAAAAAATGGTTTAGATATGTTGATGATGTTTTTGCGGTGGTCCCCAAAAAATTAGCAGAAGACTCTCTAAAATTACTAAACCTACAGGACAGGTACATACAATTCACAATGGAAACAGAAAAAGACCAAATGCTACCATACCTGGACCTAAAACTAACACGGAAAGAACAAAAGATCACTTATGGCATCTACAGGAAGACCACACATACAGACAATTACATAAAACAGAATAGTTTCAACCCAGAACCTCATAAACAGGCAGTCTTCAACAGTTCAGTACACAGACTCCTCAGCATCCCACTTGACCCAGAAGAGTACAACACAGAATACCTCCAACTAAGACATATAGCCTCAGCCAATGGTTTTAACCCAGACATCATTGACCAAAAAATTAAAAAAATAAGGAGAAATTAACCTTAAAACAAATCACCACTTTGTCCATACAAAAACCGAAAGTTATATATAAAAAATTCACCTATCACCCAACAGCAGATAGGAAATTCAAAAAAATTTTTAAGAAATACAATATAAGTTTAGCTTCAAGTAACCAATTCAACATAAAAAATGCATTGAAAACAGACATTAAAGACCCCATACCTACAAACCAGAGATCAGGCATCTACAGAATTGATTGCAAGGACTGCAAATCATGTTACATTGGCCAAAAAAAAGGAAGACTGGAATCAAGGCTAAAGGAACATTTCAGACATATCAAACAGAAACAAACAGATAAATCGGCAATAGCATACCATTTTTAGACATCACATCATGAAATACAAAATGACATAAAATTGCTAAAACCTGTAAACAACCCGGCAGAACTTACAGTTTGGGAGAATATTCTCATTACACAACAAAAAGACCAACTGATGAATTTTGAAATACCGCCACATGATTTTGAACTTCTACTGAGAACACCAGATGGCTCCACCGTAATAGACCACAGAGCACAAATACCAGCCATCAGTCGGACTTCAACTGAAGAAGAAGGCAATTGCCCTTGAAACATATGTTTTGAACATAATTACATATAAGTGAGGTGAGTGTTACTATTCCGACTCAATTTCAACATCACATTGATTAAAACTTCACTTGTCTCAAACTTCTGAGTTATTTAATTTTAATTTATATTTCCTCCCTTCACATCTAGACCTTTTTCTGGAAAATCTGGGTGATATTAGTGATGAACAAGGGGAACAGTTTTATCAGGATATTTCCATCATGAAGAAGAGGAACTAAGGTTGTAAGGACCCAGTAATGATGGGAATTAATGTTGGTTTCTTGCGAGGGAAAGCACACAGGAGTACAAGAGGCAATCACATGCTACTGAGCACTTTTAAGCAGAGTTATACGTATATCTCTTAAATATAAAAAGGCGGCACCAGATGTGAAAATTGTGATAAGTGGAGTGCTAAGAAGACAGGACGTGAGTGAAAGAAAGATTGTAAGAATAAACAGTGATCTTAATTGGCTCTGCAATGTGAGAAAGTGGTTAATGGTGGACGGAAATTTTGGCTCCACAATAACGATTTTGGGAGGGATGGGGTGCATCTCAACCGTAGAGGATCTCACAAATTTGGCAGGTTGATGTGCGAGGTAATCCAATCACAACTAGAGGGAAACTAGTAGAAGGGTGGGTGGATGATAAAGAAAATTGTGAAGCTAAATCAGAATCAAAGGTTTGTGGTAGTAGAAAGGAATCAATATCCAACAAATTATGTGTATTTCATCAAAACTTACAAAGTATAACAAATAAAATAACACAACTAGAAGTACTATTAAACACGGACCTGCTGGATGTAGAGGTCATATGCATAACTGAACATTGGTTAAATTTAGAGCAGTTATCAGCAATTAACTTCACACAATACAAGCTAGTAGACTCTTTCTGTAGGAAAACATACAAACATGGGGGGTCGTGTATATATGTTAGATCAGACATAAAAACTAAAAATATAGATCTATTTGAGGACATCAAGGAAGATAAGAACTTTGAGTTATCTTTAACTGAGATAAGTAATCTAAAGGCAATTATCATATGCATTTATAGGGCACCAAACTCCAAATTAGACGTTTTTTTAACTAAATTGGAAGCTGTTCTTTCTCGCCTAACTAGAAAGTATAAGATAATTATAGTTTGTGGAGATTGGAACATTGATTTTTTGGAGGAATGTAATACGGTAAATAAAATAAAAGATTTGCTCACAGTATATAACTTGGTCAACACTGTAGAGGTACCAACTAGGGTAACAGAACATAAAAAATCACTGTTGGATGTAATGATCACTAACAAATCTGAACCCCATATACAATCATTCGTTGAGGATTTGGCCCTATCTGATCATTATGGTCAATTATTAGTAGTTGATGTACAAGTACCTAGGCAAACTGAGAACACAGGAACTTGTATGAAAAGAACCTTCAGCCCAGAAAGCATAGACATGTTTAAACTTTTGCTAAAAAGGGAAAAATGGGACAAGGTTTATCAAGAAAATGATACCAATGTAAAATTCAATACCTTTTTAAATATATTCCTGTACTGGTTTAACATTGCTTTCCCACAAAAACGTTTAAAAATAAAAAATCGAAACCTAAAGGGATGGATTACAAAAGGAATAAAAATTTCGAGTCATAGATTAAAATTTTTGTGCAGACAATTAAAACAGGGTAATGTAAATAATAACTTTAGGGAGTATATAAAGAAATATAAAAGCATATACAGGAAAGTAATTCTTGAAGCCAAAAGACAAGAAAATGAAAGAATCATACAAAATGCGAATAATAAATCCAAAGCGCTATGGGAAATAATAAACCAAGAAATGGGGAAAAATAGTTCAAAACATTCTGTAACAGAATTAATTAATGAAGGAAACAAACTTACAAGTCCCCAACAAATAGCAGAATGTTTCAATACGTACTTCTCCGAAATAGCAGAAAACCTTATTACCTTAAACCAAGCCCAACAGAGCCAAAGTAAATCCGTAAAAAAGATAAAAAACTATAGTGAATCTATCTTTATACATCCTATCACAGAAACTGAATTACATAAAATAGTCTGTGAAATGAAAGGTAAATATTCCTTTGGAATAGATGAGGTCCCAGAGTGTGTCATTAAACAGTGTATAGAATATTTAAAAGCCCCTTTGGTTAATATATATAACTCTTCACTTGACTCAGGGAGCTTCCCCGATAATCTTAAAACGGCAAAAATTATCCCCATACACAAGAAAGGAGAAAAGACAAAAAAAGAAAATTACAGACCAATAAGTATATTGTCATCATTCTCGAAAATTTTTGAAAAATTAGTATATAATAGATTAATATCTTTCTTAAAGAAATATAACATCCTTTCGGAAGCACAGTATGGCTTTAGAGAAAATAGGTCCACAGAAACAGCCATAGCTAAATTACTGGATAAAATCCAGCGTGCAGTGGACAAAAAGATACCAATGGTGGGAATATTTTTAGATCTTACAAAAGCATATGATGTCTTAGACCACAAAATTTTAATAACTAAGCTATATAAATATGGAATTAGAGGAAGCATGAATGCATGGGTTGAATCCTATCTTACCAATAGGAAGCAAGTAGTAGAGCTACAACACAGTATACAATCGGGAACAAGTAATTATCGATCTACCACAAAAGAAACTACACGAGGTGTTCCCCAAGGTTCAGTACTAGGGCCTCTTTTGTTCCTAATATACATAAATGATTTACCGAGCAACATTGAGCATGCTGATGTAGTCCTTTTTGCAGATGACACTAATATTCTTGTTGAAGGAGACAATGAAACTATACTCCAAAATAAAGTAAACACCATAATGACTAACCTCAGCAACTGGTTTAAAGCAAATGAACTAATTATAAACAAAGAAAAAACTATTGCAATGGCTTTTCGCGCATGGCAGTGTAAAAACATCGTCAAACCTCAAATTTCCTTTGATGGAAATAATGTTGACTACAAAGGAGAAACAAAATTCTTGGGTATATACATGAATGAAAACCTTAGATGGGATAGCCACACTCATCAATTAGCTACTAAACTTGGCTCCATATGCTATATGCTCAAATGTCTAAAAGATACACTAAATTTAGTAGGACTGAAAAATGTATATTTCGCGCAGTTTCATAGTAGATTAAAATATGGTATTAAATTTTGGGGAGAAAAATGTGAGAGAATATTTATAATCCAGAAGAGAGCTGCAAGAATATTAAGTGGAATAGACAACAGTACATCCTGTAGACCATACTTTAGTAAACATAAAATTTTACCATTAGCATGTACATTTATAGCAGAAGTTGTAAAACATATTAAGAAAAATCAAAGTGAATTATGCACAAATACAGATATCCATCCTCATGACACAAGAATAAAAAATAACCTTCATGTTCAGATATGCAGAACAAACATTCTAAAAAATAATGTCACAAATTTAGGAATTAAACTATATAATAACCTACCAGCAAACATTAAAAAAATAGCAAACATGAAACAATTTAATAAAGAAGTAAAATCCTTTCTACTACAACATACCTTTTATTCAGTAAGTGAATATATGACAATTCAATTGTAATTAATATACATTATAAACCTTGTATAAATACTGTGCAAATTGTATATAATTATTGTTCTATTGACGAAGCCCATATCATGTATCATGATCTAAATGGTGAATAAAATTATTATTATTATTATTACTATATAGTCCAAATATTATTGCATGCATGTAAAACAACATTTTGAATTAATTCACCATGATATATAGTACTCTACCATATATCATTATATCACAGCAATAAACATAACATAATATCTCATCTGAAACCTCTTAGGTGAGAAGCTAAATGTCTTCATATCTATTTAACCTAACACGATAAATTTCTGTGGCAATTTTCAAAAACAGCAGATCTTTTTCCTTAAGAATCACTTACTTCTATTACGGGGGTATGAAACAAGTTTTTTTGTTGGGTAGCTTGTTAGTTTCAAATTCTTGAATGCGGTGAAACCATACTACGAGAAAAAAACAACTGAGGATGGAGAAATGGGCATATCTACCATTAGATATGGTGGAGGAACTGTTGCTGCACTTGAAATCAGAGAAGCATATTATTTTGTTTAAGGAATATTGGTGTAGAGGTAAAATAAAGAGAAATGAATGAGGAAAATTAATAAACATGGGGAATCAGAACTTTTTTAATTCTAATTAAAAGTGGAAAGAGTTTATCTTCTGTGTAAAATGTTCCCAGTAAGAAAAACCAAAGTGTTGAAGCTGTTTAGGCCACTTATGATTACACAGCAATTCATTCCTTAGTTTTTTATTTTCATAGTTTCCTTTATTGTAAGGTTGCCTCAAGGACAAAGTTTAACAACTACAAACATTAACAAGAACACACTTAAATGGTTGAATATAGCAATAAGAAATACAGTAATATAAATACACAGTATCAAAATTCCAGTTACAAATTGACAAGTGAAGTAGTGGAAGAACATGGGATACTCATTAAATAAGAATGTCATTGATGAAGAAGAATATAAACATGATTCCTTAAAAGAGCTATGGAACCCTTCAAAGCAAATGTACCAAATGATCAAATATCTGTGGTGTGTAAGCCTAGAATTTCGCAGGTGTCAGCAAAGAACTTAGGAATTGCTTCACAGCCACCAATTAATAACCCAACCACTGTAATATGTGAGAGTTTAAGATTACTATGAATGAAAAAACAGCACTTCTGAAAACATTCAAACCAATTTGCTTTGTAGGTGGAGTCAGACAAAAATTCAATACCATAGCTGGAATTTGAACCACGGAACTCCCGCTCTCTAGCTGTTTGCCCTACCACTGAGCTACCATGGCAACATATATGGCATAGACTTCTCAACTGACTCGCATGTTTCCCAATAAACCACAAGGTGATCTCAAATTATTTTGAGATGACAAACCCCAATGACGACTTACAATGTCTTAAGTACTTTTTTCAGTCTGACTACCTATCCAACTCCTATCCTACATACGGCTTGTGTGAAAAAACAATTAAATTAACACTAATTTGCTTTAATTTGTTATGTTATTTACCCATAGGAATGCACAATCCTCCATACTGGCAGACATTATCAGCATACTCAATAGGTTCACATTCCTCACTACCAACTGCACCAGAGCCACTGGTTCACATATTTGTTGGGCATTCAGAACATGTTGTTTAGCCACCTTGAGGTTGATAGAAGTTACATGGACAAGGAGCTAAACCAGTATCCGAGTAGTGTCCAAATATTTGTCTGCAAGAAAAATGTAATTTGTAGGCATCAGCTTTTCTACTATTATATACTAAACGAGCAACAAACATTTTTGTTCTAAATACAAGAAGTATGTATCTTAAATATGCATGATCAAAATCAGAAGGAAAAAGTCTTCTAGGGTTTGTAAAACCACAAGACCGAGGTCCATTTTCTCAGCCTTACCAAAAAAACTTAAAGAGAACATAAAATAATAATACTTTAAAACATACAGCAAACATGCCATACACTGGTTAATCTAAACAGCGAAGTAAAATCAATATGAGTAAAAATAATACCGCTAAACCCAAAAAAAGTAATTGTTCATATCAACTATTAAAATTATGTTCTCAAGGACAATCTAATGTACATTATGTTGGAAATATAAGAACCATGCAGATTTATCCATAACCACAAACTAAGCTACCACTTTTTTCCAGCAAATCTAAATCATCCATTAGGTCAAATGGATGATCCATAATTAGTGCTTAGGTTAACTGAATAACTGTGTTACACCTGGCTGAAAAGAAGCATTACTTGCAGTAAGATAAAAGGTTTCAGGTTTGCTAAGTTAAATGGCTGAATCGAAAATTATGAGTTAAAATTCCTGCCACTTGCAGAGTTTGAGAATATGTTAACAGTCACACATTTTGGAGATTCTACACTGTATCTTATTGTTAACTCTTGACATACTGTAGAAATTATAATTCATTAACTGTAAATTATTTCCAAAACAGAGATTTCTAAAACTATTCATGCAGAATAAAGGTTCTGTTAGAAATGTTTCATGTTAATAGCTGATGCAATAAAATGAAAGATTGAGTATAAGAAGGTTTCTTTTGTAGCATATTACTGAGAAAAATAAACACAGGAAGATTATTATAACAAAAGGAATAAACTGAAGTTTCCCTTTTATCAAATTTTAGACATATAGACAAAATTAACAGTTATGAAATATATGAACCTAAACAAATAATTTAAAGTTATTCTATTTCCTAAACTACACTTCCCCAATTAGGTTTCCTGAGTTGCTGTTCCAAAAAAATTGCCATCAGCCAACAAAAAAGAATAAAATGCAAGCATGAGTTTGTGTTTTAATCATAGAATGAACTCTAAAACATCACATTACCACTACATTGACTCTTGCTAGGTGCTGCTGGTTGCTTAGTAAAAGTATCAGCAGGACAACCCTGGTAGTCTTTTAAAGGCTTCTGTTGGAGGCTCTCCTCTATAGCCGTTATGAGGGCACTCTGGACAAGGAACTAGATCAGTAGGTGAGTACGTTCCATAACCACAAACTGGGCATACAGTCTGCAATACTCTTGGAACCTGCATAAAAATTATGTGTTGTTATATAATCATATAGAGTGAGTCAAAAACCTCTGAACCGGCTGCAGGGTGTTTTTATACTGGCCATATGGATACATGATTCCGGACTGCTGCTGTAAATAACGTCACGCTTCAGACAGAGTTTTGCTCTGCTCTGAAAGTGCAGTACTGTGTTGACAGTGATATGGTGTAGTTCAGTTGTTATGAATGATTTATTATTTTGTGCTGTACTTAATCACAAAATGTATTACGGCTCTGAATATGTTTTCTACTGCATAGCTTATATTTATTTATGATTTGTATATGTTAACTAAGCTCTCGAGCAAAAGTATGCTTTGTAAGGTGTAAAAGTTCCAAGTTGTGCAACAGTCCATGAACTTTACAATAAATTTTGGGTCACAGAAGTATTCAGGCTAGAAATCTAAAAGACAGCGTATGGTTCTAACCAAAGAAACATTAGACATTGGTCATTGTTTGGAGAATACCCCTCAAAAATTGCTTAAGCAGCTTTTGTAACAGGTATGAAGTCATTTCTTATCACTCTGTGCAAAGAGGTACTAAATTGCTGAAGTTGAAAACCATAAAATAAGTGTAGCACATGCTCTGTAATTAGGTTAAACTGTAATTAGTTACACATTTTGTGAGTGGAGTTTCATTATTGCATACAATGGTCATATAGATCCACATTTAATATTTTCCACAGACGAGGTTTGGTTCTGCCTTCATGATATGTGTGTACGTAAAATAATGGTTATTGGAGCTCTGAGAAACATAATATTGTTCATGAAGCACCGCTTCATATGAAAAAATTTGGTTTATAGTGTACCATTAGCAGAATAAGAGTTATAGGGCCAATTTTTTTCGAGTCAACAGTACATACATGAATTGCTCCCCCCTCCCTTTTTTTTTTACAGAACTAACAGACAGGGAGCATAGTTTTGCCTTTATGCAATAAGACAGCTCATACGGCTAGTCTTCCGATGAGAACAATTGCATTTGTGTTCAAATCTGGACATCTATTTCCAACACGTGCTCACTTGGTCATGCTGTAGATGGAGTGCCCTGGACACGCGTTTCAACAACCTTCATTGTCATCCTCTTGTCAGCAGACGTCTGCTAACCTGCAAGAGGATGACAACGAAGGTTGTTGAAACACGCGTCCATCTACACCATGACAGCCAGATTTGAACAAAATTGATAGCTTCACTGTATATAATGGCTTTTTTAACATTTTAAAATTGAAATTGTGTTTCAGGACAGAATTATTAGTAGAAATTTAGCTCCCTCGGTCCCCTGACCCTACCCCCTGCAATTTTTATCTCTGGAGTAACTTAAAACACAAAGTGTATAAGACAAACCAAAACACCCTGGAAGAATTAAAACAAAATATCTACCAGGAAATTGCCAGCATTTCTCAAGGTGAACTAATGTAAAGTTTCCTAAAGAGGCGCCAAAAATGTATGGACAACGATGGTGGCCAGTATCAGCATGTCCTTTCACAAAGTTGGTATTTAAAGCTTTTAAAAGTAGTTTTAAAAATGTTGTGTGGTCTCATCCGTGCCTTTCTATAACAGCAGCAGTCGGAAAAAGTGTCAAGGATGCAGATAGGCAAAACACAGTGCAGCTGGTTTGTTCCTTTTTGACTTACTTATTACCTTTAAATATAATTTACATTTATCATTAAAAAATGAACAAAACTAAACAAATTATATGTACTTAGGACATTCTTGCTGGGTCCTACAAGTTGAAAATGTTGTATTGAATGTATTTGGAACCAGTGGTCAAAAAAGCGAGAGGTTTAGCTGCACATTTCCCTCCTCCCACCACAGCTGCACAAATACTGGCAGAACATTTCCATTCTTCCCTCTATCTTCTGCCATTCAGGTAAATTACCACACAAATTTGAATTGAGCAAAACTTTTTACAACGATGTGTTATTTTTGATTTCCAAATAAAAAATCTTATTCATTATGTACTGCTGTTGTTACCACTGTCACTTTCACTTTCTCCCACTGCAGACATACCAGAATATTTCTCTTCTACTCTCTCACATCTCCCCACTCATCACGTGAACTTGCATACATATTTAAATCAGGTAAAACTTTTTATAACAATGTGTTCTATTAGGATGTTGTCTAAATAAAAATCTTATTCATTATCATAGACATCAGAAATTTGGAAATCATTTTTCTATGAAAGAGAATGTGTACTTCTGTATAAACATCAATGGTTTAATGAGTGAGCTAGAAATTGAGCATAATCCAGATGACTGGCAGCTGTTTATAGACTCATCAAAGTTCAGCTTAAAGGCTGTTACTTCAAAATGGTATGCTTCCATTTGTTCCAGTTTTCCATTCTGTAGTCTTAAAGAAAGTTATGAAAGTATGGCCAAGGTTGTACATGATTTAAAATATGAGTTTCATTGTTGGAAAATATGTGGTGACAAGGTAATTGGTTTGCTGTTTGGATTACAAGGGGTTCTCAAAATATTGTTGTTTTTTTGTGTTCGTGGGACAGCCGTGATATGCAAAAACATGCGGTAGTGACAGGAATATGTCCCAGCACCATTGGTTCAGCCTGATAAGATTCTTCTCCCTCCCTTACATATAAAACTTGGGCTGATGAAGAATTTTGTTAAGGCACTCAACAAGGATGGTAGTAAATTTGCATTTCTGCAAGGCAAGTTTCCACAAATAACTTATGCAAAATTTGAAGAAGGAATGTTTGTTGGCCCTCAAATCCGTAAACTCTTGGATGACAAAATGTTTGAGAAAATGTTACAAATGGTGGAATTAGCAGATTGTGAATCATCTACAAGAGTTGTGCATGGTTTACTTAGAAATACAATGGAAAAAAGCTATAACGCTTTGGTCTCAAAATTGTTGAAATGCTTCAAAGACATGGGTTGTAGAATGTCTTTGAAAGTATATTTCCTCCCTTCACATCTAGACCTTTTTCTGGAAAATCTGGGTGATATTAGTGATGAACAAGGGGAACAGTTTTATCAGGATATTTCCATCATGAAGAAGAGGAACTAAGGTTGTAAGGACCCAGTAATGATGGGAATTAATGTCGGTTTCTTGCGAGGGAAAGCACACAGGAGTACAAGAGGCAATCACATGCTACTGAGCACTTTTAAGCAGAGTTATAGATATATCTCTTAAATATATAGTCCAAATATTATTGCATGCATGTAAAACAACATTTTGAATTAATTCACCATGATATATAGTACTCTACCATATATCATTATATCACAGAAATAAACATAACATAATATCTGATCTGAAACCTCTTAGGTGAGAAGCTAAATGTCTTCATATCTATTTAACCTAACACGATAAATTTCTGTGGCAATTTTCAAAATCAGCAGATCTTTTTCCTTAAGAATCACTTACTTCTATTACGGGGGTATGAAACAAGCTTTTTTGTTGGGTAGCTTGTTAGTATCAAATTCTTGAATGCGGTGAAACCATACTACGAGAAAAACACAACTGAGGATGGAGAAATGGGCATATCTACCATTAGATATAGTGGAGGAACTGTTGCTGCACTTGAAATCAGAGAAGCATATTATGTTGTTTAAGGAATATTGGTGTAGAGGTAAAATAAAGAGAAATGAATGAGGAAAATTAATAAACATGGGGAATCAGAACTTTTTTAATTCTAATTAAAAGTGGAAAGAGTTTATCTTCTGTGTAAAATGTTCCCAGTAAGAAAAACCAAAGTGTTGAAGCTGTTTAGGCCACTTATGATTACGCAGCAATTCATTCCTTAGTTTTTTATTTTCATAGTTTCCTTTATTGTAAGGTTGCCTCAAGGACAAAGTTTAACAACTACAAACATTAACAAGAACACACTTAAATGGTTGAATATAGCAATAAGAAATACAGTAATATAAATACACAGTATCAAAATTCCAGTTACAAATTGACAAGTGAAGTAGTGGAAGAACATGGGATACTCATTAAATAAGAATGTCATTGATGATGAAGAATATAAACATGATTCCTTAAAAGAGCTATGGAACCCTTCAAAGCAAATGTACCAAATGATCAAATATCTGTGGTGTGTAAGCCTAGAATTTCGCAGGTGTCAGCAAAGAACTTAGGAATTGCTTCACAGCCACCAATTAATAACCCAACCACTGTAATATGTGAGAGTTTAAGATTACTATGAATGAAAAAACAGCACTTCTGAAAACATTCAAACCAATTTGCTTTGTAGGTGGAGTCAGACAAAAATTCAATACCATAGCTGGAATTTGAACCACGGAACTCCCGCTCTCTAGCTGTTTGCCCTACCACTGAGCTACCATGGCAACATATATGGCATAGACTTCTCAACTGACTCGCATGTTTCCCAATAAACCACAAGGTGATCTCAAATTATTTTGAGATGACAAACCCCAATGACGACTTACAATGTCTTAAGTACTTTTTTCAGTCTGACTACCTATCCAACTCCTATCCTACATACGGCTTGTGTGAAAAAACAATTAAATTAACACTAATTTGCTTTAATTTGTTATGTTATTTACCCATAGGAATGCACAATCCTCCATACTGGCAGACATTATCAGCATACTCAATAGGTTCACATTCCTCACTACCAACTGCACCAGAGCCACTGGTTCACATATTTGTTGGGCATTCAGAACATGTTGTTTAGCCACCTTGAGGTTGATAGAAGTTACATGGACAAGGAGCTAAACCAGTATCCGAGTAGTGTCCAAATATTTGTCTGCAAGAAAAATGTAATTTGTAGGCATCAGCTTTTCTACTATTATATACTAAACGAGCAACAAACATTTTTGTTCTAAATACAAGAAGTATGTATCTTAAATATGCATGATCAAAATCAGAAGGAAAAAGTCTTCTAGGGTTTGTAAAACCACAAGACCGAGGTCCATTTTCTCAGCCTTACCAAAAAAACTTAAAGAGAACATAAAATAATAATACTTTAAAACATACAGCAAACATGCCATACACTGGTTAATCTAAACAGCGAAGTAAAATCAATATGAGTAAAAATAATACCGCTAAACCCAAAAAAAGTAATTGTTCATATCAACTATTAAAATTATGTTCTCAAGGACAATCTAATGTACATTATGTTGGAAATATAAGAACCATGCAGATTTATCCATAACCACAAACTAAGCTACCACTTTTTTCCAGCAAAATCTAAATCATCCATTAGGTCAAATGGATGATCCATAATTAGTGCTTAGGTTAACTGAATAACTGTGTTACACCTGGCTGAAAAGAAGCATTACTTGCAGTAAGATAAAAGGTTTCAGGTTTGCTAAGTTAAATGGCTGAATCGAAAATTATGAGTTAAAATTCCTGCCACTTGCAGAGTTTGAGAATATGTTAACAGTCACACATTTTGGAGATTCTACACTGTATCTTATTGTTAACTCTTGACATACTGTAGAAATTATAATTCATTAACTGTAAATTATTTCCAAAACAGAGATTTCTAAAACTATTCATGCAGAATAAAGGTTCTGTTAGAAATGTTTCATGTTAATAGCTGATGCAATAAAATGAAAGATTGAGTATAAGAAGGTTTCTTTTGTAGCATATTACTGATAAAAATAAACACAGGAAGATTATTATAACAAAAGGAATAAACTGAAGTTTCCCTTTTATCAAATTTTAGACATATAGACAAAATTAACAGTTATGAAATATATGAACCTAAACAAATAATTTAAAGTTATTCTATTTCCTAAACTACACTTCCCCAATTAGGTTTCCTGAGTTGCTGTTGCAAAAAAATTGCCATCAGCCAACAAAAAAGAATAAAATGCAAGCATGAGTTTGTGTTTTAATCATAGAATGAACTCTAAAACATCACATTACCACTACATTGACTCTTGCTAGGTGCTGCTGGTTGCTTAGTAAAAGTATCAGCAGGACAACCCTGGTAGTCTTTTAAAGGCTTCTGTTGGAGGCTCTCCTCTATAGCCGTTATGAGGGCACTCTGGACAAGGAACTAGATCAGTAGGTGAGTACGTTCCATAACCACAAACTGGGCATACAGTCTGCAATACTCTTGGAACCTGCATAAAAATTATGTGTTGTTATATAATCATATAGAGTGAGTCAAAAACCTCTGAACCGGCTGCAGGGTGTTTTTATACTGGCCATATGGATACATGATTCCGGACTGCTGCTGTAAATAACGTCACGCTTCAGACAGAGTTTTGCTCTGCTCTGAAAGTGCAGTACTGTGTTGACAGTGATATGGTGTAGTTCAGTTGTTATGAATGATTTATTATTTTGTGCTGTACTTAATCACAAAATGTATTACGGCTCTGAATATGTTTTCTACTGCATAGCTTATATTTATTTATGATTTGTATATGTTAACTAAGCTCTCGAGCAAAAGTATGCTTTGTAAGGTGTAAAAGTTCCAAGTTGTGCAACAGTCCATGAACTTTACAATAAATTTTGGGTCACAGAAGTATTCAGGCTAGAAATCTAAAAGACAGCGTATGGTTCTAACCAAAGAAACATTAGACATTGGTCATTGTTTGGAGAATACCCCTCAAAAATTGCTTAAGCAGCTTTTGTAACAGGTATGAAGTCATTTCTTATCACTCTGTGCAAAGAGGCACTAAATTGCTGAAGTTGAAAACCATAAAATAAGTGTAGCACATGCTCTGTAATTAGGTGAAACTGTAATTAGTTACACATTTTGTGAGTGGAGTTTCATTATTGCATACAATGGTCATATAGATCCACATTTAATATTTTCCACAGACGAGGTTTGGTTCTGCCTTCATGATATGTGTGTACGTAAAATAATGGTTATTGGAGCTCTGAGAAACATAATATTGTTCATGAAGCACCGCTTCATATGAAAAAATTTGGTTTATAGTGTACCATTAGCAGAATAAGAGTTATAGGGCCAATTTTTTTCGAGTCAACAGTACATACATGAATTGCTCCCCCCTCCCTTTTTTTTTTACAGAACTAACAGACAGGGAGCATAGTTTTGCCTTTATGCAATAAGACAGCTCATACGGCTAGTCTTCCGATGAGAACAATTGAAATTGTGTTCAAATCTGGACATCTATTTCCAACACGTGCTCACTTGGTCATGCTGTAGATGGAGTGCCCTGGACACGCGTTTCAACAACCTTCATTGTCATCCTCTTGTCAGCAGACGTCTGCTAACCTGCAAGAGGATGACAACGAAGGTTGTTGAAACACGCGTCCATCTACACCATGACAGCCAGATTTGAACAAAATTGATAGCTTCACTGTATATAATGGCTTTTTTAACATTTTAAAATTGAAATTGTGTTTCAGGACAGAATTATTAGTAGAAATTTAGCTCCCTCGGTCCCCTGACCCTACCCCCTGCAATTTTTATCTCTGGAGTAACTTAAAACACAAAGTGTATAAGACAAACCCAAACACCCTGGAAGAATTAAAACAAAATATCTACCAGGAAATTGCCAGCATTTCTCAAGGTGAACTAATGTAAAGTTTCCTAAAGAGGCGCCAAAAATGTATGGACAACGATGGTGGCCAGTATCAGCATGTCCTTTCACAAAGTTGGTATTTAAAGCTTTTAAAAGTAGTTTTAAAAATGTTGTGTGGTCTCATCCGTGCCTTTCTATAACAGCAGCAGTCGGAAAAAGTGTCAAGGATGCAGATAGGCAAAACACAGTGCAGCTGGTTTGTTCCTTTTTGACTTACTTATTACCTTTAAATATAATTTACATTTATCATTAAAAAATGAACAAAATTAAACAAATTATATGTACTTAGGACATTCTTGCTGGGTCGTACAAGTTGAAAATGTTGTATTGAATGTATTTGGAACCAGTGGTCAAAAAAGCGAGAGGTTTAGCTGCACATTTCCCTCCTCCCACCACAGCTGCACAAATACTGGCAGAACATTTCCATTCTTCCCTCTATCTTCTGCCATTCAGGTAAATTACCACACAAATTTGAATTGAGCAAAACTTTTTACAACGATGTGTTATTTTTGATTTCCAAATAAAAAATCTTATTCATTATGTACTGCTGTTGTTACCACTGTCACTTTCACTTTCTCCCACTGCAGACATACCAGAATATTTCTCTTCTACTCTCTCACATCTCCCCACTCATCACGTGAACTTGCATACATATTTAAATCAGGTAAAACTTTTTATAACAATGTGTTCTATTAGGATGTTGTCTAAATAAAAATCTTATTCATTATCATAGACATCAGAAATTTGGAAATCATTTTTCTATGAAAGAGAATGTGTACTTCTGTATAAACATCAATGGTTTAATGAGTGAGCTAGAAATTGAGCATAATCCAGATGACTGGCAGTTGTCTATAGACTCATCAATGTTCAGCTTAAAGGCTGTTACTTCAAAATGGTATGCTTCCATTTGTTCTGTAGTCTTAAAGAAAGTTATGAAAGTATGGCCAAGGTTGTACATGTTTTAAAATATGAGTTTCATTGTTGGAAAATATGTGGTGACAAGGTAATTGGTTTGCTGTTTGGATTACAAGGGGTTCTCAAAATATTGTTGTTTTTTTGTGTTCGTGGGACAGCCGTGATATGCAAAAACATGCGGTAGTGACAAGAATATGTCCCAGCACCATTGGTTCAGCCTGATAAGATGCTTCTCCCTCCCTTACATATAAAACTTGGGCTGATGAAGAATTTTGTTAAGGCACTCAACAAGGATGGTAGTAAATTTGCATTTCTGCAAGGCAAGTTTCCACAAATAACTTATGCAAAATTTGAAGAAGGAATTTTTGTTGGCCCTCAAATCCGTAAACTCTTGGATGACAAAATGTTTGAGAAAATGTTACAAATGGTGGAATTAGCAGATTGGGAATCATCTACAAGAGTTGTGCATGGTTTACTTAGAAATACAATGGAAAAAAGCTATAACGCTTTGGTCACAAAATTGTTGAAATGCTTCAAAGACATGGGTTGTAGAATGTCTTTGAAAGTATATTTCCTCCCTTCACATCTAGACCTTTTTCTGGAAAATCTGGGTGATATTAGTGATGAACAAGGGGAACAGTTTTATCAGGATATTTCCATCATGAAGAAGAGGAACTAAGGTTGTAAGGACCCAGTAATGATGGGAATTAATGTCGGTTTCTTGCGAGGGAAAGCACACAGGAGTACAAGAGGCAATCACATGCTACTGAGCACTTTTAAGCAGAGTTATAGGTATATCTCTTAAATATATAGTCCAAATATTATTGCATGCATGTAAAACTACATTTTGAATTAATTCACCATGATATATAGTACTCTACCATATATCATTATATCACAGAAATAAACATAACATAATATCTGATCTGAAACCTCTTAGGTGAGAAGCTAAATGTCTTCATATCTATTTAACCTAACACGATAAATTTCTGTGGCAATTTTCAAAATCAGCAGATCTTTTTCCTTAAGAATCACTTACTTCTATTACGGGGGTATGAAACAAGCTTTTTTGTTGGGTAGCTTGTTAGTATCAAATTCTTGAATGCGGTGAAACCATACTACGAGAAAAAAACAACTGAGGATGGAGAAATGGGCATATCTACCATTAGATATAGTGGAGGAACTGTTGCTGCACTTGAAATCAGAGAAGCATATTATTTTGTTTAAGGAATATTGGTGTAGAGGTAAAATAAAGAGAAATGAATGAGGAAAATTAATAAACATGGGGAATCAGAACTTTTTTAATTCTAATTAAAAGTGGAAAGAGTTTATCTTCTGTGTAAAATGTTCCCAGTAAGAAAAACCAAAGTGTTGAAGCTGTTTAGGCCACTTATGATTACGCAGCAATTCGTTCCTTAGTTTTTTATTTTCATAGTTTCCTTTATTGTAAGGTTGCCTCAAGGACAAAGTTTAACAACTACAAACATTAACAAGAACACACTTAAATGGTTGAATATAGCAATAAGAAATACAGTAATATAAATACACAGTATCAAAATTCCAGTTACAAATTGACAAGTGAAGTAGTGGAAGAACATGGGATACTCATTAAATAAGAATGTCATTGATGATGAAGAATATAAACATGATTCCTTAAAAGAGCTATGGAACCCTTCAAAGCAAATGTACCAAATGATCAAATATCTGTGGTGTGTAAGCCTAGAATTTCGCAGGTGTCAGCAAAGAACTTAGGAATTGCTTCACAGCCACCAATTAATAACCCAACCACTGTAATATGCGAGAGTTTAAGATTACTATGAATGAAAAAACAGCACTTCTGAAAACATTCAAACCAATTTGCTTTGTAGGTGGAGTCAGACAAAAATTCAATACCATAGCTGGAATTTGAACCACGGAACTCCCGCTCTCTAGCTGTTTGCCCTACCACTGAGCTACCATGGCAACATATATGGCATAGACTTCTCAACTGACTCGCATGTTTCCCAATAAACCACAAGGTGATCTCAAATTATTTTGAGATGACAAACCCCAATGACGACTTACAATGTCTTAAGTATTTCTTTCAGTCTGACTACCTATCCAACTCCTATCCTACATACGGCTTGTGTGAAAAAACAATTAAATTAACACTAATTTGCTTTAATTTGTTATGTTTATTTACCCATAGGAATGCACAATCCTCCATACTGGCAGACATTATCAGCATACTCAATAGGTTCACATTCCTCACTACCAACTGCACCAGAGCCACTGGTTCACATATTTGTTGGGCATTCAGAACATGTTGTTTAGCCACCTTGAGGTTGATAGAAGTTACATGGACAAGGAGCTAAACCAGTATCCGAGTAGTGTCCAAATATTTGTCTGCAAGAAAAATGTAATTTGTAGGCATCAGCTTTTCTACTATTATATACTAAACGAGCAACAAACATTTTTGTTCTAAATACAAGAAGTATGTATCTTAAATATGCATGATCAAAATCAGAAGGAAAAAGTCTTCTAGGGTTTGTAAAACCACAAGACCGAGGTCCATTTTCTCAGCCTTACCAAAAAAACTTAAAGAGAACATAAAATAATAATACTTTAAAACATACAGCAAACATGCCATACACTGGTTAATCTAAACAGCGAAGTAAAATCAATATGAGTAAAAATAATACCGCTAAACCCAAAAAATTAATTGTTCATATCAACTATTAAAATTATGTTCTCAAGGACAATCTAATGTACATTATGTTGGAAATATAAGAACCATGCAGATTTATCCATAACCACAAACTAAGCTACCACTTTTTTCCAGCAAATCTAAATCATCCATTAGGTCAAATGGATGATCCATAATTAGTGCTTAGGTTAACTGAATAACTGTGTTACACCTGGCTGAAAAGAAGCATTACTTGCAGTAAGATAAAAGGTTTCAGGTTTGCTAAGTTAAATGGCTGAATCGAAAATTATAAGTTAAAATTCCTGCCACTTGCAGAGTTTGAGAATATGTTAACAGTCACACATTTTGGAGATTCTACACTGTATCTTATTGTTAACTCTTGACATACTGTAGAAATTATAATTCATTAACTGTAAATTATTTCCAAAACAGAGATTTCTAAAACTATTCATGCAGAATAAAGGTTCTGTTAGAACTGTTTCATGTTAATAGCCGATGCAATAAAATGAAAGATTGAGTATAAGTGGGTTTCTTTTGTAGCATATTACTGAGAAAAATAAACACAGGAAGATTATTATAACAAAAGGAATAAACTGAAGTTTCCCTTTTATCAAATTTTAGACATATAGACAAAATTAACAGTTATGAAATATATGAACCTAAACAAATAATTTAAAGTTATTCTATTTCCTAAACTACACTTCCCCAATTAGGTTTCCTGAGTTGCTGTTCCAAAAAAATTGCCATCAGCCAACAAAAAAGAGTAAAATGCAAGCATGAGTTTGTGTTTTAATCATAGAATGAACTCTAAAACATCACATTACCACTACATTGACTCTTGCTAGGTGCTGCTGGTTGCTTAGTAAAAGTATCAGCAGGACAACCCTGGTAGTCTTTTAAAGGCTTCTGTTGGAGGCTCTCCTCTATAGCCGTTATGAGGGCACTCTGGACAAGGAACTAGGAACTGAGTACGTTCCATAACCACAAACTGGGCATACAGTCTGCAATACTCTTGGAACCTGCATAAAAATTATGTGTTGTTATATAATCATATAGAGTGAGTCAAAAACCTCTGAACCGGCTGCAGGGTGTTTTTATACTGGCCATATGGATACATGATTCCGGACTGCTGCTGTAAATAACGTCACGCTTCAGACAGAGTTTTGCTCTGCTCTGAAAGTGCAGTACTGTGTTGACAGTGATATGGTGTAGTTCAGTTGTTATGAATGATTTATTATTTTGTGCTGTACTTAATCACAAAATGTATTACGGCTCTGAATATGTTTTCTACTGCATAGCTTATATTTATTTATGATTTGTATATGTTAACTAAGCTCTCGAGCAAAAGTATGCTTTGTAAGGTGTAAAAGTTCCAAGTTGTGCAACAGTCCATGAACTTTACAATAAATTTTGGGTCACAGAAGTATTCAGGCTAGAAATCTAAAAGACAGCGTATGGTTCTAACCAAAGAAACATTAGACATTGGTCATTGTTTGGAGAATACCCCTCAAAAATTGCTTAAGCAGCTTTTGTAACAGGTATGAAGTCATTTCTTATCACTCTGTGCAAAGAGGTACTAAATTGCTGAAGTTGAAAACCATAAAATAAGTGTAGCACATGCTCTGTAATTAGGTGAAACTGTAATTAGTTACACATTTTGTGAGTGGAGTTTCATTATTGCATACAATGGTCATATAGATCCACATTTAATATTTTCCACAGACGAGGTTTGGTTCTGCCTTCATGATATGTGTGTACGTAAAATAATGGTTATTGGAGCTCTGAGAAACATAATATTGTTCATGAAGCACCGCTTCATATGAAAAAATTTGGTTTATAGTGTACCATTAGCAGAATAAGAGTTATAGGGCCAATTTTTTTCGAGTCAACAGTACATACATGAATTGCTCCCCCCTCCCTTTTTTTTTTTACAGAACTAACAGACAGGGAGCATAGTTTTGCCTTTATGCAATAAGACAGCTCATACGGCTAGTCTTCCGATGAGAACAATTGCATTTGTGTTCAAATCTGGACATCTATTTCCAACACGTGCTCACTTGGTCATGCTGTAGATGGAGTGCCCTGGACACGCGTTTCAACAACCTTCATTGTCATCCTCTTGTCAGCAGACGTCTGCTAACCTGCAAGAGGATGACAACAAAGGTTGTTGAAACACGCGTCCATCTACACCATGACAGCCAGATTTGAACAAAATTGATAGCTTCACTGTATATAATGGCTTTTTTAACATTTTAAAATTGAAATTGTGTTTCAGGACAGAATTATTAGTAGAAATTTAGCTCCCTCGGTCCCCTGACCCTACCCCCTGCAATTTTTATCTCTGGAGTAACTTAAAACACAAAGTGTATAAGACAAACCCAAACACCCTGGAAGAATTAAAACAAAATATCTACCAGGAAATTGCCAGCATTTCTCAAGATGAACTAATGTAAAGTTTCCTAAAGAGGCGCCAAAAATGTATGGACAACGATGGTGGCCAGTATCAGCATGTCCTTTCACAAAGTTGGTATTTAAAGCCTTTAAAAGTAGTTTTAAAAATGTTGTGTGGTCTCATCCATGCCTTTCTATAACAGCAGCAGTCGGAAAAAGTGTCAGGATGCAGATAGGCAAAACACAGTGCAGCTGGTTAGTTCCTTTTTGACTTACTTATTACCTTTAAATATAATTTACATTTATTATTAAAAAATGAACAAAATTAAACAAATTATATGTACCTAGGACATTCTTGCTGGGTCCTACAAGTTGAAAATGTTGTATGGAATGTATTTGGAACCAGTGGTCAAAAAAGCGAGAAGTTTAGCTGCGCATTTCCCTCCTCCCACCACAGCTGCACAAATACTGGCAGAACATTTCCATTCTTCCCTCTATCTTCTGCCATTCAGGTAAATTACCACACAAATTTGAATTGAGCAAAACTGTTTACAACGATGTGTTATTTTTGATTTCCAAATAAAAAATCTTATTCATTATGTACTGCTGTTGTTACCACTGTCACTTTCACTTTCTCCCACTGCAGACATACCAGAATATTTCTCTTCTACTCTCTCACATCTCCCCACTCATCACGTGAACTTGCATACAAATTTAAATCAGGTAATACTTTTTATAACAATGTGTTCTATTAGGATGCTGTCTAAATAAAAATCTTATCCATTATCATAGACATCAGAAATTTGGAAATATTTTTTCTATGAAAGAGAATGTGTGCTTCTGTATAAACATCAATGGTTTAATGAGTGAGCTAGAAATTGAGCATAATCCAGATGACTGGCAGTTGTCTATAGACTCATCAATGTTCAGCTTAAAGGCTGTTACTTCAAAATGGTATGCTTCCATTTGTTCCAGTTTTCCATTCTGTAGTCTTAAAGAAAGTTATGAAAGTATGGCCAAGGTTGTACATGTTTTAAAATATGAGTTTCATTGTTGGAAAATATGTGGTGACAAGGTAATTGGTTTGCTGTTTGGATTACAAGGGGTTCTCAAAATATTGTTGTTTTTTTGTGTTCGTGGGACAGCCGTGATATGCAAAAACATGCGGTAGTGACAAGAATATGTCCCAGCACCATTGGTTCAGCCTGATAAGATGCTTCTCCCTCCCTTACATATAAAACTTGGGCTGATGAAGAATTTTGTTAAGGCACTCAACAAGGATGGTAGTAAATTTGCATTTCTGCAAGGCAAGTTTCCACAAATAACTTATGCAAAATTTGAAGAAGGAATTTTTGTTGGCCCTCAAATCCGTAAACTCTTGGATGACAAAATGTTTGAGAAAATGTTACAAATGGTGGAATTAGCAGATTGGGAATCATCTACAAGAGTTGTGCATGGTTTACTTAGAAATACAATGGAAAAAAGCTATAACGCTTTGGTCACAAAATTGTTGAAATGCTTCAAAGACATGGGTTGTAGAATGTCTTTGAAAGTATATTTCCTCCCTTCACATCTAGACCTTTTTCTGGAAAATCTGGGTGATATTAGTGATGAACAAGGGGAACAGTTTTATCAGGATATTTCCATCATGAAGAAGAGGAACTAAGGTTGTAAGGACCCAGTAATGATGGGAATTAATGTCGGTTTCTTGCGAGGGAAAGCACACAGGAGTACAAGAGGCAATCACATGCTACTGAGCACTTTTAAGCAGAGTTATAGGTATATCTCTTAAATATATAGTCCAAATATTATTGCATGCATGTAAAACTACATTTTGAATTAATTCACCATGATATATAGTACTCTACCATATATCATTATATCACAGAAATAAACATAACATAATATCTGATCTGAAACCTCTTAGGTGAGAAGCTAAATGTCTTCATATCTATTTAACCTAACACGATAAATTTCTGTGGCAATTTTCAAAATCAGCAGATCTTTTTCCTTAAGAATCACTTACTTCTATTACGGGGGTATGAAACAAGCTTTTTTGTTGGGTAGCTTGTTAGTATCAAATTCTTGAATGCGGTGAAACCATACTACGAGAAAAAAACAACTGAGGATGGAGAAATGGGCATATCTACCATTAGATATAGTGGAGGAACTGTTGCTGCACTTGAAATCAGAGAAGCATATTATTTTGTTTAAGGAATATTGGTGTAGAGGTAAAATAAAGAGAAATGAATGAGGAAAATTAATAAACATGGGGAATCAGAACTTTTTTAATTCTAATTAAAAGTGGAAAGAGTTTATCTTCTGTGTAAAATGTTCCCAGTAAGAAAAACCAAAGTGTTGAAGCTGTTTAGGCCACTTATGATTACGCAGCAATTCGTTCCTTAGTTTTTTATTTTCATAGTTTCCTTTATTGTAAGGTTGCCTCAAGGACAAAGTTTAACAACTACAAACATTAACAAGAACACACTTAAATGGTTGAATATAGCAATAAGAAATACAGTAATATAAATACACAGTATCAAAATTCCAGTTACAAATTGACAAGTGAAGTAGTGGAAGAACATGGGATACTCATTAAATAAGAATGTCATTGATGATGAAGAATATAAACATGATTCCTTAAAAGAGCTATGGAACCCTTCAAAGCAAATGTACCAAATGATCAAATATCTGTGGTGTGTAAGCCTAGAATTTCGCAGGTGTCAGCAAAGAACTTAGGAATTGCTTCACAGCCACCAATTAATAACCCAACCACTGTAATATGCGAGAGTTTAAGATTACTATGAATGAAAAAACAGCACTTCTGAAAACATTCAAACCAATTTGCTTTGTAGGTGGAGTCAGACAAAAATTCAATACCATAGCTGGAATTTGAACCACGGAACTCCCGCTCTCTAGCTGTTTGCCCTACCACTGAGCTACCATGGCAACATATATGGCATAGACTTCTCAACTGACTCGCATGTTTCCCAATAAACCACAAGGTGATCTCAAATTATTTTGAGATGACAAACCCCAATGACGACTTACAATGTCTTAAGTATTTCTTTCAGTCTGACTACCTATCCAACTCCTATCCTACATACGGCTTGTGTGAAAAAACAATTAAATTAACACTAATTTG
Organism: Hymenopus coronatus; assembly: GCA_030762935.1. Taxonomy (NCBI): domain Eukaryota; kingdom Metazoa; phylum Arthropoda; class Insecta; order Mantodea; family Hymenopodidae; genus Hymenopus; species Hymenopus coronatus. The sequence goes on from CM060900.1 coordinate 424,111,034, forward strand.
CTTTAATTTGTTATGTTTATTTACCCATAGGAATGCACAATCCTCCATACTGGCAGACATTATCAGCATACTCAATAGGTTCACATTCCTCACTACCAACTGCACCAGAGCCACTGGTTCACATATTTGTTGGGCATTCAGAACATGTTGTTTAGCCACCTTGAGGTTGATAGAAGTTACATGGACAAGGAGCTAAACCAGTATCCGAGTAGTGTCCAAATATTTGTCTGCAAGAAAAATGTAATTTGTAGGCATCAGCTTTTCTACTATTATATACTAAACGAGCAACAAACATTTTTGTTCTAAATACAAGAAGTATGTATCTTAAATATGCATGATCAAAATCAGAAGGAAAAAGTCTTCTAGGGTTTGTAAAACCACAAGACCGAGGTCCATTTTCTCAGCCTTACCAAAAAAACTTAAAGAGAACATAAAATAATAATACTTTAAAACATACAGCAAACATGCCATACACTGGTTAATCTAAACAGCGAAGTAAAATCAATATGAGTAAAAATAATACCGCTAAACCCAAAAAATTAATTGTTCATATCAACTATTAAAATTATGTTCTCAAGGACAATCTAATGTACATTATGTTGGAAATATAAGAACCATGCAGATTTATCCATAACCACAAACTAAGCTACCACTTTTTTCCAGCAAATCTAAATCATCCATTAGGTCAAATGGATGATCCATAATTAGTGCTTAGGTTAACTGAATAACTGTGTTACACCTGGCTGAAAAGAAGCATTACTTGCAGTAAGATAAAAGGTTTCAGGTTTGCTAAGTTAAATGGCTGAATCGAAAATTATAAGTTAAAATTCCTGCCACTTGCAGAGTTTGAGAATATGTTAACAGTCACACATTTTGGAGATTCTACACTGTATCTTATTGTTAACTCTTGACATACTGTAGAAATTATAATTCATTAACTGTAAATTATTTCCAAAACAGAGATTTCTAAAACTATTCATGCAGAATAAAGGTTCTGTTAGAACTGTTTCATGTTAATAGCCGATGCAATAAAATGAAAGATTGAGTATAAGTGGGTTTCTTTTGTAGCATATTACTGAGAAAAATAAACACAGGAAGATTATTATAACAAAAGGAATAAACTGAAGTTTCCCTTTTATCAAATTTTAGACATATAGACAAAATTAACAGTTATGAAATATATGAACCTAAACAAATAATTTAAAGTTATTCTATTTCCTAAACTACACTTCCCCAATTAGGTTTCCTGAGTTGCTGTTGCAAAAAAATTGCCATCAGCCAACAAAAAAGAATAAAATGCAAGCATGAGTTTGTGTTTTAATCATAGAATGAACTCTAAAACATCACATTACCACTACATTGACTCTTGCTAGGTGCTGCTGGTTGCTTAGTAAAAGTATCAGCAGGACAACCCTGGTAGTCTTTTAAAGGCTTCTGTTGGAGGCTCTCCTCTATAGCCGTTATGAGGGCACTCTGGACAAGGAACTAGGAACTGAGTACGTTCCATAACCACAAACTGGGCATACAGTCTGCAATACTCTTGGAACCTGCATAAAAATTATGTGTTGTTATATAATCATATAGAGTGAGTCAAAAACCTCTGAACCGGCTGCAGGGTGTTTTTATACTGGCCATATGGATACATGATTCCGGACTGCTGCTGTAAATAACGTCACGCTTCAGACAGAGTTTTGCTCTGCTCTGAAAGTGCAGTACTGTGTTGACAGTGATATGGTGTAGTTCAGTTGTTATGAATGATTTATTATTTTGTGCTGTACTTAATCACAAAATGTATTACGGCTCTGAATATGTTTTCTACTGCATAGCTTATATTTATTTATGATTTGTATATGTTAACTAAGCTCTCGAGCAAAAGTATGCTTTGTAAGGTGTAAAAGTTCCAAGTTGTGCAACAGTCCATGAACTTTACAATAAATTTTGGGTCACAGAAGTATTCAGGCTAGAAATCTAAAAGACAGCGTATGGTTCTAACCAAAGAAACATTAGACATTGGTCATTGTTTGGAGAATACCCCTCAAAAATTGCTTAAGCAGCTTTTGTAACAGGTATGAAGTCATTTCTTATCACTCTGTGCAAAGAGGTACTAAATTGCTGAAGTTGAAAACCATAAAATAAGTGTAGCACATGCTCTGTAATTAGGTGAAACTGTAATTAGTTACACATTTTGTGAGTGGAGTTTCATTATTGCATACAATGGTCATATAGATCCACATTTAATATTTTCCACAGACGAGGTTTGGTTCTGCCTTCATGATATGTGTGTAAGTAAAATAATGGTTATTGGAGCTCTGAGAAACATAATATTGTTCATGAAGCACCGCTTCATATGAAAAAATTTGGTTTATAGTGTACCATTAGCAGAATAAGAGTTATAGGGCCAATTTTTTTCGAGTCAACAGTACATACATGAATTGCTCCCCCCTCCCTTTTTTTTTTACAGAACTAACAGACAGGGAGCATAGTTTTGCCTTTATGCAATAAGACAGCTCATACGGCTAGTCTTCCGATGAGAACAATTGAAATTGTGTTCAAATCTGGACATCTATTTCCAACACGTGCTCACTTGGTCATGCTGTAGATGGAGTGCCCTGGACACGCGTTTCAACAACCTTCATTGTCATCCTCTTGTCAGCGGACGTCTGCTAACCTGCAAGAGGATGACAACGAAGGTTGTTGAAACACGCGTCCATCTACACCATGACAGCCAGATTTGAACAAAATTGATAGCTTCACTGTATATAATGGCTTTTTTAACATTTTAAAATTGAAATTGTGTTTCAGGACAGAATTATTAGTAGAAATTTAGCTCCCTCGGTCCCCTGACCCTACCCCCTGCAATTTTTATCTCTGGAGTAACTTAAAACACAAAGTGTATAAGACAAACCCAAACACCCTGGAAGAATTAAAACAAAATATCTACCAGGAAATTGCCAGCATTTCTCAAGGTGAACTAATGTAAAGTTTCCTAAAGAGGCGCCAAAAATGTATGGACAACGATGGTGGCCAGTATCAGCATGTCCTTTCACAAAGTTGGTATTTAAAGCTTTTAAAAGTAGTTTTAAAAATGTTGTGTGGTCTCATCCGTGCCTTTCTATAACAGCAGCAGTCGGAAAAAGTGTCAAGGATGCAGATAGGCAAAACACAGTGCAGCTGGTTTGTTCCTTTTTGACTTACTTATTACCTTTAAATATAATTTACATTTATCATTAAAAAATGAACAAAATTAAACAAATTATATGTACTTAGGACATTCTTGCTGGGTCCTACAAGTTGAAAATGTTGTATTGAATGTATTTGGAACCAGTGGTCAAAAAAGCGAGAGGTTTAGCTGCACATTTCCCTCCTCCCACCACAGCTGCACAAATACTGGCAGAACATTTCCATTCTTCCCTCTATCTTCTGCCATTCAGGTAAATTACCACACAAATTTGAATTGAGCAAAACTTTTTACAACGATGTGTTATTTTTGATTTCCAAATAAAAAATCTTATTCATTATGTACTGCTGTTGTTACCACTGTCACTTTCACTTTCTCCCACTGCAGACATACCAGAATATTTCTCTTCTACTCTCTCACATCTCCCCACTCATCACGTGAACTTGCATACATATTTAAATCAGGTAAAACTTTTTATAACAATGTGTTCTATTAGGATGTTGTCTAAATAAAAATCTTATTCATTATCATAGACATCAGAAATTTGGAAATCATTTTTCTATGAAAGAGAATGTGTACTTCTGTATAAACATCAATGGTTTAATGAGTGAGCTAGAAATTGAGCATAATCCAGATGACTGGCAGCTGTTTATAGACTCATCAAAGTTCAGCTTAAAGGCTGTTACTTCAAAATGGTATGCTTCCATTTGTTCCAGTTTTCCATTCTGTAGTCTTAAAGAAAGTTATGAAAGTATGGCCAAGGTTGTACATGATTTAAAATATGAGTTTCATTGTTGGAAAATATGTGGTGACAAGGTAATTGGTTTGCTGTTTGGATTACAAGGGGTTCTCAAAATATTGTTGTTTTTTTGTGTTCGTGGGACAGCCGTGATATGCAAAAACATGCGGTAGTGACAGGAATATGTCCCAGCACCATTGGTTCAGCCTGATAAGATTCTTCTCCCTCCCTTACATATAAAACTTGGGCTGATGAAGAATTTTGTTAAGGCACTCAACAAGGATGGTAGTAAATTTGCATTTCTGCAAGGCAAGTTTCCACAAATAACTTATGCAAAATTTGAAGAAGGAATTTTTGTTGGCCCTCAAATCCGTAAACTCTTGGATGACAAAATGTTTGAGAAAATGTTACAAATGGTGGAATTAGCAGATTGGGAATCATCTACAAGAGTTGTGCATGGTTTACTTAGAAATACAATGGAAAAAAGCTATAACGCTTTGGTCTCAAAATTGTTGAAATGCTTCAAAGACATGGGTTGTAGAATGTCTTTGAAAGTATATTTCCTCCCTTCACATCTAGACCTTTTTCTGGAAAATCTGGGTGATATTAGTGATGAACAAGGGGAACAGTTTTATCAGGATATTTCCATCATGAAGAAGAGGAACTAAGGTTGTAAGGACCCAGTAATGATGGGAATTAATGTCGGTTTCTTGCGAGGGAAAGCACACAGGAGTACAAGAGGCAATCACATGCTACTGATCACTTTTAAGCAGAGTTATAGATATATCTCTTAAATATATAGTCCAAATATTATTGCATGCATGTAAAACAACATTTTGAATTAATTCACCATGATATATAGTACTCTACCATATATCATTATATCACAGAAATAAACATAACATAATATCTGATCTGAAACCTCTTAGGTGAGAAGCTAAATGTCTTCATATCTATTTAACCTAACACGATAAATTTCTGTGGCAATTTTCAAAATCAGCAGATCTTTTTCCTTAAGAATCACTTACTTCTATTACGGGGGTATGAAACAAGCTTTTTTGTTGGGTAGCTTGTTAGTATCAAATTCTTGAATGCGGTGAAACCATACTACGAGAAAAAAACAACTGAGGATGGAGAAATGGGCATATCTACCATTAGATATAGTGGAGGAACTGTTGCTGCACTTGAAATCAGAGAAGCATATTATTTTGTTTAAGGAATATTGGTGTAGAGGTAAAATAAAGAGAAATGAATGAGGAAAATTAATAAACATGGGGAATCAGAACTTTTTTAATTCTAATTAAAAGTGGAAAGAGTTTATCTTCTGTGTAAAATGTTCCCAGTAAGAAAAACCAAAGTGTTGAAGCTGTTTAGGCCACTTATGATTACGCAGCAATTCGTTCCTTAGTTTTTTATTTTCATAGTTTCCTTTATTGTAAGGTTGCCTCAAGGACAAAGTTTAACAACTACAAACATTAACAAGAACACACTTAAATGGTTGAATATAGCAATAAGAAATACAGTAATATAAATACACAGTATCAAAATTCCAGTTACAAATTGACAAGTGAAGTAGTGGAAGAACATGGGATACTCATTAAATAAGAATGTCATTGATGATGAAGAATATAAACATGATTCCTTAAAAGAGCTATGGAACCCTTCAAAGCAAATGTACCAAATGATCAAATATCTGTGGTGTGTAAGCCTAGAATTTCGCAGGTGTCAGCAAAGAACTTAGGAATTGCTTCACAGCCACCAATTAATAACCCAACCACTGTAATATGCGAGAGTTTAAGATTACTATGAATGAAAAAACAGCACTTCTGAAAACATTCAAACCAATTTGCTTTGTAGGTGGAGTCAGACAAAAATTCAATACCATAGCTGGAATTTGAACCACGGAACTCCCGCTCTCTAGCTGTTTGCCCTACCACTGAGCTACCATGGCAACATATATGGCATAGACTTCTCAACTGACTCGCATGTTTCCCAATAAACCACAAGGTGATCTCAAATTATTTTGAGATGACAAACCCCAATGACGACTTACAATGTCTTAAGTATTTCTTTCAGTCTGACTACCTATCCAACTCCTATCCTACATACGGCTTGTGTGAAAAAACAATTAAATTAACACTAATTTGCTTTAATTTGTTATGTTTATTTACCCATAGGAATGCACAATCCTCCATACTGGCAGACATTATCAGCATACTCAATAGGTTCACATTCCTCACTACCAACTGCACCAGAGCCACTGGTTCACATATTTGTTGGGCATTCAGAACATGTTGTTTAGCCACCTTGAGGTTGATAGAAGTTACATGGACAAGGAGCTAAACCAGTATCCGAGTAGTGTCCAAATATTTGTCTGCAAGAAAAATGTAATTTGTAGGCATCAGCTTTTCTACTATTATATACTAAACGAGCAACAAACATTTTTGTTCTAAATACAAGAAGTATGTATCTTAAATATGCATGATCAAAATCAGAAGGAAAAAGTCTTCTAGGGTTTGTAAAACCACAAGACCGAGGTCCATTTTCTCAGCCTTACCAAAAAAACTTAAAGAGAACATAAAATAATAATACTTTAAAACATACAGCAAACATGCCATACACTGGTTAATCTAAACAGCGAAGTAAAATCAATATGAGTAAAAATAATACCGCTAAACCCAAAAAATTAATTGTTCATATCAACTATTAAAATTATGTTCTCAAGGACAATCTAATGTACATTATGTTGGAAATATAAGAACCATGCAGATTTATCCATAACCACAAACTAAGCTACCACTTTTTTCCAGCAAACCTAAATCATCCATTAGGTCAAATGGATGATCCATAATTAGTGCTTAGGTTAACTGAATAACTGTGTTACACCTGGCTGAAAAGAAGCATTACTTGCAGTAAGATAAAAGGTTTCAGGTTTGCTAAGTTAAATGGCTGAATCGAAAATTATAAGTTAAAATTCCTGCCACTTGCAGAGTTTGAGAATATGTTAACAGTCACACATTTTGGAGATTCTACACTGTATCTTATTGTTAACTCTTGACATACTGTAGAAATTATAATTCATTAACTGTAAATTATTTCCAAAACAGAGATTTCTAAAACTATTCATGCAGAATAAAGGTTCTGTTAGAACTGTTTCATGTTAATAGCCGATGCAATAAAATGAAAGATTGAGTATAAGTGGGTTTCTTTTGTAGCATATTACTGAGAAAAATAAACACAGGAAGATTATTATAACAAAAGGAATAAACTGAAGTTTCCCTTTTATCAAATTTTAGACATATAGACAAAATTAACAGTTATGAAATATATGAACCTAAACAAATAATTTAAAGTTATTCTATTTCCTAAACTACACTTCCCCAATTAGGTTTCCTGAGTTGCTGTTGCAAAAAAATTGCCATCAGCCAACAAAAAAGAATAAAATGCAAGCATGAGTTTGTGTTTTAATCATAGAATGAACTCTAAAACATCACATTACCACTACATTGACTCTTGCTAGGTGCTGCTGGTTGCTTAGTAAAAGTATCAGCAGGACAACCCTGGTAGTCTTTTAAAGGCTTCTGTTGGAGGCTCTCCTCTATAGCCGTTATGAGGGCACTCTGGACAAGGAACTAGGAACTGAGTACGTTCCATAACCACAAACTGGGCATACAGTCTGCAATACTCTTGGAACCTGCATAAAAATTATGTGTTGTTATATAATCATATAGAGTGAGTCAAAAACCTCTGAACCGGCTGCAGGGTGTTTTTATACTGGCCATATGGATACATGATTCCGGACTGCTGCTGTAAATAACGTCACGCTTCAGACAGAGTTTTGCTCTGCTCTGAAAGTGCAGTACTGTGTTGACAGTGATATGGTGTAGTTCAGTTGTTATGAATGATTTATTATTTTGTGCTGTACTTAATCACAAAATGTATTACGGCTCTGAATATGTTTTCTACTGCATAGCTTATATTTATTTATGATTTGTATATGTTAACTAAGCTCTCGAGCAAAAGTATGCTTTGTAAGGTGTAAAAGTTCCAAGTTGTGCAACAGTCCATGAACTTTACAATAAATTTTGGGTCACAGAAGTATTCAGGCTAGAAATCTAAAAGACAGCGTATGGTTCTAACCAAAGAAACATTAGACATTGGTCATTGTTTGGAGAATACCCCTCAAAAATTGCTTAAGCAGCTTTTGTAACAGGTATGAAGTCATTTCTTATCACTCTGTGCAAAGAGGTACTAAATTGCTGAAGTTGAAAACCATAAAATAAGTGTAGCACATGCTCTGTAATTAGGTGAAACTGTAATTAGTTACACATTTTGTGAGTGGAGTTTCATTATTGCATACAATGGTCATATAGATCCACATTTAATATTTTCCACAGACGAGGTTTGGTTCTGCCTTCATGATATGTGTGTAAGTAAAATAATGGTTATTGGAGCTCTGAGAAACATAATATTGTTCATGAAGCACCGCTTCATATGAAAAAATTTGGTTTATAGTGTACCATTAGCAGAATAAGAGTTATAGGGCCAATTTTTTTCGAGTCAACAGTACATACATGAATTGCTCCCCCCTCCCTTTTTTTTTTACAGAACTAACAGACAGGGAGCATAGTTTTGCCTTTATGCAATAAGACAGCTCATACGGCTAGTCTTCCGATGAGAACAATTGAAATTGTGTTCAAATCTGGACATCTATTTCCAACACGTGCTCACTTGGTCATGCTGTAGATGGAGTGCCCTGGACACGCGTTTCAACAACCTTCATTGTCATCCTCTTGTCAGCGGACGTCTGCTAACCTGCAAGAGGATGACAACGAAGGTTGTTGAAACACGCGTCCATCTACACCATGACAGCCAGATTTGAACAAAATTGATAGCTTCACTGTATATAATGGCTTTTTTAACATTTTAAAATTGAAATTGTGTTTCAGGACAGAATTATTAGTAGAAATTTAGCTCCCTCGGTCCCCTGACCCTACCCCCTGCAATTTTTATCTCTGGAGTAACTTAAAACACAAAGTGTATAAGACAAACCCAAACACCCTGGAAGAATTAAAACAAAATATCTACCAGGAAATTGCCAGCATTTCTCAAGGTGAACTAATGTAAAGTTTCCTAAAGAGGCGCCAAAAATGTATGGACAACGATGGTGGCCAGTATCAGCATGTCCTTTCACAAAGTTGGTATTTAAAGCTTTTAAAAGTAGTTTTAAAAATGTTGTGTGGTCTCATCCGTGCCTTTCTATAACAGCAGCAGTCGGAAAAAGTGTCAAGGATGCAGATAGGCAAAACACAGTGCAGCTGGTTTGTTCCTTTTTGACTTACTTATTACCTTTAAATATAATTTACATTTATCATTAAAAAATGAACAAAATTAAACAAATTATATGTACTTAGGACATTCTTGCTGGGTCCTACAAGTTGAAAATGTTGTATTGAATGTATTTGGAACCAGTGGTCAAAAAAGCGAGAGGTTTAGCTGCACATTTCCCTCCTCCCACCACAGCTGCACAAATACTGGCAGAACATTTCCATTCTTCCCTCTATCTTCTGCCATTCAGGTAAATTACCACACAAATTTGAATTGAGCAAAACTTTTTACAACGATGTGTTATTTTTGATTTCCAAATAAAAAATCTTATTCATTATGTACTGCTGTTGTTACCACTGTCACTTTCACTTTCTCCCACTGCAGACATACCAGAATATTTCTCTTCTACTCTCTCACATCTCCCCACTCATCACGTGAACTTGCATACATATTTAAATCAGGTAAAACTTTTTATAACAATGTGTTCTATTAGGATGTTGTCTAAATAAAAATCTTATTCATTATCATAGACATCAGAAATTTGGAAATCATTTTTCTATGAAAGAGAATGTGTACTTCTGTATAAACATCAATGGTTTAATGAGTGAGCTAGAAATTGAGCATAATCCAGATGACTGGCAGCTGTTTATAGACTCATCAAAGTTCAGCTTAAAGGCTGTTACTTCAAAATGGTATGCTTCCATTTGTTCCAGTTTTCCATTCTGTAGTCTTAAAGAAAGTTATGAAAGTATGGCCAAGGTTGTACATGATTTAAAATATGAGTTTCATTGTTGGAAAATATGTGGTGACAAGGTAATTGGTTTGCTGTTTGGATTACAAGGGGTTCTCAAAATATTGTTGTTTTTTTGTGTTCGTGGGACAGCCGTGATATGCAAAAACATGCGGTAGTGACAGGAATATGTCCCAGCACCATTGGTTCAGCCTGATAAGATTCTTCTCCCTCCCTTACATATAAAACTTGGGCTGATGAAGAATTTTGTTAAGGCACTCAACAAGGATGGTAGTAAATTTGCATTTCTGCAAGGCAAGTTTCCACAAATAACTTATGCAAAATTTGAAGAAGGAATTTTTGTTGGCCCTCAAATCCGTAAACTCTTGGATGACAAAATGTTTGAGAAAATGTTACAAATGGTGGAATTAGCAGATTGGGAATCATCTACAAGAGTTGTGCATGGTTTACTTAGAAATACAATGGAAAAAAGCTATAACGCTTTGGTCTCAAAATTGTTGAAATGCTTCAAAGACATGGGTTGTAGAATGTCTTTGAAAGTATATTTCCTCCCTTCACATCTAGACCTTTTTCTGGAAAATCTGGGTGATATTAGTGATGAACAAGGGGAACAGTTTTATCAGGATATTTCCATCATGAAGAAGAGGAACTAAGGTTGTAAGGACCCAGTAATGATGGGAATTAATGTCGGTTTCTTGCGAGGGAAAGCACACAGGAGTACAAGAGGCAATCACATGCTACTGAGCACTTTTAAGCAGAGTTATAGATATATCTCTTAAATATATAGTCCAAATATTATTGCATGCATGTAAAACAACATTTTGAATTAATTCACCATGATATATAGTACTCTACCATATATCATTATATCACAGAAATAAACATAACATAATATCTGATCTGAAACCTCTTAGGTGAGAAGCTAAATGTCTTCATATCTATTTAACCTAACACGATAAATTTCTGTGGCAATTTTCAAAATCAGCAGATCTTTTTCCTTAAGAATCACTTACTTCTATTACGGGGGTATGAAACAAGCTTTTTTGTTGGGTAGCTTGTTAGTATCAAATTCTTGAATGCGGTGAAACCATACTACGAGAAAAAAACAACTGAGGATGGAGAAATGGGCATATCTACCATTAGATATAGTGGAGGAACTGTTGCTGCACTTGAAATCAGAGAAGCATATTATGTTGTTTAAGGAATATTGGTGTAGAGGTAAAATAAAGAGAAATGAATGAGGAAAATTAATAAACACGGGGAATCAGAACTTTTTTAATTCTAATTAAAAGTGGAAAGAGTTTATCTTCTGTGTAAAATGTTCCCAGTAAGAAAAACCAAAGTGTTGAAGCTGTTTAGGCCACTTATGATTACGCAGCAATTCATTCCTTAGTTTTTTATTTTCATAGTTTCCTTTATTGTAAGGTTGCCTCAAGGACAAAGTTTAACAACTACAAACATTAACAAGAACACACTTAAATGGTTGAATATAGCAATAAGAAATACAGTAATATAAATACACAGTATCAAAATTCCAGTTACAAATTGACAAGTGAAGTAGTGGAAGAACATGGGATACTCATTAAATAAGAATGTCATTGATGATGAAGAATATAAACATGATTCCTTAAAAGAGCTATGGAACCCTTCAAAGCAAATGTACCAAATGATCAAATATCTGTGGTGTGTAAGCCTAGAATTTCGCAGGTGTCAGCAAAGAACTTAGGAATTGCTTCACAGCCACCAATTAATAACCCAACCACTGTAATATGCGAGAGTTTAAGATTACTATGAATGAAAAAACAGCACTTCTGAAAACATTCAAACCAATTTGCTTTGTAGGTGGAGTCAGACAAAAATTCAATACCATAGCTGGAATTTGAACCACGGAACTCCCGCTCTCTAGCTGTTTGCCCTACCACTGAGCTACCATGGCAACATATATGGCATAGACTTCTCAACTGACTCGCATGTTTCCCAATAAACCACAAGGTGATCTCAAATTATTTTGAGATGACAAACCCCAATGACGACTTACAATGTCTTAAGTACTTTTTTCAGTCTGACTACCTATCCAACTCCTATCCTACATATGGCTTGTGTGAAAAAACAATTAAATTAACACTAATTTGCTTTAATTTGTTATGTTATTTACCCATAGGAATGCACAATCCTCCATACTGGCAGACATTATCAGCATACTCAATAGGTTCACATTCCTCACTACCAACTGCACCAGAGCCACTGGTTCACATATTTGTTGGGCATTCAGAACATGTTGTTTAGCCACCTTGAGGTTGATAGAAGTTACATGGACAAGGAGCTAAACCAGTATCCGAGTAGTGTCCAAATATTTGTCTGCAAGAAAAATGTAATTTGTAGGCATCAGCTTTTCTACTATTATATACTAAACGAGCAACAAACATTTTTGTTCTAAATACAAGAAGTATGTATCTTAAATATGCATGATCAAAATCAGAAGGAAAAAGTCTTCTAGGGTTTGTAAAACCATAAGACCGAGGTCCATTTTCTCAGCCTTACCAAAAAAACTTAAAGAGAACATAAAATAATAATACTTTAAAACATACAGCAAACATGCCATACACTGGTTAATCTAAACAGCGAAGTAAAATCAATATGAGTAAAAATAATACCGCTAAACCCAAAAAATTAATTGTTCATATCAACTATTAAAATTATGTTCTCAAGGACAATCTAATGTACATTATGTTGGAAATATAAGAACCATGCAGATTTATCCATAACCACAAACTAAGCTACCACTTTTTTCCAGCAAATCTAAATCATCCATTAGGTCAAATGGATGATCCATAATTAGTGCTTAGGTTAACTGAATAACTGTGTTACACCTGGCTTAAACGAAGCATTACTTGCAGTAAGATAAAAGGTTTCAGGTTTGCTAAGTTAAATGGCTGAATCGAAAATTATAAGTTAAAATTCCTGCCACTTGCAGAGTTTGAGAATATGTTAACAGTCACACATTTTGGAGATTCTACACTGTATCTTATTGTTAACTCTTGACATACTGTAGAAATTATAATTCATTAACTGTAAATTATTTCCAAAACAGAGATTTCTAAAACTATTCATGCAGAATAAAGGTTCTGTTAGAACTGTTTCATGTTAATAGCTGATGCAATAAAATGAAAGATTGAGTATAAGAAGGTTTCTTTTGTAGCATATTACTGATAAAAATAAACACAGGAAGATTATTATAACAAAAGGAATAAACTGAAGTTTCCCTTTTATCAAATTTTAGACATATAGCCAAAATTAACAGTTTTGAAGTATATGAACCTAAACAAATAATTTAAAGTTATTCTATTTCCTAAACTACACTTCCCCAATTAGGTTTCCTGAGTTGCTGTTCCACAAAAATTGCCATCAGCCAACAAAAAAAGAATAAAATGCAAGCATGAGTTTGTGTTTTAATCATAGAATGAACTCTAAAACATCACATTACCACTACATTGACTCTTGCTAGGTGCTGCTGGTTGCTTAGTAAAAGTATCAGCAGGACAACCCTGGTAGTCTTTTAAAGGCTTCTGTTGGAGGCTCTCCTCTATAGCCGTTATGAGGGCACTCTGGACAAGGAACTAAATCAGTAGGTGAGTACGTTCCATAACCACAAACTGGGCATACAGTCTGCAATACTCTTGGAACCTGCATAAAAATTATGTGTTGTTATATAATCATATAGAGTGAGTCAAAAACCTCTGAACCGGCTGCAGGGTGTTTTTATACTGGGCATATGGATACATGATTCCGGACTGCAGCTGTAAATAACGTCACGCTTCAGACAGAGTTTTGCTCTGCTCTGAAAGTGCAGTACTGTGTTGACAGTGATATGGTGTAGTTCAGTTGTTATGAATGATTTATTATTTTGTGCTGTACATAATCACAAAATGTATTACGGCTCTGAATATGTTTTCTACTGCATAGCGTATATTTATTTATGATTTGTATATGTTAACTAAGCTCTCGAGCAAAAGTATGCTTTGTAAGGTGTAAAAGCTCCAAGTTGTGCAACAGTCCATGAACTTTACAATAAATTTTGGGTCACAGAAGTATTCAGGCTAGAAATCTAAAAGACAGTGTATGGTTCTAACCAAAGAAACATTAGACATTGGTCATTGTTTGGAGAATACCCCTCAAAAATTGCTTAAGCAGCTTTTGTAACAGGTATGAAGTCATTTCTTATCACTCTGTGCAAAGAGGTACTAAATTGCTGAAGTTGAAAACCATAAAATAAGTGTAGCACATGCTCTGTAATTAGGTGAAACTGTAATTAGTTACACATTTTGTGAGTGGAGTTTCATTATTGCATACAATGGTCATATAGATCCACATTTAATATTTTCCACAGACGAGGTTTGGTTCTGCCTTCATGATATGTGTGTACGTAAAATAATGGTTATTGGAGCTCTGAGAAACATAATATTGTTCATGAAGCACCGCTTCATAAGAAAAAATTTGGTTTATAGTGTACCATTAGCAGAATAAGAGTTATAGGGCCAATTTTTTTCGAGTCAACAGTACATACATGAATTGCTCCCCCCTCCCTTTTTTTTTTACAGAACTAACAGACAGGGAGCATAGTTTTGCCTTTATGCAATAAGACAGCTCATACGGCTAGTCTTCCGATGAGAACAATTGAAATTGTGTTCAAATCTGGACATCTATTTCCAACACGTGCTCACTTGGTCATGCTGTAGATGGAGTGCCCTGGACACGCGTTTCAACAACCTTCATTGTCATCCTCTTGTCAGCAGACGTCTGCTAACCTGCAAGAGGATGACAACGAAGGTTGTTGAAACACGCGTCCATCTACACCATGACAGCCAGATTTGAACAAAATTGATAGCTTCACTGTATATAATGGCTTTTTTAACATTTTAAAATTGAAATTGTGTTTCAGGACAGAATTATTAGTAGAAATTTAGCTCCCTCGGTCCCCTGACCCTACCCCCTGCAATTTTTATCTCTGGAGTAACTTAAAACACAAAGTGTATAAGACAAACCCAAACACCCTGGAAGAATTAAAACAAAATATCTACCAGGAAATTGCCAGCATTTCTCAAGGTGAACTACGGCAAGTAATGTAAAGTTTCCTAAAGAGGCGCCAAAAATGTATGGACAACGATGGTGGCCAGTATCAGCATGTCCTTTCACAAAGTTGGTATTTAAAGCTTTTAAAAGTAGTTTTAAAAATGTTGTGTGGTCTCATCCGTGCCTTTCTATAACAGCAGCAGTCGGAAAAAGTGTCAAGGATGCAGATAGGCAAAACACAGTGCAGCTGGTTTGTTCCTTTTTGACTTACTTATTACCTTTAAATATAATTTACATTTATCATTAAAAAATGAACAAAATTAAACAAATTATATGTACTTAGGACATTCTTGCTGGGTCCTACAAGTTGAAAATGTTGTATTGAATGTATTTGGAACCAGTGGTCAAAAAAGCGAGAGGTTTAGCTGCGCATTTCCCTCCTCCCACCACAGCTGCACAAATACTGGCAGAACATTTCCATTCTTCCCTCTATCTTCTGCCATTCAGGTAAATTACCACACAAATTTGAATTGAGCAAAACTTTTTACAACGATGTGTTATTTTTGATTTCCAAATAAAAAATCTTATTCATTATGTACTGCTGTTGTTACCACTGTCACTTTCACTTTCTCCCACTGCAGACATACCAGAATATTTCTCTTCTACTCTCTCACATCTCCCCACTCATCACGTGAACTTGCATACATATTTAAATCAGGTAAAACTTTTTATAACAATGTGTTCTATTAGGATGTTGTCTAAATAAAAATCTTATTCATTATCATAGACATCAGAAATTTGGAAATCATTTTTCTATGAAAGAGAATGTGTACTTCTGTATAAACATCAATGGTTTAATGAGTGAGCTAGAAATTGAGCATAATCCAGATGACTGGCAGCTGTTTATAGACTCATCAAAGTTCAGCTTAAAGGCTGTTACTTCAAAATGGTATGCTTCCATTTGTTCCAGTTTTCCATTCTGTAGTCTTAAAGAAAGTTATGAAAGTATGGCCAAGGTTGTACATGTTTTAAAATATGAGTTTCATTGTTGGAAAATATGTGGTGACAAGGTAATTGGTTTGCTGTTTGGATTACAAGGGGTTCTCAAAATGTTGTTGTTTTTTTGTGTTCGTGGGACAGCCGTGATATGCAAAAACATGCAGTAGTGACAGGAATATGTCCCAGCACCATTGGTTCAGCCTGATAAGATTCTTCTCCCTCCCTTACATATAAAACTTGGGCTGATGAAGAATTTTGTTAAGGCACTCAACAAGGATGGTAGTAAATTTGCATTTCTGCAAGGCAAGTTTCTACAAATAACTTACGCAAAATTTGAAGAAGGAATTTTTGTTTGCCCTCAAATCCGTAAACTCTTGGATGACAAAATGTTTGAGAAAATGTTACAAATGGTGGAATTAGCAGATTGAGAATCATCTACAAGAGTTGTGCATGGTTTACTTAGAAATACAATGGAAAAAAGCTATAAAGCTTTGGTCTCAAAATTGTTGAAATGCTTCAAAGACATGGGTTGTAGAATGTCTTTGAAAGTATATTTCCTCCCTTCACATCTAGACCTTTTTCTGGAAAATCTGGTGATATTAGTGATGAACAAGGGGAACAGTTTTATCAGGATATTTCCATCATGAAGAAGAGGAACTAAGGTTGTAAGGACCCAGTAATGAGGGGAATTAATGTTGGTTTCTTGTGAGGGAAAGCACACAGGAGTACAAGAGGCAATCACATGCTACTGAGCATTTTTAAGCAGAGTTACAGGTATATCTCTTAAATATATAGTCCAAATATTATTGCAGGCATGTAAAACAACATTTTGAATTAATACACCATTATATATAGTACTCTACCATATATCATTATATCACAGCAATAAACATAACATAATATCTGATCTGAAACCTCTTAGGTGAGAAGCTAAATGTCTTCATATCTAGTTAACCTGACACGATAAATTTCTGTGGCAATTTTCAAAATCAGCAGATCTTTTTCCTTAAGAATCACTTACTTCTATTACGGGGGTATGAAACAAGTTTTTTTGTTGGGTAGCTTGTTAGTATCAAATTCTTGAATGCGGTGAAACCATACTATGAGAAAAAAACAACTGAGGATGGAGAAATGGGCATATCTACCATTAGATATAGTGGAGGAACTGCTGCTGCACTTGAAATCAGAGAAGCATATTATTTTGTTTTAGGAATATTGGTGTAGAGGTAAAATAAAGAGAAATGAATGAGGAAAATTAATAAACATGGGGAATCAGAACTTTTTTAATTCTAATTAAAGGTGGAAAGAGTTTATCTTCTGTGTAAAATGTTCCCAGTAAGAAAAACCAAAGTGTTGAAGCTGTTAAGCCACTTATGATTACGCAGCAATTCATTCCTTAGTTTTTTATTTTCATAGTTTCCTTTATTGTAAGGTTGCCTCAAGGACAAAGTTTAACAACTACAAACATTAACAAGAACACACTTAAATGGTTGAATATAGCAATAAGAAATACAGTAATATAAATACACAGTATCAAAATTCCAGTTACAAATTGACATGTGAAGTAGTGGAAGAACATGGGATACTCATTAAATTAGAATGTCATTGATGATGAAGACTATAAACATGATTCCTTAAAAGAGCTATGGAACCCTTCAAAGCATATGTACCAATGGTCAAATATCTGTGGTGTGTAAGCCTAGAATTTCGCAGGTGTCAGCAAAGAACTTAGGAATTGCTTCACAGCCACCAATTAATAACCCAACCACTGTAATATGCGAGAGTTTAAGATTACTATGAATGAAAAAACAGCACTTCTGAAAATATTCAAACTAATTTGCTTTGTAGGTGGAGTCAGACAAAAATTCAATACCATAGCTGGGATTTGAACCACAGATCTCCCGCTCTCTAGCTGGTTGCTCTACCACTGAGCTACCATGGCAACATATATGGCATAGACTTCTCAACTGACTCGCATGTTTCCCAATAAACCACAAGGTGATCTCAAATTATTTTGAGATGACAAACCCCAATGACGACTTACAATGCAGTCTGAGTTGACAGTGTATGGTGTAGTTCAGTTATTATGAATGATTTAATCTTTTGTGCTGTACTTGGTCACAAAGTAAATTATGGCTCTGAATATGTTTTCTACTGCATGGCTTGTATTTATTTATGATTTGTATGTGTTAACTAAGCTCGCCAAGTAAAAGTATGATTTTCAAGGTGTAAAAGCTCAAGTCGTACA
The DNA here is from genome assembly GCA_030762935.1 of Hymenopus coronatus. Lineage (NCBI taxonomy): Eukaryota > Metazoa > Arthropoda > Insecta > Mantodea > Hymenopodidae > Hymenopus > Hymenopus coronatus. The sequence goes on from CM060900.1 coordinate 424,129,347, forward strand.
ACAATCCATGAACTTTATAATAAATTTCAGGCCACAGGAAGTATTCTGGCTAGAAATTTAAAAGACGCATGTGGTACTTACCAGAGAAACATACAGACATTGGTCACCGTTTGGAGAATTCCCCTCAAAAATTGCTTAAACAGCTTTTGTAACAGGTATGTAGTCATTTCTTATTGCTCTGTGCAAAGAGGTGCTAATTGCTGAAGTTAAAAACCATAAAATAAGTGTGGCACCTGCTCTGCAATCAGGTATTCTGTGATTAGCTACACATTTTGTGAGTGGAGTCTCAATAGTGCATACAATGGTGAAATAGATCCACATTTATTACTTTTCACAGATGAGGTTTAGTTCTGCCTTCATGGATATGTGTTTACACAAAATAATGGCTATTGGAGCTCTGAGAAACATAATATTGTTCATAAAGCACTCCTTCATGATGAAAAAAATTGGTTTACAGTGTACCATAGGCAGAGAAAGAGTTAAAGGACCAATTTTTTTTTTGAGCCAACAGTGCATAGATATTGGCTCCCCCACCCTTTTTTTACAGAAAAAACAGACAGGGAGCATGATTTTGCCTTTATGATATTAGACTCTGTAACAGCTAATCTTCCGATGAGAACAATTGAAATTGTGTTTCAGGACAGAATTATTAGTAGAAATTGTGGCTCCCTCAGTCCCCTGACCCAACCCCCTGCAATTTTTATCTCTGGGGTAACTCGTTTATGTATAATTATTTGGTAAATATCCGTATACACGCAAAATACCAACCGTTCCAGCATGCACACGAATTTGTCTATAGTAAGAAAAACCAAGCTTGACAGACAAATAAAACTTTTGAAATTGTCATCGCAAATACAAGATTCATCGGTCGCACTTACCTTCATTCGATTTTTCGAGCGGTCTGTTTTCTGCATAACTAAGAAATACGCTTTCCCTAGTTTTCCATATGTTTGAGGGACATCTGTACTGTTGATAAGAATAATACATCAGTACACACTTTTCTTTGTTTAAATTATTTAAATCGTCTGGAGCTACTAGAAAGGGTATGCAGGGAAAAGGCAGCAGAAATTTCTAGATTGTATACAAAGTGTAGAGAGCTAAAAGTTTGTAAATTTAAAGCAAAGCATACAAGAAAGAAAGTTATTTCAATTAAGCATACTGTGTTGCATCACAGTATTTAGGTAAGGAGGCATTGAAATTTATGTTAAGGGGACCCAGTATGGCAATTATGAGTAAAAATACATTTTTTTTTTTTTGTATGTAAAAATACAAGAGAACGTTTTGAATAAAATGTTTCAATTTTTATCTTGACATCACTATTCTAAGGGTTTTTATACGGTATTTACCAAGGGGCTGCTTTAGTGGTTGGTCAATTTATTGACATTTGTTTTTGCTATGAACGGAATTAGTATATTTAAAGTTCTTGTATTTTTATGAAGGAAATGATGTGGGAAATTTTTGAAAAGGCCATACTGATTTTTGGTAACATGGATTACTGATTTATCATGGCAACCTAACCTATCCAGTTTGTTTTGTGTAAAATCTTAGTTTGTTATTGATGTGATTATAAATATTTTGTTGTGTTTGGCTGTTATTTAAATTTGTTTACAGTGCCGGGGCATGGTAATATAGTTTTCAGAAAGCGGAAGAATGTTGGAAAACCAAAAGGTATCACTGCAAATAATGTTGATATTACAGATCCACATATGCATGTTGAAATAAACACTGATGTAGGTAAAAGTAATAGTGATGATGTGAAGTGTGATAGTTCTTCTAAAAAGAAACTGCAGAACTAAGGAGATGAATATAATAATTTATTGAAAGATACTGTTGACAATAGTACTATTGAAATAATAAATATTCAAATATAAGATATTTTGGTAAAGCTATATGACGGTTTCACCACCTATATACTGACATGCGCGCTGCACGCACATATGCGCTAAGTTGTTCAGATGTGAAAGTTACCAGATTGCCAAAATTTTGACTTCTTCTTGGGAACATTGGGGTTTTAGCTTCACAGATTCATCGTCTACACCCTGTCGCCTTCAGCCTCAACTTATGAAAAATATCCCTTGGCTACGCATTGCGGCTTAGGGCCCTCCACGTTGGGCTACGCTTTGCAGCTTAGGGCCCTAAATGTTTATAACAGACCAGTAAGTAATTACAATGCGGCTCTAATGACGAAATAACAAAAGTACCTGCATATAGAAGTAATGCCAAGTGGTGAAACCATTGTATACTAATAATAATATTCTTCATACCCTGACAATTCCTCCTATTCTTCATATCCTGACAATTCCTCCTATGGTGCTGGAATGCATTGAAAAGATTAGTTCAAACTTTGAAGATCGATATTTAAAAATTATACTTTTTGATACATAAGGAACATTTTCTCAGAAACTGTTAGACATAGAAAGCTCATACTTTCAGGCATTATGTTTACATAAATGGTAAACATTTTAACAGGGTCATTTTTTAAACTTATCTATAGTTTTGAAATTTTGAAAGGATTAGTATGATATTTTTAATGAAAAAATTGACTCCTGCAAAAAATTATTTGTTCTTCAAATAATTATTCTACCAAAAAAAAAAGTTAAAGTGTGTACAAAAGGCCATATAATGTGCTGTAAAATTTGAAGTAGATATAATAAATAGTTTCTGGGAAAATGTTCCTTGAAAGCTTAAATTTTGACTTTGTCATTCTTACTGGGTCCCCTCAAGTCAGATTCACACACCAGCAAAATCCAAACATGGATTGTGTTGAGTAAAGGTTTTTGCTCTGAAGCTGCTTTATTGCAGTACACAGTGTAATAAATTATGTCACAATATTTTTCATTACCTTCTGTAAAAACCTTACAGTCATTTATAGAGAGGGTGAGACTTACATGTGGCATTAATGACAGCATCTTTGACATGTTAGGAGAAAAGGTTGAATCATTTACTGAAAATGAAAAATTGATAATACAGCTTTTGACGAGATGTCACTTATGTCACATCTGTTGTACATCTTTCTACAGGTGTGGTTTTAAGTTTTGAAGATTTTGGAGACAGCAGAATCCCAAAGGTAACAAAAAATGCGCTGGTAGTTATGATCAATGGCTTATTCCCAAAAGCAAAGCAACCATTGGCTTTATTTTTTCTCAAACAATGGGGTGACTGCACAGAAGTTAGTAGAAACATTTTTCAGTGCTGTTGATAAATTTCACTTTCGTTTCCCATTGTATACACCACGAAAAGTGTAATAAAGTTATTTCTGTAAAGGTATGTTTTAACTGACATTAAGTAAATAGAAAAATAGGAGGAATGGTTACCAAATATTTTTTGGGCAGTTTACGTATGCTAGTTTTTAAATTACTTTGTGTTTTCGCCACAATCCCCACATTTCATTTTCATTTCCCGCTATAAACACCACGAGGTGTTTTTTTTTTTTTTTTTTTTGTTTTGGTAGTGTTTAACGCCCGCTTTAACTACTTATGGCACCGCAGATGTAGATTCATAACTAGCGATGTTGTTAAAAACAATGTTGGCAGCAGCTGGCACCCATAGAATACAGTATTCTGATGTTGGCACACCACTTATGACAGCAGAATTAATAGAGCCGTTGTGCAGAGTTACATTACCATAATGATCACATTAGATTCAATTTTTAGTGTTTTTGTATTTACATTTATGCGAAGCAACAACCTTTTCTTTAGCAGAGCACTAGGCAACCTCAACATTGCTGCTAGGCACTATATTAGAATCCCTGGTATCTCTAATTATTAAGTTGGCTTAGTATTTGTAACACACTCACCTTGTCTATAAGTTGAGGCTTTCACGGCCGGCGTCGTGATAACAAACATATTTTGTAGGCTGAGGTCTAGTGGGTCTTGAAGTCCCGACATCACAACCATTATGCACTCGCCTTGATTTACAAAGGTCATTGCCGAATCGTACACGTGTGTTGTATACGTTTATCTATTCCAACCATATATGAAAAAATATGTAAAAGAAGTTTATCCCTCAAACTTTTAAAACCCGGTTTCTTTTTTCCATTTCTAATCACAGTTAATTCGACTTGCACAACGCACACACAGTTACGTAAACAATACTTTCAAATTTTCAACCCTGATCACGACAAAAGCTCTATCGACATCTTGGTTTAGTGCATACTGCTACCATCTAGCGGTGTTTGCTGGAATATAAAATTGTGCTAATGATTGTGCCTGCTCTCTTTTATCTTATTAAGAACTACATCAAATACATATGTTGGCAAAGATGGAAAAAGATAACATAGATGTCGCAAGTAGTATATGTTTCTATAAAATAAGTTGAACTGCCGCGGTTAAAGTGGATTTTATAATATTAATCACATTGTAATACCAGAATTAATGAAGTTATCTTGGATATTAAACTGGTAAGATAAAAATTGCAATTCATTCTGGTTCGTGACCCAGGAAATCAGTACAGTGCTTTAAAAAAAAAAAAAAAAAAAATCGAAACTGTGAAAAGTTAATTTTTCTAAGTTCGAAGATTTACGTCGTCTGTATATAGGCAATTATAGAACTTGAGTTATGTAAGAAAATGCCCTGTGATATATTAACTAAAAATTATTATAAGATTATATAAAACGAAAAACATTAATGCATGACCTCGAAATAAAAAACGTGAATAAAACCACGGACTTCGAAAAAAAATTGCTTGTCACAGTTTAGAAAGTGGTGATAATACAAAAAGAAAACATTACAATTTTACTTTATTTTTGTAGACCAGGTCGACTCTCCTGTGCTTCAAAGCTGCAAATCTGTCACTGATATCACCTGAAAGGTTCGGCTTTTCCTGCAGCTCGCAGAGAAATTCTCTATGAATAGAGATGTTGGCCGGAAATGTGAAATTCTGTTCCTCAAAGAAGTTTTTGGTCTTTTCAGGCATTAGAAACTTCTTTCCAAATAAACACATTAAGGGACGCAATTTATTAACTTCCTGGAATACATCTTAAACACCATTTTGCCGCATGATTTCTATCCTATAAGACACTAATATCACTGTTAAGACACTAATATAGGTATCTGCAAAAAACAGTTCTAACTCATTTTTTAGATGTTGGGTTTTTTTTTTTTTTTGTTTTTTTTTTAATACAGCTGGGTAACACTGAATCAAACTGTTCAGAGCAGATGAAGAAAAGTCCCGCGAATACTCCTTAAATTTAGTACTACCTAGCAGCGTTAAAAATGTTAGTTTTTGCAAATCTTGAAATCTAGTATTCATTTACTATACGATGTTTTTTTGTTGTTTTTTTTTGGGGGGGGGTAGTGTTTAACGCCCGCTTTAACTACTCATGGCACCGCAGGCTGTGACACTGGTGATATATGAATGATGATGGAGCACCGGAGGAATGCGATGGCAGGGTAAACCGGAGTACCCGGAGAAAACCCGCCCCAGCGCCGCTTTGTCCACCACAAATCTTACATGCGGTCGCTTGGGATCGAACCCCAGCCGTCTAGGTGAGAGGCAAGTGGTCTAACCACTCGGCCACGGCGCGGCCACGGTACGATGTGATAAATAATTTCATAAAACAGATACTTGAATTTCAGAAAAAAATTGCCGTCGAATAATTTGGCATTGTGTCTTTTATGGTCAGAATTACTCTCACCTTTGCATCACGAAATATGTTAGTACAGTACTCTTTTATTATTATTATTATTATTATTATTATTATTATTATTATTATTATTAAATCACAGGTTTATTGAATTTTAGTTGCACAATAATTTATGTCCAAAGACTCATTTTGTAGTACATTACAGAACATTACTTAAAACTGAATGTCATTAAAAAAACAAGAGCCAAAAAATTAAATTCAAAATCATTAATTTCGCTCAAGAAATCTCTGCATTCACGAACAGATGTGCTGTCGGATGCAGGATTGTTTACTATTTCCTCAAAAACCTCTTTTAAACCCTTCCAATTTTCTACAACTTTTCTGACAGTTTTAGAATTTGATGTCCATATTGTTTCCACAGCTGTAGGAATTCGCCTTCCGATTATCGATTTGAGAACGTAGTTACGTTTACCTGGATTGTGAAAGAAAGCTGGAATGCTACTTATGTTTGCAAAAAATGTTCGGCAGTTGGAAATATTTTTACAACTATTCGACAAAACTAACTTCAAACGATGTGCTAAACAATGAATGAAAATAGCCTGAGGAAATTTGTATTTCACTTTCACCTGTAAGTCATTTAAGTGACTGGACATCACACTTGCTCCAGCATAACTCTGACCTATTAGTTTATTACGATAATTGAATTGTTGCAATGTACTATCTAATAGTTCAAACAGAGCTTGTGCAGTACGATTGGCACTCAGGTCACAAAAGCCTAAAAATTGCTCCACTGATTTCGTATTTACAAACCTCACAACAATAGAACACTGGCAGTTTTAGAGATATCGGCTGTATCGTCAACTTGTACGGGAAAAAAATCAGTTTCATTTAGCTCCTACTGTATTTGTTTATATATGTCAGTTGAAATGCATTCAATCATTTCATTCTGATTTATCTTTGAGTCTTTTCTGTTATCCTCTTATTCCTCAATAATTTTAATATTATGTACGTTTTCTGCATTGAGTCGTTTTCCCATTCACCATTAATTCCGATCCATCTCTTACCTATCAACTTCATCTCATATCTGTCAACTAATCCCCTTTCCAGTTTTTGATGAGCTGCTCCACTCTTCTCCACTGAGCGTTTCAACTATTTTCGATCATTTCTTCCAGATTTCTCACAACGCCAAAATTTCTGGCTGTAGATACAACCTTACATTTAATAAAAGAACTTTGCTAAAGCGGGATCCAAACCTTCTGACGTTTTGCGAGAGCAAATATGGTGCAACGGCGTTGTCAAACTTCACTCCGCTTCAGGCTTTTCCCACGTTTGTGATAAATACCATTACAACGTAATAAACACAAGAACAGTACTCATGTCAGAGAAACAACTGAAAAGCAGTATTACGCCGAAGTTTAGCTCACAACTGAGCCACAATCTTTCACAAAAGTAGGCACTCAACTTCTGTTTGACCGCGCAAAATGTTACCTAATTCTCATGTGCTCCTGCATATATCCTATTCCCTAATGCTTCCCTTGCTATTCAAGAGGGAATGATGGCCATCCGCCTCCTCGCAGTTTTGAAAATCAATATTTCGCAACCATCGTAAACTAACGGCAATACATCTGTTGAAATAGTGCTGTTTTTGCGTTTCGATTAAGCGGAGGACCAGAAGTAGACAGAATTCCAGTCCTGGGACCTTTGCTTACAAACGTACTCGTTAATCAGCAGCTATGGGTGCCTGTCCGTCCGAAAGAACGGTGTCTTACAATGGTGAAGATAACGATCAGAATTAATTGAGTGGTGTTCGGGGTTATATATTATTCCTTTTTCAAAGTCTGTCAATTACGAATTTGCTAGAGAAGGTATTACATTCCAGTGAAAAGTGCGTTACCGAGATTTCACCGGAAGTACGTGAATTTCGAAATTCAATTTTTCAAAAAGTCCATATGTGCGCGATTGTGTGTGTGTGTGAACGGCACATAACGCAACGAAGTATTTGATGTTTCATTTTCTCAAAAATAGCTCTAACGAGATGCATTAAAATATCATATGTTTAAGATGTTGACGTCACAACTAAAACGTACCTATACCCACCTTGAATATTCTAGAAACGATCTACTTTCTACCTTGTTAGAAACTCCATTTTCTAGTTGGAAAGATGACGACAAGAAAGATAGTCTAAGCTTTGGACAGTCCACTGATATCGTTGACATCCTCATTTAAAGAGACAATAAGAAAATAGGGAACTCGCAAAATATTATATTAAAATTTTCTTGGTTTGCCAACTTGTCTTATTTGTGCAGTAGCCGTAATTTCCAATCGTTGTTCTGCTTTTTAGTAAGGAAATAACCTGACGACATTATTGACAGATTTGCAGCTCTAAAAATAAGATGGTCCACTTAATCTACAAGAAATACGTGATTTATACATGTTTGAATTAATTATTTTGTCACACAAGCCGTGTGTAGGACAGGAGTGGATAGGTAGAGTCAGACTTGAAAAATTCAATGTCATAGCCGGGATTTGAATCACGGATCTCTAGATCTCTAGCCGGTTGCTCTACCACTGAGCTACCATGGCAACATGCCGGCACGGCATTGAATTTCTCAACTGACTCGCATGTTTCCCGGTGTTCTCAAATTACTTTGAGATGACAACCCCAATGGCGACTTACAATGTTATAAGTACTTAAGTCCCAGGATTCATGGTGTAACCAACTATTAGGGTCAATTGGTATTGGATTAATTGTTTTTTCACACAAACCGTGTGTACGACAGGAGTTGGATAGGTAGAGTCAGACTTGAAAAATTATAAGTCGCCATTGGGGTTGTCATCTCAAAGTAATTTGAGAACACCTTGTGGTTTACCGGGAAAAATGCGAGTCAGTTGAGAAATTCAATGCTATGCCGGCATGCTGACATGGTAGCTCAGTGGCAGTGCAACCAGCTACAGATCGGGAGATCCGTGGTTCAAATCCCGGCTATGGCATTGAATTTTTTCAAGTCTGACTCTGCCTATCCAATTATTCATGTTTATTTTATGGTAGTCATAGTTGTATTCCAGCATGCCCAAGTGAACTTCTTCCCCTACTCTTCAAGGAACGAGCCGCCACTGGATTGCACATCTCATAAGACTCACAATTTAGTTCAAATAGTTTTGTGTCATTCAGACATTTCATTTCGTAAATACTCGATATTGTTTTTAAATGTTCAATATATTTGCCACTTTTAAAAGTGTTGTCGCCGTTCATTTATCGATGTCATGGAAAGACTGTGTAATTTCAAGGTCAGTATATAAAGACTAGCTTTTAAACATACGACTATCGATTTTCTTCCTTATCTCCTTTTATGTAGCTTCAACGAAATATAACGAAACTTGTATCTGCAAAAGCTTTTCTCGTATAACTTGACGTAGACAGACGCATGTACAGGGCTATTCAAAAAAGAAGGAAGGCTATTCAAATTACAAAAGGTAAAATCATAATTCCAACATTCATGGACAGACAAAAATTTAAAATTTGAACAGTCAGGTAGAAGTTCCAATCAGGGCCACATTGGTACTGCTGCTTGTCATGCACATCGAATTGTTGAAGCTGTGAATTCAATTACCAGCTGCTCCATGTGTGGCAAGAAGTGAGCCACATTTTGTTATTTGTCATGTAACACATGGTGCACATATTCAATGCATCCAGAAATGTTGGAATTATGTTTCTATCTTTTGTAGTTTAGAAAAAATAAATGTTTGAAATCGTTTCCTTCTTTTTGAATAGCCCTGTATTTTTTAAAAGCAATTAAAATAAGCGATAGTGGGTACAGAAAGTGATGTGTGTTTAACACTAAGATGTAGCACTTATTGTGAGTTAGAGCCCATGCTTGCTATTTTTTGTTAATTTGGTAAACCCGCTTAAGTCCCTTTCAAACAATTTTATTGCCATTTCTGGGAGAGCAGACGTCACCAAGTTCCACTGGCGCCATTTTATCGATAAAAAACGAAGACTGCTCATTTCTTGTTTTGACTTATAAACTCTAGTTGTAAAACTGCTCGCGACTCATATTTTAAAACCTCTCCAAACTACAGACCATATTTTACTCTGCCAGGAAACATTTATCATATATTATCTTTCCCCCAGTCACTCGGCCATGCCAGCTGCATTTCTTTTTTCTTTTTCGCGAGCGTGGCCATGGGGACCGGCAGCTCAAGGCTACTGAAACTATATCCACCAGAAGGAAGAAAACCATAATACTTTTAAAATACATACAATTTTCTCAAAAGGAAGTCGTCATACGTATATGTTTTGTTTTACTACTGGCTATGCAAAGAGAGCGGAATTCCAATGTCAATCGCATAGCGATAGCTTTTAAAAGTTTTGACTGCTACCTAAGCCTAACGTACTCTCTTAGTCCCTTTCTATTTAAAAAGAACTTAGTAATAAGCCCATTTCTGGTAATATTTATCTCGATTAGCATGAAGTAGATAGTAGAATAATCTTTTCAAAGAAGTTTGTTGTAGAATAGGCAGAGAAGGTCATGAGCGTTGAACACATCAGATTATTCTTTTGTTTTACCCCTGGCCATGCAAAGAGAAACGAATTTCTATCACATAGCAACATTTCTAGATTTGACGTCGCTTCGCCCTAGTATATTCTCTTATTTGCCTGCTACTTATAAGAAGCTAAGTAGTAGACCATTTCTTCTAAAGTTAGTCTTAATTAGCATGAAGTAGATAGAATAATAAGCTTTACTGAGAATAGTTTGTTGCAGAACAGGTAAAAATGTCATATGAATTGAACACATCAGGTAACTCTTTTGTTTTACTCCTGGCCATACAGAGAAAGCTGAATTTCAATCACATAGCAACCATCCTTTTAAAGATTTGACTGTCACTACTTATTCCCTTACTTCCCTGCTACTTATAAGGAACTAAATGGTAAGATAATTTCTACTGATGTTTATCTTGATTAGCGTGAATTAGATGGAACAATAATTATTTTAAGAATAGTTTGTTACAGAATAGGTAGAGAAATTCATGTGAGTGGAACACATCAGAGATTTTAAAAACGATTTTAAAGTCAGAGCTCAAAAATATATTCAGTGTATAGTTAAAAGAATGCACAAGTCAACCTGTTGCTAGGCCTCGTTTTTGCCAAATGGGACCTAAGATTCCAAATTTAACAATTTCCCCTTCAAATATTTATCTGCTAAATGACAAGTACCTACATGCGTAGAATCTTCTGGGAGTATTCATGATGTCTTTTACATTTTAAAGAAATGTTGTATAACTGTTTAATAATTTTGTTTTATTTGTAAAACGGAACAAAACGCACTGTCCAGAAGTGTATTAAGTTTTAAATCTCAAAATGTATTTCAAATAAGTTACTCTGTGACTACAGCCATTTTCGAGACATTCGTTGTTATTAGTTTTAATGAAAAAATGCCCATTCTTTGGACTGCTGTAATCACTCAATTGTTGCTCCATGACTCATGGAAATATTAATGATTTTCTAGGCTAGGCTATCCAGTTATATACAATTCAACGAAACAGTGATTTCTTGTATTAGCCTAGAATTATTTACAAATTTCTTAAAATTAATAATTTTATTTCATGCTTCTTTAAAATAATTTCAACAGAAAACCCATTTTCGTGGTCGCATGCATCTTCGTCCATACTTATATGTCTTTCCGGTGCAATGTCGGTATCGAAATTTTGGATGAAATACAATACCTTCTCTGCCTACTATGTGCATTGTATATATGTGCTAGAGAAGGTAAAATTATAGTCAAACCGGAGAAAACCCATTCAAGAGCAGAATTGTCAAAGACAAATCTCACATCCTGTCCCTTGAACCCGTTTTTATCAATCAGAAAAACATGATAATAACTAGAACTAATAATCAAAGATAATAATTAATATAATTAAATTAATGATATTAAATACTATTATTTAAGTGAAACACGTGATTATATGGTTAGAGGGTAAAACCAAAAAAAGTTTATATTTCGGCAAGTATGCTGTGGAACAAAAAAGATGGAACTGCAGTAAATAAGGAGTTCTGCAAAGGACAGGAAATGGTCAGACCAACAAATTTTACGCCTCGCCATGTGCAGGTGTGATCGACTGTTAATAACAGGGTTTTACCTGCATACCTGGACATTGTATGAATGTCTGGGGCAGTACTCGGCAGAACAGTGCAGATGTAGGACAGTGTGCAGTGGCTGCTTACAAAAGTGCAGTTTTAAAACACGTTCACCACGCTACGGTAACAACATTTCTAAATGAAAACTAGTATTTTTATATTCGCGGAGTTTTGTCCAGAAACATAGACCTTAAAAGTGTGGCTCTGCCCTGGCAACGGACTGCCGGTCTCAATAAGCATCAAAATAAACAACGGTTACTGGAAATTGTAAGTGTTCACAGTGTCTGTATGTGGAAAACCCAAATCCCAAAATAAACTTACAGCTTACGTGAACGGGATGTGCACCGCGCCCTGAGAAGTACGACGTTCAAGATCTCATGCTCCAGAGACCAGTAGAGGGATGAAAGTGAGGTGAAGGTACGTGAAAGTAGACATAATTTATTTCCCAGACTCACCCATCCCGATTCCGACCAGGCGGGCTCACCCTGGGATTGAGAACCTGCCTCAGTGGGAGGCCAACATGCTAACACGGAGACACTACACTTCTAAAAGCCAAAGAAAGAGAAAAACGTAGCTTGTTTACATTTTGCAGCTGTTTAATAAAAAGGATGTCTAAGTCATGTTATTCGAGATAAACGTTTGCAAATATAAGTTTCATTACACATTTCGTTGAAGCTACATTTGTTTACTATAATAGGGTACACTAATGCATCGGAATACGGTTTATTGTGTGTTGTAAATTTAAGATGCAGTATTTGAATATGTTTGTCTTCATTTTCGTTGTCACCTTTCATTTTTATTTTTAATGTTGCTTATTATTTTGTATATTACAAAAACAAGTACGGTCTGTGTACAATGGTATTTAAATAAATATACTTGTTCATTCATTCATATACGAGGGCGATTTAATAATGCCAGTGCTTTAAAAGGTCGTCTCCTTAGCGCAGCTGCCTACCAAGCGGGAGACCTGGGTTCGATCCCCAGTACCGGCGTGGGGATTTTTCCCCCACTGGGAGACCTGGACCGGGGTGCACTCAGCCTTGTGCGGGGGGGACCAATTGAGGAGCTACTTGATTGAGAAGTAGCGGCTCCAGCTCGTGAGGACCACATTAACCGGCCGGGAGGGGCTCGAGGCGCTGACCACGTCTCACCCTCCAATACTGCACCCCATCCATGACGTCTGTAGTGGACCGAGATGGGGGACGCAGCGGCCGGGCGGCAGGCCAAGGCTCCCCGTGAGATGTCGTGCCATAGAGTTATGTTAGTGTTTTAAAATAGATGTAGTTGCTGAGGCAAGTCGGTGTTATCATTGGGTGCTGTTACATGTCGCCAAAAATTGAGTACGGATGCATATATTAGTTTGGATTTGGCAAACATTTCAGTTAATCGTTCAACTTGTTTTCTCTAAAATGGAAAAAAATATAGCATCGGTTAGTGATTCGCTTTTAACTTTTGGATGAGAAAATGTGCGAAGTGTTAAAACGGGAATTGGATGCTTTCCCATTTTATAACAACGCTTACATATTGGTTCAAGGACTTTAAACGCGGCACAACATCCGTGTTTTGATGAGGACCCCCCCCCAGGACGCCAACCAGATGTATTTACCTAGGGAATTACTGAAAAAGTCCACAATGTGATTCTCTTTAATCGACGAACGAAAGTTAGCCGAAAGGGTAGAGGCCATTTGTGTGTCGAAGGGAACGGAAATTCATATTTTGCATGACAAATTGGAGATGAAAAAGTTGTCGGTCCGGTGGCTGATGCGACGAATGCAAGCGGGTGCGGCTTTCAACTTCGCAGTTGTGTTTGGATCTACTTAAACAAAATCGAGTTATCACCGTCAATTAGACCTAGATACCCCATTATACCCAGAAACCAAGCAAGTGTCGAAACAATGTGCTATTTCCGGAGAACCTGCTCCACAAAGAAAACAAAGAAGGTAACATTGATCGGAAAGTTATGGTGACGATTTTTGGAGATGCGAGGTACAACTTACTCATTTACTTCTTGGAAAAACGAAAAACAATTACTGGAAAATACTACAGTAAGCTATTGGCACGATTTGACAAGAAGTTGAAGGAGACACGGCCCTATTTGTCAAAGAAGAAGTGCTCTGTCACCACCACAAAACACCAGCACATTCATCCGGAGTTGTCATCGCAAATCTACATTGAAGTGCGTTATGAATTACTACCACGCCCCCACATTCTCCCGACCTGGTCCCCTATGATTTCATCTTGTTCACAAGCATGAAGAACTAGCTCGCAGAAACAAAATTTTAATCAAATGAGGTCTTCGTCAAGATAAATGCGCAATTTGCAGAGCTTGACTGCCTATTTTTGGAGGGTTTAAACAAGGCAGAACGTTGGGAAAAGTGTATATCCATAAGAGGGAACTATATTGAGAAGTATGTAATTTGTAGCAAACGAGTTAGATTGGAATTAAAGAAAGACCATCTTGACTCTATGGTCTTCCAATCTAACTCTGTTGCTATCACGTGAAGTCATCTGTAATAATCAACACTTCAACTCTTTATAATATAATTTGTGTTTGAAAAAAAAATCTTCATACCCTTCACGGATATTTATTGAAACGGTTTCGTATTTTGCCAGCACATTTTTACAACCTCGTAGAATACCAGATTCTTGGGAGTAGCAGCTCCGCTGCTTATATTGAACGGGGGAATGTGGGTTGGACTCGTAGGAAGTTTCGCGTTGAATTGCCTCCTTCCTCGGTAATCTAGCTCAGGTCTACGAAGGGCAACGACATTTACAATTCATTCTAACGTTGTTTGGAAAGCTGTAAGTGGGAATAAATTTATGTGAGACTTTGTGCTGATTTGTGTTTGATGTGGAGTTATAAGCATTTATATTACAGTATGAAGCATGGCAAACTGAAGAACCAAATTTGTAGCAGCATAAAATATTGAAGCTTTCGAAACGCAAAAGGCAATTGAAAACGCAAGTATAAAGCAAGCTCAAGTATTATTAAAAGTACTTCTTTAGGGCAAAAGTGTGTGAAATCAGGACTTTTGATTGCGAATTATTAACACAATCTTCAATCTTAGAAAACAAGAAGTAGATTTTCGTAGTCGTAATAAGGATGTGCGAATTTACGTGATAGAGTTCTACCCAATAGTCGGGAAGAAATTGTGGGAGATACCACAACCCAAACTCGGCATTCTGGCAAGATGATAGTGCCAGGTCCCTTTAGCACGATGGTGATGAAAGATCACATACACAGTCCTCCCAGACGAGGGAGATAATCCCCAGCTAGTACTGGGAATCAAACCCAGGTCTTCCGCGTCAAAAGCAGATACACTACCACTGCGCTGAGATGGACCGAACTGACGTAGGTAAATTGAATGATGTTTCTTTGGCAAACATCGTTTGGGGGTTCCAGATGTGCCTGACACCTCTCCAATTCATCAAAATGTCATACCTAAAATAACTGAAGATGTGATTACTTTAATTGCGAGAGCATAACTCAAAAACAAAAGGTCGGATGAATATCAAACTTCGTATTCAAATTCACCACCTTCTAAAGATGCGACAGCGATACTTTCAAAGAAATTCACCTACATCCAGCTATCCCTTTCATGCTAGCGATTTCCATTAAGGGGACAAGGTACTCTGAAGTGTTAAAAAATAACGTTTTTCATTTTGGACACTAATAAAACCTCTATTATTTCTTGTTTCAGAAGAAGTATACCTTTGGGGGGTTCAGAGAATTTTAATAAATTTAAATATAATTTAAATGCTAGTCTGTGTTAATTTAAAGCTGTTAGAACATTTGTATCTTTAAATTCAGTTTTCTCAAAACAGCATTTTTGGATACTTATGTAACTTTTTCTCAGAAACTATGAGAGCTGGAAAGATGACATTTTCTGCACATATATACAACACATAGCTGAACTTTCTGAATCAAAATCGTGACGTTATAGTATATATACTATATATATATATTGATCATATTAAGAAAGTATTTTCTACATGTTTACTTTTTTAATTCGCAAAGTATATTTCTTTTTTAATTTCTACTGAAATTGTATCATAGCTAAATAATTGTGGTTCAGAAGATAGCTGATTATACTAAGAACAAGCATGCAAAAGCGTGATTAAAGATTGCAAGCAGTATCACAGAAAAAGTACACGAATTCACGTGTTTTAAGACTAAATGTTATTACTTTTCTGCTGAATGAAATATTTATAGACTCAACCACATGAGGAATTAATGCAAACAACCACTTGAAATAATTGTCATGACTTATAGAATCATTCATACAAATTTCTGAAAAAAACAATTGAATACTTTAAGAGCAGTGGTAATTCAGCTCACTTGATGTGTAATTTCCGTATGTTGACTACCATTAAATTACTATATATTCAAGATATGCGCCGTGGAAGAAAGGTTAAACCACTCGCTTCTCACCTGGACGGCACGAACTCGATTCCAGGTGACAGTATGTGGTATTTGTAGTGCACGAAGCAGCGTCTGGGCGGGGTTTCTCCGGGTCCTCCGGTTTTCCCCACCATTCATTCCTCCAATTGCTCTAGAATCACTTTGGTTGTGTTTAACGCCCGCTTTTACAGCTTGTGGCACCGCAGGCGATGACACTGGTGATACATGAATGGAGATGGAGCACAGATGGAACGCGATGGCGGGGGAAACCGAAGAACCCGGAGAAAACCCGCCCCTGCGCCGCCCTGTCCACCATAAATCTCCTTCATGCGGTCACTTGGGATCGAACCCGGGCCGTCTAGGTGAAACGCGAATGCCACGGCGCGGCCCATCACCTTTCCTTTCACCCTTTTCTACTTCATTTCATATCATCCACTTTTTCTCTTTCATACCAGGCATTGGACTGATTACACTATCGGGTCCATAGTCCTCTGCTCCTCAACTCAGACAATAGTTTGTAGTTCCTGGGATGTAAATCCTATATGAAGAGAGTAAGCAGGTGCATAAGAAGAAAATATTAACGATATTTGCCTGAGAAATGCATATCTTGAATTTTCTAGAAATAACTTCTAAGTACCGCTTTATTCAGAAGGAATTTTTATAGCTGGTAAACATTAAGCGATACAAGAAAGCCATTGCCAAAAATGCACACAATTTGTTTCAAAAAACTATGTTGCGTCATCAACCATTTTCGATATATCCCTTATTAATGGGGCAATATTTTATTTATTACTTTCTCTACACGTACTATGTACACAATGTTTAGAGAAGGTACTATATTCCACCCAAAAATTTGATACCGAGATGTCGCCTGAAATACAGGTTTTGAGGCCCCCTGAATTAAAAAAACCCTTTTAGAAAAATGTCCATGTGTGTGTCTGTGGGCAGCATAGCTTATAAACGAAAAGTCCGTTAAATACCAAGCTTGGTATTTAAGTTCAGTATTTTTCAAGGATGCGACACGAAGATTTTTACATGGAAAAAAATCGAAAATGTGTATTCTTTCAACACGGCTCTAACGATTATGATTAAAATACCGTGTAGGTATTAAACATATTTTCATCACAAATAAAAATAATATATATTGAATTTTCTGGAAATAGTCTCTTAACACGTCTTTATTCTAGATGAATTTTGCATAACTGGTAAACCGTAAGAGTTACACAAAAAGTGTAGATCTCATTAAAACACAACTTTACCTCATATAATACGTTTTTTTCTTGGAGAGCTGACCGTTTCTGAGATATTCCTTGTTATTGGTTTCAGATTTAAAGTACTTATAATTTTCTTATACCGTAATTTATCAACTCCTGGCCATACAAACAAAGGAATTTCAATCATATAGCAACCAATTTTTAAAAGACTTGACTAACACTTTAGCCAAGCGCATTCCCTTATTCTAGTAATAAGACCATTTCTACTGTTTATCTCGATGAACATGAAGTAGACAGAAGAATAAGCTTTATAACAATAATTTGTTACGGAGATGTAGAGAAAGTCATGGGAATGGACATATCAGAATTTTTATATGTATATTGTTTCGCGTATATCCTACCTTAAACTTCACGGTCATATTGGCGGCATTCACCTTTGGAACAAGTGTACTGTTATCGTTGGGTTTCTATTTTTACTTTCTCTATACGCACTATGTACATAGTGTATAGAGAAGGTATTGCACTCCACCAAAAAAATCGATACCGAGATTTCACCGGAAATATATGTTTTAGGGTCCCCTGTATTAAAAAAAAAGTAATTTTAGAAAAAGTCCGTGTGTGTGTGTCAGTGTGTCCGTGTGTGTGTGTGTCAGTGTGCCGTGTGTCTGTGAACACGATAACTCAAAAACGAAAAGTCGGTATAATGCCAAACTTGGTATTTAAGTTTAGTACCTTCCAGGGATGCAACAAGAAGATTTTGAGAAAAATCCCCCCACCCCAAACTACCCTTTACGTGAAACCTTTTTCGAAAATTTTGAATTTCTAAAAAATGGCTCTAACGATTTTGATTAAAATATCGTACATTAAAGATATTTACCTGACAAATAAAATGTATATTTTGGATTTTCTGGTAATAGCCTCTGAAGACTACTTTATTCTGAGTGAATTTTACGGAATTTTGCATAAGTGCTAAACTGTAAGAGAGAGACAAAAACTTACCACACAAAAAATGTAGAGTACATTAAAACACACAATTTATGTTGTACACATTTTTTTCGTGGAGTTGATTGTTTTTGAGATATTCCTTGTTTTTGATTTAAGCTATAAAAACTTATATTTTTCTCATACAGGACTTTGTGAACTCGTGTCCACACAAACAAAGGAACTTCAGTCACATAGCAACCAGCTTTTGACTATCATTTTAACCTATGGTACTTCCTTATTTCGCTTCTACCTACAAGGAAGCAAGAAATAAGACTATTTCTGCTAATTTTTTCTCGATTAGCAGGTAGTAAGTAGAAGCATAAGCTTTTTAAAAATAATTTATTGCAGAGATATAGAGAAAGTCATGTGAATGGAGCACATCAGATTTTTCTTCATTAGACCAGACACACATTCACACTGTCTTTCATACTTCCAGACCCCGGGAAGGATAGGAATTATTCATGGCTCAGAAAAAATGTCCATCCCAAAGCCAGGAATTGAATTCATGGCACAGCAGGCAGGCAAAATGTAAATGGGTGTTATTTATGGACGCTCTTTAACTACTGTGCTATATTGTACGTGAAAAACCGCTTAATTTTGCTCAGGGGCCTCTCTATCAGGCTTGAGGTTCTTTTACGAGCTGTAAATCTACGACACGGGACCCACGGCTTTATTTCCCTTCCAAAGGAAGCCATGCTAAGGATTTTTACACCCGAAAAAATTGCATCGTCCTCCGCCGGGTTTGAACCCGCAACCTTGGGTATATGAAGTTAGCACATAGTATCAGTTTTTAAACATTTGACTATCACCATTCCCTTTCTATCTGCAACGAAATGGCTAATGCAGCTATTTTACAAAGGCTTATCTAAAAATGAAGTAGATATAGAAGTAAGCTTTCATGTAAAGTAATCACAATAGTAAGCGATAGAGCTTAGCGAAAGTCAATTTGCAAACTTCGCATTGACGCCATTTATAAGCCAAAATATAGACTGAAAACACATTTCGTTCCAAAGGCGTCACTTCTACCTCCAGAACTAGGTCATTGACACTTGACACAGGAGAAATTGGTGACTTAGGCCAAGGGTTTAGGGCAGGCGTCTCCAAGTCTACGTCACCGAGATACCGTACCGTAGTACAAAGGAACTGGGGGGAGGGGCGCAGTTGGTAGAGGACAGAGCAGCAGTGCAGCGCTGTAAATACCTGCCAAGGTCACAGTGAAGAGTGAATTTGGTAGGGGAATTATGACACAAGTGTATTCAAATCTACTTCACTGTCAGATGCAACTATGCTCACTTAGATTTGCATCTGGCATCCGAGATCGTGAATGCGATTTTACTGTTTTCAATTTTGAAAATTTCTTCAGTTCCTGGAGTTGTATTGCACTTTCCATCCCTATAGTACGATTATGAATGTTACACTTTTATTTATTATCACTTTCTACATTTCTAAGAAAATATTAAATTTCCATTTACACCCCCTAAATTGTGTTTAGAACTGGGTGACTTTATTAAATTATACTCAAACATAGAATTTAATGATAGTTATGATAATGATAATAAAGATAATAATGGCTATAGTAACAGTAGACTACAACCACCACCACCACCTCCACCACCAGTGACATATGTTTGGTATGATAATCAGTGTACTTACACTTGATGATTAATTTTGCTAAAATTGCTTGCCTGCAACATTTACGTGCTCTTAGTGATATGCAATATAATGATGTCTTATATTAGCCTTATACCTATATCCCCCGTAAACTCTAGAAACAAAGAAGACGCTTTACATTTTTGCCAGAAGCAGTAGGATAGAAAAAGTATTCCTCCGATTCGACCTTAAATGTGTATACATGTTTCGTTGGATTCTTATTATCAGAGCTAGGAAGTTAGTACCGATTTCCTTATGCAGGGTAAGACCAGCCAGGCTTGGCAATACCATGCGTCGCTACTTTCGCGAGCAAAGGTCAACGTAGAGTGCAACCCATTACTGCAATCAGCGTATAACACAGAACTATATCAGTAGGAAGGAAGGCGTTCGAATAACATATTTGCTCTGCTTAAATGTGAGCAAAATTAATTTGTTTTACAACCGTAGTAAGTTTTCTAGCAGTGTACTTTATGCAAGTACTTATTCAGAAACCAATAGCAGTTCTAATAAACAAACTGTCAAAGGTCTAGTAAAAAAAAAAGACTTCACAGAAACGTATTATTAGTTGCAAATTTGTTCAGGAAGCTACCCACAACTATCAAATTATTACAGTCCAGAGGTATAGAGCTGAACTGAAACTGTGCGGCATGTCAAGAGGGATCTACTAATCCAGGAGCATCCTACCTGAATTAAAGATGAAAATGAAAAGTGTAAATGAAAAGAATGCAGGGTTCAGTATGAACTGTCGCATACAAGCTGCACTTTTAGATCCCAACAAATGCTATTTGCTTGGTGATACTGATGCATCTTGCGAACCGGAACGAACTTTTTCGCATTACAAATCTTGTTTGTCGGAACGTAGAATGAGGTTTTCATTTGAAAAGATGAGTAAATATTTAGTTTAATTCCTGCTTTCGTTTTTACCTGGTAAGGGTCTGAAGATATTTAAGAAATTAGTTTCATTATTTGGATAATACTTTACATTTTATCAATAAATATTCGTGTTATACTTTATTGGGTGTTTTCGTAATGTACAAATATAAAGAAGGAAATCAGTCACAGTCAGCCTTATATATGTAACAATTTGTATGTTGTACATCATGATCTGCTTTTACGAATGGCTCATAAGTCATTTTTGTTCTCTGGAAGCAGTACTGTTTATTGACAACAGGTTGTTTTCGTCTCCTCTTATTAATCACTTGTTTTGATGTGGGGAGATGGTCGGTCGTAACCTGTATGCGGAAAGACGAACGGTACGAACTTTCTAGCTCTGCTTATTATGTGTTATTTGGAGCAGCCATTTCACTACGACGGACAGTTCACAGCTGCACGTCTCATGGAAGTGTGAATGAACGGTAACATTACGTCATAGCCCACACAGCCCTCCCCTCATTCAAGGCCTGTATTTGCGAATACACAAGCTACGGCCGCGAGTGGGGAGGGATTTGAGATTTTCGAAACAACTTAGACAGCAGACTGAGTACCTGCTTCTCTTTTAAACACGTTTCCTTAGTGGTGTTATACAAGGAAGTGACTGGTTAGCGACCCTTAGACAGAGGTTTACATTTACTTTCTCTAGCCTGCATGCACAATGCACATATTGGTTAGACAAGGTATTGTATTCCACCCAAAAATTCGATGCCAAAATTTTACCGGAAATATATGTTTTGGGGTCCTCTGAGTGCGAAAAAAAGCATTTTTGAGAAAGGTCCCTGTGTGTGTGTGTGTGTGTGTGTGTGTGTGGACAGCATAGCTCAAAACGAAAATACCTCTAAATTCCAAACTTGGTATTTAGGTTTGGTATCTTCAAATGATGCAACACGGAGGTTTTCAAGAAAATCCCCCCACCACAAACTACCCTTTGTATGGAAAATGTTTTGAAATTTTTGATTTTCTCAAAAATGGCTCAAACGACTTTGACTAAAACCTCGTACGTTAAAGATATTTACATCCGAAATAAAATGTATATCTTGAATTTTCGGGGAATAACCTCTGAAGACCTATTTATTCTGGACGAATTTTCTCGAATTTTGCTTAGCTCTTAAACCGCAAGAGATAGATTTTCTTATGAACTGGCACCACTGCAATAAAATAAAACATGCGTTATGATTAGACAAATGATTTGAACACATAGTGGAAGATTATTCTATTAGTGTATCCTATGGACGATTTGGGAAAAGGCATTGAAATTAATTTTTCAAATGTAACAATTGAAAACTAAAACACTTTCATAATCTTAATGTAAACAACAATATTTACTAAAGACAAAATCATAATACTCTCTAGTAGGTGTGGCCCAGTCGATATATAATCGATTTTGGATAACTTGAGCATGCGGAGTAAGCTATAAGATTTGCGCATATCCAGAATTTTCAGTTCTTACTCCTGAACAAGAACTGATTTCACTCGTTGCAAAAACAATTTGGTAGTTCTGAACTGATTCTCTGTCCTATACGCTACTGCGTATACTCAGAAAGATCAGAACCATTGTGAACAAAATTAAGTGTTGTTGCAATACTAGTACCACCTAGTGGCGTTTATTCTAGTAACCAGCTGCAATGAAAATTTCATCTGATTGGGGAAGATATTTCTCTAACCCACATGTCGCCCTCCCAGGTGTAATGGTTACCATACTAACTTCACACACCCAAGGTCGCGGGTTCAAACGATGGATGTTTTCGGGCGTAAAAATCCTTAGAATGCTGTCGTGTCGTAGATTTACGGCACATAAAAGAACCTCAAGCCTGATAAAGAGGCCTCTGAGCTAAATTAAGTGGTCTTTCACGTCCAATATAGAATGGGACGCTGAGAACCACAGCAGTTAAAGAGCGTCCATAAATAACACGCCATTTTTTTTTTCCAACCCACATGGTTGTAGTGACAAAACCTATAGGTGACGCTAGTAGTTCATTATTCTGTTAAATACTTTTTACTGCGGCAATTTCAGTGAGTTTTGTAATATTAATCATATTGTACGGCCAAAACAAATGAAATGATATATAAACATTTTAATTTATTATTTCAAAATCAATAGAAATATCCCTATTTACTTGACCGTGGGACATCGGCTTTATGTATTCAAAATAGAAAATACCGTTATGTAGTTTTATTTCAGTTTTATGTATGGACTGGCTATCTAACCCGTATGGGTACTATGGGGTGTGAAATAAAAATACGGTTGATATCTTAAACTCAGGAGTAGTCTACACCTATCACTGTTACCTAAAGCATGTATCCTAAGTTCTGTCCTTTATACATAAGGGATTGAAAACGTGAATAAGGGAAGTTATTTTGAAGTTGTCAGGTACCTATGCTATAATTATCACCCGCTTCTACAGCTCCAGTATACAAATTTGAGCTCTGATTAGGTAAGTGTAATGTCTAACAGATGTACAAAATGACAAGTAAAATTAGTTTTAAAAATGTGACGTACCATGTGATTGAAAACCATTTGGGTGTTTTTAAGCGTTAAGGTAACCTAGGATTTTTGCTAGGTCACACAGAGTACATAGTTGTGCAATATTTTATCCAGATGGGTTAAACAGTGAGAACTTCATTTCTACATAGAGATCTGAACATATGGCCTGATAATTGTTTTAGAACTGTAAAATATCTTATACTTTTTCGGTCCTATAGCATTTTGCCAATATATGCCAAAATATTTTGGCTTTTGTGATAAGGGTTAAAAATAATAGTAACAGAAGCTTTGAAATTGTAGGATAGCTTTGGTATATGCCAGATTGTGCAACCAAATATACTAGATTTGTTAGAGTCATAAAAAAATTCTTTGAAGACAAAAATCAGAAAGTAACATAGTGATATAAAGAGAGTGCACCACTCCCTCTTCTAATAGCTTCATTTTAAAAATTCGGACTGAAAATCGGTGGCATGAATATGAAAACCTCGGTAACGCTAAGTTTAACATTTATCGAAATACTTGTAGCCTACCAAAGTGCTTCCGTAATAACAGTGCTGTTTTAAGTGTAACAGAACTATGAAAGTTCGAGTAGTTTTCTAATTAGACACAGCACAAGCATAGTTATCCCTATCTAAAATATATAGGTGAAAATACTTTTGGTGAAACACCCTAGTGTTCATCCACCACCAGGATGCCACATTCCTCATCTAGATTACTTAATGCTCTTAACGCTGTTGATGATATATTAACTGAACGGAGTTTTCAACTGCATCTCTTTCAAGTGGCTTCTGTCAGCTAGATTTATCTGCGGTAGGGAAGTCAGCCAACGTGTATGGTTAGGGGAACAGTAATTCGACGCATCTGAAATATGAGAGCGGTCACCCAGGGGCGTTTTCTGAGAAACAACGTCGAATGTGTTCACGTAAAGCTAACACACTTAAAAATGGTTGAATTATGGTCTTTTTGACATCGTCTTTCTGAGCAGACTGAACACGGAAAAGGAGTAGTTCTAGTTTATTTACTACGCGTGACAAACGGAAGGGGGACGGCTGTGGCCACATGTTGAGAACTGACACTTCTTAGTGTTTCAGTCAACCCTCGCTGCATGCGGCGTCATAGGGCAGACCACCTGACGATGCATGAGGGGACTTAGATTTAAAACAAAAAACAAACAAAACGAAAAATACTCGTTCAGAGAGGGTGTCCTGACGAGATTTGACCCTCGGACCTCCTATACATTGTTGAGTTCTGTACCCGTGTCGATCGACACCGTGTTGTTATTCACGTTATTTGTGAAACATGAAACATTTTTCAACCCATTTGTTATTATTGTTGTTATTATTATTATTATTATTAATTATTCAACAAATATCTTTCGCCTTTAAGTCCTCGAATTTGAATTACAATTCACGCTCAACATACTCCCAACAAAAATTACGTTTAGGATAGTATTTTGGTTCCTCCATATCATATGGTTTTTATGTTCTAAACATTTAATTCTTCCATAAAATATATTTTAATGCAGGATTAAATATTTTGTTATCTTTCACAAATTATTAAAACCAATTTTAGTTAAAATGCTGAATGTGTTTCATTTTATAGTGTCAGACATCAACCTGAGAATAAATGTAAATCTAAATTCTGGAAAAAAAAAAACTAAACATATATAGTCTCTAATCTCACAGATTTCATAGAGGAAAATATCTAGTGCAAAAATATAGGTTTCTCTCTCTTAATATTGTGCTTACATCAGTTAGATATCTAGATGTGGGTACTTTGCAGAACAGCATGCATAAGTGTAACGTTTTTTGTTAGAATGGAATAGCATATGGACTATCAGCTTGATTTATGCACAGATTTCCTTGCATTATTGTTCCTAACAAATTGTAATTTATGAATTGTCAGAAAATTAAATTATCTAAATGCTAGGTTCAGGTTAGACAAAAAATGTCATATATAGTGACGTGACCCCGATAACTTCGATACCTCGATGCTTGGTGACAATGAAGTATGAAACATTCGATATATTCCCAATGTTTTTTTATAGTGTCTAACGGCGGTTTTTACTACTATGGCACCGCAGGTGATGATACTGATTATACATGGCATGAAGATGGAGCAGCGGTGGAACGTGATGGCGGGGGGAACCGGAGAACCCGGAGAAACCCACCCCTGCGCCGCTTTGTCCATCACAAATCCCACATGTGGTCGACTGGGATCGAATCCGGACCGCCTAGGTGAGAGACGAGTGGTTTAACCACTCGACCACGTCGCTCCCAATGGTTTTAAATTTTGATTTTTTTATTATTGAAAGCAGTTGCCTTTAATTTTATGCTGGATAAGGGATGAAAGGAGTTAAGACTTCTCATTATTGCCTCGCACGTGTCGGCAAAAAGTTGCAAAAGTGCAGTTCTTTATATACCTTGTCTGAATTTCTTATGAATGAATGAGTTGAACATGCTATTGACACCTGAATCGAAATAAATGCGTACAAAACAATGGGGAAAATAATAGAGGCACTCGTGTAGCTTGCAGCGTTTACCGAATCCTGAACGAAGCTTTTGTATCTGACGCGTTTGATGACTCATTCTCAGCCATTATGTAGATTCACCAACTCCGAAGACCAAACACTGTGCATCTAGCAGAAACAAACCACAACGTAACACGTGAGATAATACAGCACATGGAAATATTTGTTCTAGCGTTGTCTAAATAGGAGTTATATAACCGGCGGCATTTTTAAGACAAAAGTTCTAATATGTTATATTTACATGATTTTTTGCTACCTATTTTGCAGCACAGTATTCTTACAAAAGCTATTTTCTATCTGCTTCATGCAAGTAAGGTGGACATTAGCAGAAGTGGTTTATTACATATTTTGTTGTAGGTAAATTGGAATTAAGAAAGACACGAGACTAAAGCGAAAGTTACCTATAATAGATATTTAAAGAGTGAGTCGATATATGGTGATTTTATAATTACAGCCTCTTTGCATGACCAGGAGGGAAAAATGAATAAAAGAATTATGTTCGGAAATGGTTAACTCAGCTTATATGCTTGTGCATGTGTTTGACATAATTTATGTGCTTTAACGAGGTCTACAGTTTAGCACGTATGCACATACAATGTGCACAATGGCTAGAGAATTCCACACAAAATTCGATGTCGAGGTTTCACCAGAACTATCTATGTTTTAGGGTCCCCTGTGTCCGAATTTTTTTTTTTTTGGAAAAAGGTGCATATATGTGTATGTGGGCAGCTCAGCTCTAAAACGAAAAGGCCGTTAAAACCAAATTTGGTGTTTAGGTTTAGTATCTTCCAGGGATGCGACACGAGGATTAAAAAAGAAATCCCCCACAACAAACTACGCTTTACATGGACAATTTTTTGACAATTTTGTTTTTCTCAAAAACTGCTCTAACGATTTTGATTAAAATACCCTATATTAAAAATAGGTATTTCCATCACAAATAAAATGTGTATTTTACATTTTCTGGGAATAGCCTCAAATGCCCCTTTATTCTCAATGAGTTTTGCAGAATTTCGCATAACGGATAAACCATAGGAGATAGACAAAGAACTTGATACACAAAAAATATAGATCTCATTAAAACACATGATTTATGATACACGCTTTTCTTATAGAGTTGACCATTTTTTAGGTATTCCTTATTATTGGTTTCAATTTAAAACTAGGTACCTTAACTTTTCTCGAACGAACTGAATTTTAATTGTTTCACAAAGCGACTAGCTTTAGAAGATTTGGTTATCACTTTAGCATAATGCATCCCCTTATTTCCCTTTTACTTACCAGGAAGCAGGTAACCAGGCCAATTCTGCTAATGTTTATATAAATTAGCACGATTTAGATAAAATAATAATAATAATCTTTTGTGAGAATAGTTTGTATTTGAAACAGCTAAAGAAGGTTATGTGAGTGGAACATAATAGATTTTTGTTTAGTAAGATTTTGTGTATCTCTTACGGTTTACCGGTTACGCCAAATTAAGGTTCAATACTATTTGAGAAGCTACTCCCAGAAAGTATTTGACTTACTAATAGGTTATCAATTACATTTTTTTAAAGCAATGGATTATATCATGAGCATCAGTTTGGTTTCAGAAAAGGAAGATCGGCTATTCATAGGGTGGCTCAAAAATGATTTGGATTGTTTAATCTCTTTAAGGTAAAGGAAAACCTTCCTATTCTTCATTTGATTTCATTAGGGCTTGTGAGTCTTGAACCCATTGTATTTTGTTAAAAAAAATAGCCTATTATGACGTATGCGGAAAAGAAAATGCTTTTATTGTCTCCTGGCTTAGTAACAGAACGCAAGCTGTGCAAGTGAATGGTAGATGTTCTTCACCCAAACATTTAAGGCATGGGGTTCCCCAAGGGTCTGATCCGGGTTCGTTTTTAATTATTGTAGCAGCAAATGACTTGCCCCATTGTTAGAAACTATTTTATACGCAGATGATACTAGTGTTTTTATTCTGGAGTAGACGATAATGAAGATATAAACTAATAACCTGGTGGAGTGGTTCAACGCTAAAGACGCCTTGACTTGAAACAGACACAACATATTGATTTTGGTCTAAGAAACGCTAATACCCATGATGCTGTTAAACTTTTAGGAATTTATTTTGTTTACAGTATAACTTGGAATTGTCACAGCACTTCTTTATGTCGGAAACTATCCTGAGTAGTCTGTTTATTAAGAAGATTGAAACTGGACATTTTTAAATCCATGTTACTAAGTGCATATTATGAACTATTTCACAGCTTGCCTAGCTAAGGAGCAATATTATGGAATTTCGCCAAGGATATGTTTTTATTGCAAAAGAAAGCTTATTGTATTATTGGTGATATATCCTCGAGAAATACGTGCGGAAACTGTATTAAAGAGCTTTGTATGGTGACCCTACCATCACTGCACATTCTTATCCGTATTATTTATGTTCATGAACATTAGAGTGTATATATTTTACATAATGGTGTACATTGTCATTATACAAGATATGCCGTGATTTATTAATACCATCATGCACAATGAGTAAGTAGTATTTCCTGTATTCCCTAAAGCAAAGGACATCGCTACAATGTTTCCTTGGTCGTATTTGAATTCATAGTTCGTGAGTTCACCACTATGAGCCATGGTGACGTGGGATCAGCACGTCGACCATAGATGGCACTGTAGAACGAAATCACGGTTTGCGGACGCGAAACGGTGGAAAATTTTCCTCATAACCTTCTTTTTCTAGGTGTAGGTTTCTTTTACGTGCAAATAAACATTTCACGGCATTACCGGCTGTACTTTCCTTCCGAAGGAAGCCATGCTAAAGATTTTTGTGTCCGAAAAAAATCCATCGCCTTCCGCCAGGTTTGAACCTGCAATCTTGGATTTTCGAGGTTAACATGGTAACCACTACACCACAAAAGGCAACTATAGTGAGTATGACGTTGAATTATCATCATTGTACTAGTTTGGAATTTTATAACAAATTACCAACCTGCCTTAAAAAGTTTTAATTTTAAAAACAACTTTAAAAAATGTTAAGTAAGTATAACTGTTTTTTTATCAATCTGTTGTTTTAATATCTGTGTTGGTTTTGTCTGAAAAAGCTACTACTAATTGTATTTATTCAATGGCAAATAAAAAATCCACCCGTCCATCCATCTATCTATCCATCCTGTTTCAGTCCCGGTGCATCGCTTGTGGGAAATATGGTGGTCAAAGCGGCAACTGGGCGTTTTTTTGTTTGTTTTCTTGGGTGTTCTGAGCTGTCTCTCCTTTCATTCCACCAATTGCTCCACAATGACCTCTCCTGTATTATATTTCTCTTTCATTCCATATCATCTACAATCTCCCTATCATACCAGGCGTTGGCTGATACCTCTTCCGATCGAATCCACAGCCTTGGGCTTCTCAACAGGCATCTGTCACCGAAATGAAATGCAGTTGTATTTATTGACGCTCTTTAATTGCTGTGGTTCTCAGCGTCCTGGAGTGAACGACCGCTTAATTTTGCTCAGAGGTCTCCCAGACTTGAGGTTCTTTAACGTGCCGCAAATCTACAACACGGGACCAACGGCTTTATTTCCCTTCCGAAGAATGTTTACGCCCGGAAAATCCATCGTCCTCCGCCGGTTTTGAACCCGCGACTTTGGGTGTGTGAGATCAACATGGTAACCATTACACTACGGAGGGTGACATCTGACACCGGATACTAGCTTGCAAGTCTTTATGAGGAATGTAATCAGGTGGAGAAGAAGAGGTGAATGACATTTGCATGAAAAAGACATATCATTAATTTTGTCGGATCAAATTGTGAGGTATATTTTATTCGGACGGAATTGTGTAGGTATAAATTGTAAACATTAAGAGATAGATGAAAACGTATTGCACAGATCTGTATATTTATTTAAAATAGAAAATTTAATTAAAGTAAGCTTTTGCAGCATCAGCCATTTCCAATATATTCTTTATTAATATTAGGATTGTTTTATTTTTTATTTACTTATTCTTCCATCCATACTCCGCCTCTGACTGCAGGGCCATATCGGTAGCATTTGGAACACGTGTGCTTTTCTCCTCGTGCTTCTCTGTTTCTTCTTGATTAGATCACAAAAACATTCATTCTCATACTTCCAGATTTTTGAAGGATAAGGAATATTCTAGGCTAGAGAAAAAGTCCCATCCGCAGCCGGGAATCGTACCCGAGACCTATCGCATAGAGCTATGGGGTCAGCTGATGCGAATTTTATTTAATTGTTCCATTTATATCCTGCCGTTAACTGCTATGGTTCTTTCGGTGGCGTTTCTGTTTAGAATGTGACTTTTATTTTAATCATTAGATCGCACACATTCACACTCGGATTCACATTCCCTATCCTCCCCGACTCTGGGCCAGAGAAAAATCTCCATCCCCTAGTCGGGAATCGAACCCGGGAACCCCTTGTATAGCTGTACCGACTCAGCTACGCGGCCAGCCGGTGGAAATTGTTCGATAATTTGTCATTATTTTCAATTCCTATAATTTTGAGTTGTATCGCGCGTTTATGTGGAAGAGCAGATACAGAATTACAGAAAAATGTATGTAGCATCAATATATAACATTTGACTGTGGCTGCTCCCATTCTATAACGAAATATGTAACATTGCTACCTCTGTAAAGGATCATCTCAAAAATGAAGTAATCATAAAGGTAAGCTTTCTAAAATGTAGGTTGAATACTCATTGATAGGCGGCAGAGCTTAGCGAAACTCAAGTAAAGGTAACATATCAGATTATATGTACACATTTAATAACATAATAATATTTATATAAAGATATTTTTTCCCATTTATAAGCTGCCTTTAACATGTAGGTCTTAACGGCAGCTTTTTCCTTTGGAATAGTTGCTCATGGTAATGATGTTCACTCGGGCACTGTTTACTTTTTTTATTTTTTTTTTTTTTTTAGATTTACACGCACATATTCACACTTCCAGAACCCAGGGGAGGATATAGAATAATCTGAGCTAGAGAAAAACCCACCCCCGACGGGAATATTCGACCCAGAACCCCCCCCCCCCCCCGCACAGCAGGTAGGTGCTCTATTCACCGAGTTGCGGGGCCAGCCACATCTGAACTTCCAAACGTGACATTGCCGAAAACTAGAACTAAAATACACTCACGTTCCAAAGGCAGTTGAGACGTCACTGCTACTGCCCCAAAACCGGTCATTGTCACTTGACAAGAGGAGAAGAAGCTATTGTCCATCTGAAAGGGTGCTAAGGTCCGAGGGTTTAGGTAATTGACACAAGGAAAGTGACTGACCGCTTTCTCCAAGGTCGGCAGGGGGTTGGAGGGTTGAAGACTGAACAACAACAAAGCGGTCTGAGTATACCTGCTTCTTTTTAAACATATCTGTTTTTTCTTTCCTTAGGCGTGATACAGGTCGCGTATTACCGTACTACTCAAAAGGTTAACATCATCTTTGTTAATACAAACCTCTCAGATAACGCACTGGTTATTCTGAGATGTCGCCGACGTTTTGCAGTGCACCAATGAGCGCGTCACTTCAGCCAATCGAAATCACAAAGCACAGAGCACGCGTGGATTAAAACACGTCTTATCGCGCCTTTGAAGCCGACATAATGTTTTGAGCTTATCGCAGCCTTTGAAGCCGATATATTAATATTTTGAGCTTATCACAGGCTTTGAAGCTGACATATTAATATTTTGAGCTTATCACAGCCTTTGAAGCTGACATGTTAATATTTTGAGCTTATCACAGCCTTTGAAGCTAACATGTTAATATTTTGAGCTTATCACAGCCTTTGAAGCTGACATGCTAATATTGTCAGCTATCACAGCCTTTGAAGCCGACATGTTAATATTTTGAGCTTATCACAGCCTTTGAAGCTGTCATGTTAATATTTTCAGCTATCACAGCCTTTGAAGCCGACATGTTAACATTTTGAGCTTATCACAGCCTTTGAAGCTGACATGTTAATATTTTGAGCTTACCGCAACCTTTGAAGCTGACATGTTAATATTTTGAGCTTATCACAGCCTTTGAAGCTGACATGTTAATATTTTGAGCTTATCGCAGCCTTTGAAGCCGACATGTTAATATTTTGAGCTTATCACAGCCTTTGAAGCTGACATGTTAATATTTTCAGCTATCACAGCCTTTGAAGCCGACATGTTAATATTTTGAGCTTATCACAGCCTTTGAAGCTGACATGTTAATATTTTGAGCTTATCGCAACCTTTGAAGCTGACATGTTAATATTTTGAGCTTATCACAGCCTTTGAAGCCGACATATTAATATTTTGAGCTTATCACAGCCTTTGAAGCTGACATGTTAATATTTTGAGCTTATCACAACCTTTGAAGCTGACATGTTAATATTTTGAGCTTATCGCAGCCTTTGAAGCCGACATGTTAATATTTTGAGCTTATCGCAGCCTTTGAAGCCGACATGTTAATATTTTGAGCTTATCACAGCCTTTGAAGCCGACATGTTAATATTTTGAGCTTATCGCAGCCTTTGAAGCCGACATGTTAATATTTTGAGCTTATCACAGCCTTTGAAGCCGACATGTTAATATTTTGAGCTTATCACAGCCTTTGAAGCTGACATGCTAATATTGTCAGCTATCACAGCCTTTGAAGCCGACATGTTAATATTTTGAGCTTATCACAGCCTTTGAAGCTGACATGTTAATATTTTCAGCTATCACAGCCTTTGAAGCCGACATGTTAACATTTTGAGCTTATCACAGCCTTTGAAGCTGACATGTTAATATTTTGAGCTTACCGCAACCTTTGAAGCTGACATGTTAATATTTTGAGCTTATCACAGCCTTTGAAGCTGACATGTTAATATTTTCAGCTATCACAGCCTTTGAAGCCGACATGTTAATATTTTGAGCTTATCACAGCCTTTGAAGCTGACATGTTAATATTTTGAGCTTATCGCAACCTTTGAAGCTGACATGTTAATATTTTGAGCTTATCACAGCCTTTGAAGCCGACATATTAATATTTTGAGCTTATCACAGCCTTTGAAGCTGACATGTTAATATTTTGAGCTTATCACAACCTTTGAAGCTGACATGTTAATATTTTGAGCATATCACAGCCTTTGAAGCCGACATGTTAATATTTTGAGCTTATCGCAGCCTTTGAAGCCGACATGTTAATATTTTGAGCTTATCGCAGCCTTTGAAGCCGACATGTTAATATTTTGAGCTTATCACAGCCTTTGAAGCTGACATGTTAATATTTTGAGCTTATCGCAGCCTTTGAAGCTGACATGTTAATATTTTGAGCTTATCACAGCCTTTGAAGCTGACATGTTAATATTTTGAGCTTATCACAGCCTTTGAAGCCGACATGTTAATATTTTGAGCTTATCACAGTCTTTGAAGCTGACATGTTAATATTTTGAGCTTATCGCAGCCTTTGAAGCCGACGGGTTAACATTTTGATTAGCTCGGTAATACCAGTTCTTGACGAATGACATTTTTAAATGAGAGGTTAGTTGCGAGTCACTCACCTACCTTAACTATGTATTATCGAGTAATCATCAGGAAGCGGAGTTGTTTGTTATTGCAAGATAAAGTACTTGCTGGCATGTTTATCAAGGGTAGACTATATCACTGTACCTTCGCTAAAAGGCATCCGTCTAGAAGTAACGAGCAGCCTGTACCTGCAACGATGATCTTCCTGCAACGAAGGTTGCATTTCTCGCTGTCGTAAAATTTAATGTTAATATTTTTAATAAATTCATGTATAAAACCATTTTATGATAATTTGCATGCCTAATACGCACTTGGGTAACAAAGCGTTCTAAAATCTAAAGTCGTTTTTAAACTTACACGCAGTGGTAGCCGCTCAGGTATACTACTGGTGGTGCCAAGAAAAAAATTGTTATAATAAAACTCTTGAAATATCTGTTTATTTTTGCAGTAGCATTGATCCATTGTGTAATTTTGTGAATAATGGGTGTATTTCATGTGTTCTATTAATAAAATTAGTAGAGTGTAAAACGGAAAATGTAACAGCGCTATTGTATTAAAGTTGTAGACCAAAGATCAAAGCCAGCTTATGCCTAAAAATACCTGGAAAACGAGATGAGAGGCGCTTGTGTTAGATTCCACGAAACAGAAAGAAAAATGTAAAGACTAATGCTAGTAATTAAGCGATGCCCGCTTGGGTAGTGTGGGGTAGGCGTGTCTGCCTCACATTCGAAAGGTTGTGAGCTCGAATCTCGCTTAGGGTGAGTTACCCGGATAAGGTTTTTTTCGGGGTTTCCCTTAGCCTGAGAAGACGAATATCGAGTAACTTTAAGCTCCATGGACCCCGAGGTCGTTTGAGCATCATTTCACCAATTTCGTTCATCGGCCGATATGACCAACCAGGTTAAAGGGTGTTAAACTACAAAAAAAAAAAAAAAATAATAATAATAATAATAATAATAATAATAATAATAATAAAAACAATAAAAAGAAATTAAGCGATCTACTGCCGACAATTCCTAGATGTACGTAACAAATTAAAAGGGAAAACAACTCCTAAAGTAATGCTATATACATGCACAGGTGTGCGCTGGCGATTGTGTTTTTAAAAACCACTAATATTTAAAGCTAAAAAGAAATATTGAAATAATGCTACGTAACTTTTAAAATCTAATGACATTATTATATTCAAAACATGTACATTTGTTTATAAGGGAACATTGGTGTCTATTTCTGCACTGCATTAACTAAACATCAAAAAGCGTTGGCGTTAACTTGCAAGATGGTAACACTGCATTAACAGCAGGATTTATGCGCGGACAATGTATTCCTTGGTTGTCGCCTGCAAGGTAGGTGCTGTGCTTTACGGCGCGCTGGAACGGAGGCTGTGCGGCCGATCAGCTTTGGCACCTCTTTCACCCGTAAGCAGCCACTAGAAACGAACACTTTAGCCTTATGCACAGTAGCTTATGGGATCAAACTGCCCATCTGGACCTGGCGCAAGCTTCAGAAAACTACTGCCCAATCGTGTGGCGCTGTTCAAAGAGAGAACTAGAAAACCAGTGAAGAAACAATGTTTAATCAATAATCACAGTATGTAGGCACAACGGCACTACCCCAAGATCGCCCCCCCCTACTTGCACGATATTACTGGGAAAAGTTCAGAATTAATAGCGATAAAATGCAAAATCAAATATTTATAACGCAGTTTTTTCCTTCAAATTAATGCGACATTTTATCGTTTGTAGTGGTACAGCATTTCAAAGATTTACAGCTCGTTTTAGACAACACCCTACGAAGCACATGGCTACACTCACGTTGTTATTTTTCTTCCAGAATCCTATTTGTTTTCTTACTTTCACCAGGTTTCCCTTTCTTTCTGTCTTTCCTCTTTTACATATGGTTTCCTAAATCAGCAATAATATTACTTTTTCTGCTTTACCGTAGAAGAGAAACATGTTAATAAACGAAGTAACAATATATTGCTCAGATTAAATAAAGAAGAACTAAATAAACAACTGTATTATGAACTGCACATTACTGTATTTAAGGCTAAGGGAAATGTAGATATATTTTTCGTTGGGTAATATTATCTTAAAATTAATGAAGCTAAAATTTATGTCCCATATCGTACGCTAGAGATAAACTTAAGCAGTATAGGTATTATATCGCATTGGATATCTAGCTCTAAAGGAACCACCCACCACAAGAAAGCTCTTTTTTCCAACAGTTGAATGTCGCCTACATTGTAAAAATATCACACCAGACTTTTTATTAATCCAATTTTCGTCAGGACATTCTAAATTTGGTTTTAATTTTGAAAGATTTAAGATAAAAGACAGAACGGATATCAACGTATATGCACTGAACAGCAAACTGTTGAAAATCTTTTATTTCGCTGCCCGTCCTAGAGCATACAAAAGAATCTTCGATACACATTTAAATTGTTGTAATATTAGATTTGACAAACCACTTTGTAAGATATTTAGGAAAAAAATGCTGTCTTACGGAATTCCATAAGTTTTTATGTTCTATTTATAAAACGTTATAGTATCTTTTACATTATTTATCTTGTTTTCTTTCACTAGTATGACCTGTATATAGCTATGGCTAATTTATTTCATATTGTTGTAAATTCATTTGTATAATAGCTATAAACCTAATGTACCTTCGGATGAAATAGGGTTTTATGTACTTGTATATTCAATAAACAATAGATACTTTGTACCCTCTAATTTATTCAGTCAAAGGATACACCTACCTTATGCGTTCTTTTTCTTTTCTTTCTTAATTTTTTGTTAACTACATGGGTCATTTCGAATAACGAATTACAAATGCAACGCTAAGGAAATAAGCACATGGATCTAAGGCACTAAAGCTATTGATATTCATCAAAAGGACTGAGAAAAGACTATAAAATAAGTAGTAATCTCAACCATGTATTTTTTTTTTTTTTTTACCTGGTTGGTCATATCGAACGATGAATGAAATTGGTGAAATGATCTCGGGGTCCATTGGGCTTAAAGTTACTCGGCATCCGTCTTCTCAGAAAAAAAAACCGAAAAAAACTTTATCCGGGTAACTCACCCTAGCGAGATTCGAACTCTTGACCTTTTGAATGTGAAACAGACACGCTACCATCACACTACCCAGGCGGGCCCATGTAAATTATCAAATCGAATTTCCAATTCCTGTCTGCAGGATGATACGCAAGACCCGCCTGCATTTTAATCATTTATAATTTGGTAAGTTCCTCATAGTAACCAAACTTAGGAACAAGCGGCTTTTGCGCAAATGAACGAAAAATGGAAGTAAGCATTAATTACAATAATATTGTGTAAATAAGTGAATGCTTCATAATATTGAGTTATGATCGTTTTGTGTACCTACAATATCTGTTATAAAGCCCTTAAGGGAAAATTCAATAGGCTATCGTACAGCTTATTCTTTGAGTATGACCGATGGAGTTTTAACAACACAGTTTAATAATCGGCTTTCTCATTGTTTAGTGAGAAGGTTGTACATTCAAAATAGAAAATACCAAAATGTAGTTTTATTTCAGTTTTATGTATGGACTAGCTGTCTAACCCGTAACTACACAAATGCAATCTGTACGTATGGGGTTTGAAATAAAAATAAAGTTAGTTTCTTAAACTCAGGAGTATTTTACAGGTTTCACTTGTACCTAAAGCATGTATTGTAAGTTCTGTCCTTTATCCATAAGGGGCTGAAAACATGAGCAGGGGAAGTTATCAACACTGTTATCAGGTAATACTATAACTATCACCAAGTCCTATAGCTCCGGTACACACATTTGAGCTCTGATTGGCTAAATGTAATGCCTAACAGTGTGCAAAATGAGAAGTAAAAGTAGTTTTAAAAATATGAGGTACCATGTGATTGAAAATAATGATTCTGTATTTGAAAGCCTTAAAGAAACTTGGTAGGTGACACATGTAGTATAAAATATTGTGCAATGTTTTATCCAGTAGGGTTAAACAGTGCGGATTTCTACGAGAGGAGCTGAAATTATGGACTGATGGTTTTTAGAGCTGTAAACTATATTAGGTACATATTTCTTTGGTCCTATAATGTGACCGTAAAAGGTTTTGTCTAGATAGGCCAAATTTGTTGACTTTTATGGTAAAGGTTGAAAATAAGAGTAACAGAAGTTCTGAATTGTATAACTTCTTATTATATGTGCCAGATTCTGAAACCAAATACATTAGAGTTGTCAGAATATAATAAAAATATTGTTTGAAGACAAACTTCAGAAAAATCTGAGAAAAATCTTGTGATATGAACAACGTGCAGCAATCTCTCCTCTACTAGTTTTATTTTACTAATTTAAAGCTTTCACATTTATTCTTTCGGGCTAGAGGCCATTAAAAATCGCCAATGCTCGCAAAAACCTTTACTGAAAATTGTTGAAAGGAACCAACGTACCCCAGGTTTAACACCTATCGAAATATTTACAGCCTACCTAAGTCCTTTCGTAATAACTGTAACTGTAAAAGAATTATGGAAATTTGAGTAATTTTGTAAATAGACACATGCACAGGAGGATTATCTCTGTCTAAAATATATGGGGTACTTATTTAGTGAAAAATACTGCTCAATCTACCACCAGAATGCCACATTCCTCATCTGGATTATTTAATGCTCTTAACGCTGTTGATAAGATTGCGCGTTATTAACTGAACGAAGTGACACAGTTTTCAACTTGTGTAAGCTAGATTTGTTTGCGGTAGCAAAGTCAGCCAGTGTGTATGGTTAGGGGAACACTAATTGGACACAACTGAAATAGAATAGTCACCCAGAGACATTTTTCTGAGAAACACCGTCAAAAAGACTGAAGTAGTAGGAAGTGTTCCCATAAGTCTAACAATCGTCAAAATTGTTTAATTATGGCCTTCTTGGTCTTTCCAAGAAAACTAAAGAAGGAAAAGAAATAGTTCCAGCTTATATACTGCGCGTGAGATGTAAGTGAGACGGCTCTGGACACATGCTGAGCACCTGCGCCTTTCAACTACTGCTTCGCATCAACCCTTAACGGGTACGGTGTCAACGGGAATGGTTGGTTAGGGTATATCGGCTGAATTGGCATACAAGAATAGCAGAGAGTTATTGTTATAACTCTTATTTAGAGATTAGTAATGATTTTGTGCTTTCAAACTCATGTTTTGCAAGCTATTCAGTAGATATAATTTAGAATGGAGTCAGAACAAAACACAGTGTTCTAAAGGTAGTCTGATCTGGATTACAAATAACTCCAAAATGGACAAGGGATTCTGAGCTGGAATTCATGGGGAGGCACCAAGGCATTTTATTAGTATTGCCCTTGGTTGTAGTACCACTGTATTCCAAGCTGAAGTGTGTGCAATAGAAACTGTATCAGGCAGAATCTAAAAAAATGTAGTTTCTACAAAGGAAGCAGTACTTGCATTTTTTCTGTCAGCCAGGCTGCCTTAAAGGCAATTGCAAGTTACCAGATAATATCTAACTCAATCTGCAACTGCCTAATGAACCTATGTAATTAGCAAAGCACAACATGGTTGTGGGTACCTGGATATAAAGGAATCTTAGGCAAAGGAAAAACAGACGCCCTGGCAAGGAGTGGATCTGCTCAAAGCTTTACTGGAACTTTGGTATTCCTTTAAACTCTATTAGGGAAACCACTGCTGAGTGGATTGGTTATGAACACCAATTACGATGGGCAAGAGCAGAGGGATAGAAAACACACGAGCGAATAATGAGCAGTATATTCTGCTCACACACTGAGGATGTATCTAATCTAACCTGACAATCGGGCTTTTGACGGGACACTTTAGATTGAGAAGGTACTGTCATACAATGAAGATGACCAGTGTGCAACTAGAGGAAGAAACTGCCTCTCATCACCTTCAATTGTGAAGTGTTGGGTAGGCCAAAATATGAACCCATTGGTCCTAAGTTTAGGATTCCTGCCCCTCATTTTGGCTGTCATGAGCCCTGAGGGTACCTGAAAGAAACCTTCTCTCAGAGAGGATATTTTGGCGAAATTTGAGCCTCGGACATTCATGGGTTGTCCCGTGTCGTTCGGGACCGCGTTGAAGTTCCTTATAGTTGTGTTGTTCTTAATTTCGCACATCGGGAAATATCCAAGTGGCTATTTCTATGAAACATTTTTGCTATAAAATTGTTAAATTAATTACTTTATTAAATATTAGCAAATATATTACACCTTCAAAGCCTCGATTTTGAAATAAAATTCACACTCTAATATACTCTGAACAAAAGTTATGTTTACGATAGTATTTTGGTTCTTCTAGTTAGATGATATAATTTTTATGTCATAAACATCGTATACTTGTAGGCAGTGTGCTTTTAATGAAGGGTTAATGCATTTGTTGTCTTTCACAAACTTCTAAACCAATTTTGGCTAAAATACTGAATGTGTTTCGTTTTAAACTCTCGGATGTCAATCCATTTTTATACTGAGTGTATAGATAAATCTCGTTTCTAGGAAAAAAATACAAATATATTGTTTCTAGCTTCACAGATTTGAAAGAGCATAGAATCTTGTGCAGGAACACAGGTTTTCTTTTTGATACTGCGGTTACAGCATTTAGTTTTCTTGGTGTATACTACTTGTTCACTATGCAATGCCTGTTTGTTCGAGTGGAGTCATATATTCATTATCAGCTTGATTTTATACATATTTTCCTCGTGTCATTGTTCCTAACAATTTCCGATTTATATGTAGTTAGAAAAACTTAAAGACTACTCCCGTGCTCGAGTGGTCAGCGAGTTGACTTTTCATCCGCGGATCCCAGGTTCGATTCCCGGCTGGGGCGGGGAATGTTTTTCTTTAACCAGAATTATTCCCTATCCGCCACAAAATCTGGAAGTGTGAACGTGCGTGTCTTTAGTGACATAAGAATGGTTATCCTAATATTCTAAACCTACAGTAATACGAGTTGTTTCACAAGTCAAAGCCCCCGATATGACTATTAAGTTAAAGGGGACTATCCAAATGAAACAATAACAAAAAAAAAAAAAAGGCAACATATTTGGTTTAGCTTGGACCAAAAATGTCGTATATACCGATGGAACCCTGACACTCTCGATACCTGATACTCTCAATACCCGGTGAAAATTAATGTAGGTCTAATATTTTGAGATAAAGCTTCGATAGTATAAAACTATTTTATGATAATTTGCATGCCTAATACGCACTTGGGTAACAAAGCGTTCTGATATCTAAAGTCGTTTTTAAACTTAAACGCAGTGGTAGCCGCTCAGGTATGCTACTGGTGGTGCCAAGAAAAAAATTGTTGTAATAAAACTCTTGAAACATCTGTTTATTTTTGCAGTAGCATTGATCCATTGTGTAATTTTGTGAATAATCGGAAGTATTTCATGTGTTCTATTAATAAAATTAGTAGAGTGTAAAACGGAAAATGTAACAGCGCTATTGTATTAAAGTTGTAGACCAAAGATCAAAGCCAGCTTATGCCTATAAATACCTGGAAAACGAGATGAGAGGCGCTTGTGTTAGATTCCACGAAACAGAAAGAAAAATGTAAAGACTAATGCTAGTAATTAAGCGATGCCCGCTTGGGTAGTGTGGGGTAGGCGTGTCTGCCTCACATTCGAAAGGTCGTGAGCTCGAATCTCGCTTAGGGTGAGTTACCCGGATAAGGTTTTTTTCGGGATTTCCCTTAGCCTGAGAAGACGAATATCGAGTAACTTTAAGCTCCATGGACCCCGAGGTTGTTTGAGCATCATTTCACCAATTTCGTTCATCGGCCGATATGACCAACCAGGTTAAAGGGTGTTAAACTACAAAAAAAAAAATAATAATAATAAAAACAATAAAAAGAAATTAAGCGATCTACTGCCGACAATTCCTAGATGTACGTAACAAATTAAAAGGGAAAACAACTCATAAAATAATGCTATATACATGCACAGGTGTGCGCTGGCGATTGTGTTTTTCAAAACCACTAATATTTAAAGCTAAAAAGAAATATTGAAATAATGCTTCGGTTTCCTCAGCCATCGTATTCCAACGGTGCTCCATCTTCATTCCATGGTCAGCCTTTGTGAGAGGTGAGTGGTCTAACCACTCGGCCACAGTGCGGCCAAAAGATGAATAAAAGGATTATGTTCGGAAAAGTTTAACTCCACAAAATATGTCCTTTTTTTTCTTCTACATTTTTCATGTAGTAAGGTAGTAGTTGTCTATCTATTATGGTTTAATAGTTATGCCTAATTAACAATGAAGAATATTTCAGAGGCTACTCCCAGAATATTCAAGGTATACGTATAGTTCGCTATAAAATATCTTAAACATATGCTATTGTTTGTTAAAGATGTTTCAAAGAATTTTGGGGAAAATAAAATATTTTCGAAGAATTGGTCATGTGAAGAGTAGTTTTATCAAGAGATATTCCTTAAGAAATCTTCCTGTTGCATTCTTGAAAGATGAAGTTCTGAAACACCAACTTTAGTATTCAGGCAACGTTTATGTACCTATTGAGTTATGATGTTCACACACATACATTCACACACTGAGACTTTTTTTTTCTAAAGATGGGTTTTTTATTAAAAGTGAAACGACTATTGCATTTCTCCAATTATACCGAAACAAAATATTTCATCTGAATAATTAGAGAAACGACACACAAGTACAACCATTGATGACATATGGCAATAGGCGAAATTGGTCTGCACAATAACGCCACATAGAAGATATTAGGCACCAGACATCAGGAACTATTCCTCATGAATTTGATAAGCCATTCATAGGTAAGGACTTGTGTTACTGAATAAATAGGGTTGTACAAGTCAAGTTTCGAAATGGAAACAAAAAGTTCTTCTTGACTGGAGTTATTTAAAAGGCATTCATCCTCAGACATG
Organism: Hymenopus coronatus; assembly: GCA_030762935.1. NCBI lineage: Eukaryota > Metazoa > Arthropoda > Insecta > Mantodea > Hymenopodidae > Hymenopus > Hymenopus coronatus. The sequence goes on from CM060900.1 coordinate 424,171,650, forward strand.
TATTCCTCTTCTGCTGCTGCTTCTTCAACAGATTACCCTCCACTTTGTAGAACTTATACCCTCAACCCCAATCCATGGATCGGTAGTCGTCGAGGATGAAGCAAACTGGGTCATAGCTTATTCGGGTTGGTTGAACATCCCGTTGGTGTGGTCGTGATGAAGGAGTTGAAATGCAGGGATGAAAGGAAAATTTCCGGATCAAATTGTCCAACCCAATTGCTTAGCGACCAAGGATAACCTCAGACAACAAAGAGCTAAATGCCAAAATGGTATGGGTTTCAGTTTTATGAAGTGGCAGAGTACGATCAAATAATGTTTAACAGACGAATTAATTTTTTTCCTTCTTATTTTTTTCCTTTAGATTTGGGGCTAGATATTTCCACATAAAACGTTTGGTGAAAGGTACAAATAAGCTACGCCGATTAAGATACTGTGTTGTATTAATACAAATTGAAGCTAATATTCCACGTTGAAGGAATCAATCTTTAATATCTATAAATATTTTCCTGCAGAACTGTGTAGAGTACAATACGTAAATGATTTAATGACTACAATGCAATTTTTGGTAACAGTATTTCCCTCAGATGACAAGGATTAAATCGAAATTAAAAACATGCTTTTAACTGAAATAGATTTTTACCATAGAACTTAATCGTCGCTGCGGTAGTTATGGTGCAGTAACATATGAAGGGCTGCAGAGGAGGAATAGAAGATGTCAGAAAAATTCAAAATTGAGATAACAGCATCATCTATTGGTCATTTGATAAGCTTCCAGATACACGATTCAAACAGGCAATGAAAACGCATAGTCCCCCCCCCCCCCAAATCGCATTCTAAGTTTTACCATACTGGGAAGAAGGAGAAATGTCAATGAATAAAGGGAGTTCGTCTTGGTAGCAGCTGTTACATTGTCGCGTAACAGAATCTGGTATGGCAAGTATAGAGTTGTTGCACTAATTATTTTGTACCTTATTTAAGCGTTGTTAAGTATTTTAATTACATTCTAAGTGTAAAATGTAGGCATCTGATAAAAATAGTCACTGCATTGGACATAGTGGATTCAAAGGTATAAATGGCAGTAGGAAAAGAAAGATAACTGGTAGAATGTCTGACGTAAGTAAAAAACTAAACATTCAGTGTCGTGTAGCAGGCCCTGATTGTCGTTGCAAAAGATTAAAATGTTTTGATACCGTTCTTCAGTATGCTAGAAAAGCTGTTTTGAAACAAAAAATCAATTAAATGGGTTCAGTAGATAAACAAAAAACATATCTTTGTGGCTTAATAGGTGTACAAGAAATTCAAACTCCACGCTTGCGCCAAAATGAGGAGGAAGCTAAATTTCATTATATGCCATATTCTTATAGGATTATATATTTGCTACAGAAGATCAAGTCTGTTACAAAGCATTTCTCTCTGTCCATGAAATAGGAAGAAAAAATATCTGATGTGTTCCACTCACATGACTTTCTCTACATCTCAGTAACAATTTATTGTTAAAAATCTTATGCTTCTATTTACTTCATTATAATCCAGAAAAAAAATAGCAGAAATAGTCTTATTACTTGCTTCCTTGCAAGAAGAAGGGAAATAAGGGAGTATCATAGGTTAAAGTGATAGTCAAAACCTGGTTGCTATGTGACTGAAGTTCCTTTGTTTGTATGGACAGGAGTTGAAATTTTTTCAAGCTGAAACCAGAAACAAGGAATATCTCAAAAAACAATCAACTCCACGAAAAAAATGTATATAACATAAATTGTGTGTTTTAACGTGCTCTATATTTTTTGTGTGGTAAGATTTTGTGTATCTTTTACACTTTAGCAGTTATGCAAAATTCCTTAAAATTCATCCAGAATAAAATAGTCCTCAGAGGCTCTTCCCAGAAAATCCAAGATATACATTATATTTTTCAGGTAAATATATTTAATATACGATATTTTAATCAAAATCGTTAGAGCTATTTTTTCGAAAATAAAATTTTTCGAAATTTTTTCCATGTAAAGGATAGTTGGGGGTGGGGGAATTTTCTTGAAAATCTTCGTGTCGCATCATTGGAAGATACTGAAGTTAAATAGCAAGTTTGGTGTTTAAGGGACTTTTCGTTTTTGAGCTATGCTGCCCACAGACAGACAACACACACAGACAGTTTTCTAAAAATGTTTTTTTATTCAGGGAATCTCAAAACATATATTTCCGGTGAAATCTCTTTATGGAATTTTTGGGTACAATACAATATCTTCTCTATACTATGTACATAGCATGTATAGAAAAAGTAAAATACTTGAAATTCTACAGAGAGCCCTGAAGCAGACAGGAATGGCGCTATGGTAAAGGCAAGCATGACAATAGGCCTTATATACCAGGTGACCCACGCTGATGTTAGTCACTCCCGGATAATGCGGGCGCCGAAAGGTTTGCTTAAGCACGTCAGTAAAGGGGCCGCGATACCAGCAGAGAGGAAACTTTACTAAACGCAAGACCAGAGCTAGAAAACCAACTTTTAATTACTATAACTGGCTCCATAGCTCGTCGCTATAACACTTGCTCAGTGTTGTGTGGTGCCGGGTTCGATTCCTTGGATTGAGAAAGAATGGTTGTAGAAGAATAATTGTCCCTGAGCAAACCAATACAACATGGGCCAAAGCCTAATAATGGCGTGTTTCAAGCCATATCAATATGATAACTAATTTATCAACAACACATAATTAACAATTTGTGCTTCGCAATTAGTAATATTAAATAAATGCTATTATGTATTTGATTGCAATACAGAATAATGAATATAATTAACTTATGTGCCTTTAATCCTATGTTATAAACCGACATATCTTTATTATTGCATTATTCACAATACAAATGTTTAAATGTATGTCCGTCTTCTTTGATACACTGATGTAAGTGCCTCACAGTATTATTATGGACACCTCTTAGCATTTCTGCATGACGTATTCTTTCTTTTAACATATCTAGATTTTCCGGTTATACTAACGTATGTGGGAAGCATAAAACTACAGAGGACGGCTTGCGGGGGTCATCTGGTACTTTTTGATGGCACAAAAAGTGTAGAAATGCAATATATTCAGTATTTTAAAGGTAGAAGTAGTCACTATAGTCTACATAATTCCTCGAAAATATATTTGCCTGAGAATTTAATGTTTTGAAAATGTTTGCTATACACAGCTAACAATACACTGGCAATTCATTGTATTATGAGTCATATAGCTCCATCTTTGTTGAAGAATTCAATATATCTTTTGGATATCCAAGAATTAATGATGTATTAATCATGTGTACTATTAAAGACAATTATCCGTTTTAAGTTTCAATATTCATATCAAGGGAAAGTGATTCTATGTTTACCTAGAAACAATTGCAAAAATGGATATGATGATGTTTATCCTATGCTGTATGATTTTGGACATATAAATAAGGGAATTGCATTTATTTTGTGATTCATATGGAGAACAAAATAAAAATTGCACTGAAGAAAAGAGATTTGACCTTGTTCAAGTCACTTTTCCCAGCAGGGACCATTCATACATGGAACCTGACAAAAATATGGGACTCGCTGATCAGAAAATATGAACCGAAATTCCTAGTGACTGGGCACAAACCTTGAAATCAGCAAGTAAAAGGCACTTCCCATTTGTGTGATAGAGGCAGACCAAAGTCTTTTCCCATCTTGGACTACCCACTTGGCATCTGCCTATGTCAAAAAATGCCCCTTCAAATCCAGGCCAATCAGCATGATTGAGATCTTGAAAGAACAGCCAAGATTAATTAAACATTGTTCTACATGCCATGGGTTATACACATATATTCTCAGTAACCAGAACTCCTCACCACTTAAAGAACAAGGCCACAGGGGGAATGAATTCCAGCTACCTGACCATTTAAATGAAGGTGAGCGATAACAAATATGATAATCTCAGAAAATATATAATTTTAGCCAGTAAAAAGGTAGCCTAATAACAAACTATTTACTTTCCTTTCTAGGTTTCCTTCCTGTATCGAAGAAAATGTATGTTGATGTGAATCACTTAAGAAAATTTTGATAAAGAGACCCAATTATACTTTTCGTCTCTGCCCCATAAGGAGCAAACATAGAGATGTTACTTTCACAGTATTAATTTGTATGAAGGTGAGAAATTTTATTTTAGGAGAAAAAGTACTTAATTTACAAGTAACAATAATAATAAGCTAAAAAAAAGTATTTCTTTCCTTTCTAGAAGCTGTTCCTGTTTCAAAGTAAAGGCGTATTGCTGTGAATCACTTGAAGAAATTTTATGGTAAAAAACCAGAATTATACATGCCCTATATGGAATGAAGACTTAGACACTACTTTTTATGTTTTAATAGTTTTCGAATAAGTTCTTATTAATTATCTGAAATAGCATTAAAAACTCGACATTCCCCCCTTCTTGCTCAGGATACTTGAACAATATTTTGCAATTTCACTTTTATATCGTATCTGTGTGTTCAGTATTTATTGTCGCCAGCTCTTATTTGATAGAAAATATGATTCGTTGTTATATGTAATAAAGTGTTTATTTAATTGCAATAAACCAACATTTGGAGTACTTAAACTTTGAAAATCGTCTCCTATAAATTTTTCGTTTAATGGCATTCCCCTTTCATCCCTTATATGCTTCACATCTAAATACAAAACACTGCTGTTGAGATATTCTATAGCAAACTACTTCTGTAACACCTGACTTTCAGATCAACACAGCCTATTTCTTCATACAGAATGTCCACAAAATAAATATCTTTTTCGCGATTGAGGTGACTTACGAATGTCTTTTTGTTACAGGTTGATCACTGAGCAGTAAGTTGAATATTTCTGAACGTATGGCATTGCCACATAGCGTGTTCCATGCTATGCTGTGACGACGATTTCAACGGAAATTTAGAAAAGATGGATCAATGAATAAAACCATGGAAACTGGCAAATAAGTTTAAACGAATAGGCACTGTTGCTGACGAGTCTCGACCAGGCCGACTTCATTATTATTACCAGTTTTTATCACTGCGGTGTGTTTCCAGGTAGAGCAAAGTATATTTATATGTACGCGTATTTGGAAAGACGAAGGGTTAAACGAGATTATTAAAATTATTGCTAATGAGCCCTCAGTGCCTCAGGAATCTATAAACTTCAATATCCCAAGAAAGACTCCAGAACAAAGGGTGACAACTGCCAAGGACCAATAGGACAAAGTGGTTGTTTGAGCAGCGAAAACGAAGAGAAGCTGGTGAGAGATAATTATTTAAAAAATGCAGAAGATGGTTTTCCTGTAACAAGAGCTGATATTCGCACTCTAGCTTATAAATTTACTTAACAACTCTACCTAAAACACTACAAAAATAAAAATTAAAATCATATTTATTTCAAAATTTTCCAAAAACGTTTACTGCAGGGAGCGTTGTTTACAAAATCTTGATTACTAGCTGATGATAAAAAATATAAAACATGTGTTGCATAGTCATTATTACGTTAATAAATCATTAAACAATATCTTTGTGTACGAAAAGTGTGTGACTATCTACTCCTCTGGAGAGATGGCCAAACTATAGGTGTTTAATGTTCCAGACTTTTCATTCCAGTATAAATGTGTGTGCCTATGAGCAAGTACTATTACAAAGATTGATCTTAAAGGAATCCATTTAGCTATTGGAACACATCTTTCTGTCCAACTCCAAATCTAATACTCTTTCAAAGCCTATGCTTCATCCCAGAACCTACTGCAGATAATTATACCCACAACAGGTTTTATTTATAATGCAAATATTTTAATATCATGTGTTTTTATACAAACTGCTAGGGTCATATTACAGAAAATAAAATTAAATAAAATCATCCACCTATGTGAAATGTAATTGAGATGAGGAATTTTCTTTAGTATATTTGCATCCCCTTCTTGAAAGATACTACAAATACAAGTATTATATATATTATTTATTTGAAATTTCGTTTTGAGAGTTATCCTGTCTATAGTTAAAGGGAGGAGAGTATAAATGAGAGAGAGAAAGAAGTACCTGTATATCTATGTGTCGATTTCTAAGTCTCCTTTTATACAGGGATCTACCAAGTGAGATGACTGCGGTAACGCGTGACGCTCACATTCAGTTATCCCTGGTTCAATGCCCGTAAAGGCTGGCCACTCTCATAATTTCCCAGGGTTGCTAGGCAAATATTGGGATTGTTTCTCTTTCAAGCAGAATTTCCTGTTCATCATTTTCTATGAGGTCTCAAAAGTTCGTTTTTCGTTACGTTTCAATCACTAAGAACGACTGGGAACACCTCACACTCAGCATAGCTACGACAAAAGAGTTATTTTCTGTTTACAAACTGTAAGGGGATGCATCACCCAAAATCCTAAATCCAACAGTTTTCAACTAATCAGGCTGAAATTTTTATCATGCATTTATATTGTACATTAGTTAGATTACTTATGTATCATAAGTAGTTTTTGAGTTATTCATTTTTAAATTAAAAAAACTGTGCCAAATTCAAATCACTCCATACGATGGAAATGATGAACGTTTTAATTTTTTTATTTTTCAAAATATGCATTTAAGTATCAGGAACAGAACTGTGATATGAATTTATTATACTACAATTAGTTCTAGAGGTAAAAAAATTAAAGCAAGAAAGAGACTAAAATTCAAGAAATTTTATAATTCAAATGAATTTAAAAATCAATATCTAAAACAATATTAGGAATTTTAAAAAAACATATAACAGAAACCCTTTTTTGCTTGTTAGGAACTTATCCTAAAAATTTAGGTGAGCTTGAATAAAACCTGCATTGTGTGGAACATTTTAAAGTTTTGAAAACGCTGAAAAATAAAAACACGAGGAAATAGGTTTTAAGGTTTAACATACAATTTAACACTGAAGTTTTAGAATTTTATATCTCCTGCAAAAATTGTACTACAAGCATTACATTATTTAATTAGGCAAAGAAAACTTTTAGGATTTTTTTTTAGGATTTTGGGTGATGCATCACCTTAACCCTGAAGCTGGCAACTAGTGACGGGACAAGCTCCGCCAGGAGGTGGGATTTGTGCTCGAAGGTCATCACGGCAAGTGAAAGAAAGGAAAACAGGTTTAAAAATTGAACATGCCTGGGTCTGTATCAAAAACAAAGGAACAAAATGGGAAAACGAAGATGAATTTTATTATACTAAACTATCTTTTCTTTCTCTTCCGCTAAACAACGAGGCAGAGTAGTTGCATTTGACACAATATCTATTCATGTTGGAGTCTTCCAGTACTTCTAAAATGAAGAATGGCAAAATTAAGAAAATTATCTGACTTCAAACAACCTTCGCGGGTACAAAGGTGGTTTCAACGATTTTTATGAAAATATATATTTGAGATACTGCAACTTCTGATTAAACAATATCTTTAGTTTCTGCACAAAAAAAAAAAAAAAAAAAAAAAAAAAAAAAAAAAAAACAACAACTTCAAGTTCTCTTCATGCTTGCTGAATTTTAAATAAATACAAAACCTTAAACTATCATCACAAAATTATTGCACGAAAAATATATATCTGATTAACATACATAACGTATAGCAACTAAAATATTCAAATTTTTCGAAATATATGGTGTCGTTGTTTGTTTTGGTTTTAATTGTTTAGGCAACTCAAACGTCTATACTTCTTAATGAATAGCTTTGAAATCTCCAATACAAGTCAGGAAGGTTACCACACAGCATTTTCATTTTGCTGCTACAAATAATTAACAAGGTGATACATATGTGATTGTAAACTTTGTTAAATTATACAAAAACACTATTTTCAAATTACTTGAGATGATGTGCTCAAAATGTTCTTCTGAGTAGCTTAGAAAAATGCCCAGATACTTGTTCGCCCTTTAAATTCAAAGTTCATACGATTCCAAATAAAATCACAACATTTTTAGAATTTCCATTATTAATATAGTATTCCCTGCATGTATTTAACAAGAGAGCTATTTAGACATATTTATTTTCGGCTTAAAATTCTTACTTTTAAGTTTCTGGAAAAAATTGAACATTTGCATCTGTGGAAAGTCTATGTACTGAAATAAACATATGAATGCCTTTGTTTCTCAGAAAATCAGCGTTGAACATAGACACGCTTTTATTATAGGTTACTGGTCGTAATCTGACTATAAACTCTTGTAGAAAAATAGAACCTTAATTATCTTAAACTCTGAATTGCTAACAAATGCAACAAACAACCAAACAAAACAAGATGCGTAATATTGAATTTGAACCAAACTCTGAGCATATGGTTGCTTTAAAGTGGCGACCCAAACGCTAGATGCTTATTGTTTTTATTTCACGTGAGCTCTGGGACTGGATATCGCATACTATAAATACATGAAACAGCAATAACTTAATTAAGGGACATAAATAACAATTAAATCACACCAGCACTAACAGTATGTATGCGAAAGCAATGGAGTCAATGAATGGAACAGGCAAATATGCAGTTAAGTTAATTAGGTATAATTACATATATTTAATTGCCTGTGGTCTATAGGTTTCTGCGGTTCCTTCACCTAATTCGTTCCTCCAGGGGAGAAAATGTCTGTTAAGGTGCGAGGACTTCCCTCCGTTCCCTGGTCATATTATGTATTGCTCCTGCACTTGTGTTTGGTGAGCGTGGGCATTTAACAGTGATCCTACCTTGAACTTCAGCGACAGCATGGAGATGTGTTTGCAGCTCAGCGTTGGTATGGTCCATTCACTTGTCTACTGAAAGGGACGTTTTATTTTAATATTGCCTACAGCCGACTGTTTACCGCTTATCCTCCCCGCCATTCCAATTTCTGACTGAGTTGTTTTCTTTCTAAGGCAGATAATGATGATGATGATAATAATAATAATAATAATAATAATAATAATAATTAACCTATTCAAATACAGAATCTTAAATTTACAACACACAATAACCCGTTTTACGATGTATTTATCTACTCTATTATAGTAGACAAATACACTTAAGAGAAAATATACACATAATACTGCACAACAACAAAGCAATGACCGAAAAAGATGACATAAAAATATATAAAACATTATAATCACTTTTTAGCTCTTATCACCTCCCTCTTCCCTACTATTAGCCTTCTCAGATTTCAGCTGCATCGCCTTAAGTATAAATTTATCTATATCCTCCGCGTCTTCTATGTCTAACATGCTCTAGCTCCCCATTCGCGGTGGTAAAGAATCGCGGTAAATACTTGTCCCCCCATTCCTCCGTACCCCTACATCTTGCCAAGATGTGAATCCACAACTCTTCCTCCTCCCAAATAAGAGCAATTCCCATACCATTCTCGTCAGTATTTTTATCGTTCACCATGCTCCTAGTCTAATCCACGCGAGCCCTTGTCTAATGATTTTTTTTATTTATCTATTTTGATGTATTGTTCCCTTCCGCACTCCGATTTTAGCCCAGATTGTACCTCCAACGAAACCTTCTCCGTGCATTGCACAATTATTTGCTCTCTGTCTATATCATAGAGGCGGTTCTTAATCTTTCTCCAAATACTCCGTCTGTTTCCCTGCCCCGTCATCCGAATGCACCCCATCCACATGGTTTCCAAACCTTTCTTTAATATTGATTCTCACGACGAAATACCTTCAATTTTCGACTGTTCACGGTAGCAGACTGCCCTAATTAAAGATTAGTTTTCGTGTACGATTCTCATCCTATATTTAACTACTTTCTTTTTGGACAGTGTTTAACAACCGCTTTTACTACATATGGCAGCGCAGTTGATGGCACTGATGACACAGGGAATGAAGATGGTGCACCGAAGGAATGCGATGGCGGGGAAACCGGAGAAATCTCTATGCCGCTTTGTCCATCACAAATCCCATATGCAGCCGCTTGGATAGAACTGCGGTCGCCTTAGTGAGAGACAAGTAGTGTAACCATTCGACCACGGCGCGGTTTAACTGTTCTGATTTTGCACTCCTATCATTTCACTATTCGCCCCAAATTCCCTCATTATTCCGCAGCTCGCCGCACACCTCCCTATTCGCAGACTTCCTTTCAAAAATTGGATCCTCACTTGGTCCAAATTCCATGTTTGTTTGCCCACCCTCATATTTTCCCTGTATGTGTCATTGTAGGTATAAATGTCGCCCCGTGTACGGTTTCCAATTAGGTTACGAATACATCTGAATTCTGCTATGTATCCAGAGAGCATCCGCTGCTTTCATCCCTGCCTTGTGTTTCGTGATGTCAATGTGTTTTGTTCGTTTTCCGTCCATTGTAAATGTGAGTCCTAAGTAAAGATTTAACATTGTCCAGTATCTGTCCTGCATATGTCCAGGTGTCCTCCTTGCCTAAAGACAAATCCAATTTTGAAAGTCATTGCCTGAGTCTTATTTCGGATTAACTGTAAGTACCTATTCATCGCAATAATCCTTAAGTTTTTCCATCCACACATATCAACCACGCAAATATTAAATAGCAAGGGATATAGCCCTGCCTCAGGCCTCTATAGCTTAGGCAGTTCTTAGACACTGTTTGTGTCGTACTTTACAGAGAATTCGACATTTTGATGGATAGCCTGCAATGCTCGTAATCATTTTACTTGACAATCCCTTTCTGCGTAGTTTATGCCATAATGCATTTCGATTAATAAGAGTCAAAAGCCCTCTTAAAGTCTATAAAAGCACAATGAAGCTTTCCTCGCTTCTTAAAATTTTATTTTCCCTTAAAGTGTCCAAGATAAAAGTGGTGTTTTTGGTACTGTGTCCTTCTCTGAAACTCATTTTAATTTTTTAAGTTTTTCAAATTTTGATTCCCAATCATTTACCCGGTTATATAATACTCTGCAATAGATTTTCTTCATAGCTGAGTAACCCCTCTATAATAATCCGGATTCCCGAAAGTTTTCATCCCTTTAAAATGGGATAATTAATGCCCTTTCCCCCAAAACAACTGTAAACACAACACGATCCGGCTGTAAAAGCATCAGTGCATAGGCAATGAATCGGAGAGATGAGTGCGCATGGGTGGAACTGCGATACTAGCGCTGCAACGGTGGTAGAACGAAATGGTACTTACTTTCCGGATACGCCTCTTATTTTTTAACGTTTATTTTTCTATCTACTACATTTTAACTGTGATAAACCTTTCCGGAAATAGCTAAATTAAACATTTTGTTATAGACACAAAGAGAATAGTGATAGCCCTACACAACTTTCAAAACTGTTTTATCAGATGATGGTCCTTGCACTTCGGAAAATGTAAGCATCCAACATTGCAAACTTCAAAAAAGGCTAACGCTATGAAGTGGGATGTTATCGATCGCCACATTCTTCCTATACTAATTTTTTTTATCTCTAAAACAGTTATACAAAATAATATAAAACTCAAACATAATGAGAAAGTGTTAAGAAACTAATTAATATAATTAAACCATGCAAGTAGAGTTTTGAAATATGGCAAAACTATCACTGTTATGATGTGTAATAACTAGGGCCCATATTTTTAAGTTGTTATTTAATTAACATATTTCAATATATAGGATGTTAAAACCCTCACTTCAAGCTTTAAACCGCTATAAATATTGTAATATTTGAGATAGCCTGTTTAACGCAATATCGCAGGAATTTCACCCCAAAAGCTCTTAAAACGTAGGTATGCTGTTCATTACAATAAATGTGACCATAATGTGTATTAACATATATGTTATATTGTGCTGCTGTAATATAAATTACACGAAGCAAATAAAGAGATAAGTAGGACATAAATAGATAGTATTGTCAAGGTTATGTGTCAGTGCTTACTGTAACATAAACTGTACTCCAGAAATATTTTATTCTGCAGGGAATATTTCGGCATTGCCTGCCTTTGTTTTGTGTTTGCTGCTATCAAACCGGTTTACAGAGGCTCTTGCGTCTGAAGGCTGATGTGCGGCCACCTTTTTTTCTTTTTTTTAATACACTTCCGGTGTCTGCTCGGGACATGCACTTTTATTTACCTAATGTTTTTACTTTGTTTGCTGTATGGTTACTGAATTACTGTTTTCTTCCTTTACACACATATATACACAAACATGTAATACCCATGCCCAAAGCGGGACTCGAGCCCACGATCCCCCTTCAGTCTTTATGCACTCCAAATACGCTCTCTACTTATTACTTCTTTCCTTCTAAGCAGAGGGGAAATACAGGCTAAAACGATAGTGAATTCTTTTTAAAGCTTGTTGTTATGTGAGCAACTGAAGTTCGTTTCGCATTACATTGCCTCCAGTAAAACAAAAGAGAGAATAAGGAAACAAAAAGTGACCCCGTTTGAGAAACGTTAGGTAGTTCAAAATTTAAACAAATAACAAGGAATATCTCGGAAACTGTCAACTGTGCAACAAAATTGTATACCTATATCAATTGTGTGTTTTAACGAGATCTGCATTTGTTGTGCAGCAAGTTTTTGTTTATTTCTTATCGATTACCAATTACACAAAATTCAGCAAAATTCATCCTGAATGAACAAGTCTTCAGAAGCTATTCCTATACCTTTCAATTGGGATGTAAATATCTTTAATATAGACAATTCAATAAACATTTTAGAGCTATTTTTGAGCAAAAACAAAATTTTGCCATGTAAAGGTAGTTTGGGGTAGGCTTTTTTTATCTTCGTGTCACATCGTTGGAAGATTCCAAACTGAAATACCAAGTTTGATATTTAACGGTAATTTTGTTTTTGAGCTGTGCTGTCCACAGGCGCTCGCGCACATACACAGGCACACGAACCTTTTTCTAAAAACATGTCTTTTTGGATTCAGGAGACCGCCGACGAAATCACAACATCGAATTTTTGGGTGGAATAAAATAACTTCGCTATACACTATGTATGCATATACATAATACGTGTGGGGAAAGTAATAAGCTGCCGTCGAATAGTTTGCTGAAGGTACAAAAAAATAAAAGATAGTGGGCAGAAAAGTCATGTGAATATAACATACCAAATTTTATATTTCAAGTGTGTTATAGTTACTCACCGATTTGAAAATGCAACCCTTTCCTAATTTTAATCTGTTTGTTACAGAATGCAACTGTGCAATGCTAGGTAACACTGTTACCTACTTTAATATGCAATGTTAATAACGTCCATGTATTTTGTTTAACCGTGTTCTACGTCGACTTATAATCGACCACTAAGCTCTTTAAGAGATTACAAACTAAAGGAAATGGTTCAGACATTACCGTTCGAGGTTCAAAATCGGAAGACACCGGATTCAAATCTCGCTGACTACTTAACCAAGAGCAAGCCAGGAGGCTCAGGAGGTTTCGTCTGTAGCTGGCATTTGGGAGGTCCGGGTTCACTTCCCGTTGTCCGCGCATTCTGGCCCTGTTGCTTCCGTGGTTTTCCTGTGGCCGCTAAGGCGAATGCTGGGATGTGTAGATCTACCACGTTCCTTTCTTTTCATTCCTTCATTTCATTTTCCTTCTTCATCTTTCAGGTCGGCGGCTGGTGTGGTTTGTGGCTTTGTAGGCAGATGGCACGGTCTCTTGCTCCGAGTAAACCTCTCTTCCCCCTGGTTGCGTCGGTTGAGGCTAGGAGCCGTTGTAGAGGCATACTTCCGACGGCCTCCCGGCTCCTGTGTAACCTCAGTGACGCGCCGGGGCACACATCTAGCAACACTGTTGTGGACTTCCGTGCGTCTCTGCGCTTGGCCCCGTCCGCTCCTGTGTATACTGGCCTGCTATTTCCCTTCCTCTCATCCCTTCCTCCGGGGGGGTTGCAGACCACAATAAAGTAATATTTGGTCGCAGCTGCCGAGGGTACCCCACTGCTAGCATACTCATACCTCATACTTAACCAAGAGATCTTTCATCGTTACTGTCGTTATTAGACAAATAAAGGAATGTAGTATCAGAACATTTCCTATTTGCCGTTCCTCTCTATTAGTGGTGGTTCTACAATCTACTAATAACTGGCCGATAAAGTCACTTACTGGATTTCTTGGCAATTGGTGTTTTGCAATCTTTGGATAGCAGTATTTGGTACGTATTTTTGCAGATATGTTTTTAGATTTGGAGTAGCCGTACGTCTGTAATTACGACAAATAACGAGTTTTCATGTTCACAACTGCCACAATTCATCACTAGCAATAGTAATCGTATTTATCGGACGACGAGAAGGAAATAATGATGTTTCTGTATAACAGCAGAAAGCCTAAGGTCAAGAGAGAGAACAAAGCAACCTCCAAACGCTGGACGAAGGCAGCATTTATAAGCTAGCTTTATAAAATACTAGCTGCCTTATGGCGTTTCACCGGCAGCTTTTTAACCTCAAATGACGTTTTAATTAAAGTCATGTTCTTTGTAAAATCATTGCACAATAATTTGGAGGACGTTATGTTTATTCCTTGCCTTTGACTTATAATTGCAATTTCGTAAAACGCAGGCTTTCCAAATACCAATGAAAAATTCTGATATTCACGCATTCGGAATATCCACTTCCTTAGCCTCTCCCCGTCCCTTCTAAGTCTTCGCAAGTAGGTATCTAGGCTAGAGATCAAGCTCAGTGTGGAAGGAAGGCATGGGACTAGTTTACGTTAAACAAAAATGAATATTAGAGAGGGTAGAGGGTAGGGGAAGACAGGTGGCCGGGTAACCAGTGTCGTATCAGAGATTTTAATGAATGCGTAAATATAGTGCGACTAAATGAAAAAAAAAAAAAGAAAAGAAAAAACTACTTCGGATGTGTTACTTCTGTAATTATGCTACATAATTTTAAAGATTTTACACCCCAGTTCTTGCAACACCCACAGCAGAATGCTCAGAATTGATAGATCACCACTGCTCGGTGCAATGTAGTAATAGTATTCTGCTAATCAACGTAGCTCAACAGTTCCTCCCGTTTTTTTTTAAATAAAAAAAAATACGGTTTTGGAGTCTGATCGGGACTCCGGCGCTGTATTTCTTTTACTTATTCCTGTTTTTTTTCTTTTCCCCTAAATTTCCTTTGTTTAAAGTTTTGCTGCTTTATGACAAATACACATACATTCACAAACACAAACACAATTCACAAACATACAAACACCCCTGCGCCACAACGTCCCAAAGCGAGGCGCTTTAGCGAGCGCGGCTATGGGGACCGGCAGCCGCTTAACCGTCTCCCCCACACGCGGCAAACACACAGAGCTTGGACTTTCATAGCTTCATATGTTCGCGTTATAATACACAGGCTTTTCAGAACCGTTAATTATTTTAGTAATTTATGAACTAAAATAATAAGACATTGTATAATCCATGTCCGTCACAGAATTTGGGCTTTTTAATAATTAGTAAATTATACAAATCGATTAAGGCGGTTTGCAAGATTAACCCTCATACACATCTACCCATATTTTCTCTCTTTATAATAATATTTTAAAGCTCGGTCTGGTGTAACAAAATTGCCGGATTGAGGCACGGTTCACATACAGTGTAACTATGACCTGATGGATTAGACGTGGTCTCTACAGCCCGTTTCGAAACATGATGCATTATCTAGCATTGCTCACTGCCTGGCCTCGTTCAATTCCTGCTAGTATATAACCAGTGAGCACTGAAAGAAAGTGCAGATTCAAAAATGTCGAAAATATGAAAGGGTAGGTGTACGACACTGAACAAACTTGTGGATGATATAACCATATTTTGAGTCACAGAAGAAGAGCCTTTTCTTTCTATATAGTAAAGTTGTGTCTTGTAGTTTGCTACAATGAATTCTCAGTGAGTTTGGTTGATTTATGTTCCTTGTCTTTTCAAAACTCTGCACATTATTATCCTGAATATTCTCTATCAAGCTTTATATTTTCATTTGCAAAAGGAGAAGGCCTTTTTATTTATTAGACATATTTGTAAAATAATTGTTTAATTGTGTTACTTTGTGAATTAGAACGATGTATGTAATGTCAATAAATATAAATGAGCTACTTTTGGAACAGGTTATACCTCAACGTGTAAATGTTTACGCTACAATCCTCTCCCCACTGCCCTTTCTTTATACCGCTGACTGCTCTGCGTGTTCGTAACTGTGTGTGCTTCGGGGCCAAAGACCAAGCTCTAATTATTACAGTATACCTACATTTCGGCTTCCGGGAAAGGCCACAAGGAAACTATAAATACATCACAGATAGTCACTAACACACATGGCACGGTTGAGAGAACTCTAGCACTATTGTCTAACACCATTGTCTCCTCCTATTATCGCATCAGACTTTTTATTCTACTGCGATGCTATATATTTCTACGAAGTTTAACAATATTTTTCAGTCGTCATAAGTGAACTTTTGAACCTTGTTTCGCTCCGTCTCCTCCATGTTATTCAAAAGTCATAACAAAAGAAGCCACATGCAAAACACCAATTTTCATTGTATTTATTGTCTACTTCGCAAGGCAGTTCAAATTTATTTTTTAGTTTACGAATTTCCCAATTGTAGCACTGTCGTCGAATTAAACAATTATTTTTAACACATCACAAATAATCCTTACCGGTTGCTATCCAGAGGAAGCTGTGCGGTTGAAGGCAAGAGCGTTGCTTATTTGACAAAAAAGTTTGTTTGGAGGGTAACATAGTTAAGCTTATCGAGATATTGTACAATTGTCCCCGAGGATGCGAATGCATTACCGTGCGCCCTGCTTCCCACATGCCCAAAATAGGCCGCAGGTCTCCTCGCTTGTGTAAGGCATTGCTGACTGTCACCAAGCACAACAGAAAAAGAATGGAATTACAATTTACTACAAAACGTAAGCTACAACCCCTCCTCCTTCGCCAATTAAATTGTCGGAGGTGCCAGCGGATATCAGAAGACACGTCCTATAAATTCCCTACAGACAATCAGAAATTCCATGTCTATTACTATTTATGATCTGTGTACCATGTTAACCTCCAGTTTCCAAGGTTGTGAGTTCAAACACGGCTGATGGATTTTCTGTATCTTTTTTTTTTCTGGCGTAAAAGTTCTTAACATTGCTTCCTTCAGAGGGGAAGTAAAGACGGTGGTCCGTTGTCGTGAATTTATGACACGTAAAATAACCTCAAGTTTGATAGATGTTTCTGGGCAAAATGTCCAACCTTTCACGCTCAATATTGATTGGGGCGTTAAGAACTATAGAGTAATGTAAATGGCGTGCCATTTATGGACGCTCTTTAACTGATGTGGTTCTCAGCGTCCCATTCTAATTTGGGCGTGAAAGACCGCTTAATTTTGCTCAGAGGCCTCTCTATCAGGCTTGAGGTTCTTTTACGTGCCGTAAATCTACGACATGGGACCAACGGCTTTACTTCCCTTCCGAAGGAAGCCATGCTAAGGATTTTTACACCCGAAAAATCCATCGTCCTCCGTCGGGTTTGAACCCACGACCTTGGGTATATGAAGTTAGCATGGTAACCATTACACCACGGAGGGCGACAAGAAGAACTATAGAAGTTAAAAAAAAATCTTCAATAAATAAAACTCAATTTCATTTCCCTGCTCTGCTACTCCTTGAAAGCTCAGGGGTCCCGCCTGCTTCGTGCGTTTTTCTCGTCGCAGCTCAGATCCCTTGCGTAGCAGAGAAGAAAAGCTGAGATTTAAAGCCTGTATTTATGAAGCATCAAATCTTGAGCATTTTCAATCAATTTAGCTTGACTTTTCTCTCCAAAAATGTTTTTCCTCTATTCTAAGAAATCCATGAAATGTCTTTATATCATAACGAGAACATGGGATGAACTTGAATAAGCTAGCTGTCTGCAATGTAAGCTAAAGAGATGGAACCACATGCATGTTTTGTCTATGGACCAGCGTCTCTCATGCAACAACAGAACCTGTAGTTTAATTTAATTGTTTTTTCACACAAGCCGTATGTAGGATAGGAGTTGGATAGGTAGAGTCGGGCTGAAAGGTTCAATGCCATAGCCGGGATTTGAACAACGGATCTCCCTGTCTCTAGCTGGTTGCTCTAACCACTGAGCTACCATGTCAACATGCCGGTTCAGCATTGAATTCCTCAACAGACACGCATGTTTACTGTTAAATCACAATGTGATCTCAAATTATTTTGAAATTGGCCTACCGCAATAGCGACTTACAATGTCAGTAATTTAAGTCGACTTTGTAAAATACTTAAGACATTGTAGGTTGCCATTTAAGCATAATTTGAGATCACCTTATGGTTTACCGGGAAGCATGCTAGTCAATTGAGGAATTTAATTCTAACTGGCCTTTTGTCATGGTAGCTCAGTGGTTAGAGCAACCGGCTGGAGACTGGGAGATACGCGGTTCAAATCCAGACCCTGGCATGGCATTTTTCATCTAAATTTACCTATCCAGAGCCTGTGTTTGTTTACTAAATTGTGTGTTGTAAATTTAAGATGCTATATTTGAATGTGTTTGTCTTTTTGTTTTCGTGTTCACTTTTTTCATTTTTTGTTTTTAATGTTGTTTATTATTTTGTGTAGGAATTACAAAAGCAGGTGCGGTCTGTGGACCCGTGAGATTGATGAAGACTAGTGCTAGTATTTAAATAAATACGCTTATTCACTCATTCATTCATCAGAGCCTGCGGCACTGACTTAATGGGTCATAACATTTTTCTTGGAGGGAAATTTGACGCCTGAGCCAATTATCCCTTCCTTTCAACTGGAGCGTTAGAGCGACTCGCTTTGGGTTAGATCATTAAATGGAACGGCAGACCCTACGGATAGTACTCGCACCCGTCGTGTTGGCGCGCAGACCACACACAGATTCTGCCTGCATTGTTTTTAGTGTGACGATAGAATCTCTACAAGATCTTAACCGTTCTCAGGCGCACAGAGTCAACATATAGCAATAACAGTTATACTTGGGCCAGAAACTTTGTAAATGTACAAAATTAAAGTACCTATGATGTTTCTTGTACTTACTGCAACTATTAGTATTGCATAAAAACAGGATTTGGCCTGCTTTTGTTAAAAATAATTTTGCACTAATACATGTGTAAAATAAAATGTAACGAACAAGTATTAACTAAAGTTTCAATGATGTTATCAGAAAGATTTTTATGTGAAAAAATAAACAAAACGGTCATACAGAGCTGCGATATGGTAAAAAACTAAAATATTGTACCTACCTATAAAGAACCTCGGAGTTAATAAATTAATTAGAACCATCACTACGTCTATTAATGCAGCATAAAACCTAGTTATCGTGAGGTTTAAAGGTACTTTGACACTAACATGCATAAACACACATAAAAGATCTGATCGTCCACATAACTTTTTCTAGCTGTTCCATAACCAAACTATTCTTACAAAAGCTTATTCTTTTATCTACTTCACACTAATCGAGATAAACACTAGCAGAATTGGTCTTATTACTTGCTTCCTTTTAAGTAGAAGGTAAACAAGAGAATACACTAGTCTAAAATGATAGTCTCATCGCTATGTGAAACAATTGAGGTTCGGTTCGGTTCGCTCAGCATGGTTCCGTTTGAGAAAGGCTACATAGTGTAAGACTGAAACCAACAGTAAAGAATATTTCGAAAACGGTCAACTCTATAAGAAAAACATGTGTATAAGACATAAATTATGATTTTAATGAGATCTTAATTTTTTCGTGTAATAAGTTTTTGTCCATCTCTTACGGTTTAACTGTAATGCAAATTCTGCAAAACTCTTTCAAAATAAACATGTCTCCAGAAAATTTAAAATATGCATTTTAATTGTTATGTAAATATCTTTAATGTACAGTATTTAATCAAAATCATTACAGACATTTTTGAGGAAAACAAACGTTTCAAAAGCTTTTTCCATTTCTCTAAGAATGGAACTCACAGTCGTCGTTTACGTGAAAAGGGGATCCTTAAGCAATAACTATTTCTCTTCGATAAAGGATTGCCTTTTATCATTTGGCATTCATAAACGCAACCTGTGTACTCAACATTAAGCACTACCTTATTTTCGAAGCACATGTGGCAACGCAGCTCAGCTGTTTCAAATCCACTCGAATGCGCGAAGTAATGTGTAAAGAGCATGCAGGTGATCACATAGCCAGCCGCTATTTTCCCTTTTATCCCTGACCACGTGGGACAGGAACTTTTTAACAACACATTTAGTTTACGTTAGGTAAATATCAGGTAGTTTGTAAAATTATTTTAGAGTTCAGAGTATTAGTTATATAGTAATAATAGCTTGGAGATAAGCTCAAAAGTAAACACTTAAACGAAAAAGGAATAAGTACATCAAATGATATGGTGCTGACCTATAAGATATTTTGGAATGCAGATAACCGGACGCTCTGTCTTCACAGAAAGAACGAGAAACGTGGCAGTAGAAGATTTCTGAGCAATTTAATGCAATCTCCGAGAATATTCCCGTGAGTATTGAATTACTTTTATTTTAATTTACAATGCATGTTCTCTTCCATCGAGAATTCTTTACTTATCTTTACTTTAACTTGGCAGGTGATACCAGACGATGAGTGAGAAATGATGATAAACTGGCCGCAAGGTTCCTACCTGAAATACATATATATTTTCAGAATACGGAAATTTCGTGAAAAACCTTACCCGGGTAACTCACCCTAACCGAGATTCGAACTCGAGAGCTCTTGAATGTGAGGCAAACACGTTAACCGTGCACGCACTAAGTTGTTTTAATCATTTTCAAACAGAAATAGACAAGATTACGTGATATTATTGGTTTTGTGTGGCTCAGTCTTATAAGAACCACCTGTGGTTTGTCTTTTGATGTTATCCATCGGAAGCGAGAATCTACGTGAAGCTCCAGTTCCTACCAAGAGAAGTAACCCTCCGTTGGCTCTTTCCATTAGGGCAATGCCCAGATTACTAACCCCCCCCCCCCCCGCCGATATGGGAACGTACCGGGATGGAAGTCAATACGGCTCTTCCGCGCGTCAACCCCACAGGGAAGATTACCGAAAAACTCGGTAGGGCTGACAGCCATCTAACAGGCTGTCTACTAGATATCCAGGCTAGTATCGCAGGTCATTGAGGCGTATCACAAAACCCGGTCCAGGCATCACCGTCCAGACGTACCCAATACCCGTGTCGGGACCACTGTCACGTCGAGTCCAACCCAATCCGAACAGCTCACCTCCGAGATGGGCTCAAAGTTCGACTTGGCTACTTCTAGTAGCTTTTGAAGTACCATGGGCGCACGGGGTCCATAGCGTTCGCACCGGACCAGCTGAAGAGTTTGGGACCTCCCCCTCTATGGGTATTCACATGAATGAAAACAAACACCTGCACTAATCTGAAAATGATAGTCACTCGTGGACTGTTTCACAACTAAAGACACAACGCTCTAACCTGGAGTTTTAGCAACTTATATTAATCTATAAATATGCGTGTATAAATGCTAACCATAAAGTTTACATTTCTTTACCTATAATTTGCAAATATATCTTGGATTATAAAGTCACTGGCGTGAGACAGGCTTACCCAAGAACATGATGATGCATAGAATCTTATTGCCATGAAAATCTAGAACAGTGTCGAAATCCGTAAACCTCCCTTTGTTAAGGTTATGTTTAGCAGAAGAACTAGGTTATTTATGGGAATGGCTGTGGTAAAAACCATACCGCTTCTTGAATTCATTATCTCTATACATTTCCAGTGGATTCTGTACATTACGCAAATCTTTCTTTTTATTGCGCAGTACAGTTTCATTAAGTCCATAACCGTTATCTTCGTTAACCTCCTCTGTGGGCAATTGATACAAGATGGCAACTGCTCTCCTTGTTGCTTAAGCGGAGGTCGGAGCTACCTTATAGGAATAAGTAGTTCCTTATTGAGCTGAAAGAGTGACGTCTGTGAATAGAAAATTGCTGCTTAAGGACTTCCTTGAAATAAGAGATGAGTATGAGCTCAACATTTCTTAGATTTAGCTAGCGCCACTAAAAATGTCACATAAAATAAGTTGCTTGATTTAACTAGATCTTGATCATTTGGCATACAAGTTGTTCAGTCGATTATAACGCAGGCTTTCCAGTAGAGGAGACTAATTAGTGAATGTCAAACATATCTTTTTAAATTCTCTGTTTACTCTTATGATTTTTCTAAACGATTACTTATGGCAGAGGAGTAGAACGTAAGATAATGTATAAGTTTCAATAGAAACTCAATTATGAGGCACCATGATTTGGGTATTGGATCACGATAGAATAATCACGTGAAGAAATGGTTTCTGTACTGAGTGCGGTACCAAAGCCTCTCACGGTCAGAAAAATAGCCCTCAAGCCTCCCGGACCCTTAAAAGCCCCTAATTACATAGCCCCCAAGCCTCCCGGCCGAAACACGTAACAGTTGCAGTTTGGTGTTTATAATATTTGATGAAGCATTGCATACTTCTAGTAGAAAATGTTACATTTTTTGCATTTATGATTAATAACGAAGAAACACCGCTCTAGTACCAAAACAGAAACCGTTCCAATTTGGTGTTTATAATATTTGATGAATTATTACATACTTCTAGTGGAAGATGTTACAATGGTTACTTCTTCTCTGTTTTCTCTCTTCAGGAGCTGGTGTATTAGTTTTGATGGCCTTTCACATATATCTTCCGTAGCTTTTCTCTTCAGATCACAAAGCACTTTCTGTCTCTGAATTTTGTCATTAGGTGGTGCCGCGTGGTCATGATCCTCTTGAATATCCGGGACATCTATTTCTTCAATGGAAAATGTTTTAATAAAGATTTTGCAGCTTTTACATTGCACGTCCATTGCGCTACCCCACTTTTTAAATACTTCTGGAATCCGAAAGTGTAGCCGTTCCGAAGTAGACATTTTCTTCCGGTCCTATTCACCGTAATTTCAGTCTCGTCGGAAAACATGTTAACTGTGAACTAATTGACCGCACACTGAAAGAAATCAAGGCAAAAATTAGGCATACCCATTTCACCCCACCTGTTGGCTAATTACACCGGTTTCGCGGGAGGCTTGGGGGGTTGTTACCTGCTAAGCTTACCTGGGTACGGGAGGCTTCGGTCCTGCGCCCTTTTTTTTTTTTTTTTTAAAAAACAGTAACGGAGTCTGATCAGGACTCCGGTACTGTAACCCTATTTACATTTCCCCCCGTAGGTTTTACTGATTACTGGTTTACTGGTTTTACTGTTTCTTTTACAAACATGTACACATTGCACAAACATATAACATCCATGCCCAAGGCGGGACTCGAACCCACGATCCCCTGCCCACGAAGCACCAAAGCGAGACGCTTTAGCGAGCGTGGCCATGGGGACCGGCACGCCCTCGGGCATTAGTCTTAATTCTTGATGATAGAGGTTATTTGCTTCATTTGCATATATTTGTTTTCATTCCTTATATGTATGATCCTACAATGTATGTGAACCCTAACAGCAAAAGATAAGCTATTCTAGGTCAGATTACATGCCACTATTTGTAAGGCCAGATTTATTAAAAACATTTTGTAAACGCAACTTGAGAATGACGTGCACACACGCACCCGAATATGCCGTTCTAGTGCTGTAGAAATTAATGTTTCTCCCTTTGTAGTTGATTACTTGACAACTGATTTTTCTATGTTTTAGTAATGGCGTAACACATTTTAGAATCATAAATAACGTCACAATTATGAAGTATAACTCGAACATTTAAAACATTCAATGTCAGTTCACAATTAAAGTTTTGTATATATTTTACAATTTAGGTAAAAGGAGCTATTGGTGACCTCTCCTTAACCTCCCCGTATGTAGGGCTTACACCCACAGGGCTTATAAGCCAGCGCCTGGGATCAGATCCTTTTGAAGAGCAAAAAGTTGTCATTGTTGCAGCATTTAGAAAAACACATTGTTTATTCGGAAATTGTACCTGAATTTAGGATGTATAGTAATGGGAAATTATAAAGTAAGGGTAGGAGAAGCAGATGGTTGTTAAAGTGAGAAACCACTGAATTAAAGCAAAACGCTCAGATGTAGTAAAGATAAGGTTGTAGAGAGAGGCTTGTGAATTAAATTCATTTGAAACTTTAAATGGAAATATGGAGAGGATGAGTGTGATGAATTTGCATTTGTAAATAATAATAGGAAGGGTGTCATTCTCACTAACTTCTTATAAAAAGCAAAACCGACTACTAGACAATGCTACAGTGAGTTATTGACCCGGTTCGACAAGAAGTTGAGGGAGACTGGCAAAAAGAAAATGCTGATTCATCAAGGCAACACACCAGCATGTTCATCCGGAGTTGAAACCGCCAAACTTCATGAAATGCGTTATGAGTTGCTACCACAGCATCTCCCCCCATATTCGCCCAGTCGTTTTTTACTTATGACCGCTGTTGTGTACGTGCTATGTATTGAGGATGGTTTAAGTATAACTAACTTGAAACCAACTGCTTAAGAATTCCAATGCCTGATGATTAGAAATATTTATGGTGCTTATGTTTTTGTCATCTAAACGATTTAAGGTCAATGGTGTTGTTGTTGTTTTAATTATATCTGCTTCTCCGAAATCCTTCGCCATGGAAACGATTGATATATTTTGTACTCGATATGCTGAGTGTTTTCGGTAACCGTTAAGGTACCTACAATTCGAGTGCTTGAAGAGTTTGAGGTGGGATGTATATATTAATTAAAAGGATTTCAGTGGTTTTGGTGGCAATAACGTGTTTGACAATAGTAAATTATGCCATGTAAAGGTTTATTCTGATAATGTGGTGAGCGTTTATAGAAAAAACACCAAAGTACTATATCCATCCAGCACCGAAATTGTGTCTCACATTAGCTAAAGGTATACACTTCCTGGTTTAAAGTGTAGGTACATTACACATATATCTATAGATTGTGCATAATTCTTTATGGCCTTTGAATCACAGGTTTTACTCAATAGCGTTATGTGCGCCCAGAAAATTGCTCCAGAGCTTATTTACAAGGAATAGCAGATTAACGGTTGTATTAAAACCAGAGAACCGGTTTTAATTTGTGGATATGAACCATTTAGTTGTGTTTATCCTGCAGATGAAGACAGTCATGTTACAATAAAAGAATAGTCAATGGGTTTATATTTGATATATATATGTTTATCTGGTTAACTATAACATCTGAGACTTAAAATGTATTTGAGAAATATTAAATAATAATTGGAATATTATGCTATCTGAAAATTGATTTCAGGACGTCTTATGTCATACCCGAAAATGGCAATTAATTTGGGAAACGTTTGTCGTCCCAGCATGTTGTGATGGTAGCCCAATTCATCAGAGCACAGGTGGAGTAAGCGGAAAATACTATTAGATATGTGAATAAATACCGACCATGATATAACATTTTTCAGCGTGATTTTATCATTTTAAGTTCAGCAAACACATCGTGTTTGTGGAAGATTGCAATTATTATTATAGCTTGACCTGACAATGATTAACTTTGAGGTACGGGACTTTAAAACACTTAAAATATTGTAAGTCGCCATTGGAATCTGGCACCGCATAATGTATTTCGTGATGTATCGGGGACGTGAGTCAGCTAAAATGTAAATTTCGTGTTATTTATGGGTGCTCTGTAACTGCTGTGGTCCCATTCTAAATTAGGCGTGAAAGGCCGCTTAATTTTGCTCAGAGGCCTCTCTATCAGGCTTGAGGTTCTTTTACAAGCCGTAAATCTACGACACGGGACCAACGGCTTTACTTCCCTTCCGAAAGAACCTATGCTACGGATTTTTACACCGGAAAAAATCCATCGTTTTCCGCCGGGTTTGAACCCGCGACCTTGGCTATATGAAGTTAGCATGGTAACCACTAAACCACAGAGGGCGACATGTGAGCCAGTTGGAATATTTAATGCCGATGACTCAGCTCGTCAGAGGAGCGGCAGGGTGAGCAGAGGACTCATAGTTTAAATCTCGGCTATGGCATGCAATTTTTCAGTCTGGTTCTACCTTACCAGAAGGTGGAATGGGTAATTGGTAATTTTGCAATTAGTGTAATTGGCCCACGTATTTATGTTAACCTGACAGGTTGATGAAAGTGGAACAACTAGTAAACCTGCAATTCTTCGGAATTAGACTCGTAGATGTGTTTACCTGAGTGACGAAGACCTATGGCTATTTTGCAAACTGATATAATGGTTTTTGGCTCGTAGGCTTTGGACATCGTGCTTGTAGATATACATGTTAACCTGAATGACGAAAATCTACGGCTATGTCTGTTATAACGTTTGCTGAGCTTTGAGACAGTACTTGTCTTGTCACGTGGCTAACAGTGATTTAAGAGGGAAATATAAATTATAGCAAATAATATAAATTATAGAAGAGGGGACAAACGTAGGCATTGAAAATGGGCAGGGAAGAAAGACTTCAAAAACGTCTAAATAGCCCAATTCTCAAGAGCTGGTAGGACAGTACCGTTAAGAGGGTCGGACACTGAACCGACTGGGTGAGATTAAACTGCCCGAGGGGAACATAACAGGAAAAGAGAAAACAATGCTCTCGCTGGTCAGGCGACAATTTTTGGGGCACTTGGCATAGAACATCCGCAGAGCAAAGATGTGATATTTGGGATCCGTTGTGGAGCCGCACAGGCCGCCTTCAGTTGTGAGGGAAGTAGTTATTTTAATACTGACCAGAGTAAAGACAAAATCTTCGCATCAAAAGCAATAAGTAATAATAGGCGCGGTCGAGTAAAGCGTAGTTTCACAGTAGTAAATTTAAGAGAAATGCGTGTGTGTTCGACGGCGGAAAAAGGCAGAACTAAATGAATAAAGCACTTGTGTCTTACCACAACTGAAAACAGATTCCATGCTAGCAAAATCCTAAGCCAAGGTACCCACATAGCCAAAACCTGCACCCGAGATACGCACCCGTAAACCCGATACCGCCCCAGGTTGTAATTGTTGAAACCCGACCATGTATGCATGTTACATGAGTGAAGATCTCCTGCTATGTTGCACTCTGAAATAACGTTTGCTGAGCTAGTAATTGTTATAAGTCGCCCCTTTATGTATGTTTATCTAAACGATGAAGACCTGGGACTCAGCTGCAGTTTAATGTCTGGTGAGCTTCTAATTATTGACCCTTTTATTTGTGTTTATCTGAAAGATGAAGATCTCTGGCCATGTTGCAATCTGATATACCAGTTGGTGAGCCTGTAATTGTTGAAAGTCGTCCTTGTATGCGCCTTATCTGAAAGATGAAGATCTATGTCTATGTTGCAGTCTGATATAACGTTTGCTGACCTTATAGTTATAGGAAGTCCGACTTGTATTTGTGTTTACCTGAAAGATGAAGATCTGTGGCTGTGTTGAACTCTGATATAATGTTTGCTGAACTTGTAATTATAGGAAGTCGGCATGGTATGTGTGTTACCTGAAAGATGAAGATCTATGGCTATGTTGCAGTCAGATATAATGTTTGCTGAGCTTGTTATTCTGGGAAGTCGGCTTTGTATCTGTGTTTACCTGAAAGATGAAGATCTATGGCTACATTGGAGTCAGATATAATGTCTGCTGAGCTTGTAATTATAGGAAGTCGGCCTAGTATTTGTGTTTACCAGAAAGATGAAGATCTATGGCTATGTTGCAGTCAGATATAATGTTTGCGGAGCTTGTAATTCTGGGAAGTCGGCTTTGTATCTGTGTTTACCTGAAAGATGAAGATCTATGGCTACATTGGAGTCAGATATAATGTCTGCTGAGCTTGTAATTATAAGAAGTCAGCCTAGTATTTGTGTTTACCAGAAAAATGAAGATCTATCGATGTTGCAGTCTGATATAACGTTTGCTGAGCTTGTAATTATAGGTTGTCGGCCTTGTATTTGTGTTTTCTGAAAGAAGAAGATCTACGGCTATGTTGCAGTCTGCTAAAACGTTTGCTGAGCTTGTATTTATATTAAGTTGCCTTGTATTTGTGTTTACCTAAAAGATGAAGATCTATGGCTATGTTGCAGTATCATATAACGTTTGCTGAGCTTGTAATTATAGGAAGTCGGCCTTGTATGTGTGTTACCTGAAAGATGATGATCTGTTGCTATATTACAGTCTGATATAATGTTTGCTGAGCTTGTAATTATAGGTAGTCGGCCATGTATTTGTGATTACCTGAAAGATGAATAATTATGGCTATATTGCAGTCTTATACAATGTCTGCTGAGCATGCAATTAGAGGAAGTAGGCCTTGTATTTGTGTTATCCGAAAGATGAAGCTCTATGCCTATGTTGCATTCTGATATAACGTTTACTCAGCTTGTAATTATAGGAAGCAGGCCTTGTTTTTAAGTTTACCTGAAAGATGAAGATCGATGGCTATGTTGCGGTCTGATATAACATTTGCTGAGATTGTATTTATAGGAAGTCGGCCTTGTATTTGTGTGTGCCTCAAAGATGAAGATCTATGTGTATTTTTCAGTCTGATATAATGTTTGCTTAGCTCGTAATTATAGGAAGTCGTCCTTGTACTTGTGTTTACCTGAAAGATGAATATCTACGGCTATGTTTCAGTCTGATATAATGTTTGCTGAGTTGTAATTATAGGAAGTCAGCCTAGAATTTGTGTTAACCTGAAAAATGAAGATCTATGGCTATGTTGCAATCTGATATAACGTTTCTGAGCTTGTAATTATAGGAGGTCGGGCTTGTTTTTGTGTTTACTTGAAAGATGAAGCTCTATGTCTATGTTGCAGTATGATATTAAGTTTGCTGAGCTTCAAGTTATAGGAAGTCCGACTTGTATGTATATTACCCGAAAGATGAAGATCTATGGCTATGTTGAAGTCTGATGTAATGTTTGCTGAGCTTGTAATTAAAGGACGTCGGTCTTGTATGTGGGCTACCTCAAAGATGAAGATTTATGGCAAATTTGCAGTCTGATATAACGTTTGCTGAACTTGTAATTATAGGAAGTCGAGCTCCTATTTTTGTTTTCATGAAAAATGAAGATCTATGGCTATCTTGCAGTCTAATGTAATGCATTCTGAGCGTGTAATCATAAGAAGTCGGCTTTATTTGTGTTTACCTGAAAGATGAAGATCTATGGCTATGTTTCAGTCTGATATAACGTTTGCCGAGCTTGTAGATATAGGAAGTCCGAATTGTGTTTGAGTTTACCTGAAAGATGAAGATCTGTGGCTGTGTTGCAATCTGATATAATGTTTGCTGAACTTGTAATTATAGTAATTCGACTTTGTATTTGTGTGAATTGAAAAATGTAGATCTATGACTATGTTGCAGTCTAATATAACGTTTGCGAGCTTCTAATTATAGGAAGTCGTCCTCGTATTAATGTTACCTGAAATATGTAGATTTATGGCTATGCTGCGGTCTGATGTAACGTTTGCTTAGCTTGTAATTACAGGAAGTCGGCCTTGTATTGATGTTTACCTGAAAGGTGAATCTCTATGTCTATGTTCATGTCTGATGAAATGTTTGTTGAGCTTCTAATTATAGGAAGTCGGTATTGTGTTTGTGTTTACCTGAAAGCTGAAGATCTATGGCTATTATGCAGTCTGATATAATGTTTGCTGACCTTGTAATTAAAGAAAGTTGGCCTTGTATTTGCGTTTACCTGAAAGATGAAGATCTATGACTGTTTTGCTTTCTGATATAATGTTTGCTGCGCTAAAAATTATACGAAGCCGGCCTTGTATTTGTGTTTAGCTGAAAGATGAAGATCTATGGCTATGTTGCAGTCTGCTATAATGTTTGCTGAGCTTGTAATTATAGGAAGTTGGCCTTGTATTTGTGTACACCTGAAAGATGAAGATCTATGGCTATGTTGCAGTCTGATATAACGATTGCTGAGCTTGTAATTATAGGATGGCGGCTTTGTGTTTGTGTTGTTTCTGAAAAATGAAGATCTATGGCTATGTAGCATTCTGATATAAAGCTTGCTGAGCTTGTAATTAAAGCTAGTCGGCCTTGTTTTTATGTTTACAGGAAAAATGAAGATCTTTGGCTATGCTGCAGAATGATATAACGATTGCTGAGTTTGTAATTGTAGGAAGTTGGCCTTGTAATTAAGTTTACCTGAAAGATAAAGTTCTATGTCTATGTTGCAGTTTGATAAAACGTTTGCTGAGTTTGTTGTTATAGGAAGTTCCAGTTGTATTTGAGTTTACCTGAAAGATGAAGATCTATGGCTGTGTTGCAGTCTTATACAATGATTGCTGTACTTGTAATTATAGGAAGTCGGCCTTGTATGTGTGCTACCTGAGAGATAAAGATCTATGGCTATGTTGCACTCTGAGATAATGTATGCTGAGCTATAAACTATAGCAAGTCGGCCTTGTACTTGTGTTAACTTAAAAGATGAAGATCTTTGGCTATATTGCAGTGTTATATAATGTTTGCAGAACTGTAATTAAAGCAAGTCGGTCTTGTATGTGTGTTACCTGAAAGATGAATA
The DNA here is from genome assembly GCA_030762935.1 of Hymenopus coronatus. NCBI lineage: Eukaryota > Metazoa > Arthropoda > Insecta > Mantodea > Hymenopodidae > Hymenopus > Hymenopus coronatus. The sequence goes on from CM060900.1 coordinate 424,201,977, forward strand.
TTTATGGCAATGTTGCAGTCTAGTATTAAACGTTTGCTGAGCTTGTAATTATCCGAAGTCGGCATTGTATTTGTGTGTACCTGAAAAATGAAGATCTATGGCTATTTTGCAGTCTTATATAATGTTTGCTGAGCTTGTAATAATAGGAAGTGGGCGTTGTATTTGTGTTTACCTTAAAAATGAAGATCAGTGGCTAGGTTGCAATCCGATATAAGGTTTGCTGAGCTTGTAATTATAGAAAGTCGGCCTTTTAATTGTGTTCTCATAAAGGATGAAGATCTGTGGCTATGTTGCAGTTTGAGATAATGTTTGCTGAGCTCTTATATATAGGAAGTCGGCCCTGTATCTGTGTTTATCTGAAAGTTGAAGATCTATGGCTAAATTGCTGTCTGATATAACTTTTGCTCATCATATAATTATAGGAAGTCGGCCTTGTATATGTAATGACCTGAAAGATGAAGATCTATGGCTATGTTGCAGTGTGATATAATATTTGCTGAGCTTGTAATTATAGGAAGTCGTCCTTGTACTTGCGTTGAAATCAAAGATAAAGATCTGTGGCTATGTTGCAGTCTGATATAATGTTTGCTGAGTTTGTAATTATGCGATGTCGGCCTTCTTTTTGTGTTTAACTGAAGGATGATGATCTCTGGCTATGTTGCTGTTTGATATAACGTTTGCTGACCATGTAATAATAGGAAGTCGGCCTTGTATTTGTGTCTATCTGAATGATGTAGATCTATGGCTATGTTGCATTCAGATGTAACGTTTGCTGAGCTCGTAATTACAGGTAGTCGGCCTTGTATTTGTATTTACCTGAAAGATAAAGATCTATGGCTGTGTTGCAGTCTGATATAATGTTTGCTGAGCTTGTAATTATAGGAAGTTTGCCATGTATGTGTGTTACCTGAAAGATGAACATTTTTGGCAATGTACCTGTCTGAAATAACGCTTACTAATCTTGTAATTATAGGAAGTCCGACTTGTATTTGTGTCAACCTAAAATATGAAGATATGTGGCTATATTGCAGTCTGATATAATGTTTGCCCTGTTCTTAATTATAGGAAGTCGGCCTAGTATGTGTGTTATCTGAAAGATGAAGATCTATGTTCAATTGCAGTCTGATATAACGTTTGCTGATCATGCAATTAAAGGATATCGGCCTTGTATTTGTGCTTACCTAAAAGATGAAGATCTTTGGCTAAGTTGCAGTGATATATAATGTTTGCTGAGCTTGTAATTATAGGATGTCGGCCTTGTATTTGTGTCTACATGAAATATGAAGATCTATGGCTAGGTCACAGTCTGATATAATGTTTGCTGACCCTGTAATTATCGTAAGTCGGCCCTTTATTTGTGTTTAACTGAAGGATGAAGATCTATGGCTATGTTAAAGTCTGACACAACGTGTGCTGAGCTTGTAATTATAGGAAGTCGGCCTTGTGTTTGTGTTTACTTGATACTGAAGATCTATGGTTATCTTGCAGTCTGATATATCTTTTGCTGAGCTTGAAATTATAGGAAGTCGGCCTTGTGTTAGTGTTCACCTGAAAGTTGAAGATCTATGACTTTTTTGCAGTCTGATATAATGTTTGCTGACTCCTACTTATAAGAAGACGGACTTGTATGTGTGTTAGCTGAAAGGTGAAGATCTATGGCTATGTTGCAGTGGGATATTATGTCTACTGAGCTTGTAATTATAGGAATTCGGCCTTGTATTTTTGTTTATCTGATAGATGAAGATCTATGGCTATATGGCAGTGTGATGTAATGTTTGCTGTGCTTGTAATTGTAGGAAGTCGGCCTTGTATTTTATGTTTACCTGATAGATGAAGATCAATGGCTATATTGCAGTCTTATATAATGTCCGCTGAGCATGTAATTCAAGGAAATCGGTCTTGTATGTGTGTTACCTGAAAGATGAAGATTTACGGCAATGTTCCAGACAAATATAAAACGTTTACTGAGCTTGTAATTATAGGCAGTCCGACTTGTATTTGTGTTAACTTAAAGATGGAGATCTGTGGCTATATTGCAGACTGATATCATGTTAGCCTGGCTCTTAATAATAGGAAGTCGGCCTAGTATGTGTGTTACCTGAAAGATGAAGATCTATGACCAATAGCAGTCTGATATAACGTTTGCTGATCATGTAATTAAAGGATATCGGCCTTGTATTTGTGCTTACCTGAAAGATGAAGATCTATGGCTATGTTACTTTCTGATATGATATTTGCTGAGCTTGTAATTATAGGAAGTCGTCCTTGTATTTGCGTTAAAATCAAAGATGAAGATCTGTGGCTATGTTGCCGTCTGATATAATGTTTGCTGAATTTGTAATTATAATATGTCGGCCTACTTTTTGTGTTAACCTGAAAGATGAAGATTTCTGTCTATATTGCTGTTTGATATAACGTTTGCTGACCATGTAATTATAGGAAGTCGGTTTGTATATGTGTCTACCTGAAAGACGAAAATCTGTGGCTATGTTGCAGTCTTATATAATGTTTGCAGAGCTTGTAATTATAGGAAGTGGACCCTCTATTTGTGTTTACCCGAAAGGTGAAATCTGTGGCTATGTGGGGGTCTGATATAACGTTTGCTACGCTTTTAATTATAGGAAGTCGGCATTGTATTTGTGTTTACCTGAAAAATGAACATCTTTTGCTATCTTGCAATCTGATATAACGTTTTCTGAGTTGTAATTTTAGGAAGTCGTTTTTTTTATTTATGTTTACCTGAAAGATAAAGAGCTAAGTCTATGTTACAGTGTGATATAACGTGTGGTGAGCTTCCAATTATAGAAAGTCGGCATTGTAGTTGTGTTTACCTGAAAGATGAAGTTCTATGGCTATGTTGCAGTCTCATATAATGTTTTCTGAGCCTGTAATTATAGGATGTCCGCCTTGTATGTGTTTTACTAGAAAGACGAAGATCTTTGGCAACGTTGCAGTATGATATAATGTTTGCTGAGCTTGTAATTATAGGAAGTCGGCCTTGTATTTGTGTTTACCTGAAAGATGAAGATCTTTGGCTATGTTGCAGTCTGATATAATGTTTGCTGAACTTGTAATTCTGGGAAGTCGGCCTTGCGCTTGTTTTTACCAGTAAAATGAAGATATTTAGCTATCTTGCAGTCTGATGTAACGTATGATGAACATGTCAGTATAGAAGGTCGGCCTTGTATTTGTGTTTACCTGAAAGATGAAGATCTATACCTAACTTGCAGTCTGCTATAATGTTTGCTGACCTTGAAATTATCGGAAGTCGGCCTTGTATTTGTGTCTACATGAAAGATGAAGTTCTATGATGGCTATGTTGCAGTCTGATGTAATGTTTGCTGACCTTGTAATTATCGTAAGTCGGCCTCTTGTTTCTGTTTACCTGAAGGATGAAGATCTATGTTTATGTTGCAGTCAGATTCAACGTGTGCTGAGCTTGTAATTATAGCAAGTCGGCCTTGTATTTGTGTTTACCTGAAAAAAGAAGATATATGCCTATGTTACAGTATGATATAACGTTAGTTAGGCTTGTAATTATAGGTAGTCGGCCTTGTATTTGTTTCAACCTGAAAGATGAAGCCCTATGTGTATGTTGCAGTCTAACATGATACTTTCTGAGCTTGTAATTATAGGATGTATTTGTATTTGTATTTGCGTTTATCTGAAAGATGAAGATCTATGGCTATGTTGCCGTCTGATAAAACGTTTACTGAGCTTGGAATTATAGATAACCGGCGTTGGATTTGTATTTACCTGAAAGATCAAGATCTATGGCAATGTTGCAGTCTGATATAATGTTTGCTGAGCTTGTAACTATAGGAAGTCGGGCTTGTACTTTTGTTTCACTGAAACATGAAGATCTATGCCTATATTGCAATCTGATGTAATGTCTGCTGAGATTGTAATTATAGGAATTCGGCATTGTATGTGTGTTACCTGAAAGGGAAGATCTATGGCTATGTTGATATAAGTGTTTGCTGAGCTTCTAAATATAGGAAGTCGGCCATAGCTCTATGGATATGTGTCAGTCTGAATTAATGCTTGCTGAGTTTGTAGTTATACGAAGTCCAACTTGTATTTGCGCTTACTTGAAAGATGAAGATCTGTGGCTGTTTTGCAGTCTGATATAATGTTTCCTGAGCCTGTAAATAAAGGAAGTCGGCCTTGTATGTGTTTTACTTGAAAGACGAAGATCTTTGGCAATGTTGCAGTGTGATATAATCTTTACAGAGCTTGTAATTATAGGAAGACGGCCTTGTATTTGTGTTTACCTGAAAGATGAAGATCTTTGGCTATGTTGCAGTCTGATATAATGATTGCTGAGCTTTTAATTATAGGAAGTCGGCCGTGTATGTGTTTTACCTGAAAGAAGAATATCTATCACTATGTTGTAGTCTGATATAACGTTTACTGAGCTTGTAATTATAGGAAGTCGTCCTTGTATTTGTGTTATCCTGAAAGATATATATCTATGGCAAAGTTGCAGTCTGATATAACAGCTTCTGAGCTTGTAATTATATGAACTCGGCCTTGTGTTTGTTTTTACCTGAAAAATGAAGATATTTGGCTATCTTGCAGTCTGATGTAACGATTGATGACCATGTAATTATAGGAAGTCGGCCTTGTATTTGTGTGTACATTAAAGATGAAGATCTATGGCTATGTTGCAGTCTGATAAAATGTTTGCTGATCTTGTAATCATCGTAAGTCGGCCTTTTATTTGTGTTTACTGAAGGATGAAGATCTATGGTTATGTTGCAGTCAGATACAACGTGTGCTGAGTTTGTAATTATAGGAAGTCGGCCATTTGTTTGTGTTTACTTGATATAGAAGATCTATGGCAAAGTTACAATCTGATATAACGTTTGCTGAGCTTGAAATTATAGGAAGTCGGCGTTGTATTTGTGTTTACCTGAAAGATGAAGATCTATGTCTATGTTGCAGTCTCATTTAACGTTTTCTGAGCCTGTAGTTATAGGAAGTACGACTTGTATTTGTTTTTACCTGAAAATTGAAGATCTATGGCTGTGTTGCAGTCTGATTTAATGTTTGCTGGCTTGTAATTATAGGAAGACGGCCTTATGTGTGTTAGCTGAAAGATGAAGATCTATGGCTATGTTGCAGTCTGATATTATGTCTGCTAATCTTGTAATTATAGGAATTCGGCCTTGTATTTGTGTTTAATTGATAGATGAAGATCTATGGATATATTGGAGTGTGATGTAATGTTTGCTGAGCTTGTAATTGTAGGAAGTCAGCCTTGTATTTTTGTTTACCTGATAGATGAAGATCAATGGCTATATTGCAGTCTTAAATAATGTCCGCTGAGCATGTAATTCAAGGAAATCGGTCTTATATGTGTGTTACCTTAATGTGGAATACTCATTTCTGAGGAATAAGAAACATTTCAATATAATAAAGAAAATAAAGCTAATAAGCAAAAGAATATAAAAGAACGGGGGTAAAGAGATTGCAGTAACAAATAAATAAATGATTAAAGATATTAAAAGGCAATACATTAGAATAAGCAATAAATGTTAAAAAATTGTAAAGAGTATTTATTCTGTATACGAAAGAAAGTTACTGCTGAAGGGAAAAACCAGAGATTTAGGAATATTAGCTGCAAGGTTTATTTGGTAATGTGGGTCAGAAAGTCATTAGCAGAACGTATATACAATTGAATTGTGGAAATTGTGTGTTCCGAGTGTTACAAAGAAAAAACATTAAATATTAATGACCAAGGGTACTTTGGACCTGAAAGGAGCAAACTGTAGTCTATTGTTTTTGCTGTGGTGCCAAACTTATTTGGTGAGAAAAGACCGATTTAGAAAAACCATTGACTGAAAATAATGACCAGTAGAAATTAAGAAATGTTTAACTTCGGATCCATTCGTGTCCGATCATAGAAAATAGGAGGGGCCATAAGAATTTTGTCTAGTCCCGAAGGGAGGTTACGGTCACGAATTGTAGAAGGGAAGAAGTTACTTATAAACTATCAATGGTGCTGAGCAGACGTGTTGCATATATTAACTTCAGTGCTGCAATAGAAGGTATGTGTCTTTATTTTAGGAAAGTGAGTGGTGGACAAGGAGTCATTCCTCCGAGTTCACATGGGAATTAGAGCAGGGAATAGTTGGGAAAATAATCTGGATAAATTTGTAAAAGTTTCATTGTAAGGAACTTATTCAGTGTGGGGGAATAGCATTGTAAATGAGAAAACGGAAGTCAGAGGGGAAAAATAATTTATTGTTTGTGAAATGGATAAACTGGGGTAATCCGAAAAAATACAGTGTTATTTTTTCTTCACACACGCCCTGAGAAAATCCATAAAAGTGATCCTACTTTTAAACCCTTCTTATCCTTCCAAATCCTAAAGTAATAAACCATAAAATTCCCGCCACAATTGCGCCCAACGTTTCTTGAAACCCACAATCCAGACACCCAACATTCCTGAAATCGACACTCACAGAGCAAGCTACAAGACCACACATACATGGATCAAGGATTAATGCAGCTCGCAGCCACACCGAAGGACACCAGCAGGGAACACCAGTAAGTACAAATTGTTTTCAACACCAGTGCAGTGCAACGACACCGTATGATTTTACGAAGTAACAAACTAGTCAAGATGGCCGAAAATCATGCTTCTGAGAATAACTTAAATGCTTCAAACTCACAAGACGCAGTTCCAGTAAATTGCAATGACCCTTCAGTAAATCTTATGATGCAACAAATACTTTTGCATTTTGCACAGTTACAATCCCAATTAGAATTAGAATCACAACAAAGCGAAAGTTTAAATAATGCAGTAATTCAATTGCAATCACAACAAAGTGAAAGTTTAAATAATGCAGAAACTCAATTGCAATCACAATTAAGTGAGAATTTAAACAATGCAGTAACTCAATTGAAATTACAACAAAGTGAAAATTTAAACAATGCAGTGACTCAATTACAGTCGCAACAAAGTAATTCTTTAAACAATGTAAGTGCAACTTTGAATGACAATCTGAACACAGTAACTTCACAATTAAAAACCCAACTAGAGGAACAAGCATCTCAACAGGGCGAAATCCTCGACCATAAAATTCAAGAACTTGGTTCAAATTTGGAGAAATCCTTAGCTTCACATTTTTAATTAAAATTCCAAGAACACCAAGAGGCTTTGCAAGCCCACATCAGCCAACAAACACAAGTACTAGACAGTGTGCGTCTAGAAAATTTAACAGTGCAGGCTGAAGTACAAAATATACGTACACAACTGTATAACTCGCAACAGCAGAACACAACATTGCGGGAAGAAATGACTAGCTTTACAAATGAATGCAATAACCAAAGGGCTCAGTTGCGAAGTGAAATGCAAGCAGCTTGCGAGGAAATAAAATCCCAAAATTCAGCGAAATTCAATTCTATAAAACAAACATTTGATCTCACTGCCGCGCAAACACTTGCATCTCAACAAGTAACAAATGACCAGTTAAATGTATATGTTCACGAGAGATTGCTAATCTGAAACAATCAGTGGCGCATTTTCAGGAGAGTCATGTGTAAAATCACACGACCACGCCCATTGAAATCTCTGGCGCACACATGCCTGAGGAAATACAACCAGTGGAGAATGCCACTCTTGTATCTCCTTCAACAACTTATAATGTGACTCAGGGTTCCTCATCTAGGTTAAATAACTTACCAGTTCACCATACTTTGCCTCTACATTACAATTTGTTAACTGAGATAGCCGTGCCTCAATTTGTCGATACGCGTGACAATGCGAAAAGATTCATCATGGATCTTGAATCTTATTTTGATTTGAAACAGGTCCCAGAACACTTAAAACTATTAATTGTTAAGAAGGGTTTACAAGGTAGATCACTATCGTGGTTTAGGCTAGCAGTAGGAGAGCATGCAAGTTACACAGAATTTAGAAACTTGTTTTTACTAAAGTACTGGAACAGTACAACTCAACACACGGTTGGAAGTAAAATAAATAATGGTCGATACATCCCAGTAAGGGGACAACCACTTATAGATTATTTCTTTACTTTAGCAAAACAGAGTACATTACTCGAACCACCGATGGGAGAGGAAGAATTTGTCAGACTGATAGCGAGGCATTTTCCACCCAGCATTTGCAACAATTTAATTGTGGCAAGGGCGACTACAATTCCAGAGACATTGGATTTGTTGACAGCACTGCAGGAGCAAGAGCAAACAACTGACAGACTCAGGGAGCCTCATTCTTGTGGGTTAAGGGCACACCCTTACACAGGCAACAGTGGACGTAACCAACCATACCAAACGTCAGAGCGACCACGCTCACCATACCAGCATGCACAGGGAAATTATAGAGAACCACAAAGGCCGATGCACCAGCGAGAACAACAAAGAACGCACAGAATAAACCATGTAAATGTCAGGCAACAGTACGAACGCAGACAACGTTGGGATGACAACCGGCGCAGGCCTGATTTTCGCCGACAAAGCAGATCGCCGCAGAACAACCCGCCTCGACACAGCCAAACCATGCCAGCACATGGAAATGGAACGTCACAAAGAAAGGACCAAAGGCAACAGAACACTGAAACGTGGAACAACGCAACCACAGAATGGCCGAGGAACGGCGGAACGATGAACCACGAGCCAAGAAATGAAACGACAACAAACAATGGAGCCATAAGGAAGACCACGTGGTTCGACAACAACACACATTATCAAGGTGACAGCGGCGGAGGTAGCGCATCCGGCTACCAGCAGCCTCCATTAAACTAAACGGGGCATGCTTAACATTCCCGCCAGCAAGCCCAGGACCAGTGAGCAGATACGCGATCTAGGCTGTTTCTTGAGAATTATGTGTCACAAAAAAAAAAAAGCACACAGCGTGGACGAAGCACTTAGCAACAATTGAAAAGATTTTAAATAATGTGCCAAACGCAAATACAGGAATTTCCCCGATACTGCTGCACTTGGGACAAAAGCCGGAAGAAATTGTCATGGGAATGCCACCAACTTTGACCTACCAAGAAGAAGACGACAACGAGGATAGGACCTTAAAACAGGCATATGAGCGAATGATGCGCCGTATTGAGCAACGCAACAAACACAGAAAGCGATACGCTAAAACTTGGAATCCGGAGCTGGGAACGTTGGTGCTATATAAAGCATATCATCTATCTTCGAAGTTGAAGTTGACGAGTAAAATGCATCTCCTTTTGCATGGCCCTGCTAAGATTACTAAAGTACTTAGTGATCGATCTTTTGAGTTAACGCACCCTAGGACGGGGAAAATAATTGGGAGGTACAATATCTCTTTTGAAACCGTTTAAAGTACCTCTAAATGTCGTAGAAAATCCATGATGAAAATTTTCGTAATGAGGGTAACGATTTGTCTTAATTAGTTCAAAATTTATTTTTGTATTTTCTTACAACTCAGTCAAGATTTATGGCTTTTAGGTATATAAAATTGTTTGTACTATAGCCAAACTTCAGCACACAACTAGAACACTCAAATGGTTGAGAGAGCAAAGATCAGTGAACTTGTACAAACCTGACAATTGTATTTTTTTATGTGAAATGTGTTATGTAATATGCACTTAAAATGAGACCGCAATGGAGGGTTCATAATGCTTAAGTTAACGATGAAGATTAAAATGTTAAAATGTATGGGAGAACAGGTAATTTATGTAAGGGAGAAAAACAGGTTTTTGTACGGCTAGATATGATCAGCTGATCTCACAATGGAGCAAAATAGGGGTGTACTTTCAGTGCGGCCGTAGATACATTAAAGTGCCTCAAATTCGCAGAAAAGTATGTAAAGACGTATTGTTTATGTTGGGAAAAGACGGACGTAAATCACTAAAATATGCAAGGGCAAGGTCAACAAAAGTAAATTAAGGAAGGGAAATAATCTGTGAAAATGAACAACTTAAATAATTTATATATGTAACATGATTTAAAAATGTAAATACGTGTACTGAGGTGTAGGCGGCTAGGAAATAGGAGGAATATGTTAAATGAAATGAAGGGTTCACCAAGCACATGTAAGTATTTATAAAGGGCAACAATGTTATCAAATTCAAATACACAAAAATCTTGTTAATGAGATTCTGAAATTAAATGAGTCAGAAATAATAGAAGAAACAACCTTAAACAAGAGTATTTCAAAGTTGATGATGTGCATTGCAGAGTAGGTACTTTGATTTTATTTTAATTTAAAACCTTGCAAATTAGAGGGTTTACAATGTAATTTGAATGTAGATTAAATACAAAAGCAAATTAACATGAACTTTATAAGGGTATCTTTGTATGTATATTTGTATTTATGTATGTGACTAGGTTAAGAATTTAGTATTAAATTAATTCTCAACCCTGAGTCACAGGGGTCAGGAAAACTGATTAAAAATAAAAAATGCCCACACAATTTGTAAACAATTTAGCATTCACTCGTAGAAACACTAAATAGTAATTTCTCGCAGCCAGGTGCAACGACCTTGAGTGACGTGTGATATACAAACGTGTGAAATTCTTTCTCAAATAAAAAAAAAAAAAAAAGTGCGTGTGCAACAGTGAAAGGAAATTCTCTCTTACAGGCTACATTTAAACCAACCAGAAGATATAAGTGACAAAGAGAATACAATTTCTTTGAGAAAGTTTATATAACTTCACACTTCAGGAAGAAAAGTAAAAATTTGTTAAATAGGTTAAGTTAGAATATAAGAAATTTATGTAAATAAGGGTTCCCCTCTGACGACTTCCAAAAAGGGTATAAATACTTTAAACACTATGTGAAGAAACAGGATACTACGGATAGCTCTGTAGTGGGTTACAAGCGATGAGTGAATTTCAACACAGTTGAAATTAACACCTCGCTTGAACGGCATTTAATGTAGAATACTCATTTCTGAGAAATAAGAAACATTTCATTATAATAAAGAAAATAAAACTAATAAGCAAATGAATATAAAAGAACGGGGGGAAAGAGATTGCAGTAACAAATAAATAAATGATTAAAGATATTAAAAGGCAATACATTAGAATAAGCAATAAATGTTAAAAAATTGTAAAGAGTATTTATTCTGTATACGAAAGGAAGTTACTGCTGAAAGGAAAAACCAGAGATTTAGGAATATTAGCTGGAAGGTTTATTTGGTAAAGTGGGTCAGAAAGTCATTAGCAGAACGTATATACAATAGAATTGTGGAAGCTTTGTGTTCCGAGTATTACAAAGAAGAAACATTAAACATTAATGACCAAGGGTACGTTGTACCTGAAGGGTGTAAACTGTAGTCTAATGTTTTTGCTGTGGTGCCAAACTTATTCGGTGAGAGGAGACCGATTTGGAAAAACCATTGACTGAAAATACTGACCAGTAGAACTTAAGAAATGTTTAACTTCGGATCCATTCGTGTCCGATCATAGAAATTAGGAGTGGCCATAAGAAATTTGTCTAGGCCCGAAGGGAGGTTACGGTCACGAATTGTAGAAGAGAAATAGTTACTTATAAACTATCAATGTTGGTGAGCAGACGTGTTGCATATATTAACTTCAGCGCTGCAATATAAAGTATGTGTCTTTATTTAAGGAAAGTGAGTGGTGGACAAGGAGTCATTCCTCCGAGTTCACATGGGAATTAGAGCAGGGAATAGTTGGGAAAATAATCTGGATAAATTTGTAAAAGTTTAATTGTAAGGAACTTCTTCAGTGTGGGGGAATATCATTGTAAATGAGAAAACGGAAGTCAGAGGGGACAAATAATTTATTGTGTGTGAAATGGATAAACTGGGGTAATCCGAAAAATACAGTGTTATTTTTTCTTCACACACGCCCTGAGAAAATCCCTAAAGGAGATCCTACTTTTAAGTCCTTCTTATCCACAACCTGAAAGATGAAGATTTATGGCAATGTTCCAGTCTGAAATAACGTTTACTGAGCTTGTAATTATAGGAAGTCCGAATTGTATTTGTGTTAACATAAAAGATGAACATCTGTGGCTATATAGCAGTCTGATATAATGTTCGCCTAGCTCTTAATCATAGAAAGTCGGCCATGTATGTGTGTTACCTGAAAGATTAAGATCTATGGCCAATTGCAGTCTGATATAACGTTTGCTGATCATGTAATTAAAGGATATCGGCCTTGTATTTGTGCTTACCTGAAAGATGAAGATCTATGGCTAAGTTGCAGTCTGATATAATGTTTGCTGAGCTTGTAATTATAGGATGTTGGCCTTGTATTTGTGTCTACATGAAAGATGAAGATCTATGGCTATGTTGCAGTCTGATATAATGTTTGCCGACCATGTAATTATCGTAAGTCGGTCTTATATTTGTGTTTACCTGAAGGATGAAGATTTATGGTTATGTTGCAGTCTGATACACCGTAAGCTGAGCTTGTAATTATAGGAAGTCGGCCTTGTGTTTGTGTTTACTTGATACTGAAGATCTATGGCTATCTTGCAGTCTGATATAACGTTTGCTGAGCTTGAAATTATAGGAAGTTGGACTTGAATTTGTGTTTACTTGAAAGATGAAGATCTTTGTCTATGTTGCTGTCTCATTTAACGTTTTCTGAGCCTGTAGTTATAGGAAGTCCGACTTGTATTTGTGTTTACCTGAAAGTTGAAGATCTATGGCTGTGTTGCAGTCTGATATAATGCTTTCTGACTTGTAATTATAGGAAGACGGCCTTGTATGTGTGTTAGCTGAGAGATGAAGATCTATGGCTATGTTGCAGTCTGATATTATGTCTACTGAGCTTGTAATTATAGGAATTCGGCCTTGAATTTGTGTTTCCCTGAAAGATGAAGATCTATGGCTATGTTGTAGTCTGATATAACGTTTTCTGATCATGTAATTAAAGGATATCGGCCTTGTATTTGTGCTTACCTGAAATATGAAGATCTATGGCTATGTTGTAGTCTGATATAATATTTGCTGAGCTTGTAATTATAGGAAGTCGTCCTTATATTTGCGTTGAAATCAAAGATGAAGATCTGTGGCTATGTTGCAGTCTGATATAATGTTTGCTGAGTTTGAAGTTATCGGATGTCGGCCTTCTTTTTGTGTTTACCTGAAAGATGAAGATCTCCGGCTAACGTTTGCTAACCGAGTAATTATAAGAAGTCGGCCTTGTATTTGTGTCTACCTGAAAGATGAAGATCTGTGGCTATGTTTCAGTCTGATGTAACGTTTGCTGAGCTTGTAATTATAGATAGGCGGCCTTGCAGTATTCTTTATCGGTAAAATAAAGATGTATGGCTATGTCGCAGTCTGATATAACGTTTGCCGAGCTTGTAATTGTAGGAAGTCGGCCTTGAATTTGTGTTACCTGAAAATTTATGGCAATATTGCAGTCTGGAATAACGTTTGCTGAGCTTGTAATTATAGAAAGGAGTCTTTTATTTAAGTTTATCTGAATAATGTAGATATATGGCTATGTTGCATTCAGATATAACGATTGCCAAGCTTGTAATTACAGGTAGTCGGCCTTGTATTTGTGTTTACCTGAAAGATAAATATCTATGGTTGTGTTGCAGTCTGATATAATGTTTGCTGAGCTTGTAATTATAGGAAGTCGGCCTTGTATGTGTGTTACCTGAAAGATGAAGATCTATAGCTATCTTGGTGTCTGATGTAACGTTCGCTAAGCTTGTAATTATAGGTAGGCGGCCTTGTATTTCTCTTTACCGGAAAAATAAACATCTATGATTATGTTGCAGTCTGATTAAACGCTTTCTGAGGTTGTATTTATAGGAAGTCGGCCTTGTATTTGTGTTACCTGAAAATTTATGGCAATGTTGCAGTCTGTAATTACGTTTGCTGAGCTTGTAATTATAGAACGTCGGCCTTTTACTTGAGTTTAACTGAAAGATGTAGTTCTATGGCTATGTTGCAGTCAGATATAACGTTAGCTGAGCTTGTAATTATTGGTAGTCGGACTTGTATTTATCTTTACCTGAAAGATAAACATCTATGGCTGTGTTGCAGTCTGATGTAATGTTTGCTGAGCTTGTAATTATAGGAAGTCGGCCTTGGATGTGTGTTACCTGGCAGATGGAGATCTATGGCTATGTTGCACTCAGATGTAATGTCTACTGAACTTGTAATTATAGGAATTCGGTCATGTAATTGTGTTTACCTGAAAGATGAAGATCTATGGCTTTGTTACGGTGTGATATAACGTGTGCTGATCAAGTAGTTATAAGAAGACCGACATCTATTTGTGTTTACCTGAAACATGGAGATCTGTGTCTGTATTGCTGTCTGATATAATGTTTGCTGAGCTTGTAATTATAGCAAGTCGGCCGTGTATGTAATTTGCCTGAAGGACGAGAATCTATGCCTATGCTGCAGGCTGATATATTGGTTGCTTAGCTTGTAATTATAGGAAGTCGGCCTTTTGTTTGTCTTTACCTGAAAGATGAAGATCTATGGTTATTTTGCAGTCTGATATAACGTTTGCTGAGCATTTAATTATAGGTAGTCGGCCTTGTATTTGTGTTTACCTAAAAGGTGAAGATCTATGGCTGTGATGCAGTCTGATATAATGTTTGCTGAGATTGTAATTATAGAAAGTGGACCCTCTATTTGTGTTTACCCGAAAGATGAAATCTATGTCTATGTTGCGCTCTGATATAACGTTTGCTACGCTTTTAATTATAGGAAGTCGGCATTGTATTTTTGTTTACCTGAAAAAAGAATATCTATAGCTAACTTGCAGTCTGATATAACGCTTTCTGAGTCGTAATTTTAGGAAGTCGACCTATTATTTATTTTTACCTGAAAAATAAAGAGCTACGGCTATGTTACAGTGTGATATAACGTGTGGTGAGCTTCTAATTTTATAAGTCGGCCTTGTACTTGAGTTTACCTGCAAGATGAAGATCTATGGCTATGTTGCAGTCTGATATAATGTTTGCTGAGCTTGTAACTTTAGGAAGTTGACTGGGTATTTTTGTTTACCTGAAAAATGGAGATCTTTGGCTATGTTGCAGTCTGATATGACGTTTTCTGAGCTTGTAATTAGAGCTAGTCAGCCTTGTACTTATATTTACATGACAAATAAAGATCTATGGTTATGTAGCGGTCTGACATAACGTTTACAGTGTTAGTAATTATAGGAAGTGGGCCTTGTATTTGTGTTTACCTGAAATATGAATATCTATGGATGTGTTGCAGTCTGATATAAAGCTTGCTCAGCTTGTAGTTATAGAAATTCGTTCTTGTAAGTGTGTTACCTAAAACATAAAAATCAATGGCTAACTTGCACTCTGATATAATGTTGGCTGAGCTAGTAATTAAGGGAATTTGGCCTTGGATTTGTGTTAACTTGAAAGATGAAGATCTATGGCTATATTGCAGTGTTATATAATGTTTGCTGAACTTATAGTTGAAGGAGGTCGGCCATGTATTTGTGTTTACCTAATAGATGAAGACGTATGGCTGTTTTGCAGTCTGATTTAATGTCTGCTGAGCTTGTAATTAAAGCAAGTCGGTCTTGTATGTGTTACCTGAAAGATGAAGATTTATAGCAATGTTGCAGTCTGGTATATAACGGTTGCTGACCTTGTAATTATCGGCAGTCGACCTTGTATTTGTGTGTACCTGAAAGATGAAGATCTTTGACTATGTTGCAGTCTGATATAGCGTTTGCTGAGCTTGCAAGTATAGGAAGTCGGTCTTGTGTTTGTGCTTACTTAAAAATGTACATCTATGGCTATCTTGCAGTCCGATATAACGTTTGCTGAGCTTGTAATTATAGGAAGTCTGCCTTGTGTTTGTGTTTACCTGAAAGTTGAAGATCTATGGCTGCGTAACAGTCTGATATAAGGTTTGCTGAGCTTGTAGTTATAGCAATTCCGACTTGTATTTGTGTTTACAAGAGGATTAAGATCTACGGCTATATTGCAATCTGATATAATGTCTGCTGAGCTTGCAATTATAGGAATTCGGCCTTGTATGTGTGTTTACCTGAAAGTAGAAGATCTATATCTATTTTGTAGCCTCAAATAACGTTTACTGAGCTTGTAATTATAGGAAGTCCGACTTGTATTTGTGTTTACCTGAAAGATGAAGATCTATGGCTAAGTTGCAGTCTGATATAATGTTTGCTGAGCTTGTAATTATTGGAATTCCGAATTATATTTGTGTTTACCAGAAAGATGAAGATCTGTGGCTAAGTTGCAGACTGAGATAATGATTGCTGAGCTTGTAATTATAGGAAGTCGGGCTAGTTTTTGTGTTTACCAGAAAAATGAAGATCTATGGCTATGTTACAGTCTGATATAACGTGTGCTGAGCTTGTAATTATAGGAAGTTGAGCTTGTGTTTGTGTTTACCTGAAAAATGGAGATCTATGGCTATCTTGCAGTCTGATATAAGGGTTTCTGAGCTTGTAATTTAAGGAAGTTGGCCTAGTATTTGATTTTACCAGAAAGATGAACATTTATGGCTGTGGTGCAGTATGATATAGTGTTTGCTGGGCTTGTAGTTATAGAAAGACCGCCTTGTATGTGTGTTATCTGAAAGATGAATATCTATGCCTTTGTTGCAGTCTAATATTATGTCTCTTGAGTTTGTAATTATAGGAATTCGGCCTTTTATTTGTGTTTATCTGAAGGATGAAGATCTTTGGCTATATTGCA
Source organism: Hymenopus coronatus (assembly GCA_030762935.1). NCBI lineage: Eukaryota > Metazoa > Arthropoda > Insecta > Mantodea > Hymenopodidae > Hymenopus > Hymenopus coronatus. The sequence goes on from CM060900.1 coordinate 424,218,619, forward strand.
GTCTGAAGAAGCGTTTGCTGAGCCTGTAGTTATAGGTAGGCGGCCTTGTATTTCTCTTTACCGGAAAAATAAACATCTATGACTATGTTGCAGTCTGATTAAACGTTTTCTGAGGTTGTATTTATAGGAAGTCGGCCTTGTATTTGTGTTACCTGAAAATTTATGGCAATGTTGCAGTCTGTAATTACGTTTGCTGAGCTTGTAATTATAGAACGTCGGCCTTTTATTTGAGTTTAACTGAAATATTTAGTTCTATGGCTATGTTGCAGTCAGATATAACGTTAGCTGAGATTGTAATTATTGGTAGTCGGACTTGTATTTATCTTTACCTGAAAGATAAACATCTATGGCTGTGTTGCAGTCTGATGTAATGTTTGCTGAGCTTGTAATTATAGGAAGTCGGCCTTGGATGTGTGTTACCTGGCAGATGGAGATCTATGGCTATGTTGCACTCAGATGTAATGTCTACTGAACTTGTAATTATAGGAATTCGGTCATGTAATTGTGTTTACCTGAAAGATGAAGATCTATGGCTTTGTTACGGTGTGATATAACGTGTGCTGATCAAGTAGTTATAAGAAGACCGACATCTATTTGTGTTTACCTGAAACATGGAGATCTGTGTCTGTATTGCTGTCTGATATAATGTTTGCTGAGCTTGTAATTATAGCAAGTCGGCCGTGTATGTAATTTGCCTGAAGGACGAGAATCTATGCCTATGCTGCAGGCTGATATATTGGTTGCTTAGCTTGTAATTATAGGAAGTCGGCCTTTTGTTTGTCTTTACCTGAAAGATGAAGATCTATGGTTATTTTGCAGTCTGATGTAACGTTTGCTGAGCATTTAATTATAGGTAGTCGGCCTTGTATTTGTGTTTACCTAAAAGGTGAAGATCTATGGCTGTGATGCAGTCTGATATAATGTTTGCTGAGATTGTAATTATAGAAAGTGGGCCCTCTATTTGTGTTTACCCGAAAGATGAAATCTATGTCTATGTTGCGCTCTGATATAACGTTTGCTACGCTTTTAATTATAGGAAGTCGGCATTGTATTTTTGTTTACCTGAAAAAAGAATATCTATAGCTAACTTGCAGTCTGATATAACGCTTTCTGAGTCGTAATTTTAGGAAGTCGACCTATTATTTATTTTTACCTGAAAAATAAAGAGCTACGGCTATGTTACAGTGTGATATAACGTGTGGTGAGCTTCTAATTTTATAAGTCGGCCTTGTACTTGAGTTTACCTGCAAGATGAAGATCTATGGCTATGTTGCAGTCTGATATAATGTTTGCTGAGCTTGTAACTTTAGGAAGTTGACTGGGTATTTTTGTTTACCTGAAAAATGAAGATCTTTGGCTATGTTGCAGTCTGATATAACGTTTTCTGAGCTTGTAATTAGAGCTAGTCAGCCTTGTATTTATATTTACATGACAAATAAAGATCTATGGCTATGTAGCGGTCTGACATAACGTTTACAGTGTTAGTAATTATAGGAAGTGGGCCTTGTATTTGTGTTTACCTGAAATATGAATATCTATGGATGTGTTGCAGTCTGATATAAAGCTTGCTCAGCTTGTAGTTATAGAAATTCGTTCTTGTAAGTGTGTTACCTAAAACATAAAAATCAATGGCTAACTTGCACTCTGATATAATGTTGGCTGAGCTAGTAATTAAGGGAATTTGGCCTTGGATTTGTGTTAACTTGAAAGATGAAGATCTATGGCTATATTGCAGTGTTATATAATGTTTGCTGAACTTATAGTTGAAGGAGGTCGGCCATGTATTTGTGTTTACCTAATAGATGAAGACGTATGGCTGTTTTGCAGTCTGATTTAATGTCTGCTGAGCTTGTAATTAAAGCAAGTCGGTCTTGTATGTGTTACCTGAAAGATGAAGATTTATAGCAATGTTGCAGTCTGGTATATAACGGTTGCTGACCTTGTAATTATCGGCAGTCGACCTTGTATTTGTGTGTACCTGAAAGATGAAGATCTTTGACTATGTTGCAGTCTGATATAGCGTTTGCTGAGCTTGCAAGTATAGGAAGTCGGTCTTGTGTTTGTGCTTACTTAAAAATGTACATCTATGGCTATCTTGCAGTCCGATATAACGTTTGCTGAGCTTGTAATTATAGGAAGTCTGCCTTGTGTTTGTGTTTACCTGAAAGTTGAAGATCTATGGCTGCGTAACAGTCTGATATAAGGTTTGCTGAGCTTGTAGTTATAGCAATTCCGACTTGTATTTGTGTTTACAAGAGGATTAAGATCTACGGCTATATTGCAATCTGATATAATGTCTGCTGAGCTTGCAATTATAGGAATTCGGCCTTGTATGTGTGTTTACCTGAAAGTAGAAGATCTATATCTATTTTGTAGCCTCAAATAACGTTTACTGAGCTTGTAATTATAGGAAGTCCGACTTGTATTTGTGTTTACCTGAAAGATGAAGATCTATGGCTAAGTTGCAGTCTGATATAATGTTTGCTGAGCTTGTAATTATTGGAATTCCGAATTATATTTGTGTTTACCAGAAAGATGAAGATCTGTGGCTAAGTTGCAGACTGAGATAATGATTGCTGAGCTTGTAATTATAGGAAGTCGGGCTAGTTTTTGTGTTTACCAGAAAAATGAAGATCTATGGCTATGTTACAGTCTGATATAACGTGTGCTGAGCTTGTAATTATAGGAAGTTGAGCTTGTGTTTGTGTTTACCTGAAAAATGGAGATCTATGGCTATCTTGCAGTCTGATATAAGGGTTTCTGAGCTTGTAATTTAAGGAAGTTGGCCTAGTATTTGATTTTACCAGAAAGATGAACATTTATGGCTGTGGTGCAGTATGATATAGTGTTTGCTGGGCTTGTAGTTATAGAAAGACCGCCTTGTATGTGTGTTATCTGAAAGATGAATATCTATGCCTATGTTGCAGTCTAATATTATGTCTCTTGAGTTTGTAATTATAGGAATTCGGCCCTTTATTTGTGTTTATCTGAAGGATGAAGATCTTTGGCTATATTGCAGTCTGAAGAAACGTTTGCTGAGCCTGTAGTTATAGGTAGGCGGCTTTGTATATTGTCTTTACCGGAAAAATAAAGATCTATGGCTATGTTGGAGTCTGATATAACGTTTTCTGAGCTATTAGTTATAGGAAGTCATCCTTGTATTTCTGTTACCTGAAATTTGAAGATTTATGGCAATGTTGCAGTCTGGAATAACGTTTGCTGAGCTTGTAATTATAGCAAGTCGGCCTTTTGTTTGAGTTTACCTGAAAGGTGTAGATCTATGGCTATGTTGCAGTCTGATATAACGTTTGCTGAGCTTGTAAAATTATAGGAAGTCGGTCTATTGTGTGTGTTTACCTGAAAAATGCAAAATATATGGCTATCTTGCAGTCTGATATAACGTTTGCTGAGCTTGTAATTATAGGAAGTCTGCCTTGTATTTGTGTTTACCTGAAAGATGAAGATCCATGTCTATGTTGCAGAATGATGTAACGTTTACTGAGCTTGCAGTTATAGGAAGTCCGACTTGTATTTGTGTTTACCTGAAAGATGAAGAACTATGGCTTTGTTGCAGTCTGATATTATATCTACTGAGCTTGTAAATTTAGGAAGACGGCCTTGTATGTGTGTTAGCTGAAAGATGAAGATTTATGGCTATTTTGCAGTCTGATATTCTGACTACTGAGCTTGCAATTGTGGGACGTCGGCCTTGTATTTATGTTTACCTGAAAGCTGAAGATCCTTGGCCATGTTGCAGTCTGATATAATGTTTGCTGAGCCTTAATTATAGGAAGTCGGCCATTTATTAGTCTTTAACCGAAATATGAGGATCTATAACTATGTTGCAGCCTAATATTACGTTTGCTGACCATGTAATTATAGGAAGTCGTCATTGTATTTGTGTTAGCCTGAAAGATGAAGATCTATGGCAATGATGCAGTCTGATATAACGTTTGCAGAGCTCATAATTATATGAAGTCGGCCTTGTATTTGTGTTTATCTGAAAGATGTAGATCTATGGCTATTATGCAGTCTGATATAATGTTTGCTGAGCTTGTAACTATAGGAAGTCGCCCTCGCACTTTTTTTTACCTGAAACATGAACATCTATGTCTATATTGCAATCTGATGTAATGACTGCTGAGATTGTAATTATAGGAATTTGGCATTGTATGTGTGTTACCTGAAAGAGAAGATCTATGCCTATGCTGCAGTCTTATATATGTCTTTGCTGAGCTTCTAAATATAGGAAGTCGGCCTAGTATTTGTGTTTACCTGAAGCATGAAGCTCTATTTCTATGTGTCAGTCTGAATTAATGCTTGCTGAGCTTGTGGTTATACGAAGTCCGACTTGTATTTACGTTTACTTGAAAGATGAAGGTCTGTGGCTGTTTTGCAGTCTGATATAATGTTTCCTGAGCTTGTAATTATAGGAAGTCGGCCGTGTATGAGTTTTAACTGAAAGATGAACATCTATGGCTATGTTGCAGTCTGATATAACGTTTGCTGAGCTTGTAATTATAGGAAGTCGTTTTTGTACCTGTGATTACCTAAAATATGAAGATCTATGGGTATGATACAGTCTGATATAATGTTTGCTGAGCTTGCAATTATAGGAAGTCGGCCTTTATTTGTGTTTACCTCAAAGATATATATCTATGGCAATGTTGCAGTCAGTTATAACGGCTTCTGAGTTTGTAATTATATGAAGTCAGCCTTGTATTTTTTTCTACATTAAAGATGAAGGTCAATGGCTGTTTTGCAATCTGATATAATGCTTGCTTAGCTTGTAAATATGGGAAGTCGGCCTTGTATTTGTGTTTACCTGAAAGATGAAGATCTATGGCTATGTTGCACTCTGTTATAATGTTTGCTGAGCTTGTAATTATAGGAAGGTGGCCTAGTATTTTTGCTTACCTGATAAATGAAGATCTATGGCTATATAGCAGTCTGATATAATGGTTGGGGAGCTTGTAATTAGAGGAAGTTGGCCTTGTATTTGTGTTTTCCTGAAAGATATATATATATCTATTGCAATGTTGCAGTCTGATATAACGGCTTCTGAGCTTGTAATTATATGAATACGGCCTTGTGTTTGTTTTTACCTGAAAAATGAAGAAATATGTCTATCTTGCACTCTGATGTAACGTTTGCTGACCATGTCATTATAAGAAGTCGGCCTTGTATTTGTGTTTACCTGAAATATGAAGATCTATGTCTAAAGTGCTGTCTGGTATATTGTTTGCTGACCTTGTAATTATCGGAGTTCGGCCTTGTATTTTTGTCTACATGAAAGATGAAGATCTTTGGCTATGTTGCAGTCTGATATAATGTTTGCTGACCTTGTAATTAACGTAAGTCAACCTTGTGTTTTTGTTTACCTGAAAGATGAAGATCTATGGCTATGTTGCGGTCTGATACAACGTGTGCTGAGCTTGTAATTATAGCAAGTCGGCCTTGTGTTTGTGTTTACTTAAAACAGAAGATCTATGGCTATCTTGCAGTCTGATACAACGCTTGCTGAGCTTGAAATTATAGGAATTCGGCCTTTTATTTGTGTTTACCTCAAAGATGAAGATCTATGTCTATGTTACAGTCTGATTTAACGTTTTCTGAGCCTGTAGTTATAGAAAGTCCGACTTGTATTTGTGTTTAACTGAAAGATGAAGATCTATGTTGCAGTCTGATTAAATGTTTGCTGAGCTTGTAGATATAGGAAGACGGCCTTGTATGTGTGTTATGTGAAAGATGAAGATCTATGGCTATGTTGCAGTCTGATATTATGTCTACTGAGCTTGTAATAATAGGAATTATGCCTTGTATGTTTGTTTATCTGATAGATGAAGATCTATGGATATACTGTAGTGTGATGTAATGTTTGCTGAGCTTGTAATTGTAGGAGGTCGGCCTTGTATTTGTATTTACCTGATAGATGAAGTTCAATGGCTATATTGCACTCTTATTTAATGTCTGCTGAGCATGTAATTAAAGGAAATCGACTTCTAAGTGTGTTACCTGAAAGATGAAGCTTTATGGCAATGTTCCAGTCTGATATAACGTTTACTGAGCTTGAAATTATAGGAAGTCCGACTTATATTTGTGTTTACCTAAAAGATGCAGTTCTATGGCTATGTAACAGTTGGATATAATATTTGCTGAGCTTATAATTATAGAAATTTGGCATTGTATTTGTGTTTACCTTAAAGATTAGAATCTGTGGCTATGTTGCAGTCTGATATAATGTTTGCTTAGCTCTTAATTATAGGAAGTCAGCCTTATATCTATGTTCACATGAAAGATGAAGATCTATGGCTAAATTGGAGTCTGATATAATGTTTGCTGATCATGTAATTATAGAATGTCGGCTTTGTATTTGTGCTGTCCTGAAAGATGAAGATCTATGGCTAAATTGCAGTCTGATATAATGTTTGCTGAGCTTGTAATTATAGGAAGTCGTCCTTGTGTTTGTGTTACCTGAAGGATGAAGATCTATGGCTATGTTGCAATCTGATGTAACGTTTACTCAGCTTGTAGTTATAGGAGGTCGGCCTTGTATTTGTGTTTACCTGAAAGATGAAGTTCTATGTGTATGTTGCAGTCTGATATAATGCTTGGTTAGCTCGTAATTATAGGAAGTCAGCCTTATATTTGTGTTTATCTGAAAGCTGAAGATCTAGTTCTATATTGCAGTATGATATCATGTTTGTTGAGCTTGTAATTAGAGAAAGTTGCCTTGTATTTGCGTCTACCTGAAAGATGAAGATCAATGGCTATATTGCAATCTGATATAACGTTTGCTGAGCTTGTAATATAGAGGAAGTCGGCCTTGTATTTGTGTCTACCTGAAAGATGAAGATCAATGGCTATGTTGCAGTCTGATATAATGTTTGCTTAGCTTGTAATTATAGGAAGTCGGCCTTGTATTTTTCTTTTCTTTTTTTTTTTTTTTTATTTTCGAGTGGAGGGGAAAAACCACCTTATAGACTAACCCGGGCAAGCCCGGAGTGTCGGAGTCTCCCTTGTGGGCATACCGACTAAAAAAACCCTCCACCGGTATTAGAAGGAAGAAAGGAGAGGCGGTACCGCATTATTGCACCCGCGGATTCCAGGCGATAATTTAACTGAGTGCAGGGTGCAGTCAGAGGGGTTAAATGAGGACCGGGAGACAGACTTGACCGAGGCCCAGAATGCCACCGCGGAGTATTCGGGGAGAGGAATGAAGGAATTCTAGGGTGAAGGAACATAGTTAGTGCTGGTTGACTCTGTTGAGCCGGACTTCGCTTCGAGATGCCGAAGAGGAAGCAACAACGCAGACCAGCAGCTCCTACAGCAGCCACCGCTTCTCCGGCAACCGCCGGTAGGATGCGCTCACCGGCATCTCCGCCATCTGCCGTTACGCCGGCAGTGAGCGCTGCACCTTTGCCGCGCTCACCATTACCACTGCCGCCGACCGCCGCCGCTGCTTCACCGGCAGCCAACACTACATCGCCGCCACCGCTGAGCTCCACGCCGCCGACGCCCCGGTACAGTGCCGTGGTTAGGGGGGTCCCTCGGGATCTCTCCACCCGGCACCTCCTCGCCGCTGCACGATCTAGATGGCCTTCATGTTCGAGGGTCACTAGAATTATGTGTGACCGGGGCCCGACACCACTAGTTAGGGTGGAGCTACAGGACCGATCAGACCTGGAGGCTGCCTTGGCGTCAGGGTTGCCCTTATTAGGGCGACTTCTGCACGTTGAGGCAAGCAGACAGGAAAGACACCGGCCCTGCCGTCGCTGCTGTGCCTACGGGCACAGCCAAGAAGACTACTCTTCGCCGCCGAAGTGCCACTACTGTGGCACCAACGCATACACTTCACAGTGCACTGGGCACGACCTCCGCCGCCGTCGCCGGTTCTGTGCCACCTGTGGTGGTACGGGACATTTCACCGTGCAAGCCCAGTGCCCCAGCTACCCTAAGAGCAGGCACTCATCGCCTAAACCAGCCCGGACACCATCATCTACACAACCATCTCCGCAGACTCAACAACCAACACCAACCATCCTGCAGCAGGAAATCCAGGGCCTAAGTGAGGCCATTCAGAAATTCCACGCGGAGGTCCTGATTCTTACGCTGACGGCCTTGGAGGACAGGCTTCAGGAACAGGACAGCACCACTTCACACACAGAACTTCACCAAGCAATAGCAACAGCAGTCACCGATATCCGACTCATCTTCAGGGAGGAGGTGAGAGCTCTACTGGTGAAGTCGGCACCTCAAACTTCCAAGTTCAACATCCAAAGTAGACCCCAAGGGCTTAGGCTCGAAAACGTCCCAGGATGCAACGACTGGCTCAACAGAGTCAACCAGCACTAACTCCATCCTTCACCCTAGAATTCCTTCATTCCTCTCCCCAAATACTCCGCGGTGGCAGTCTGGGCCCTGGTCAAGTCTGTCTCCCGGTCCTCATTTCACCCCTCTGACTACATCCTGCAGTCAGTTATATTATCGCCTTGAATCCGCGGGTGCAATCATGCGGTACCGCCTCTCCTTTCTTCCTTCTAATACCGGTGGAGGGGTTTTTTAGTCGGTATGCCCACATGGGAGACCCCGACACTCCGGGCTTGCCCGGGTTAGTCCATAAGGTGGATTTTTCCCCTCCACTCGGAAATTAAAAAAAAAAAAAAAGAAAAAAAATCTGTTGAGCCAGTCGTCGTATCCTGGGACGTTTTCGAGCCTAAGCCCTTGGCGTCTACTTTGGATGTTGAACTTGGAAGTTTGAGGTGCCGACTACTCCAGTAGAGCTCTCACCTCCTCCCTGAAGATGAGTCGTATGTCGGTGACTGCTGTTGCTATTGCTTGGTGAAGTTCTGGATGTGAGGTGGTATTGTCCTGTTCCTAAAGCCTGTCCTCCAAGGCCGTGAGCTTAGCCGTAAGAATCAGGACCTCCGCGTGGAGGTCCTGAATAGCCTCACTTAGGCCCTGGATTTCTTGCTGCAGGATGGTTGGTGTTGGTTGTTCAGTCTGCGGAGATGGCTGTGTAGATGATGGTGTCCGGGCTGGTTTAGGCGATGAGTGCCTGCTCTTTGGGTAGCTGGGGCACTGGGCTTGCCCGGTGAAATGTCCCGTACCACCACAGGTGGCACAGAACCGGCGACGGCGGCGGAGGTCGTGCCCAGTGCACTCTGAATTGAATGCGTTGGTGCCAGAGTAGTGGCACTTCGGCGGCGAAAAGCAGTCTTCTTGGCTGTGCACGTAGGCACAGTAACGACGGCAGGGCCGGTGTCTTTCCTGTCTGCTTGCCTCAACGTGCAGAAGTCGCCCTAATACGGGCAACCCTGACGCCAAGGCAGCCTCCAGGTCTGATCGGTATTGTAGCTCCACCCTTACTAGTGGTGTCGGGCCCCGGTCACAGATTATTCTAGTGGCCCTCGAACATGAAGGCCATCTAGATCGTGCAGCGGCGAGGAGGTGCCGGGTGGAGAGATCCCGAGGGACCCCCCTAACCACGGCACCGTACCGTGGCGGCGTCGGCGTGGAGCTCAGCGGTGGCGGCGATGAAGTCTTGGCTGCCGGTGAAGCAGCGGCGGTCGGTGGCGGTGGTGATGGTGAGCGCGGTAAAGGTGCAGCGCTCACTGCCGGTGTAACGGCAGGTGGCGGAGATGCCGGCGAGCACTTCCTACCGGCGGATGCCGGAGAAGCGGTGGCTGCTGTAGGAGCTGCTGGTCTGCGTTGATGCTTCCTCTTCGGCATCTTGAAGAATGCGTTTTTGTTTACCTGAAAGATGAAGATCTATGGCTATGTTGCATTCAGTTATAATGTTTGCTGAGCTTCTAATTATAGGAAATTGGCCTAGTATTTTTGTTAACCTGATAAATGAAGATCTATGGCTATATAGCAATCTGATATAATGCTTGCTGAACTTGTAATTATAGGAAGTCGGCCTTGTATTTGTGCTTACATGTAAGATATATATCTATGGCAATGTTGCAGTCTGATATAACGGTTTCCAAGCTTGTAATTATATGAAGTCGGCCTTGTGTTTGTTTTTATCTGAAAAATGAAGATATATGGCTATACTACAGTCTGATGTAACGTTTGCTGACCATGTCATTATAGGAAGTCGGCCTTGTATTTGTGTCTACATGAAAGATGAAGATCTATGGCTATGTTGCAGTCTGATATAATGTTTGCTGACCTTGTAATTATCGTAAGTCGGCCTTGTATTTGTGTTTACCTGAAGGATGAAGATCTATGGCTATGTTGCAGTCTGGTACAACGTGTGCTGAGCTTGTAATTAATGGAAGTTGACCTTGTGTTTGTGTTTATTTGAAACAGAAAATCTATGGCTATCTTGCAGTCTGATATAACGTTTGCTGAGTTTGAAATTGTAGGAAGTAGGCCTTGTAATTGTGTTTACCTGAAAGACGAAGATTTATGTCTATGTTGCAGTCTGATTTAACGTTTTCTGGGCCTGTAATTTTAGGACGTCCGACTTGTATTTGTGTTTACCTGAAAGATGAAGATCTATGGCTGTGTTGCAGTCTGATATAATGTTTGCTGAGCTTGTAATTATAGGAAGACGGCCTTGTATGTGTGCTAGCTGAAAGATGAAGATCTATGGCTATGTTGTAGTCTGATATTGTGTCTACTGAGCTTGTAATTATAGGAATTCGGCCTTGTATTTCTGTTTATCTGATAGATGAAGATCTATGGATATATTGCAGTCTGATATAACGTTTGCTGAGCTTATAATTATAGGAAGTCCGACTTGTGTTTTTGTTTACCTGAGAGATGAAGATGGGTTGCTATATTACTGTCTGACATAATGTTTGCTGAGCTTGTAATTATAGGAAGTCGGCCTTGTATTTGTGTTTACCTGAAAGATGATTATCTATGGCTATGTACCAGTCTGATATAACGTTTGCTGATCTTGTTATTAAAGGAAGTCGGCCTTGTATTTGTGTTTACCTGAAAGATGAAGATCTATGGCTTTGCTGCAGTCTGATATAATGTTTGCTGAGCTTGTAATTATAGGAAGTCGGCCTTGTATTTGTGTTTACCTGAAAGTTGAAGATCTATGACTATGCTGCAGTTTGATATAACGGCTGGTGAGCTTGTAATTGTTGAATCTCGCTCTTGTGTTTATGTTTAATTGTAATATGGAGATCTATGACCATGTGTCTGTCTGATATAGGGGCTTCTGATCTGGTAATTGTTGAAAGTAAGCCTTTACTGTATGTTTACCTAAAAGATGAAGTTCTGTTGCCATGTTGCAGTCAGGCGGAACTGTTGGTGCTTGTAATTGGTGGGAGAGAATTTTGAAGGTGTGTTTACCTGGGTATCAGGGTCAAGTTATAAGCAGTCGGAACAGTTGTTATTGGTGGAGATTCTGTAGGTGTGTTCACCTGAAGGCCGACAGGTATCTCAGAGGGACAAAGGGTATTCCCCGCACCAACCTGAAAAGCGGGACCTTTGTTTCTTCAGGTGTTTCTACTGTTACATTTTGTAAATCGCTATCCTTCTTGTTTTAAAATAAAAGAGTATATTACAGATTATTCTTGGCATGAAGGTAATAGAATACTGCTTTTCTTATTTCTAATAAAGTTTTCTGGAACATGTATGGTTTTTTTTTTTTTTTTAACCTATCTTATAGTATACTTTCAAGTATACCCATTTGAATTCCATTGCAATTCTTGTTTTCACATGAACCTCCACTTGGAACCTCCAAGAACACTGGATGCGTGGGCAATTTCTCAAAGAGAAATTGTAGGAAGCACAAAGTGAGAGCAGAGCCACCGTGTGGGACTGGACAAAAGAGCCACATAAAACTTGCAACATAGTTAGGTTTTCATTGAGTAGCCCATGCCATTGTCTTGATTCTCAACTCTTTTCTAAAGATCTAGTCATAGAACATTGTTTTGAATAAATAGGGAGAGGCTATGTAAGGGGTGCGCTTTGTTAAAAGGCTCCCTGCATTCCTTGGCCTTGAGGGTGCTTCTTTAAACTGCTTTCCACAGATGGGAGAAAAGAAATCACTTTTAGCCTCCAATAGAACCCACTGTCAAAAATGAAAACCAGCTGCACATTTTATTGCTGCCCTGTTCTTTCCCGTAAATGTTTCTCTTTCAATTTTCAGTCTGTGACCTTCGAGAAAAAGCGGTTAGTTCGGAATGCAGAGAGGTACTTAATGGAAGTTGCAGCTATCGAGCAATATTTCTGAAAGAAAAAAGAAAAATCTTTATATTTAACTGAATAGGTAGAGTCAGACTGAAAATTTCAATGCCATAGCCGGGATTTGAACCACGGAGATGCCGATCTCTAGCCGGTTGCTCTGCCATTGAACTACCATGGCAACATGCCGGCATAACATTGCATTTCTCAACCGGCTAGAGATCGGGAGACCCGTGGTTCAAATCCCGGCTATGGCATTGCATTTTTCAGTCTGAATCTACTTATCCAACTCCTATTCTACACAAGGCTTTTCTGAAAAACAATTAAAACTAATACCAAATGACCATAGTAGACTATACTATGAATCCTGGGACTTAAAGTGCTTGCAGCACTGTAAGTTGCCATTGGGCTGTCATCACAAAATAATTTGAGATCACCCTGTGGTTTACCGGGAAACATGCGAGTCAGTTGAGAAATTGAATGCAATGCTTGCATGTTGCCATGGTAGCTCAGTGGCAGAGCAACCGGCTACAGATCGGTATATTCGTGGTTCAAATCCCGGCTATGGGTTGAATTTTTCAGTCTGACTCTACCTGTCCAACTCCTGTCCTACACACGGCTTGTGTGAAAGACAGTTAAAACCAGTCTTTATATTTAACTTACACAACCTGGAACTGTGCTAGCTTTATCCTATCTCTCTTTTCTTTTTGTCTCTCATATTTCTAAGTTCTCGGATTGGCAATGGGCAAATGCAATGTAAAAGATAATGTGTTACATTCGCTGCACTTTCTCTATCCTATATTATCTATTGGTGAGTATATAAAATTTTCTTACGAAGTCTTATTACTTTCTCTATTACGTATAGTGGGTAAGTAGTTGAAACGATGTATTCCACCCAAAAGAACATCTAAAGCAAGAGTTCACCGGAAATACACGTATTGAGCCTCCCTGAATAAAGAAAAAAAATTAAGCATTTTTAGAAAAAGGCCCAAGTGTGCAGAGGTGCTCCTCAGAATAGGCTAACTCTATCCTAATAGTTTCAAAAATATTTTTAATAACTGTTTAATAATACTCATTAGGAAATGTGTGAGTATCGAAACTAAAATGAAATGTTTCCACTCAACAAAACAAAGTCTACATGTAATATTAGGTACATTACATACAGTTAGAAGTATTTAAATGATAGAATTCTTGAAAATTCGGCAGATCCGCTTTCTTCTGGAAGGAAAGAGCTGTCTTTAAAACGAGAATACACTGGAACGACACAAAGGCATTTGTCGCCTGTCTGCGAAATGCAGGCAAATCTGAGCTAACCTGCCTTCTGATGTCACGAACACAGTTCCATGTTTTGTCGCCTGCATTAGGGAAAATGCTTAAAAATACTGGAGTGGCGCATGCAGTTTGTATGGACGTACATATATGGAGCAGCTGGATGATATAAAATTGACAAAAGGATATTTCCATCAAGATGGAACTTGTAACATGTAACCAGTTTCTTTAATAATAATGGAATAGTCTCAAAAGATCTGTGGTGCACCAGATCACCTCACCTAATCTTATCGGATGTTTCCTTATGGGGGTATTTTAAAAGCAGAGTGTAGATAGGTGTAAGAATAGATCTCGGACAGTTGCTGAACTACGTGAATCAATGTGAGGATACTCTTTGTGGAACAAGTAAATAGAACTTGCATATATTTGCCAAGAAAATATACCTATGGCTTTAACTAACACACAGAAGCATACACTCTTCTGTCATCTCTCTCTCTCTCTCTCTCTCTCTCTCTCTCTCTCTCTCTATGAACAGGTGTAAGAAGCCATTCCCAGAAAATTCAAGATAAACATTTTATTTGTGATGAAAAGAGCTTAAATATACGGTGCTTTAATCAGAACCATTGGAGTCATTTAGAATAAAAACAGTTTTTTTTTTTGTTTTTTTTTTCATTAAAGGGTAGTTTGTTGTGGGAGATTTGCTTGAAAATCTTCGTGTCGCATCCTTTGAAAATGCGCAACTTAAATACCAAGTTTGGTATTTAACCGACCTTTTGTTTTTGAGCTATGCTGCCTACAGGCACACACTCACACGGATATGCTTCTAAGTAATGTTTTTTTTTTTTTTTTGGAATTAAGGGTTCTCAAAACATGTTTTTCTGGTGACATTTCGGTATTGAACCTACAATATCCTCTCTATTCACTATGTAGGTACATAGTACGTGTAGAGAAAGTAAAAATGAAAAACACCAGTTCTGCTAAACAATGTAATAGTCACTAAGACACAGGGTAACATAACAGTTCGTTACACTTGAATCACTAACGTTACACACAAAGTGCACAATTCAATCTCTCCGCCGAATCGAATCACAACTGAATGGCTGATTTAATAAACTCACGTCTGAACTGCACTTTGCACTGTCACTCCCAGCTGCATTCATTTAATATCTTAGCTGAACACTGTGTTCACTCTTCAAATGTTGAAAAAAATGAGCTAAAACAACACCATACCTAACTCAGGCATCTTTCAAGGGTCAAAGGTGAGACAAAACTGTAACGGGATTTTTATAGGTTATTACCTCACGTTGTGAGGTTATATGGAATGAGATTTTATATGGTGGTGGTTTGTAGTTTACACTGCACGTCGGACAGTCATATGTATTAGGCATTTTACGTGTTTGAGTTTTTACGCCTCAACGTGGGTGCTTATGTGCGGCGTACCTAAGTGTCACTTCAAATCAACTCCATTACACTCACGTACCTGGTACTGAAGCTCTTCTTGGATGGGTTGCCACGGCATCGCTCAGTCTTGCTCGACCATTGACTCTCTCTGGTGTGGATTTGGCAAGTGGGAGGAGTTGTAGGAGTGATCTTTTAATTGTGAAGAAAACACTTGTTAACTTTTATTGTTATTTATTCTATAAGAAGATTCCAAAATAAACACCTTGCTGTACACTGTTATTCTGCTGACTGGTGCTCTTACCACTCACTCACACGTACTCTCAATTACACTGTTTCTACGTTAAGTACATGGCACAATTCACTCTTTAGTAATCTCGAGCCGACTATTAAATAGGTGAGCGACGTTACTGTAATTCACTAACAGTTTCTTCTCATAACAATCTTACCCAAAACTATTGCAAATCTCCCAGAATACGTCATAATAACCACGTGATACTACGAAAATAAAGCAGAAGTCCCCTCTTGGGTTTTAAACTGGACGGCCCCTGTGTAAGGAAATCGTACGTGACTTACACAAAAGAGGCAACTTCTCACCCCTCTCACCAGTTTGGCGTCAGGATTCTGTGTAGCTTTCAAGTCAACAACTGACTTCTTGGTTCCTATGTATACAATGTATTAACTTTCTTTACTTATGTACATCTAGATAATTAATAGAATGATTGTCATTATTACGACGAGGCTAATTAACGGTCTCAAAACATAACCCTATATATTAAATTAGTGTTAGCTGATTAAGTATTAATATGAATATGTGTTAAGGGTATTTAAATAAATTGGAAATATTTCGTGTTAGCTTATAAGTCATTAAGTGTTGAAGTTAAGGATTGTCTAGAATGAATCTGTAGAAGTAGCAAGGTCACTCAGAATCGCGCGCTTTGTCGGCAGGTAGGCGTCTGATCTTTTGTATTTCAGTGAGTGATGGGAAGAAGGTGACGCTTTTACATGGAACATTTTTCGGAAATGATTTTCTAAAAGAAATGGTTCTAGCGATTTTGATTAAAATACCTTCTGTTTAAGGTATTTTTATGCCAAACGAAATGGATATCTTGAATTTTCTGGGAAAAGCCTCTGAAGAGCTCTTCACTCTGGATGACTTCTGTTTAACTGGCAAATCGTAAGGGTTAAACAAAAACTTACTACACAAAAAATGTAGATCTTATTAAGACACGATATACATTATTGGTTTCAATTTTAAGTCACTTAAACTTTTCTCAAAGGGAAAAAATTAATCTTTTTTATAAAAGGTTTGTTTGCGGAACAGCTAAAGAAAGCCATGTGAATGGAACACATCCGATTTTTTCAACACTCAGGGACTTTTTCCCACGTGTTGTTTAGCCCTAATCATCCAGGAAGACTATGACTTACATTACAGACTTTTCTGGTATTTATAGTTGCCCAATTTAGGAGCAGGAAGGGTAAAGAGAGCCATTTAATCCTGCCATTGGTTTTAAAATTAATCGAAGGGCGTTGACCTTTCTGATGGCTCCTCCTTGTGGCGGATTGTTGGTCCACCAAATTTGAGAGATTCGCGCAAGCGCCATGCCTAATTCTACATTGTATATATTCACGCGACATTCTCTTCACAATGTCATTTGTTTTCGTACATATCCTAGAAAATATTGTAGCAGTACCTTTTCTCGTATCTGCTTCCTACTCATCACAAATATTGGCAGAATTTGGATCTCATTGCAGCTACACAACGGTAGACATAAAGCAGTCAACTGTTTACATGTGCCGGTACTGAATTAAATATTCTTTGCGATCTATAGAGAAAGAAAATTAGGGCCTTTAAGAGTAATGCTTAAAATACTCACACATTAAAAGGCAAAATTTAATATACCTATATTTGAACGGCTAGTGCTGCGAAAAAGAAAAACAAAAAAAGGCAGAACCTGTATGTTTTAAAACTATCTGCAATTTGTTTCGCAGTAGGTGTCTTATGATTTGCATGTAATAGATAAAATTACAATATTTGCAATAAATTTGTACAGCAATTTATTGGGTTTTCACTGTAAATTCTGGACACACTTTTAATTTTTCTTGCTTTCATCTGTATCTATGCATCAGTGATACGTAGATATTAGTGACACGTGATTTTATGAAGGTTTCTAGTTGCAAGATCAAGGTATGATTAATTTGCAACTTAAAAGTTGTTTTTCTTACCTTTTTTTCCTGCGCTTTTAGAAATTCAAAACGATTCCCTACATGCAATCTTTCCTGAGTATTTTTCAATTTTATAAGGTAATTACTAAAAGCTATAAAAAATAATGATGGATTTTATTTTTCCTAAATGCTTAAGTATATACATATAATATAATGTAAATGCCCGGCGGAGTCACGGACGAAACGTCAGGTGACATTTCATCTAAATTAGCACGGCCTTCAAACCCGGAAACCTTTATATTTTACTGGATTAACGCCAGCCGTGAAAGCCTAAGCAGGTGTTATAATGTAAATTACTATACCTCTTCGGCCATCTTCGTAATGCTATTGAAATTTTGTGTATGAATATTTGTCATACTGTCTTCAAAAACTATGTTTCCCATATTTCTTTTCTTCCATGCTCACCTGAACCAAATAAAGGTAGGCACCATTAGTTCTCTTTCTTCTTCTCTTGTCTACCCTTCTCATATGGAAAACTTATATCCCCTCAGAATTCACGTATTAATGCCTGGAGTGAGATTATGTTGAAGAGCAGAGGATTATGGGTAAGATCGATTATCCACGGATGGGGAACAGCCCAATGCCTGGTATGAACGTTAGGAGCTAGAGTTTTAGAAATGTAGACGAAATTGACAATAGGAAACTTGATGATGTAGCAATTAATGGAGTGAATAGCGGGAGAAACCGGAGCACCTGGAGAGAACCTCCCAGATGCCGCATCATCCACCATATATCCCAGATGCAGCCCCGGTCTAACCACTGTGCCATTGGGTCTCCAGATACTATTTACATCAACAATACTAGGTGGTTCAACAGCGCCGTATTTCACGTGTGGAGATAACACCACGTGCGTTAAAGTGTTGCAGAATTCAACGGCGCAATTAAAAGCACACACTGGTCAGTGGTGGCTTTAGCATATAACGCGAGCGACCTTCGTTGCACACTTCCTGCTAATCAGAGAAAGCGATGAGGGAATCGCGATCATAAGAGACTAACTTCTACTAGAGACTGTGATGATATAAGTACAAGAATAGTCCAGTCCACCTGGGTAGTGTGATGGTAGCGTGTCTGCCTCACATTCAAAAGGTCGCGAGTTCGAAACTCCCTTAAAGTAAGATGGGATGAGTGGCACTTTCTCATATTTGATGTTATATTCTCCGAGATCCTGCTGTAATTTGGAATTGTTATACCCTTATAGTTGACAATATTGCCTTGCGTCACTCTCCAGACCCAATAAATCTGTTCACGGAGCCGAAAATTACCTTTTGCATGGCTTTTAATTCGCATAATTTTTCTCTAAATTAATGCCTATTTGTAATAAATTTACAATCTCTTAAGTTCAGCATCATTGTGAAACTCTGATCGAAGGATCATTTAGAATTAAGAATTGTCGTTTAGATTAAAATATTTCCAAGAGAGATGTTTATATTTGGAATCAGGAAGAGGATTGTGAAACTTATTTGGCAAAGACGTCAGCATGAAAACATCAAAATTTATATTTTAAAACATAAATTTTGTCTTATAATTTAAATTAGTTTTTTTTTTTTCACACTGTCTCAATTGGTACCTGCTGATTATGGAGGATGGGATAGGTAAATGGGAGGTAAATAAATGCAAATAATTTGATATTTAGTAAGGAGCAGTGCCTATAACACATAAGTGTAACTCGTTTTGTCCGTTTACTAATGACATATAAAAAAGAATACACATATTTCAGAGTCTAATGCGTTTTGAACGATGCTGACTATGTCCCTGCTGTGTTTACGCATGTACATCACTCCGACTATAGTCGGGCAGGGCAGAGCAGTGTCACTTGACCTGTTACGTAAACAACCAAATGTCTGAAACGGGGAATAATAGCCATCCTAAAACATCGTGAAATTCTCATCATGAACATAAATTTAGAAAAGAGCGGTAAAACCTGTGAATAATCGATCATCACATCGTCCTCAAACGCTGATACTAATATTTGCACTTATTCACTTCCCACTCTATATATATACATATGTGCAGATAGAGGTAAAATACTGGTTCACTCCAAAAGTAGTTGCTAAATTATGCTTTATTTCTGAAATTGACTTAATCTAGTCCAGTATTTTAGTTAACATATTTACTCAAGTACATTTTAAACTATTTATATTCTAGGGCAAGACTCAGAAAATTTTACAGACTGTTGATGACTCTTAATCTCAAATTTAGAATAATACATCGCGTATTCTGTTCAAATAATTATAACTTTGTTATCATAGTTTTAGTATAACCAACGGCAGAAAATATTGTCACAGTGCCATTGGAGCATGTTTATCTGCATTTTAGTTAAACAGAAAACTTTTATAACCGATACTTAATCAAGCTTAGCATATACATTGCACTCAAGTGGAGCATTATAACAAATTTTTACAACATTAAGTTTGACCTTAACCGTTTTAGTCATCTCAAAATGTAAGGTAAGTCTGTTAAAAAATAATATATATATATATATATATATATATATATATATATATATATATATATATCTGCGTGAAGACTTTCATGCCTTAAACCATGGAAATACTTTATTACAGTGTCCTTGAAGCGGACTCTATGTAACAACTAAATATCCTTTTTTAATTTGTTCTACGTGTTTCGCTCCTAAATCTTTTTGGTTTGTTTTTGAGGTATATTCAGTGATCTTCACTCTACAGTATTACAGCATTTGTAATGCCTCATTCACCACTCTGGCATGACAGCAACAGACACTACCTTACATTTCACTCTTACCTTTTATTTATGTACAGTCATGAAAGAAATGATTGAGCGCACTCTTAGAGCAGAATATTTCAAAGTGCCACTTCGTATCGCAGCGAGGTTTACACTGGTCGCTATTTCCAATATGCGGCTAGACTTACCTAACAGTGTCTGAGACATACGTTATCGCCTGTCAAACACATTAACAGGATGTGTCTTGCAGCGTGCTTCACATTTGTATTGGATCCTGATAAAGCATTCGACAACAAGCGCCATGCTTCCCATTCTTCGTTAGCCAATTAGTAAACAAACCCAAGTGTTTCTACCTGATGCTTGCTCATTGTTAGTTATGCATATAGGTGGAGCAACTAATTCCCAATCAACTAAATTAAACATTGAGCTGGTTCAGAAGCCGTGAAGTACCCTGTATACGATAAATGAATCACGTTATTATAAGAACCATTGGCCAGTATTACAGCGCATATATGAATGTGGCAGCATACGCCTTTAAATCTGAACAAACATAGCTCAGAGGTAACGCAAGCGCTTTGAAAAATACTGAATCTAAGTTCAAACCTCTACAACAGCATACATTTTTCTCCTCCATTTATGTTGTTTCTTCTATCATCTTTTCTATTTCACATTCTTAATTTATACTAATACAGAGTTTCTGCTATATTAGTTATGATTTGAGTATTAGATAATATGTATAATAATCAAAGTTTGCAACTACTGGTGATAAGTTTGATTCCTTTGTTGTTATTATGTTTATTTCTGTGTTGGTCAAATGTTTGTGCTTGGTTCTATTAGTCAACGAAAGAGGTCCTCAATCACTACTACAGCGACGCAGTCATTCATACTTTAGCAATGGCAGAGGCCGTTGATAACGTTCTTCTGTTCTCACCCTGGTTTCACAGGGTTATACAGCCACCAGAGCGCGGAGCATTTGTGATCTTCCACAGTCCACTGCGAGGAGGTGGGCAAAATTATATCATTCAAGGAAGAGTACTGGTCGCTCGCGTGTATCTACCGAGAATGAAGACAGGTTGAAGGAGATCCGTTTCTGACTGCCGCTGAGTGCAAGGCTTTATCTTTATTTATTTATTTTCGGTAGCTTAACGTCCTTTAACCTGGTTGTCTATATCGGACTATGAATGAAATTGGTGAAATGATGCTCAAATGATATCGGTGTCCATGGAGCTTAAAGTTACTCGACATTAGTCTTCTCAGGATAAGGGAAAACACCGACAAAAACCTTACCCGTGTAACTCACCCCAAGCGAGATTCGAACTCACGATATGTTGAATGTGAGACAGACACGCTACCACCACACTACCCAGGCGGGCTTTATCTTTATTCCTGTGTAGTGCACGGACGGTGCACCCCTGTAAAGATGCCGAAATACGGCGTAGATGTGCGGCAGTGAAGGAAGTACTACCTGAAACCCACAAAATTGACAGGTTGGCATTTGCTGCATATACAGTACGAGAACTTCGATTGGAGCGAAGTAGTTTTCTCCGACGGGGCTACGTTTTGTACCGCCAATTCGACTGCGTTAGTTTACAGGTCTAGTGGTACTCGATATGATAATGCGCTATTAGGCCACTCGTGCAAGGAGTGGTCGAACGAGCGTAACTATTTGGGCATGAATATCTCGGGAAGGTGCAGGTATGCTGGAACGTGTTCATGGAAAGCTGAATGAGGAAGACATTCTGGAATTCTAGAACACGTTCTGCTTCCATCTGCCCAAGAGCCTTATCCTAAAGGTATTATTAAATTACAACAGGATAATCATTCGGTCCACAAGTTGGGCAAAATTGAAAGGTGGTTTTCGAAACACAAGGATATCCTAGAGCAGATACCGTGGCCTCCAAATTCAGCAGATCTCAACCCAATTGAGCATGTTTAGACGAAAATAAAGCAGATGCTTTCTCAAGGTCCCAGATTGAATAATGCTTCACAACTCTGGTGTGCCATGACAGACACTTGGAATTCACTAGCAGAAGACATTAATTCTTTTCAAACGCTAGTGGATTCTATGCCCCGAAGATTTAGGCAGTGATAGAAGATAATGGGGACCACACCAAATATTAGAATTTGTTTTCTCTGGTTTTATTAGCCTTTTGTTGCATGTAATAGCAACCGGAGGTCTGATTGCAGTGTTTTTTTTTTTTTTTTTTTTTGTTTTCTAGTTTAGTGAGAAGAGCAAATAAAAGATTTGACATTTCACAGAGTAAATGAGTTAAATAACGTGATCTACATCGGTTGTAAAGCGTACTTATATGTTCTAAAAACCAAAATAATAATAAAAAAACCACGTGGGTTACCGGCCTCAAACCTACGCTAGGTAGCACACTGAGTTACAAACGCAGTACGTTAGGACTGAGCCATTTCTACTCTGAATATTCTTTTCCCTGTTAATAAAGAACTACAGCGGACAGCTCGACTATCAAGGTTTGGCTTATTTGGTTGTTCCCTGGTTGCTATTTTATGTTATAAAGCAATAAACTAGTCTTACTTCGCTGTATAAAAGCATGTTTTGTAGCATAGTGCACGTGTAAACCCAGCTTGTGTAACTTCGTGTGCTTCCGTGAGGCCGAAGTGATACTTTGAAAGGTTACAGCGCTCAATCATTTTTTCCATGACTTTACCTACTAAAGAAAGTATATAAACATCAGATATTTTAATTGGAGCAACATGTGAAAATTTAAAATGTCATGTTTCTTCAACAAATAATTTTATTTTCGTACCACATACTGCTGCCACTATATTTAACTCATTACCATAATTTAGACACATGCATGAAATAGTTCTTAAGCTAGAAAGAAGAAGCTTATTTCATATGTTATATAAAATCAATGTTACTTGCTTTGAAACATCCACTGATAACTTTTATTTACTATGATGTTAAGTAAATCTGGTGAAAAATCTGACAGACTGTTTGAAACATGTACCACAGAGAGCATTCTAAATATTCTCTTGTTCTTGAAATGTATTATGAGAAAATCAAACTTAAAATACTCCAGGTACGAACTTTTAAACTTGAAACTGTTTTTTAAATGACCAGGATTCAAATATTTTTAGAGTATCTAGCTAAAAATTACTTTTGTATATTAATCTATCAACAAATGTATTAATTTGCAAAAATTCAAAAGTGGATATTTACAAGAGTATTCGACAATTGTTGGAGGTTGGATCCTTTAACTTTGGTTTAGGTAGCAACAATACCCTTTATTTAATGCTAAAGGAGTAAGACTAAATCTTTTATGGATATTTCCTACATACATGTTAAACAATTTTATGAGCAGCATTTTAAAAACTGTTTCTATACACATAACAATTTCTTAAAATTATCTAAATAGAAAACAAGTATAAAACTCTGTATTTATAGAACTTATGCTATATGTATTTATAGGTTAAAAGGACACTAAGCATTCTAATCTAAAAGCTTCAATTTTTTTTTCATTTTCCAGCTATGAATTCGCATTAATTGTTAAGTTAGCCACATTACAATAGCAAAATAGTTCGAAAAGTAAGAGTATTGGATAATATTTTAAATGAGTAAAAGTTAATCATAATATTACTTCTCTTTACATGTTATAAAACATCAATTATTGTTCATCACCCTACTGATTTCACTCAACGTATAAAAAACACCGCTAATAACCAACCAGAGTCAAATATAAAAACATTGAGGACCTTGGAGTCGATAGTTCATCACTGACACTTTAAAACAATAATCGCCATTTTAATTGTGTTAGCAGCATTGCAGTTCAGTTTCATCGCTGAGAATGAAGTAGCTACGTGATATGATATTGTTATTGTTAACTGTTGTATGTTATTATCAGTTGGTGTCATCGACACACTTCTCCTGTTCGCTTCAAGTGAACTGAAACCTAGTTCTGTATTATCATACACTGACGGTTCAGTCAAATTTGAATGTCCATGTATTTAATTATTTCTTCCATTTTAATTTTTCCCAGTGTGAAAGGTTCCATTACCGCGAATGACATGTTTCTTGTTGCATTATTTAAAATTAGTGCAAGATGATTGCAGCAGCATCGTTGTCCACTTACATTTCAGAGGATGTAGTAGCATATGGACTTTCCCCAGATTACAACGATTCAATGTCTGTTGCAATATGTTGTTAACAAGGGGAGCAATCATTGTGCAGACTTCTTCGCTGGTACTGGTAATCCATTTTGGCATATTTACACTTTCATCGTGGCCGATCTTCAGAAAATGTTCATCACTAGGATAAATGGGAAGAAGCTGAAAGAGAAAGAAAGAAAGAAAATAAAGAATTACGTTTCATGGAAACCAATTACAGCAATCTAGGTTTTTATGGATTTGACGGGAATAAAAAATCTATGTGACACATCCTTCATAAATTAATCTTGATAAATACATAACTGATAAATAAGGTGTGAATTCGTGAGTGGGTTGGATTTCCGTTCCATAAAATTAGTTTTGGTACTTCTGATTTAGTCACAATTGTAACAAAAGTTAAACAGATCACCAGAGAGTCTGATAGCACATTGATGCTGTTATTTTTTAATTCAAGGTGACCACGCACTCTCCCAAAGAGATAACCGCATTCTTAAAATAGAATTAAATTGTATATTGTATTAATGCCACCAAAATAAAGACCTGAGTCATAACATAGAAGATTCAAACCTCCCTTCAGTCCGCCCCAGTAGCCGTGGTCGTTGGTGCATTTGGCTTTGACGCTAAAACATCGATACGGCAACAGTAATAGTATTTCATGATAATTCTATGTCATCACAATTCATAAGCTACTATCATTACGGCCAGTCTCACAGTCCATATGCAGCGGTGGAGGATCATCAAATCAGTACGGAGAGCTAATATGGTCAGTACCACGCAAGCCCCAGAAGGAATGAAGATTTTGGTGAACATTTAATACTTGTAAAGACCAGGAAATAATAAGTAACTACACATATTACAAAAACCTTAGCCATAGTTCAACAACAAAGTGAATAATAATAATTATAATAATATAGTAATATAACCACCATCACTATTGCTATTATTATTACTACTACGACTATTATTAATAATAATATTAATGGTTATAAACAAGTATTATTATTGTTGTTGTTATAGTTTTACTCAACTGTTAAGGAAATATATCTCATTAGTAGTATTGCTCTCTGACCAAGTGTCTACAAATGGTGGTGCTTCGAGAGAATGGAGCTACATATTTGATTACCCATCTAAGTAGATATCTCATTCCTAAACGATGATTTTTTTGTACTATTATGTAACAAATAGAACATGTGTGAGCAAGTCCACGCGTAACAGATTGACATTCGCAGTATATTTTTCCGGAAAAGCAAAATCGCACATAGAAATATGACTGTTGGCAATATCATTCGATAGAGAAAACATAGAGGATCAAAATGATTTTAAAATAAGGTTTAAGTCTAAATTTTTATGAAACTTTTATTCATAAATATTTCATAACAAACTGAAATCTTGTCAATTCTCTTTACAGATCAATAGCTGAACACGTGCAATGCAGTACTTAGCCTAAATGGCTAATGTTTATAGACTTTCTTTTTCTCAATACCTTCGTAGTTTGTGTTATGTTGAAGATAGGGATTCGATTTTTCATACGTATTTACACCTTATCAAGTGTTAAGGGGGTTAAACGTATTTAATCATTTGCAACTTGTCTGAGCATAATGTTTTGTATTAACTGTTTTAAAAATGTCTCAGGTTCGATTGAAAATACCATGTTTTATTATCTACCCTTTAAGCTGCTTTTCCAAATTAAACACTACTAAGGCTACCAGTAAAAGTAAATAAAACCGTGGGCATCTTAAACCTTCAAGGCATCCTGTCATACTCTAAAATCCCACACATATTGTTGTTGATAACTACAAACTCCACACAGATGAATATAAGACAATATTATGGGTTATGTTGGTACTCTTTTACTGAAGAGAACTCATGTAAATGTGCTAAATAAACAATGTTGCACATGCCTAGCGGGTATTAATGAATGCAATGGTTTTGGAATTGATTCAAACAATGTGGTATATTTCAAGCGATAGTCCTTCAGCAGTTATTAGAAAATAAAACACAATAATGGTACGATACGTATAGGTAATTATACATATACTGACTTGAAAAGTTCTAACAGCTAAACTAATCCAGAGAAATTCGAATTTTTAAAGTCGGGATAATAAAGAGCTATATCACAGCGAGCGTAAACTAGACATTTTAAAACATTTTACCTTCTTATATATGTAAAATGTACATAGTAGATAGAAAAGGTATTGTACTCCATCTAAAAATTCGATACCGAGATTTCACCGGAAATACGTATTTTGAGACTCCATGAATAAAAAAGAATATCAGTTTTAGAAGAATTACCATATGTATTCCTGTGGGCAGCATAGTTCCAGAACGAATAGTCAGTTAAATATGAAACTTAATATTTAAGTTTAGTGTCTTCCAAGGATGCGACACGAACATTTTCAAGAAAACACTCCACCCCAAAGACCCTTTACATAGAATATTTTTCAAAACTTAACGATTTTGTTTGAAATGCCACACGGTTAAGATATTTTCGTGACAAACGATGTATATACTGAATTTTCTAGGAGCAGCCTACGAAGAACTCTTCATTCTGGATGATTTTTGTATAACTTGTATACCCTAAGAGATAGACAAAACGTGCTTCATAAAACATGCACATCTTATTAAAACTCCCAATTTATATCATATGCATTTTTGGTAGAGTTACCCGTTTCTTAGATATTCCTTGTTATTGGTTGCAATTATAAACTACTTAAACTGTTCTCAAGTGGAAAATTGTGTTTCGTTTCACTCTCTCTCTCTCTATCTCTATCTCTCCAGGGAATGCAAAAGAATCGAATTTCAATTGTTTCACATAGCGAAGCTTTTAAAAGACCTGACTATCGCTTTAGCTTAGTGTATTCCCCTACTTCCGTTCTACTTACAAGGAAGCAGGCAATAAGTCCATTTCTGCTATTGTTTATCCCGACTAGCATGACGTAGATAAAAGAATAATCTTTTGAAAGGAATGTTTATTTGTGGAACAACCAGAGAAAGGCATGTGAATGGAACACATCAATCTTTTTTTTCATTTACTAAAGTTCTAATTTTTTGAAACTTACAACATTTACAATTTTTGTATTCGAAAATTGTTTCAAATGCATTTGGGAATGAAAGTTATGATTATAATAAACTTAGATCTGATACATGAAAAATGTCTAACGCAGAAACTATCACCACTTTATAAACTAATTTATCCCTCGGATAAGGCCAGATATCGATGGTACTAAAATACTGAGCTACTAAATACCTTAGGAAATAAAACGACACGTCTGAAGAAAACCCTAACATTCGCTGAAATTTAATGAATTAATGTGGTATCGCCTTTTACTAAATCGATCAGAGCGGCGACAAAGCAATGGGAGGAGCTGTGATTCATATGCCGGCTATGGCTTTCGATTTTTAATATAATTATACCATTACAAGTTAATGCTACACACGTATTAGAATAATAACCTATTTCCAGTACTTTAGCGTTGTCTCTTAGCGCGGCGGTAGCACTGCTGCTTGCTAAGCGGGAGACCTGAGTTCGATTCCCGGTACCTGCGTGCGGAATTTCCCCCCTCTGGGAGACCTGATGCGGGGCACACTCAGGTCGTGAGGTCCTTGGGGGACCAATTGAGGAGCTAATTGATTGGGAAGTAACGGCTCCAATCGAGAAGACCGCATCAACCGGCCGGAAGGGACTCGAGGTGCTGATCACGTCTCACTCTCCAGCACTGCACCCCATTCATAACGCCTTCAGGTCGAGATGGGCGATGCAGCGGCCGGGCGGCAGGCCAAGGTCCCTTGTGGACTGTCGTGCCATGGAGTTACGTTAACATGATAGTGGTAAACTATAATGCCGGGGGCTTAAGAGTAGTCTCCAGATTGTAAATCGTCATTGTATCATGTTATCTCATGAGAATGCTTTGTGGTTTATCTGAAAAAGACTGTGAGTTATTTGGGGGAATTTACTGCCGTGTCGTGCATTATTATGGTAACTAAGATTGTCAGAGTAGTTGCATAGAAAGCCGTAGTTCAAATTTGAACCTCAGTCAAATGCTGACGATGACGCTGAATATTCGGCCCGATTTCATTTAGAAACTACAGCCTACACTCGAGATATATTGAATAATAATTAATTATCAATGGTTACCTATATCGACACGGCGAATGCTATCGCAAAATGAATTTGGGCACGCTTTATATAAAAAAATATATTAAGATTTTCACATTTGTTGGTCCAAGAAATACGAACATTTTTAATGCAGCGGACGAAGGGTACTGCTGCCCGATTTATCTACTCAGAGGGTGGTCCTTGCGAAACTTATGCCTATCTATAAGCGTCAGAAATGCAGGGCCGCACAGTTTTTCTTTTGGGAAAAGTGCACCCCTTTGCCTAATGTCTACCTGGAGGAAAAACTAACACCTGTTGGGACATTTAGTGCCTTTTTTGTACTTATGCGTACCTTTTATAATATATACTCATATGTTTAATAAATACGTTTTATCCATTTGCATATTTTGTAGATTATCCACAGTCCTCTTTCTCTCCCTTCGTTTGGTTTGGTCGTAGGTAGCTTCGCAATTTTTAAAATCTGTGGATTGTTTTTAATCACTAGCCTGACATTTTTTCTATTATCACTTCCGGTTCCCTTCCCTATTTCCTTCCACATCCTATGCAACGCCTCTCATTTCTTCTGCAGTCGTTGTGCTGTGAGTACTCTATTGGTAAGCATGGTAAGTCACTTTGTGTTGGGTATTTGTTCTGAGTGCAAGGGTGGGTGAAGGTGTGATGGGCAATTTGTCCATGTGTTGATAGCTGTATGCTAGGTTTGTTGGTGGGTAATGGTATGAGGTGTAGCTTGTGAGCGTGGTCGTGGCTTGTGTTGTGTAATAAGTCCACGAGGTATATTTTTATTTGAGATTGTTATTATTTTCGGGTGATTTTGCTGTTTGGATATTATTTCTATGTTTGGGGGTAGCTTTTGTGGTTGGAATGATTGTGTTTTCCGGGGGTTGTAGTAGGTGGTTTTTGGATTTGGGTGGTTGGGGATGTTTTGGGTGTGAGGGTGCTTGGGGTAGATAGATGGATGAATTGTGTCGTATGTGTCTATTGGGGTGCTAGTGTGTGTATGGAAATTTACTTCCGGTTCTGTCCCCTCCCGCCCTTACTACTCCCAGCTTCCTATAAAGCTGTAGCAAAAAGGATAAGATTCTACAACATTAAAGTAAATATTTAAGGAAGTAGTCACGAATTTTTAAAGACTAAACTACCTATAAATGAGCACAAAAATGAGGGAGTGCGTGTATGTACACTAAATGCTTTTTATCAGCATAATACCAGGTAAACAATGCTATTTTAGACTATAATTTTAAACTTTCGTTTATCTGGTATGCAGTTTTTGGCAAATCTTATTTTCAAATTGTTCCACACGATGTACTCTTTCGGTATAAGCTATGAAATGTTGTCTGCCTCCTTGTTAACAACAGGACAAAGTAATAAGGCAGCTAAACATTTTAGGCGTTGTTAAACAATGATGTTTGTGTTGTGCAAATTTTGAAGCGAAAATTTTACAGATTCCTTTTCGCTACTTACTTTTTTTTCTGGAGTAAAACGCTCTTCATTTGATACATACAGCTTAGATTTTATATAAATGCTTAATAAAGTAAGTAATTTGTAAGTCTTTCATTTGTCCTAATAAAAGACAAGTCGTCTTTGAGGAGTCGTCACATTAAATGCAGATGACAATGGAGTCACTTGACACATTTGCGAAACAAGCGAGGTTTAATAGAAAATTACATTTTGTGCACTGTAGAAAAAAAAAGCTTATTTAGAACCATTTAGTGTTTCGAATTGGAAAAAAATGCAGTACTCAGGATCTCCTATGTCATCCCATTGAAATTAATCACAATAGAAGTATTGTCAAGAATATTCGAGATTAATAATTCTCTACAAACCACAGTTTAGACAAAGGTAGTCTTCCTAAAACCGGAAAGGTGATTTAACGGTGCTTAGTATCATTTCGAGTATACATCCCCGCAGGCGGTTGTCACTGTTTAAATACAAAATTAAATGATAACTGGGAAATTAAACTTTCCTGGTCCATGTTTAGGGATCCTCCCTGGCATTTGCCGGCTGTAAACACCGAGGAAACCTGAAAAATAACTGAATTAGCTAGAGCTATCAAGGCAGGATTCGTATCGCCGTCCTCTTGTTCGGAATCCATAACCTGTCGTCGTTTTTGTGGTCGTTGTTGGGCCGTGTTCTATATACTTCAACTTATTATGGAAAAAATTTATTGTAGAGTGTTATATAACCGGATAAAGGACTGGGGATCTAAATTTGGCAAACTTTCAAAATTTCAAATGGGTTTCAGAGAAGGACACAGTACCATAGATGCCGCTTTTATATTAGACACTTTAAGGACGCAGCAACTGTTAGTTAAGCGGGGAAAGCTTCATTGTGCTTTTGTGGACTTTAAGAAGGCATTTGACTCTATCAATCGAAATGCATTATGGTACAAACTAGGCAGAAAGGGGTTATCAAGTAAAATGGTTGGAGCATTGCAGACAATATATCAAAATGTCCAATTCTGTGTGAAGTACGACAGAAACAGAGTGTCCGAGAGCTGCCGAAGCTATAGGGGAGTGAGGCAGGGCTGTATTTTATCTCCCTTGCTATTTAATCTCTTTGTGGATGATATTACTGATACAATGATAGCAGAGAATATTCAAGCACCAGTAGTAGCGGATTTGCAGATCCCAACCCTTTTATACGCAGACGATTTAGTATTGTGCTCTACGACAGTAAACGGATTGCAACGAGGACTGGACAAACTTAAGAACTATTGCGATGAATGGCTACTTACAGTTAATGTGAATAAGGCTAAGGCAATGACTTTCAAAAAGGGTTGTGTTTATAGCAGGGAGGAGACTTGGACATATGCAGGACAGATATTGGACAATGTTAAATCCTTTGTGTACTTAGGACTCACATTTACAATGAACGGAAAATGGACAAAACACATTGACATTACGAAACACAAGGCAAGGGTGAAAGCGGCGGAAGCTCTCCGGATACGCTGCAGAATTCCGAATATCTCCATAACCTTAATGGAAACTGTATACGGAGCGACAGTTAGATCCACGATGACATACGGAGGAGAAATATGGGGGTGGGAACAAACAGGGAATCTGGATCAAGTGAGGACCCAATTTTTGAAAGGAATTCTGGGTGTAGGGAGGGGTACGGCAAACTGCGGAATAATGAGGGAATTCGGGGTACATAGTGAAACGATAGAGTGCAAAATCAGAGCAGTTAAATATTGGATGAGAATCGTTCACGGAAACCAATCTCTAATTATGGCAGTCTGCTACCGTGAACAGTTGCGAATGGAAGGTAATTTGACGTGGGCATCAAAATTAAAGAAAGGGTTGGAAACCATTGGGATGGGAGACATTTGGATGGCGGGGCAGGAAAACAGGCGAAGTATTTGGAGAAAAATTAAGAAACGTCTCTGTGATATTGACAGACAGCAAATAATTGCGCAATGCACAGAGAAGGTGTCATTAGAAGTACAGTCTGGGCTGAAATCGGAGTGGGGTATGGAGCAATACATCAAAACAGTTACCAAACTCATTAGAGAGGGGCTCGCGTGGATTAGACTAGGAGCATGGAGGAGCACGAAAATTTCTGACGTGAATGGTATAAGAATCTGTCCCATTTGCGAGGAGGAAAAGTCGTGGACTCACATCTTGGCAAGATGTAGGGGTACGGAGGAATGGCGGAAAAAATATTTGCCGCGATTTTTTACCACTGCGAATGTAGGGATAGAAGCATGTTGGACGCTACTGGCAGGCACGGAAAACATGGACGGGCTAGGTAAATTTATACTTAAGGCAAGACAGCTGAGATCTGAGGAGGCTGCCAATAGAGAAGGGGGGGGGATAAGATCAACTAAACAAAAGTGACTACAATGTTCTACATACATGTATATTATATCAGACTTAGGTCACTGTTGTGCTAGGGTTGTATATATTATGTGTATATATGTCTTTTAAGTGTAATTATCTATGATAAGAGGGTGCATTTATGGAGGTGTACTCTGTGCTGTAAATTTAAATTGGTATATTTGAATATCTTTGTATCTTTATTTTCGGATTCACTCTTAATTTTTATTGTTGTTTAATACTGCTTTTGACTGTGTATTTCCTTTGTCTTTTTATTTTCGTGTTTACTCTTTTAATTCTTTGTTGTGGTTGTTGTTTTAATATTGCTTGTAATGTGTATTACAAAAGCACGTACGGTCTGTGGACCCGTGCGACTGTTGAAATTCTATGTATGATATTGCTATATTAATAAATACACTTATTCATTCATTCATATACTTCAACTTGGTAGTGTCTGCAGAGAGATGACACAGTATATAAGCAATTAGATGACGCCAGATCTGTTTGAGTATGCACATAGGTACCTGGTAGAAGAGTAGATTCCCTGCCTCGGCTTTGCTGTTATGAGTTCGGTAGAGTGCTTAATCTAGGGATGGTGACAGCAAAAATACACAGTTAATGCTACTGGATGATTAATAAATGAAGGAAACAGGATCCTTTTTCTCCCTGATGATCATTTTCTTAAGTTGAACATCAAGTACTCTTGGCGAAGTCATCTCGACAAACCAGTTATTATATCAATTTAAATATTGGCAGAATGAAGCTCCGTGAAACCTTGATTACACATATTAAAATACAACTGAGTTCACTGTTTTCCATTGTTGCATTTCACACGGTCTGGTAGTAAGTACATGTCACGCACTTAAAGTTTTTTCCGCGACTTTGTTACTGTGAGTGGCGCAGATTACGCCTCTCAAAGACAGAACACACTGTGTAATTTATAATATATGTATATATATTATAGGCTTAAATAGTCATCTAAGGAATATGTTGTCTTAGCTTATTATCTGTGATTTGGCGCTAAAAGTTACACCCTAAGTCATTAGATCAAGTGATTCTATTGTATTGGTACCATGTGATAAACTATTAAGGTACAACGAAAAATACCCTCTTTACAGAGTATTTTGGAATTTTCCAGAATTCACACTTATACCTCGAAACACGAAAGTAACGTAAAGAAATTCTTGCCCTTTGTAATATTCTACTACGTAGTTTTTAGCGTTGCCTTAACACAAGTTAACATAGCAAGTTAAGATACGAAATAATACAGCATGTTGCTTATATAAAGCATGAATTTAAGCTAATTAAAGTATTAGAGATTCTATAATAAGTGGTTGATAACAAGACAATTGCTATTATTATGCATGGACGTCAAAGAATCATCGTCTCAAACTTAATGACCTCGGCCACCCTTGTCAGGGCAGTGACTGTTTAAATGGCAGCTCTTTGTGTCATATACTATAACATAATTATCATATTTTTAGTTTTGACCTAAGTATATTTTCTGCAGTATATCCGGTTAGTATTAGGCTGTTTGCTCTTCACTTTTTATACAATTATTTCAGGTGTCACATGTGATTAAATAAACGTAAATGAGAATACTGAAACTAAAGTTCTAAACCTCAAGGTGTAGAACACGTAAACCAGGATAACAGAATACACAGCCCATTTTCAGTGATGCGAGAAAGGCTTGGTGTGTGTATGTGTGTGTGTGTACCTGTATATATAGGTACATATATACAGGATGTTTGAAAACGACACCAAACGAAGATGTGGACCTTGTTAGTCATACCGTACGTGATACGTGAATATAATTGTCGGCTCTAAATTCGGCAATACAAAAACTGCCATAAAATCACCATGGATTAGGCAATCGTACACAATCAGATGGCACGTGTCTGGCCCACTCCAAGAGGGATGCCGGTTGGTAGCGAAGGTCCCAGTCGCGTGGTGTAGGCGTAGTTTGATAGACACGCCGGCGCGGGACAGGTCACTTTAGTAATGGAAAACGTAGCATCTGGGTGTGGCGTATGACAACCATTTTTTCTTTGCTACCTAATCCCAAATGTGTGCGATTTTTAAACATACATAAAACTTTAAATAGAGGAGTTTGAAAGTTGCGACATCAAGTTATATATATGAGAAAGTAGTAGGTAAAATATGATGAATGTCAATGTCTTTTGCTTCAAAGGTAAGCGTCGAAGGTTCAAATCCTTAATTTTTCACGTGGTTTTGTATTTGCACACACCCAATTATCTATACTATATTCTTACGGCACTTTTCACATCCATGTTCACACACGCATACGCGCGCACACACATACACACATAGGGATACCTACATCTAGTTGGGGAGCATATTCATGCTTGTGAGTATAGTATTTTGTGTTTACTTCGGGATGTATCGTGACGTTAGGAAGGGAAATTGGTGGTTGATGGATATGGATTGCTCTCTTGATACTCAAAGGCAGCATGGGGTTCCGTTTGTATTTCAGGTTTGATACGAACAAGCTCAGAAGATGTTCTTGGCTCGCTTGTCTGTTATAATTCATTCTATTTATTTTCATATCGCTTGCTGCCAGCCTTATACTCAAATTTTCACTGTCACTCCGTTCCCTGACGGCAGAATTATGTTCCCCAGGTACAGTTGTGTTCCTTGTTGCTAAGAAATCAGTGCGTTGGCTGTATTGCATGTTACCCCAACTCTGAGCGGTCACCTGATGAGTTTTCCCAATCGATGTGAGTTAACCCAGTTTTAATTCGTTTATCGAAAACCAAAATGTCTTTAGGTTTCCTTTGTTGTAGGCAACTGTAAGTAAGTGTGAGTGAGTGAATGTAAGTGTAAGTATATTTTTTCGCGCTCTAGAAAATCTCGGCGTCAAAAGTAGCCCTTCTGAGCCCTTACCGTAAAACCATACCGAAATGTGTGTTCAGAAATAAAGACATGGCGTAACTTTTCATTCATTGTCGACGGATGGAGGTGGTCGGTAGCTGTATTTGTGATTAGAAGGCGACTGTTTAGAGAAATAACTCTCGGAAGGTAGTGCAGGTACTTTGTTTCGTAGTCGGCTTACCCTCCCCTTATTTAGGACTGACAGCCCCATAGGACCTACAAATGGATGCATAGGGGTTAGAAGCCTGTCGGGGAGCCAACGGCACGAAACCACCGTACGGAGAACCCGGAACGAGTGGTTGACCCGCAGCCAGGCATGAGCATGAAGGAGTGGATGATATGCAAGGAAGTGGGTGATGGAGCAATTGGTTAAATGAGTGGCGGGGGAAACCGTAAAACCCACCCAGACGCCGCTTCGTCCACCACAAATCTCACATGCGGGCGCTTGGAATCGAACCCGGGCCGCCTAGATGGGAGGCGTGTGGTACTCGCATATAATTTTGCCTTGGTGAGCTACGGACGGTAGCTGAAGAAAGACTGATGAGTGCGGGAGATCCGGGGCAAAGTATGAGAAGAAAAGAATTCATTATGGGTGAAACATAACTGGCGGATGGGAAATCAAATAAGGCGGTAGAAGACAAGAGGTATGTGAGCCAGAAGCTAAGGTGATTGAAATAGAAGTCCGAAAGAATATGATGGCTATGGCGTCACAGGGTACATATGTATTCATTTTGGACAATGTGGATTTAATATGGATGACATAATAGGACTGTGGAATAATGCCTTAGGCCATCTGCATACATATGGGGGATGGGGTGCAAATTCAGTAGTATAATTTTAAAATGAATGCGTTGTGGAAGGTGCATTTTTGTTTGAGTCCCGTAACCAAATGTCAAAACAGAGTGCATATATGCTTTGATACTACGGCTATTTAGAAATTGGGTGATGAAGAATGTCCTGAGGGTTAAGTTTAGGATGAGAAATGGAAATTGTAAAGGGCAATTGGCAATTTAATTATTTCTCCTAAATCTATGATGCGATTTACAGTAAGAGACAGAACACTAGCCATCGACCAATATAATTGGTGTGCAGATTTTGGAGAAGTTCTATCCCAGGCACATCTCTCAATTACTACCTAATTTTAAAAGTGTACCTACATGATAGAGCACATTGCTAGCTAACATGCATTAATCAATTTATAAATAAAATAAGTAGACACTTACATGAAGCTGAGTGATAAAAGTAAGTTTGCCATCACTACAGCATCCTCTAAGATGATATTTGGTCCTCTGATTGTCATGTGCAGTAGAGAAAGGCGATTATGACTGGAACGAAAGCAAATAGGCATGAAACGCGGAAATAGGAGAGTAGGATCAGGAAGATGGAGGACGACAGGCACAGTGGAGTACTTGAGTATGTAAGTAAGGGCTAGGATTCCCGTTGATATGGCAGAATTTAAGCACCTGGCACTTTAGGCATCTAGGTTGGAATTGCAGGCCTCTTCCTTTGCGATGGCTCAAGTACCAGTTGAAAATTTCTGCCAGGTCAGACATCGAATGGCCCGGCTGATTCAGCGAATCCAACTGCGGCGAGTTGGAGTAAAAGGGCCATTGTTCTCTTACTTTGCACTGAGAGTC
This sequence comes from Hymenopus coronatus, assembly GCA_030762935.1. Classification (NCBI taxonomy): domain Eukaryota; kingdom Metazoa; phylum Arthropoda; class Insecta; order Mantodea; family Hymenopodidae; genus Hymenopus; species Hymenopus coronatus. The sequence goes on from CM060900.1 coordinate 424,254,963, forward strand.
CCCACAAATACAATGCGGCATTTGGAAATCTGCAAAATAAATAAATAAAATAAAAAATAAACAGCGTCTGTCACAAAGTTGTGTGATTGCCAACAGGAGAACTTGTACTACTAGCAACTACGCTAATTGGGGCGTGATGCCAAGGGGCAAACATCCCATCAAGGAGTAAAAGCAGGTTTAGTTGTAAGTGTCTAAGCTGGAAGAAAAACTTTTGGGAAATTTAAAACAGGAAAACGAAATACCAGCCTTCAGTAGCCATATACCTACCGGAAGTGTCAAGGCCAGTACAGAAACGTCTGCTACTTGCTTTCGAAGAAAAACTTACGGTGCAGTATGCAGAGCCAAACGCTGGATCTAGAACGACGTGCACAGATATGCAATGATCAGAGCTAGAGTCTGGCTGTGCAGCAATTTCTGTAAGTTCTGTTTTAACATGCCACATTGCATGCAATATTAATCAGCTGCTCTTAAATACTATTGAACTCGACTAATTTATGCTAAGTTACGAGTTGGTACCAAGGAACTACTTATGCTTTCATAATGAACTACTTCTGTTATAGAATATGAACGTAAGCTAAACACAAAATATTCCTAAGGGAAAAAACAGTGCAAATATTGGTGATTTTAATTTTGTCCTATTTTGCCCATCCCCTCTGAATAAGGGAAATGTTAATTAAAGCTATGGCATAAAATTAATTTAAAAGTGTGATTTCGTGAAATTATATTGATAATATGGTATTATTGCAGTTGTCCTAATATAAAATAATATACACAGCAACATTAGCTTTAGAAATAGACCATTTGGTTTAATTTCTAACAATACATATAGAATTGCTGATGAGAGAGTTTGAATGTTGCTAATGATACGTAAGTTTTATGTCTAATACTTGTAATATATAAACGTGAGATTTTCTTCCTCTAAAGCTATTAATAATGTTTCCTTAGAACATTTTAGTTGCTTTTATTAAATTAGCTCGCAGCAGAGCATTTTCAAAATGATTACTTTCAGTGGAAACAAAATTTGCACAAATTTGGACGTATTCGTTTTATAGAGACTTTTACAATACATTAACACAACCATATACTCATTTTGTATATCTGACTGGTGTAAGCTGCTTTAATTAATTAGTTTTTTGTGAGAATGGATATCAAGTTAAAAAAACAACTAAATTTGTACAAATATGCAGAATATGTAGCTAAGAGAATGTAAAAGGTATATTGATTTTGTGAATACGATTATGTTATGTTGGTAGTGATCTTGAGAGTGGACACTTTTTAAGAGAGAATGATTGAACGAATCTATGAAAAATCAATTATGTGAACTTACGTTAAGATTGCAGTACTTAGAAAAAACCCAACTTTGCTTCGCACTTCCAACCTAATCTATATGTGTAATCTAAGTGCATTGCGACTTTTCGAACGCGATTTAAATACCAGTAACTGTTATACCAGAAAAAGTGAATATGTGTAAAAAACATAATGTGATGAAATTATTCATTTTCCATATAGATATTAAGATATTTCAAAAAGTTTGGAAGAAATTGGAAAGAAACTGCAGCATTTAGGTTAATTTATACATATGAAGCCGTTCCTAAACCGTTGTCAACTACATGAAAGACTTGCGAACAAAGAGTAAAGATGCACGAAACACAGGTTATGTTTTAAGAAACATTGGGATGAAAGTGATACAAAACAACTGAACACGAGAAGCAAATATAAAATGCGTAACACGTGCGGAATGAAACTCAAGCTACTCTCACAAACCATGTTGAATGGATGGGACCTTACATTCGGAACCAAAAACGTTGGCATATTCCGTATGTAGAAATTATGTTAGTTTTTCTTTCATCTGTGAAGTTTCCACATTTATCTAATAACACCATTATTGGGTCCAAACCTCCTGACGTTTGAGGTGTGTCCATTGTATGGCAGTTTCACCAATGTGATACTTACCTAATATGGATAGTTCTGCTTGAGACTTGTAACACTATTGGTCACTGTGTTAATAATTTTGGGGAAATCTGTTTCATTTCACTTTAAAACAGCATTAGCACAGATATATTTATTTGATAGCAAACCTGCAGCTGAGGAATCTCTTAGGTATATCACAAGACTATAAACACTCTATGTTCAGAACAGATTTAGTTTGATGACATTGAGATATTTGCATTATCAGTCATGCTTTATTTATTTATTTATTTATTTTTTTTTTTGCAGCGTACTTTCTTTACTGTTAATAATTTGGGGAAAACCCTGTTTCATTTCACTTTAAAACTGTATTAACACAGATATATTTATTTGATAGTAAACCTGCACCTGAGGAATTTCCTAGGTATATCACAAGACTATAAACATTCTATGTTCAGGGAACAAAGAACCAACATCTTTCAGAACAGATTTAGTTTGATGACATTGAGATATTTGCATTATCAGTCATGTTATTTTGATTTGTAGCGTACTTTCTTTACTGTTAATAACACAGAGAGAGAGAGAGAGAGAGAGGGGGGGGGCAGGCAGACACGGAGAGAAAGGGTATTCCAAAATGTGTAAAAAAAATCGTACAAATAGCACAGACATGAATTTGAAGTAAATATCACATATTATATACCCTACAGTAGAGCCCAAGGTTGGTAAGGTGTAAAGGGAAAGTTCATCTTCAACGTAACGAATATTTAACTAAGTCCTGTCGTATATGCTGGATTTGAAATATGTTATTTTGTATTGCATTGTTTTCGAATTTACATACTTGACCTTTTAAGGGCAGTTACAGAGACTATATTCCGCAATGTTAAATGTTTAAGAATTTTTCAATTATTAATTTGTTCCATTGTTGCATAATAATTGTTTAGTTCAATTATCAGTTACTAGAAAGTATTCAACACTGCATGTGTAGTGTTTAGGTGCTCAATTCAGTTTTAATCTGTGTTGGTTTCAACAACGCGGTGCAGCTTTGATGTTGAACATGTCATTCGAAAAAGTGATAGATGTATACATTTAGCGCAGAAGGCATTTGCTGAAAAAATCACTGAAATAGCTGCACCTAGAGTAATGTAGTTCGACGATCTATGGTGAAATTTCGAGAGACAGGCTCAGCGTTAGATACCAAACGATCTGGAAGATTATCTAAGCTAAATAAAGGGAAGCTGTTGGAGATAACTGACTCTATTCTACGGAGCCTATCAAACACGTTACGCAAGTTGGCACATGACAAAGATGTTGGACTTGCAACCGCGCATAAAGCAGTTAGGAACACTTTGAAATTGTCTCACAGAGTTATTATAATGTATTGCATTTTGTAAATATTAGTGTATGTTTTATACATAAATTAAACTGCTGTATACTTTGACTTGCACGAATGTGTAAACCTGATGCTTTGATACCTCTAGTACATAATTGTAAATTTGTACGTTTTTGCATTGTAAATTCTATAACATATTTGTAAATATTATTGTAATGTGTTGATATTTATGAAGAGTACATAATACAATAATAATATTTTAGTTTTATATAATTACTAGTAGCAACTATTATGTCAACAATTAGAAAACTATCATCTGATATTACATCAGTGTTACATAATGAAATTATATTTATTTATACATTTTAACAGTAATTTTTGATACTGTTTGTTTATATGTGCATGTAAATAAGGAAGTACATATACTTTTATGGAGCACATTAAGTATAGTGCAATGACAAAAGACAAATGATCTGATTATATGTTTATTCTGTTATTTTTGTAACCCGTGCTTTTAGCACTAGAGCTGTTTTCCTTTCTTTCTTCTTTTTTTCGTAGTATATAAACATATGTATACATGTATGTCATATATCACATTCTATGTTCAGTGACTTCCTGGCCTAAACGAAGCTACAGAACGCTTTCTAATCTAATCTAGTAACAGCAGTGCAAGAATTGAAAGATGCGGATAAGCAGTGGCAAATCCATTACTGCAAATGGTTTGTGTATTTTATTGGCAGGAATCCCTTTGATATTCTTGATGTCAAGTTCTATAGAGTGTTCCACCTCTCTGGTTATGTTAACACAGACAATGTTAACGGGGATCCTCGCGAGGGCATGAACAGAATCCGGGGGTGTGGATAGCAATATCCAGACAGCTCATTATTGACCACTTATTCTTTGAAGAACCCGTTAACAGTGAACATTATTGTTTAATGACCCAAAATGTAATTGGCCAGAAGGAGGTCTCGTGGGCTCAACAAGTTGGTGTTACTGCGCACACAGTTGATAATGCGACTTCTGGAAAAAAGCTTTTTGGGGAACGTGTCATCTCTAAATGTTTATGCCACCCTCGCTCGCCGCACCTTACTCCACCAGACGGTTTCCTTTGAGGAGTAGTAAAATATGCAGTATTCCAATCGCTCATGCACATTTCATCACTTATTTATAGTGGGACGTGTGGAAAGCACAATACTTGCGTTTAACTACACACTTTTGAAAAATCAGAATTCATGGGTTTGCTTTATCACAGGACAATGAAATTCATACCATGTAACAAGCAAATATTTCTTAACATGTTGATAATGTAAAGTATGTAAACTCATACTTTTTCTCAGAAGGTTTCTAAAGTGAAGTCATTAAACGAAACTTTCAAAACACCAAATGTAACCAAATGTCGGTATTGAGGGAGAGAATGAGAGAGTGAGAGAGAGAGAACAGAAAATATACATAGAAATTCGGAGAAAGAGAATGTCCCGAAGATTATGTCTTAGACAAGAAGTATGAGTTGTAAAACTGATGATGAGATTGAGTGAGAAGAGAAGTAACGCCAACACAATTGCCGTGCGAGTCTACTAGTAAAGTTTTGTCCCAAGGCATTATCCTTGAATTGATAGCTGATCTAAAAACAAAAAAGAAAAAGAACTGCACAATAAAAGTATTGCAGATTAACCTGTATTATTTAATAAATAAAAAACAGACACTTACACAAAGCACCGGCTGCAATTATGTTTATCCTCTTCTGAGATGAGTGGTTCACAGAATGTCATGTACAACAGAGAACAGGAATAAAGATAAATATAAGTTAACAAAAGGAAATTGGTACAGCTAAAGTCTTGAAGGGCGACAGCTACAAACGAAATTTTGAAGATGTTTATATGGAATACGTTTTCCGTTGATATGGCATGCCCGGAAGGCTTGGCATTGAAGACATCTTGGTTGTAATGTCAAACTCCTTCCGGGGTAGTGGCGAGCGAACCAGCATACCGCTTCTCGCAGGTCAGGTGCCCAATAATCAACCAGCTTATTCAGATCTGGAAAGCTTGTATAGAAGCACCAACGTTTTCTTATTCGGCATTCCTGTTCCCCACAAGCACAACGCGACCTTTCGAAAATCTGTAAAGAAAAGAAGTTTCTGTAAACCCCCAATAGAGGGCGCAAACCAGCAGTTCTAGTTACCACCCTAACTAGGGGATCTGAATCCAAAGGATAAACATACCTTTAAATAGTAGGGGAGAAGTGGGTCAAGTGGCAGAACATCAAATGTACGATAATTCATGAAGCTGTTTAGCTAAAAACTTGAAATCGTATAGTATGGTTTAGAACAGCTGCCTGTAACTTTCATTATTTTCTTAGGATTTTTGTTTCTTTGATGCTGATTTATAAATTGTTATAATCTAACCTGACATTGCTGAAGATAAGGAACCCTTTCTCAAAACTATTAAAGTTATGTAATTGATAATTTGAAAACAGTTTCTCTACATTATATATATACAGAAAATTGCTACAGGTACATTTTTAAAGTATTGATTAATACCTATTAAGAAAATAAGAAAGGCTAGTACCTACTATTGTCTTTAAAATGTCTACAGGGTAAATATTATGATTTGACACATTAAAAGGAATTTCTACGGGGAATCTGTTAGTATTAAATAATAAAGAAAGTTAATTATTTTATCTAGTAGCTCAGAGAAGACTTCCCTCTGACGGAACCAGGGGGAACTCGGCCCGCCTGAGACGGCTCAGAGTAGGCTGCCATCTGGTAGCGACGAGAAGAACTTTCCAAATATGTGTGCAATCTGGCCGAAAATAGCTGACATAGCAGAGTCTCTAAGCGTATTTTAAACATTCCAAAATGAGGGAAAGGAAATTCGAGGTAGAAGAGAAACCACGTCAGCATTCGCCAGCAACCAGGGAAAAACAACCAACAACCCATGATCAGAGTTGCCCTAGGTATCAAACCCAGGACGTCTCGAATGCGAGCCTCGCATATTACCGCGGGGCCATCCCGTTCGGTAAGCACCAACTTCCTCTGCCACTTCCTAACCTGCTAGAGGTTGCGTAATTAAGGTAGATAATCAGTGAGACATGTTGTGGTTACAGGGAGGGATAAGGGCTCTAATTAGTGTTCTTAAATTGCAATTAACTCGCCTCACTTATGATCTCCAAAGCATTTCCAAAACCGAAGCGATGTATGCTGCTGCAACCGGACACATCTATGGGGGTATCAAAGAACAGTTTTTAAGTTATGGTCTTATTTTCAAGAAAGGAGCGGAAATTAAATTTCCACTTGTGTAACAAAGAGCCCTTACTTGAATCCGATAAAAATTGGCTGGACCCAGCTATAAAAAGTACATATTTATATATAGGTACTTTGTATATAAGGACATCGTTACGACGTTTCTTTGATCGGATTTGATTTTCTAGTTCGTGAGTTCGCCGATGGCATTGTAGGATGAAATCAGACTTGCGGGCGGGAATTGGGAGAATTCTGCTCAGAAACCTTCTTCTTACAAGGCATAGGGTTATTTTACGTGCAAATAAACATTACAGGGACCATCAGCTTTACCTCCCTTCCAAAGGAGGGATTTTTGCCACCCTCCGCCTGGTATGAACCTTAGTTCCTTGTCCTTAGTTCAACCCATTAAAACCGGCTGTCTGTTGAACATGATTCATAAAGTTCTAATAGAATGACGTACTATCCCAGAGTATCGATTATCTTGAATATATTATTGATTTACTCTCTAAGATATTTAGGCGTTGTCATTAAAAATGTTAGGCCAAATATCCTATTATTTTATTTTAGTTCAGAACAGATATTTTTAAAATCAAATTACGGATTGATAGAAATATTGAAATAATTTTAAATAATCAAAATGTTATTTGCTTTACAAGATGTTTTACACAAGTACAAGGGATGTTTAATTTTATCTTATATTACGTAGCAGGGGTGTTATTTTTTAAACGTCAATTTAGGAATTGCGCTAATTGATTTAAAATTATTAGCATATTTCATATTAGCAATGTACTCCAAAGATTTCCCGGAGCGACGCAGTCCCGAACTAGAAGAAGGGGTGTTTCAAGTCCTATTTATAGTAAATATAAATGGCAGTGGTCACGCTAAATAAGACAACATGCAAACAGTCATGTCACTTCTGCCTCTTAAACAGCTATTTTTGGCTTTGCTATGTTGATTCAAATGAGAACTATATGACACAACTTTCGCCAAAATTAAAACGAGGTATATTGTATAATCGACATTATAGATTGCTGAACTACATATGCGAATTAAAATAAGGTATTTGGATTTTATTGGAAGTAATAATAACATAGAAAGATGACTATAAATTACGTTTAATATTTAAAATATGTTATAGCTTACACTGCAACTAAGGGTCAATAAAACTAAAATACAAGTTTTCGAGGGTTTCACCTGTCCTCAGGAATTTGGCACCTAGCCCCTAAAGAAAATAAATCAAATTCCATCGAAAAGTTTGACATTTCTTTAATAATCCTTGGGACCAATTTAATTCGTGAACCATTTTAATTGCGGATTTGATGGATAAAAAGGGCGCTGAAGTGTACGACATATCTCATATTCTAGAATGAAGATTCTCATTAACTGATTATCATTTGCGGAGTGGGTATGAATTATATTATGTTACACTGACCATCATTGTGTTTTCATTTTAAACTCATTACAGTTTTAAGCAGCAATCAAATACGCAGCTTTTTTGGGCACTATAAATTAAGTATGTAGTATAAGTTAAGGAGCTTAGGTTTTGCAGCTTTTGTCTCCATTTAACCTCAGAGCTTTTATTGAGATAACTCCGAATATAAGCTACAACCTTGCTGCTTGATTGAAACGAAGTTTGAATCCCAATTCATAAAGTGAGCTGCAAGAATGTTACCCATATAACGTAATGGATAGTTTACAGCTAGGTTTCAATTGTTCTACTTTCTAATCGTTTACAGTTTTCCGGAAAATCTTTACTTTACCTGCAAATATATGTCAAATTTATTTAGATATTCATTTCTTATCAAACTAATTGGAAAGCGATTAATAATCCACCGTTCATGTTAACGTAGGAGTGCAGTTAATCTTAGTGATGCCAGATAAATACTTTCCAAGTGCAATGTAAAGACAGTCATTACAGTTACAGGTGACATCATTGTTGTGTGACGCAATATTGCTCTGGGGATTTATTGACAAGAGACAAGGGCAGATTCTGTACCTTCAAGCCATGCTAGATTCGCTTTCATTTTGATTTACGTCCCCTGGGCTTTTCTCTGAGTTCCTAGCTGAGAGCTAGGCGTAAGGAGGGAATTTGTTAATTGACGTCATAAGGCATTCAGTTGTCTAAAACCTGTATAATAATAATATATACAGTGTAATTCAGGAAAAGTTGAATTTTCTGGTGTTGGACCTGAACAGAGTTCATGATGTAATAAGTGAAATTCAATGAAGTCCACGGGGAACAAACGTCAAACAACTGTGCTCCCTCCACGCTCTGTCTTACTGGAGTCTTGAGAGAGAGAGAGAGAGAGAGAGAGAGAGAGAGAGAGTAAGAGAGTAAGAGCAAAAGAAGGGTGTGAGGAAAACAAAGGGGATTTTTTATTTACTTCTTTAGTGTTTAACGCCGTCTTTAACTACTATAGCACCACAGGCGATGACACTGATGATACATGGAATGAGATGGCGGGGGAAACCGGAGAATCTGGAGAAAACCCGTCCCCGCGCCGCTTTGTACATCACAAATCCCACATGCGGTTGTCTGGGATTGAACCCAGGCCGCAATGGTGATAGTCAGTTGTCTAATCACGCATACACGGCGCAGCTAAAACAACGGGAAGATACATTGGTTTTACTCTGAGCAAAGACTCAAGCATGGCATGATGAGCAGCTGTGAATTTAATGTAGATATTTGGTACTATTCTAAAACTTCATTTAAACTCCTGTCAGTAAGTTAGAGCGAAGGTAGCAATGACGAAGAAGGAATTGTAATTGTTGACTCTTGATGAGAGAAGGACAAGAGTAAAATTCATTATAAGGATGTCGAAATTGGAAGTTGTGACGAAAAATGGAAAAGCATTAAAGGGTTTGGAATTTGAAAATGGACAAGAATGGTTTGAGTATAGGCGCCACAGAAAGTAACTGTAGAAACACCTTAGGAAGTGCGAATGAAGTGCTATTTCTGATCAAGAAGGAAGAATGAATTAGCTGGTTTAGTAGGTAAGAAGAAAGTTTTTGAAATCAAATAGAAAGAATGCTTAATGGGTTAGGTATTTGGGGCGGAGAAATATACTAATTGATAACAATATTGAGATAACACCAAAAACAAACTCTGTAGCAACCATGATCCATGGTGTAATGGTTACCATGTTAACTTCATATACCCAAGGTTGCGGGTTCAAACCCGGCGGAGGACGATGGGATGGATTTTTTCGGGCGTAAAAATCCTTAGAATGGCTTCCTTCGGAAGGGAAGTAAAGCATTTGGTCCCGTGTCGTAGATTTACGGCACGTAAAAGAACCCTAAGCCTCTGAGCAAAACTAAGCGGTCTTTCACGCCCAGTATAGAATGGGGCGCTGAGAACCACAGCAGTTAAAGAGCGTCCATAAATGAAACGCCATTTCATTTCATGAGCACGAGGACCGGCATTTAAAGATCCTTCCTCTAATCAGCAGATGAGCCGGGACCATTAGAATTGGATGTCAGTATTCTAACTACCAGACCACATTGAAGGCAGGTAGGCACTCATGACCATAATTGCTGGAGGTTTTTGCTTTGGTTAAACGTCGAATGAAGGGCCGTGGGATCGTACCAGGCTTCTAATATGGTCTTGTAAATATGAATGTTTTAAACGCACAATACAATGACAAAATAGGTAAAAAACTACAGTAAACAAAGAAAAATAAAACCTACAGAAACATGCAACTAAATATTGTATTAGCAAATCAGGTTAAAGTTAAAGACAATACTACTGCTACCACCACTACTAGTACTATTACTACTACTACTACTAATAATAATAATGATAATAATAATTATAATAATAGTAGTAGTAGTAGTAGTAGTAGTAGTAGTAATAGTAATAACATAATGCTACTAATGAGGGTAATATGATAATGTAAACAATAATAATAGCTCTTACAGATCTAAGCCTTGGAACAAGTATTACGGCCACGACCAGAAGACAGAGGAACCATGTTATCATGGTTAACAGAAATTTTCATTAGTATCCCGGCTGGAGGACCTAGGGGTCAACTTCAGGTTCAAGCTTGTGTATATTTTGTGCCTGTAAATACACATTATAAACATAAACAAGCAACCACTAAACAAAAACAACGGCAGAATATGAAAAACTAACCTACACTAAGGACAAAACATACAACCTATTATATTCTACGATGTTGATGATCAGTGTTCAACCCGAAGATCGGTTAATGGCCGGGACGGAATAATGGGGGAGACCACACGCGACTTCGATGATCAGGCAAGAATGACTCTGCTATGGTGTTGCCATTTCTCTTCCGTGGGAGGTGATGATAAAAAGACACAAGAACCCAGGCCACCCGTTTCCCGCGCGCCATAAAATTGAAATCTAGTTTTATTTATGGACGCTCTTTAACTGCCACGATTCTCAGCGTCACATTTTATACAGGGCGTAAAAGACCGCTTAATGTTGCACTTTAGCAGGCTTGAGGTTCTTTTGCGTGCTGTAAACCTACGACACGGGACCAGCGACTTTATTTGCCTTCTGAAGGAACGCATAAGAGCTTTTACTCCTGAAAATACCCATCACCCTCCCTGGGTGTGAAGTCGTGGCCTTGGGGACCAGAGGTTAGTTAAGAAATAACACCTAATAATAATGCAGTATACAATCATAAAACCTCGTAGCGTTTCACTGTATTATATACTGTTTACGAGCAAAGAAAGCTGAAAACATGAAAGCGTCGTAACGCTGCCGATTCAGAACTCAAAGAAACACTACATACTCTCGTTTTATTATGCTATTCATTACGATGTTCTCATGCTTTGCTTTATTCTGATAAGCGTATACTGCATAATGATATTAGTGATAATACAGGATGATTTATATAGAGCAGACACATTAATTGTTTCAAAACGTGTTATGCTAGCGACAACTTATTATACCTAAATTGCAGGGGAATTTTGAGAGATTATTTACCTCTGTAGTAAATGTTGAAAATGTCCTCCATCCTGCATAAGACAGAACTCAACAGGTCGTTACATGTTACTGGCCACTCGTTGGAGGACTCTGTTGTCAATAGCTTGAACCTCCTTTGTGATCTGCTTCAGATCGTGTGGCGTATAAAGAAGTCCGGCGATGTCAAATCCGGAGATCTTGGTGGCCACATGTTCCTGGAAATTATCCAGTCGTCAAAGAAACTTGCAATTAGGTTCATGGATTCATTTGATGTATGGCATGTAGCGCCATCTTGCTGAAAGTATCCTTGAGTCAGCTCTACATGTACTGCATTTTCGCGTTGACTACAAGAACAAAATGTCGAAACAGCTGCCAACAATGCAATTAGGAATAAAACATAAACATCTGCGCATCTAGTGACAAGGAATCGGAACTCCAGAACATTCTGCTTAATTTGGAGCTAAAATTGAGTCATTGAATGAATTCCCAATGGAATAATTATAGAAAGAAATGTGTCAGTTCTACATAAACCACTCTGTAGTATAGCTAAACACTGCGTACTCAGGTGTTTGCATATTTTTCGTTTCGATGTTTTCATGTTTGACTCATTCTGCTAAGATAATATGGTAATACAGTGAGACACTACGTACTCTCGTGTTTGGGTGTCTCCCGTTAGATACTTTCATGACTTGATTATTCTACTAAACGTATACTGTGTAGTAATGCTAATGATAAAGTAGTGCCTTCGGACTGTGAAAGGAGACGGCCGTGTTTTGTGCCTTGCTCGTAGCTACCTGGGGGAGGTACAAGAATGGAGAGCGTACGGAAATGTATTGAAAAGTAGCGGGACGAAATGCATCTAGTATTTGAAAAGTGCAGCCTAAAACCGTTGGAAAGTGCGTTTAAGAATATGTAAATTCGGATGCGTGCACATAAAGAGAAAGTAGATTACTTAGAGAACCAATCTCGAAGGAGTAATACTGTGATATACGGGGTGTTTCAAAAATACGGGGCATAATTTCAGATATGTATTTCCCACATGTAGACAATCAAATTAGTTCGTTATAACATGTGTCCGGAAATGCTTCATTTCCGAGTTATGGCCTTCACAACATTGAAATTCACTGGAACGTTTTTCTTTCCGCAGGTTGTTGTCATTACAGAAGATGTTCAAAATGTCCACCTCCTGCTTGAATACAGACCTCACATCGATGTCTCATTGACCTGCGAACACGATCCCAAACTCCAGGAGTGTTGCGTATGTCCTCACAACTTGCCACAATTCGATTCCGAAGGGAATCCAAATCCGGCACCGGAGACGAATAAACCAATGATTTTAAATGGCCACACAAGTAGAAATCGAGAGGGTTCAGATCAGGTGAGCGTTGAGGCCAAACAATTGGGCCACCTCTACCTATCCATCGATCAGGAAACCTTCGATCCAAGTACCGGCGAGCCGTAAGACTGAAGTGTGTAGGAGCGCCATCATGCAAGAAGTGAATGTGTTGATGATTGATCAGTGGAGAGTCTTCGAAAACGTCAGGTATGGTGTTTTCCAGGAAATTTGTGTACGCCTGCTCCGTAAGTCTGTTTACAAGTACATGGGGTCCAACTAATCTATCACCAATGATACCGGCCCACATGTTGAGGGGAAGTTTTAAAAAAAGCATTAGGCTGCTACCCAGGCTCGGATAACGCCAACTATTGATGTATTTAGATTGGTTTGCTCACTTTGAATTTGTATTACAAGGTATAGGTATTCGTTTGCTTGTACAAGGGCCTTTCTTTTACTATACCATCTACATGGGTTTAGATTAAAAGTTAGATTTGCTTTTTTTGCTTTTTGAGCAACTGCAGACATTTGATGCATGCACCTGGTGATGAGATACAACAGTTGCACGTGGGTTTTCATGCGACCATACATGCTGATTGTGGAAATTTGTTATGCCATCTCTTGTGAACTGTGCTTCATCTGTAAATAATACGACGGCAGAAAAGTTCGGATTTACACCACACTGCTGCAAGAACCACTGACAGAACCTAACTCGTGCAGGGTAATCTGCTGGTGACAGGGCCTGTACACGTTGCAAATGATAAGGATACAATTGATACTCGTTCAACAGTCTCCAGACAGTCGTATGAGGAACATTGACTTGCAACGCTAACCGTCGTGTGCTGATAGAAGGAGTCCTGTCCACAGCCTCCAGAATCTCCTCCTGCACTTCTGGAGTTGTAGATCTTGGTCGTCCCCTTCCCAAACCAGGAGAGGTGAATGTTCCATACTCGCACAGACGGGAATGGAGACGTACAAATGTATTCCGACCTGGACATTGTCGCTTTGGGTACCTCTCCTGGTACAAACGACGAGCCAGCGCAGCATTGCCGTCCGCCTTACCGTACATGAAGTGTATCTCTGCCAGCTCTTGATTTGAATACATGTCGTACAGTCTTAACGCCTAAAGAACACTGAATGTAACCTTCCTCAGAATGAACTATCAGAGCGCCCTCCTAATGTCTCCTTTGACGTCAAAGACCTGCGGAAAGAAAAACGTTCCAGTGAATTCCAATGTTGTGAAGGCCATAACTCGGAAATGAAGCATTTCCGGACATGAACTATTTTGATTGTCTACAGGTGGGACTTTCAATGTTGTAAAGGCCATAACTCGGAAATGAAGCATTTCCGGACACATGTTATGATAAACTATTTTGATTGTCTTCATGTGGGAAATACATACCTGAAATTATGTCCCGTATTTTTGAAACATCCTGTATACTGTGGCCGAAGAAGCGGGAGAGAGTTGGCAGTTGGAAGATGACGGATGAAGTAGTGAAGAATATAATAACACAAATAGTTCTTAAAACTCCGTGAGTTTGATGTGAAGAGGGCTCATCGTGCAGGTTGACGTAGCAACTTAAGATAAACCTAATGTCTAAACTAGGCCACTACAAACAGAAGGTGAACACCCTTCGAGATGCCGGTGTTTGCCTCCAATGGCCCCGTTGAATGCCGCAACTCTTTTAACGCACGAAGAGTTATCAGCAAACGTGAAATACTGCGCTGTTGGGCCACCTATTTAGATGACTATTCCTCGTTTTTTTCCGTTAAGGAAGTATGCGGCATAAAACGTTAGTAGCATACACAGGCGACTTCTACATTTAGTTGTCATTTGCACTCATGGTCTGTAATAGGAAACTAATATATAACGGTTAAGGGTATATACACAGCTGTTTTGATAAATATTTCCTTATATGCATTCACGACGGTGTGTTAGTTTTTTCTGTCTATCTAAAAGTATCAGAAATCAACCACTATGCTCTAACTGTGCGTTCTTACTTGACGTAGAATTTCCAAATTTGTGGTAGGTCAAACAGAGGTCACTGTGTGGCCCCTAACGTTATGGATGATTTCTTTTGGGGTGTCATTAAAGACAATGCATTTGTTTGTAAGGAGGGTTTGTAAGGAAATAGTTGTAAATACAGAATTTAGTAAAAGTGTGTCTTTAGCCTGTTTCATATTACAGGAGGATGTGAATGTGAAAGGAAAATAATTTAACAGGATGAAATTGATATCCATACATATTATTTATATTCACTTATAAAAAGACTGGTTCTTAGGAATTTAAGAGCGTAACAAACCACAGTCGTACAAAGGCCATTGTTCCAATTGCCCACAATTAGACTAATTACTGCTCCAGAAGATTCATTTTGGCAGCTTCGAGTAACTTGTGCATCTATAACGTTCTGCCTTGTGTACGGGGCCTACATAAGGGACTGGCTAGCGCCCGGTGAGTCGGTCAAAAAGTGAAGAAATGTAGTTAGCTAACAAGTTGCGGTGATAACTGGGGAATACCCAGAGTAGTTCAGTGTGAGTAGTGACGCAGCTTGAATGGTGCAAGAAAGTTTCAGGAGGATGCGCAAAGAACCTGAGTTAAAAAAAAAAAAAAAGAAAGATATGTTTAGAAAAAGACAGAGATGGGAGATGCTTCCATGGGATTCAAGAATCTGTCATGTTGTAAGGTGAAGCATTTGAGATACGTTTCTTTAAGTAAACCGAAATACTGGTTGTTACACATTTAAAGAATTTTGTGTGTTTCACTCACATGACTTTCTCTACAAACTAGTGTAATAAAAGATTATCCCTTTATCCACATTTGGTAATCGAGATAAACATAACACTTTTTTTTTTTTTTTTAATTTTTTAGCCTTCAGTAGGGATATGATTGGCCATCAGGGGAGAGAAAATGACTGAGATAGAACTCAAACACGAGAACACACCACAAACATCCATGCCCAAGGCGGAACTCGAGATCACAATCCTCTGCGCCGTAGCACAAATAATTTTAGTATTGTATAAGTTCTTATCAAGTAGAAGAGAAATAAAGTAATCACCAGGCTAAAGCGACAGTTAAATCGTTTCAAAAGCCGGTCGCTTTGTGACACAACAGAGAATGGCGTTTCTTTGCACGGCCAGATTTAAAAACAAAATAAATATAATACGAAAAATAGCCTGCCGTTTGAAAGAAGCACAAATACCTTAAATGAATAACAAGGAATGTCTCGGAAACGGTTAATTCTACAAAAAATGTAAACTTTGGGTGTTTTAAAGAGATCTACATTTTCTGAATAGTAAGCTTTGTCTATCTCTTGCGATTTACCGGTTATGTAAAGGTCATAAAGAATGAAAGGGTCTTCAAAGACTATTCGCAGAAAATTCAAAACATGCATTTTATTTGGCATGTAAATATCTTAAATATACTTTATTTTAATCAAAATCGTTTGAGCCATTTTTGAGTAAAACAGCATTTTCGAAACTTTTTCTATGTAGAGGGTGGTCTGGAGTGGTGGGGTTTCTTTAAAATCTTCGTGTCTCATACTTGGAAGATGTTAAACTTAAAAAACAAATTTGATATTTAACGGTATTTTCGTTTTTGAGCTATGCTGTCCTAGAAACACACACGTGGGTATTTTCTTAAACATACTTTTGGGGGGTTAGGGGAATTCAGGGGATCTCAAAACATATTTTCGGTGAAGTCTCGACATCGAATATTTAAGTGAAACGCTAGACAATTACCCTGTCTGCATTCTATCTTATGCATAGTACGTATAGGGAAAGTAAAAATTAGGAACAAATGCGGAGTCTTTTCGAGGAAGTAATTCAGCGATAAATCTAGGAAACTCGGTTCTTTGGGAATAAAAGTAGCGCATGTGTTCTTCAATTAACAATAAAACTTATACCATTCCAACAGTGCCGATGTACTTATTTAGCTGTAACAATCAATAGAGAGAGAGAGAGAGAGACAGAGAGAGAGAGAGAGACAGAGAGAGAGAGAGAGAGAGAGAGAGAGAGAGAGAGAGAGAGAGAGAGAGTCGGTGAGCCGGATGAAGCACACGTCGCCACAGCAACAATAACAACAATAATCGCTCTTGGTAGCTTTCCTAGATTTAGAAAATTTCCATTACCAACTCCAGGAAACAAGTGGTAAGCGAGATGACTTTTAACCCGAACCAGAATTTCCCTTATCCCCCAAAGAGTCTGGAAGTACAAATGTACATGTGTTTAATGATTTAAAATGATTAAACTAATGTTCTAAACCTAAAGCAATATGAGTTGTTTCACAATGTGTTACTGGAGCAGAAAATATCGAATGCACGCTACAGTAGAAAATTACAATTTGGTCATTATGAACCAAAACACCAAAGTTGTAGTACATTATGAATGTAGTCCACCAGAAATTGTAAGAGACATCGTGTAATTCTACCCTTTAAACTTCAGACCACACAGTAGTATTTTCATTTCAGTATATTTGTTGCACCTTTTTGTATATGTTTTAATTAAGCTGTATAGAATTGTGTTTTTGTTCTTCATTCTCTTATTCACTGTAACATTGCTGTGTTGAATTTTAAGTATTGCCTGGTAGAGTGCAAGAGAAGGCCTTATGGCCTTAACTCTAACCAGGATAAATAAATAAATAAGATACGTGAAAAATAACAAATAATTAAATAGATTGACCAAATAGTATCGAGCAATGTAGCACCGTGGTAATGTGTGGTTCGTGAACTTGGGAGGTCCCGTGTTCGATCCCCAGCGTGGGTCCACTCTGACCTACAGGTTTTTCGTGTTTCCCTGGGGACGATAGGAAAATACTCAGGTGGTTTCTTACCTACCATGTTTTCTTTTCCTTAATTTCTACTTCATTCGGTTTCCTTCTCATCTTTAAGGTTTTTGGTGTATGACAGTGTGTACAGATGCATGTATGCAAGGAATATTCTCCGTGGACAGTACACGGCGTGTTCGATGGGCCGCTTGATAGCCCTCTCTGGCGGCTCCGGAATTTGGAAGACTTGGAAATGTTAAGAACTTCCGTGCGTCTCAGTTGCGTGTCTGAATACGACCTGTGGCCTGTTTTCGTTTCTTCAACTTATTTTTCCTCCTAGCGGGTGTTAACCGCAATAGATCTATGTAGGTCGTAGTGGGTGCTGTATTCCCCTTCGTTTATCTTTACCTAATAGTAGTTGACTATGAAGACCGGGAGTTAAAGCATTTAAGAAATTCTAAGTTGCCATTTCGACCGATTACTTCAAAATGGATTTGAGAACGCCTATAGTTTTCTAAAAAAAATCTGAAATGCAGTTGGGGAATTTTATATCGTCCCGGCATCTTGCTATGCTAGCTCAGTTGGTCGTACCAACTATACGGAAACCGAAATTCCCTGAGTAAAGTCTTTGCTGAGACGTTAAGTTTTCTAGCTTAGTTCTACCGTTCCAAGATAGAACCTTACTAATAACGATTTAATTTCTTAAAAATATATAGTTTGTGTAAAATAAGCCTTGGTTATCATAGGAGTATTAAACATTTTATTCAATGAAAGAAATACCAGCACATTTAATACAAAAAAACAAGTGAAATAAAAAGGGCCCATGCAAAGAGCGTGGAATTTTGAAATCAACACTTAGCAATACACTTACTAAAGATTTACTATTACACAAACCTTCTATGTTACACTTATACCTAAACTAAGATGTGTAAAATGTAATGATGTTTTGTCTTTTAACATCAAGAGATTGAATACTGATTATATTAGTAGTTTGTAGAATAGTGAGTAAAGAAGGTCACGAAAAAGCAATAAGTTTTCTCGCTCTTGTTGCTTACTAATAGCAAGTAGAATACGTATTGTAATCCACCCCAAAGTTTAATATGTAGAACTCACCAGAATCCGAGGGAAAAGAATGAGACTTAGGTACCACTTAAGAAATATTAATGTATTTTTAAATTCAAAACGATATGGATATTAATTTATGCAAAATTCATTGACGATAAAGTAGTCTTCAAGTAGCGTTTGTGGCAAACATAGGTACATTTTACTTTTCATGGAAATATCGTAGTCGCTTCTAGCGAAATGTTTTTCCATCTCCTATGGCCTTATATTTCGGCAAAATTCGCTGAGACGGAGAGAGAGAGAGAAAGAGAGAGAGAGAGAGAGAGAGAGAGAGAGAGAGAGAGAGATCGTGCTGCTGGAATTTTGGTTAAATTATTTTTCTGAATGTTTGGTTTCAGGGGGCATCAAAACGTATATTAATTTTAAAACCTCTATATAAGGAGAACACCATGCTACCTTGCGTGCGCTGTATGTAAGCGCTAGAAGAAGCAAACTGATAAGCTACATTGATGAGAGCTTATCGGGCTACCAGCCGTGTGATGATAAAATTGCTCGAGCGAGGTGGTAGGCCGAGAAGCTCTAACCAATAATCATCGCCGTGACAGCTTCAACTCTTACATGATAAGATACAATTTGAAAAATGACGTGTATATACATATGACGTTCTCTACCCATTGTTTTACTAACTACTCTGACTACAGCTTAGATATTTTTCTCTACGATTGACTTTAAAAGAGATAAATCTTTGCAGAAATGGTTTTATTACACATATAGTTATAGGTACAAGAGGAATTAAGCAGGTATAAGGAGCAGTCAAGTCTTTATGCAGTTCACTGATTTGCTGACTTTGAAAGTCCGTCTTCCTTGCATAATCGGGGGGGGGGGGAGAGAAAATAGTGTGAGTAGCAATTCAAACCAATTATAAACGTTTCTTTTTTGAAACATTTAATGCAACAAAACGATTTATTGATCTTATATTGTGTATTTTAACAACATCCACAGCTTTATGTAGTATGATATTTATCTTATTCTTATTTCACCAGTTATAACTACAAAGTTTATTTAAATTGGAGAGAACTCCTCTTTTTATTGGCAGCAAAAACTTAGATTATAGGCTTCACGCTAATATCTTGAGCCTACTGTATTTTAATCAGTTTTGTTGGAGACATTTTTGAGAATATAAACATAGACGAAAATGTTTCCATTTGAAAGGACAGTTGGAATGGTAAACTTTCTTGAACGTTTTCACACTTCAGTTTGTATAAGTACAATAAAAAGATAGTCAGATGTTTAAAAAGCGTTCTTCTACATGTTTTCTATAACATTTTATTCTCTTTGGGTGACCACGAGAAAAAAATAGGGACTTAATTTGACAATTCAAATACTTTAAAATTCCAAAAGATTGCCAGAACTATCGTGGAATGATAGCGTCACAAAACATTTTGATATCAATTGTATGATTTAAGGAGAATTACATTTTTATTTGGAATTTTCTATATTTCACTGAAATAATGGTAAATTATTTTAACCTAAACTAATTGCCCTCTTAAATATTGAGTTATAATTGGGATGACAATTTAATTTTTAAGTAAATATTAGGCCATTTAGAGCCTATGCTATTGCCCAAAATTAGAGTTAAGTTTGTTCTCAAAAAAATTATTTTGTGAAAATGCGCTTTTGTTCACTTTAGTGCACGTTCCCATTAGATATTCCAAGTGAAATGTGTTCATGTTGAGCGAAGAATTTACGTTTGCTAAATTGGAACTGAGGGTCATGTATATGTCCTAGTATATATTTCAATTGTTTTCCAATAATATTGGCATATCTGGGGGAGATGACCGTATGGGAGAGATGACCAATGACTCTCATCGTCACACCGGTGGAGTGATGTTTTTGAATTTGGCTGCCCGCAAGCTTACAGTCTTTGTTATCGACTGTTGGCCAGTGTAATGTTTATGATAGCATTTTCGTCAGTTTATTTCTATTATTACTTTCCACACAGTCAATTATTATATTTCCGCTGTTGAATGAAATAAGTAAAAACCCAACGCCTTTTCAAGACAGCAGCTGGAATTTTTGCCGACAGGATAAGTGCATACTAAGTATTTTACTGACATTATTGCATTGTTATATTGTTCTCATATTTCTGTTGTGGCCTGCGGTCATGTCAGCTCTACAAATGTGAGAGATGCCCTCAATATTTCGGGAGAGTTGGTCAACGTTTTCAAAGGCATACTGCTGTATTTTTAAACACATATGTTTTGTTTTATGTTTTTTTTATTCTGATAAATGACTATTATTAATGTTTATCATTATGGATATGGATATTGTCATGCTACAGGAAGTATATAAAAATAGTTTTCATATCTGCATGTATTTTGTATCCTTTTCAGATGCTGACAAACTACAAAAGAAAGCCAAGCTGTGTTCATGGTATTTGGAAATCTGTTGAACAAGTCTATCGAAGCTGTTGCTAATGGAGCCTCAGTGTGTCATACAGCCATAACATTCAATATTCCAAGAAAAACTTTGGAACGGTGGGTGAAAACTGGAAATGTCTCAAAAGGACCAATGGGGCCAAGTGGTTTTGTGGACAGCGAAAATGATGAGCAGCTGGTGCGACATGTTAAGAAAATGCAGAAGCATGGTTTTCCTTAATAAGGGATGTTATTCGCATACTATTATACAATTTTGCTGAAGAGCTTGGCTTGAAACAAGGGGTTTAATAAAGAGACAGAAAAGCAGGTATGCTTGACTGAAACTGTTCCCATCCAGGCATCATGATGTTTCTTTACGTAAATTCGAGGGATGTACCACAGGGAAGTCGAATATTACCTTCATCTACTAGAAGAGAAATGCGTGTTAAAAAGAAAAAAAAATCAGCTATTTTTAAAATGGATGAAACAGTTCCACAGCTGTATAATCGCCCAGGGCAGTGATGGCTGAAAAGGGGTCCAAAGCCATAACAATGGTGATATATTCAGTAAAAGATGAAAGCATTACAGTTGCTGTAATGCTGAAGGGATATTTCTTCCTCCAGCTTTTATCATAAAAGATAAAAACAGATCAGTAATTCGAAGATGGAACATCTCCAGCATCAGGTGTATAAATATCTGAAAAATCAACGTATGCAAACAGATATACAGTCTTTGACTGGCCGAGAAACCACTTTGTTCCTCAAAAACCAGAAGGGAATATGGCGATGATGCTAAATGGACATACTCTACATTGGAACTCAGTACAGCTGCTAAAATTTGCGGAGGCAAATTATATTACTCTGATTTAAGAACCATCCTGGCCGTAGAATTACAGTGCTGCAATTTGTGGAGTTGCTGACCGACTATTGGGAAAATTCAGCCACACCGAAAAATGCTATTTCTAGATTCAAAGCTACTGACATATGCCCTTAAAACCCTGATGCTGTTCCTGACTATGCGTCTATAGACGTAAGTTAAAATGCAAGTGAGGAGTCTTCAGCAGTAAAAAGGGTTCCAAACAGTTTATCTAAAATTGACAAGAAATCGAGTACGTTTAGAAATACAAGAAATTCTTGAGCCAAAACCAAGTAAATTTAAACACGTTAACCTCGTCCCTCTAAAATATTTAAGAGGGTAAAGCAAGTAAATATTAAACAACAGGAAAGTATTGAAGCAGAAGATAAAAAGCGACCTGTTTCAACCAGCAGCCCCAGTTCCGTGTACAGAGGGGAAATTGAAGACGATTCCAGGAAAGATTGCTTCATGGATTTAACTAATGAGTTTGTTGGTTCTGGTGAAGGCTGTGAAAAGAAACAGAAGAATTGATTGAATATAGAGTGCTTCGGAGGCTACTCTCAAAAAATGCAAGATATACGTTTTATTTTAAAGTAATACTCTTAATGCACAAAGTTAATCCACATCATTAGAGCCATTTTTACAAACTCAAAACTTTCGAAAAATGTTCCAGGTAAAGAGCAAATTAGGTTGGGAGGCATACACATACAGATATACACAGGGACTTTTACCTGAAAAAAATGTATTTCTGGTGAAACATTGGTATCAAATTTTTGGTTGGAGTGTAATGCCTTCTTTATCTGTACTTATATTGTACGTGGTGGGGAAAGTGAAAATGTCCTTCTTGCTCTGTTTCATATCCAGAGGGAAATAACTAGAGTGGAAACGGTACCAAAAATGGGAACGAATTACGAATTCATTTCTGATAATCATTAATAAAAAAATTATTGACTTGGTATGATTTAAAGAAATCCATCCGTCCTATATACCAATAAATTCCCGACATTTGCTGTATTTGGTAAACAAGGGTTTACTCAGTACTGAATTAACACCTCAAGCCTGATAAAAACGCTTCTGAGCCCAATATAGAATGGGACGTTAGAAATCAATGCAGTAATACAGTGCACATAAATAAAACTCAATTTCAATTTCCTAAGTTCCATTGATATTATTGCTTGCAGCTCTTCTTTGTTGGCGTACATTACTGGCTGGGAAGTTGATGAAGCTCAAAATGTTCTGACCACAATCTAGCAAATCTTACATTACAGAATAATGTTAGTTAATTTCCTGTAGCTGTTGTACCCTCCTGTAAAACATCGTTACGATGTTTCCTTGATCAGATTTGAATTTCTATTTCGTGAGTTAACCACTATGCTCCATGGTGACGAGTTATCGCCTTGTCATCCACAGATGGCACTACAGGACGAAATCACAATTTGCGGACGCGAAATGACGGGATTTTGCCCAGATATGCTCTTCTTTCAAGGTATGGGCTGCTAAGGACTTTTGCGTCTGACTAAATCCATGGCACTCCTCCAGGTTTGAACTTGTAAACGAGTAATGTAGATGATGGTAATTTACATGCAGCATATTACTTAAATAGAAAAGATAAAACAAAAACGTTTCAAAGAGATATGGAACAATATACTGATATCTCTGATGTCAACAAATACTCTGATGATTTTGGTTAATATAAAATATATATAATTAATATATTTGTGTAACAGACTAAAAAGTTTAACTTGAATTTTATAACAATAGCCTGTGAAGTCCACCTCATTCGGAAGACATTTTATATAGGCCTGCATAATTGGTACCTAAAATATAACACATAGACAGAAACTTACAGCGCAAACAATACAAATCCCTGCAAAGCACAGCCTATTTGAAACATTTTTAGTGTAGCATTAGCCATTTTCAGGATAAATGTTCGATAATATTAGTTTGAGTTAACCAATAATTTGTCATTTTTAATTGCAGTAGCCAAACACTTATTTCTTGAAATATCACGGAAAGAGTGTGACATTTTAAAACCAGCAAAGTAGTGAATCGTTTTAAACATCTGCTACTGAAGGAAATGCGAAATGTTAGTGTTTATGCACATGTATATTTTTATTAACCGAAAGTGACGAATGTTCAATGGCCGGGACAGAATTGTGGGAGAGACCACAATCCGACCATGATGTTCAGGCAAGTATGAGGTCGTGGTTACGTCGGCATTTCCTTTACGTGGGATGGCGATGAAAGGACACCCACCTTGTCCTCTCCCGCTTGGGGGGAGAAGGTCACTATGCCGGTAGCGAGAGTGGAACCCTAGTCCCCTACGCAAGATTCAGATGTGCTACCACTGAGCTAATCGACGGACCACAGAAAAGTGAATTTTAGTAAGAATGGTTTGTAGAAGGTATGTAAAAATTAATTGTAGTGGGCAGAGTAAGCCATGAAATATAATAACCGATTGTCAATAGTGTTTAAAGGACACTGATGAGTAGTGTTTCCAACTGTTCCGTATTTCTCGGAAAATCTAGGATTTCAGTGTTTACTTGGATCCAAATCACAACTCTCGTATTTTGAACATTGGTCTCATTTAAATTATGTATTCTAACAAATTTTGTTTTCGAAAATACTTAAATACTTAGTTTTGAAGAAATACACAGACGAAATTGGAATAACATCTTTAACAATTTCATTTCGTTGATATTTATGGGCTCATAAAAGAGCCTGAACCGTCTAGATTCATAAGATTTATATGCTACTTCTTGATCGAAGAAAATTTAAATCTATTACGTGACTATTCAAATGTCCTTGTGCAAGTGGCGTCTATAAATTTCTTTTCTGCTCCACGTGGATTTACAAACAGAAAGTATTTTAAATATCCAATATATTAGCTTTAGTGATTTATAGTTAAACTCTTAGAATGCATTATGCCTAGATGTTATTATTTTAGTTTCAGCTTAAAATAGAACGTTCGTAAGATAAATATATATTAAATGCAACGGGTCCAAAAATGTAATCAATTAGAACTTGAATAGATCTAGCTAATAAAGGAGAAAGTTTGGTCTAAGAAGAAGAAGCAACAGGAAGAACCCACATATAGGACTATAGATTTTAAACAATAAAGATATATAGTCATGGAGTATTTTTATATTGATTCTGCGTTTTTTTTGTTTGTTTTTTTACATTTTGTGGTATATAGAGAATACATCTGTACAATATTCTTCATATTTTCAATTATACTCAAAATTGATTGTTTGGATTAGAAACACAGGATGTTGGGGATATATGTAGATGCAGATATTTTGATAAATGGCAGGATAATGTGTATCCACCTTGTGTGTTAATAGTAGTCTTTGTTTTCTCTTTGTCTAAGGCAAACTAATCAAACTACTTGCGTGTTTTACATGTTTTAACTGCACCGCGAAATAAACAATGCCTGTCAGTATAGAATATGCGTTATTCTTTCACATTTTGATTCCTCAGTATGTGACCTACTGGCCTATTTTGGAGTCATTGCTTTGTAGAAAGCGTTCATACTCAGTTCCGACAAGACATTCATAATAGCGAGACACGTGCAATAAAAGTTATAGTAATAATAATAATAATAATAATAATAATAATAATAATAATAATAATAATAATAATAATAATAATAATAATAATAATAATAATAATAATCACCATCTCACAAGGAACCTTGGCCTACCACCAGGCCGCTGCGTACCCCATCTCGGTCCATTACAGACATGAATGGGGTGCAGTATTAGAGGATGAGATGTGGTCAGCGTCCCCCTGGCAGGTTATTGCGGTCCTCGTGACTTGGAGCTGCTACTTCTCCATCAAGTAGCTCCTCAATATGCCCCCCAAGGACCTCAGGAGTCTGGGTGCACCCCAGACCAGGTCTCCCAGCGGGGGAAAAATTCCCACGCCGGTACCGGGAATCGAATCCAGGTCTCCTACTTGATAAGCAGCTGTGCGCACTCAGGATTACACTTTCCAAAACGCGGTCTCGGGTAAAATAAACACGTATGTCTTTTGTGTGCCTCGTCTACTTGTAGGTACTAACCAACTTGAAAACACACTACTCGTAATAAGTAACATTAGAAGTCCGTAAATAAAGACAACATTCATGTAATGTTGTTCACTACACAGTTATTAATTGCCAATACAAATATCTGCATTTATACAGTAAACGACGTGTATGTCGCATAAATGTTTTACTACAGAAGTATGTTTGCAAGGAAAAGCCGACATTTATGTTGAATTCAATTGGGTTATTTCACAATTTTATTAAGATTTACATAATTTAAAAGGTGGATACATGCTGTGATTTCTACCTGACTTCATTCAAAATCTCAAGAGCACTGCACAAACAAGAATTCGAAACGTCTATTACATACTTTAATAATAAGAGGTGTCATTACTGGCAAAAAAAAAAAAATATATATATTTATTCATTTTGGGTTTTCTGTATATTGCTTTACAAGCAAGTAAATTATTTTGCATGCTGTAGTTTCTTTCCAATTTCTTCCAAGTTTTTAGAAGTAGCTCAATATATTAAATTTTATGTGCTAATACACTTTTCCTGGTGGAGCAGATAGTTTAATGACTTTGACTGACGTTTAATTTTTAATTAATTTTTAAATGCTCAAAATGGTATTCACGATACAATTTTTTTCCAACTGCCTATAAATTTAAAACGCTGTTCTAGAAGAGATTAAACAAATAAAGTATTTTATTAGTTTTTCTATGTGTTCTAGGGCAAATATTATAATTTAATTATTTTGACAAGTATTGAAAATAAGGACATTTGTAATTCGGACCACGTTTTAATTTATTCTTAGACAACAAAGCCATATTAAAAACGAATGGAGAAAATTTTAAAAATAGGTTCCATTTAATGACATTTGTGTTTTTCTTTTATCAAAATTCACACCCCTGCAGCATGTGAAGCTTTTAGCTTATTAGTCAAATATAAAATTTAACTAAACCTAATAATCAGCCAAATTAATTCAGAGCTACGCGTGCTAATTGAAATGCGTCATTCTAATAGAAATATGGTGTGATCTTTGAGTTAATTTTCTTTAAAACTGTAGACTTTGGAAATTTCTTTCATGCATATCCTTAAATGAGTTAATATGTTTCTCAAGCATGTGTATAATTAAGAAAACTTTAAAAAAAATTACTTGAGCTTAGTTGCATATTAAACCAGTTTGAGAAAATATTGGCAGAATAGATTTGAATGCCCCTCACTTTAAAGTCAGAGCTCCAATTTAAATAACTTCTAAACATTTTAAGGGACATTAAGAGTGAAATTTCAAATTTATAATTTTTGTATGGATTTTTCTAAACTTTTACTGTGATTGCATTGTTGTGATATTGATATTAATGCCATGTTTAATTTAAATTGAATAAATACTTTGCAAGATATAAGTTATTTCACAAATTGTATTATGGAAGCATATTGCACATCAAAATGTTCCACATGCCCCAAAATTTGAAAAAGATTTCTATGCATTTTTAGAATAGGAGCTTTGGACCACACACAACAACTTTACGGGCCGATATGTCAATAACTTTGATTAGTGAATTATGATCAATATTTTTTTCAATGTTAGAAATTTTAATTTCAAGCATTAATCATGTTTTGTAAATACTCGTAGTTTGCTAAGAAACTATATTCTACGATCTTTAAATGGTTGTAAAGTCCGAAGCAAGGGGAAACAGTTAAATGTTGAGTTTCAGTGGATTGAGAAATTTAATGCCGTGCCAGCATGTTGCCATTGTATCTGAATGAGACCGGGAGATTCGTGGTTCAAATCCCAGCTATGGCATTAAATTTTTTTACCTAACTCTACATTATACACCTATTGTCCTACACATAGTTTGTGTGAAAAACAGTTAAATTAATAACAATAAGGTAACTGCATTTTAGCTACTTAATGTGGCCAGATCACTGCAGAAACAAAATATACTTCTTTCTGTAATAAAAAAGCAAGGGGACTGAAACTTGTAATAAGAGCATCACAGATGTCATAAAATCAGAGTTTCAGCTATTAGTAGTATGTACCAAATATGTGACTCAATGATTTTCAAGAAAATCCCCCACCCCAAACTACCTGTTACATGTAAGCACTTTAGAAAGCTTTGATTTTCTCAAAACTGACTCTTACGATTTGTATTAAAATACCGTATATTAAGTATCTATATCTACATGAGAAATTAAATGTATATCTTGAAAATCCTGGAAACAGTCTCTGAAGATCTCTTCATTTTGGATGCATTTTGCATAACTCGTAAACCGTTAGAGATTGACAAAACCTTGGTACACAAACACACAATTTAGATATATTGCATATATATTGTACTGTTAACCCTTTCCAAGATATTCCTTTTTTGCTTTCAATTTTAAGCTTCTTAAACATTTGTTAAACTGTAGGTCATCTTTCGTTTCAACTCTCTCTTATGTTACTTCTGGTCGTACAATGCGAACAAATAATTTCAATTGTTTCACATAAGAACGGCTTTTTAAAAGTTGTCAGTTTTGCTTCAGCCTAGTGTAATCCCTGCTAGTTAAAAGGATCTAATGTAATTTCTTCTTATTTTGTCTCGATTACCACGTAAACAAAATAATGACCTTTTGGAGCAATGGTTTTTAGAGGTTATATGAATGGAACACAAGAATTTTACGAAAACTGTAGTCGTTTTAACGGAATAATGCGCCGTAAAAGTCCATTAAATTTCAGCCCCCGTTCTTGCTCATCAGAAGAAATCTTAGGAATGTAATACTCAAATCTACATATGGTAGTGATGTGTGAGAATCGGTTAAAATCTTTTCTGATCCTATCTTTACACAATATGGCGAACGCTTACCTAGCTTCTCTGTTGCACCTTACAGATGAACAAACACGCTGCGCAAACACGTAATTCTAGCTTGATGGTATAGGTATTACAACACTACATAAGTACACTCAGTAGCCACACACCTTCACCAGCGTCTAACTCGAGTATGAATGAATGAATAAGTGTATTTATTGACATAGCAACATCATACATAGAATTTCAACAATCGCACGGGTCCACAGACTGTACGTGCTTTTGCAATACACATTACAAGCAATATTAAAACAACAACAACAACAAAGAATTAAAAGAGTAAACACGAAAATAAAAAGACAAAGGAAATACACAGTCCAAAGCATTATTAAACAACAATAAAGAATTAATAGTGAACCCGAAAATAAAAATACAAAGATATTAAAATATAGCAATTTAAATTTACAGCACAGAGTACACCTTCATAAATGCACCCTCTTATAATAGAAAATTACACTTAAAAGACATATATACACATAATATATACAACATATATAAAACCATACCACAACAATGACCTAAGTATGACATAATATATATGTATGCAGAACAATGTAGTCACTTTGTTTAGTTGATCTTATCCCCCCCCCCTTCTCTATTGGCAGCCTCCACAGATCTCAGCTGTCTTGCCTTAAGTATAAATTTACCTAGCCCGTCCATGTTTTCCGTGCCTGCCAGTAGCGTCCAACATGCTTCTAGCCCTATATTCGCAGTGGTAAAAAATCGCGGAAAATATTTTTCCCGCCATTCCTCCGTACCCCTACATCTTGCCAAGATGTGAGTCCACGACTCTTCCTCCTCGCAAATGGGACAGATTCTCGTACCATTCTCGTCAGAAATTTTCGTGCTCCTCCATACTCCTAGTCTGATCCACGCGAGCCCCTCTCTAATGACGCTGGGGCGGGTTTTCTCCGGGTACTCCGGTTTCCCCCGCCATCGCATTCCACCGGTGCTCCATCATCATTCATGTATCATCAGTGTCACCGCCTGCGGTGCCATTAGTAGTTAAAGCGGGCGTTAAACACTACCAAAAAAAAAAACCTCTCTAATGAGTTTGGTACCTGTTTTGATGTATTGCTCCATACCCCAGTCCGATTTCAGCCCAGACTATACTTCCAATGACACCTTCTCTTTGCATTGCGCAATTATTTGCTGTCTGTCAATATCACAGAGGCGGTTCTTAATTTTTCTCCAAATACTTCGCCTGTTTTCCTGCCCCGCCATCCAAATGTCTCCCATCCCAATAGTTTCCAACCCTATCTTTAATTTTGATGCCCACGTCAAATTACCTTCCATTCGCAAATGTTCACGGTAGCAGACTGCCCTAATTGAGATTGGACATTCTGTTTCTGTCGTACTTCACACAGAATTCGACATTTTGATATATTGCCTGCAATGCTCTAACCATTTTACTTGATAACCCCTTTCTGCCTAGTTTGTACCATAATGTATTTCGATTGATAGAGTCAAATGCCTTCTTAAAGTCCCAAAAGCACAATGAAGATTTCCCCGCTTAATTAACAGTTGCTTGCTTCGTCCTTAAAGTGTCTAATATAAAAGCGGCATCTATGGTACTGTGTCCTTTTCTGAAACCCATTTGAAATTTTGAAAGTTTGCCAAATTTAGATTCCCAGTCCTTTATGCGGTTATATAACACTCTACAATAAATTTTCTCCATAATTGGCAAAAGAGTAACCCCCCTATATTTATCCGGATTTCCAATAGTTCCCTTCCCTTTATAAATGGGATGAATAATGCCCTTTCCCCAACAGGTAGGGTAATTCCCCTCAATAAACAATATGTTACATATCTGGAGCATACTCCTACCAAACTCATTAACATTGGCTGCGGCTTTAAAAACTTCCGGGGGCAGCCCATCCAACCCTGGAGCTTTGCCTCCCTTCAGACTCTTCAGCGCCTGTGCTGTTTCTCGTGCTGATATTTCCTCGTCCGGTAGTCTAACTCGAGTAACTGAATCATGGTACCGCTTCCCGCTCAGAAAATCTGAGTCTGGTGAACCATAATGTGGCGCTCTCTGAGAAGTGTATGTCGCAAACATCGGCAGCCACCGCCGGGGCAGGTGGAGCCTACTGAGACGTGCACAAAGCGCCTGACAACAGTAAACGCAACTCTGCGTAATGCGGATTGCATTCTAAAATCTTATTAAGAAACTAAAGAAGGCCGCCAAGTGGTTAGACCCTTCGTCACCAAAGTGGCCCGGGTTAACCCCCAGAGAATCGTCTGGGGGATTTGTTCTGGACTCTAGGAGGGTATTCTCTGCATTTTCCCCACCATTGCTTATACCAACCTCTACTGAAACTGAACTGGTCTGAAATATCAGCTAAGTGTCAGCAACCATTGCAGAAATTAACATCCCGAACTGATCGTATCAGTAAATATGTTCTGTGTGTCTGATAACATCAGAACCCTTTTGATGAGTTTAAATCAAGATGTATATAGTTCCAATCAGTGCGGGCCGCGTCGTGGCCGAGTGGTTAGACCACTTGCCTCTCACCTAGACGTCCCGGCCTGAATGGTGGATTTAAGGGGATCAGCGCGCGCGTTCTTATATTTTGAAGCGGACCCGGTGTGAGTACAATGTCAATTATTATTCATGTTTTCTGATTTTGGGCAATATTGTCACTAAAATTTGGATTTTCTTTTAGAAGAAGTCTTTATGAGAGGATTTGTGATTCAATGAGGTGTCTACATGGGTTTTCGTAGAATTGCAATGAATAATTCAAAGGAATGATATAGAGCCGTTAAGAAAAAAGCCTTATACCTATAGGATCACCACATTGGTGTTGCATTTTATGGATGTTGGCCTGAACATCAATTGTAACAACATAGTTGAAATGGAGCTTCTGAGAAGAATGAAGTTTGTTGGTGGCAAAGTCACTGTAGCAATAATGTTGAAAATAGATATGTCACAGCTACACCGGCTACACTCCTCAACAAAAACAACGACGAAGTTACCCCAGGCGAAGACACCATGGAAAGAGAGGGTCCAACGTATGATGTTATAAAAGTGTCAGCTATATGTAATGATTTAAAGACATTATTATGAACTTACATTGTTCGTTTACTAAGAGTTAAAAAAAAGGCCGACATTTATTCACTTGAACAAAAAATAAACAGGAAAATAGTGCTAGGTACTTTATCTTATGTAAAATTAAAAATAACAAAATAAGTAATATTTTGAAGCAAAATTATCAGAATGTATTTGAAACTTATAAATCGGAAGGAGATGTAATATTTTTCTTGCGTTTACTATTAAAGTTTTGAAGAAAAAAAAAATGTAGGTTCTAGAAAAATGAAGTTTTATAAACTAATTTGCTTATGAACCGTATGCCCTTAATGCTTCTCAATTTAGTGGAAAAATTTAACAAATTGCACTTTTGTTTTTTCTAGGATTAAAAAATATTAACATGTTTGGATTATAATATGATTCTTATAATCACAGAAACTTGATTTAAAGAATCTGAACACCTAAGTTTTATAGTGTCTTGATAAGTGAGGTATGAAATATTTCAAACAGTTTGGCTGTAAACTGTGATTCCTTTGCGAAAGCTTATACATGAGAGAATTTTACCGAATATGCGCTTAAGGACCAACACGTGTGTGGAATAGAGCAAAGAATTCTTCCACTGCTTATGATAGCCTTGAAAGAAGTACAAACTCAGCGTAATCAAAGATAATGTTAGAGTTTTTCGAGGTCTACCTCTCTGTAAACACATGCTGAAGGGAACCTGTGACGCACGTTTCCTAAACCCTCCTCTGCATGGAGTTGCCATTTGGCAACAAAGATGAATTGTCAAAATGTTAATACATTTAAGGTTGTTTTGATGCTAATATCATACTACTTTGGCATTTAAAAATAAATTAAAAGTCTCTGTAGCATTATACTACAAATATATTAATTATTTCAAAATCGTTGTAATGTTTTTAGAGTAAAAAGCAAAATCCATGCAACAAAAATAAAATTTAACCGTTCGATAATCCACGCATGGCATCACACCAGTTATTTTACGTAAGCCCTCCCCGTTCTTTGCACATTTGACACCAGTCGCGGGTATTTGAGCTCACAACGTTCGGCTTTGAATGCTTAGCCAGTGCTATTGGCTAAACAATCATGGCTATTCAAACTACTTACATTAAGGAGTCTGTTATAAAGATAATTTTTAACCATATATTGTTGCAAGGCAACTGAAAAGAGTAATTCCTAATATCTAAACCACCTCAAAATTGAGAAGAACAGTGGTATATATAGCGAAATGATTTACATTATTTTGTGTTATTTTCAAATTTAAGGTAACTCACAGACACGAAGGAGTGACATTTTTATGACCCATATTCTCTAACCAAGAGTTCATATCCTCATATTCTGGATGTTTAGGATTTTTTTTTTATTATTTTACAGAAATCCTTATACGCTTCTACACCGGCTATAGCATTGATTTTGTCAGACTCTACGTATCCGACTCCTGTCCTACACACGGCTTGAGTGAAAAAAAATTAAATCAATATTTATTGACCATAATAGTTGGATATGCTATAAAACCTGGTTCTTAAAGTACTGACATCATTTAAGTCGTCATTGGGTATATCATCCTAAAATAATTAGGGTTCAACTTGTGGTTTTCCAGGAAACATGCGAGTCGGTTGCTACGCTAGCTTAGGGGTAGAGCAACCGGCTAGAGACCGGAAGATCCGTGGTTCTAGTCCAAGTTATGGCACTGAATATGGGCAGGGGATCGTGGGTTCGAGTCCCGCCTTGGGCATGGACGTTATATGTTTGTGCAATGTGTATATGTTTGTAAAAGAAACAGTAAAATCAGTAAAAACCAATAATCAGTAAAACCTACGTGGGGAAATGTAAATAGGGATACAGTACCGGAGTCCTGATCAGACTCCGTTACTGTTTAAAAATTAAAAGAAAAAAAGAAAAAAAAATATTTCAGTCCCCTCTACTTATCCAAAATATTCTTCGTTCTTAAAGATGTTCGTTATCCAGTGCAACTCTACAGTAAATTAATGTTATTCCTATTGTTAAATGTAAACTACTTTGAACCTTTTTGGTTTTAATTTTAGAACATTTATCCAGGGTTTCAGTTCATTTTTGGTAATTTTAGGGCATAAATGTATGCTTATTTCAAGAGCTTTTAAAACCCATGAATATCCAAACCCGCGTATTGACAATGAAATTGCCTTCTCTTAGCAGGGTCAGGAGTAAATTAAATTAATGAATAAATAACAACAAATGACGACATCCCATTTTTGTTCTGTTCAAGCAGTGAAAAATTGAAAACAAGAATAAGGAATATACCGGAAAACTAGGCATTTTACAAAATTGGGCATAAAAACTGTGTCTTAACGTTAACTACAGTTTTGTATAGTAACATTTGTCCATCTCCCAGAGTTTACCAGTTATACAAAGATCATTGAGAATGAAGTGGGCTTCAGAGTCAATTCCCATAAAATTCAAGATAATTATTTTATTTGTAATGAAAGCATATTTAATTCACGCATTTTGATAAAAATTGTAACAGCCATTTTTGATCAAATTTATTTACCCAGAAATATGCCATCTAAAAGGTTAGTTTGGGGAAGGGCGATTTTCCTGAAAATCTTCGTATCTCATCCTTGGAAGATATTTAATACAAATACCAAGTTTGCTGTTTAAACGACTTTTCGTTTTTCAGTTACCCTATTTACAGGCACACAGACAACCACATACACCTGTGTGATGAATAGAGACTGGATTATAAGCAGCATAAAAAGCTCGAAATATGCATGAAAAATGCTTAAAATATGCATGAAAAGTGTCAAAATATGCAATATCAAATAATACAAAGTAATGATTAGTTTTATATACTTATATTACTTCAAGAACAATACACATTCGACAGGTTTTATTATTTACTTCAACAGAAAAAGAACCGTTACAAATCCGTTCACATTTTGTTACTATGGTAAACAGAAATGATCAGGTGCTCCTCCAAATGTTTAGTAAAATTGTGTCGTCGTTCGCTTAAAACATTTTTATAAGCAGAAAAGGACCATTCTACATCAACTGAGGTCACTGGACAGTATTTGAATTTGTGTACTATACTGACACTTATTGTTTGTGGTAAATCACGTCACCCGTCCCAGTGAACCCAGATTTTTAGAGTTTTTTAATGCTCGCAGGTATTTGGGAAAATGAGTGCTAATCACAACAATGCCTTTTTTTTTTTTTCTGAATACCGGAATCGTTAAATGATCCCTTGCACTGACAAACTGCCAAAGCCTCTGCACTATCGAAGTTGTTTACTACGCCTTTGATGGCCTCGAAATGTTCATTGTAAAGCAATACAGCTTCGACCCAGGTAACCCAACGAGCTACCACTGTCTCGGGAGGTAGTCATGTTTTATTGTTTTTCTCTGTAAGCCTTGATGCGGGCAGGTACAATAAGAAACACTTTCTTTGTTGATGAAATTGGTTTGTTTACATTCTCAAACGTGAATCACACTTCTTGAGCGAGGCGATGTACTCCGTGAGCGTAGCCCGTCACATGAATCATATTTATGTAAACTACTTGGAGGGTTTTTCTTGCTTTGACCATGCAGAGAGCAGCATCTCCTTGCATCTGCAGAGTATTCTCGAAAAATCTTTTTAATGCCCTCATTCACAAATTTGGCGATCGTAAAATGATTTACATTTTGTAATACTTTGCAGGCCACCAAATAGGAAGAAGATAAATTAGCAATGTAATGGCCACAATTTTCGGTAGTCTCATCAGCTGAAGTCAAAATGATTTTATCCTTGTTCATAGCGTATTTCTTCCACAACAGGTAGATAAACTATCTGCATGTAATTCTTATACAATGCTGATTGATCTGGTATATGTTGATTTAAGCAATAACCTTTGGGAATAGCGTTTGTAAGTTTGCGAAGAGGAACATTACTTGCAATGAATGCTTCACATAGATCCATGTTAACCATTGGAGGTTAAATCACTACTACTGTTATTTGCTGTTGTTAAAAGTTGTCGTGGGCCTTTCTTTTACATTCCTGCGATATGAAGACTTGTCCTCACATGTTGGTCTATTTGAAACTTTTTTGTGCACAAAACGTTTTTCTCGCAAACCGACAGTATAACTTATTTCCATCATGACTAAATGTTCCAGAATGGTCAGCCATTCACGAAACAGTATTTCTTTTTTCGGGTGGCATGGCACATTGCACATTACACACTACGCCTTGAACTTTGTACAAATAAATAGAAAACTACACAAACAATGGACGTGCGACAAACAACGTGTAAATGGAAATGGAGTTTTATTTATGGACACTATTTAACTTCTGTGGTTCTCAGTGTCCCATTCTATACTGGGCGTGAAAGACCGCTTAATTTTGCTCAGAGGCCTCTTTTCAGGCTTGAGGTTTACGACACGGGACCAACGGCTTTACTTCCCTTCAGAAGGAAGCCATGCTAAGGATTTTTACGCACGAAAAAATTCATCATACTCCGCCGGGTTTGAACCCGCCGTCACTATAAAACATCAAAACGAGAAAATATGCATCATCACCAGTTTTTGGTTAAAATATGCAATAACCGTTGAATAAAGGGATAAATATGCATACCTATACAACATGCAAATGCATATAATCCGGTCTTTAGTGATGAGTGTGTACGTTATGGAGGAATATTCCAAATTGCTTATTGTATGTCAGAACCCTGGAGGAAGGGAGAGATGAGTGTAATTTCAGAAGCCGGCCAACATCCGGACAGGGAGAGAGCAGTCGTGGAGGGTCCCTAAAAGTTCACAAGCGGTTATTCATCCCGACGCGGGGGGCGCCAGGAACCAGTGACTTAGTCTCGGATAGACCACCTGAGTCCGCAGAGAACCGCGCCGTGGCCGAGTGGTTACACCACTCACCTCTCACCTAGACGACCACATGTGAGATTTGTGGTGGGCAAAGCGGTGCAGGGGCGGGTTTTCTCCGGGTTCTCCGGTTCCCCCCGCCATCGCATTCCAACGTTGCTCCATCTTCTCTTCACGTATCAGCAGTGTCATCGCCTGCGGTGCCAAAGTAGTTAAAGCGAGCGTTAAACACTACCAAAAATGATTCCGCAGACAAACACTAACGCCATTCCGCCGCCGAGAGCTGTATTTCCAGAGCGCAGTCACCTCCACGAAATGGCACCTCTGCCGTAGTCCTCCTCGACACTTACAACCTTGAAAGAGACCGATTGTGATGAAATGAAGGGACAAGAAGTTCGGGGAATGAAGAATCCTTTCCAGTATTCGCCTAGTGACCCGGGCGGTCCAGCCTCCTCGCTGAAAGAGCGTCATGCATAACACGTCAACCAGTTTGTCTTCACTCTGGCCGTACCGGTGAGAAGTCAACTTTTCGTTAAAAATGCCCAAGAAGTTATGGACGAAACGTCGGGTGAACTTTTATCTGTTGGACCACGGCCAACAAGCCCGGAATCTACATTTTAGTGTGTCAACGCCGGCCGTGAAAGCCTTAGTACTTTATAAGTGTATTAGTGTTGATTGAATTGTGTACTTCTTTTAGAGAAAAAAATAACAAAATTAAAAAACTGAACAATGGAAACTACTGAGTACGGTTCGATCTAAGTAACGTGGGATTCGATGACAAGCATTATACCTACTAACCCACCAGTATGTTATAGCGGAGCGATTTAGCTAACCACATATGAACTGATGTCAACCGAACGGTTTTCAGTGGAGTGCACACTCTCAGAGAACTGGCAATTTTACCGAAATTGCAAGTCTAATAATTTTAAATATCATATTGATTGTACACCACGAGTCCACGTTTCTTTGATTTACGGCCACTGACGTGCAATCCAGAAAACATGCCATAACTGTGACATTTGTCAAAAGGGACAATAGGTTCCCGATCTCAAACTGTTTATCTAAGACCCCTCTACAATCCGTTCAATTTGTGCGCTTGAATTCTGAAACACCCAGTCTATTAGGTCTTTTGGTGCTTTTACGCCATGTTCTAATTTTTTAATTTGCGTTC
The DNA here is from genome assembly GCA_030762935.1 of Hymenopus coronatus. NCBI lineage: Eukaryota > Metazoa > Arthropoda > Insecta > Mantodea > Hymenopodidae > Hymenopus > Hymenopus coronatus. The sequence goes on from CM060900.1 coordinate 424,292,714, forward strand.
ATTATTTTGTAATTTTCTTGCCCTTTATTTGGTCATTATGCATTTACACTTACTACATAAAATTGTAAAATTTCCCTCCCCCATAGGTAAGGGTGGCTTTTACTTCAAAAACTTCACAAATTTTAGTATGCAACATAGAAATAAGAGTAGCCCACCTGGGTAGTGTGGTGGTAGCGTGTGTGCCTCACATTCAAAGGGTCGTGAGTTCGAATCTCCCTTAGGGTGAGTTACCCGGATAAGGTTTTTAAAATTCGGGGTTTTCCTGAAAAGACGAATGTCGAGTGACTTTAAGCTCCATGGACCCCGAGATCATTTGAGTTTCATTTCACAAATTTCATTCATCGTCCGATATGACCAACTAGGTTAAAGGACGTTAAGTTAAGTTACAAAAAAAAAAAAAAAAAAAAAAAAAAAAAAAAAAGAGTAACATTCTATTTATTTATTTTTTTTTACTTGAAATCTTGGAAAAAACATTAAGTTTTATATAATGCTTTATGGATGTGGTTGCTTATAGGTAGAGCGGTGGCTACTGCTAGGGAAGCTGGTATGATTATCGTTATGAATTCATGTAAAAATTAGAATGAGGCAGCCAGTTTTCCCTCTTTACGTTAATGAATACACAAAGTCAAGTTGCTATTGTCATTCACTAATGTAGGCTCGGAAGTCCTCTTCTTTCAGAATATATTTTTGTATAATTTGTGAACTCAAAGGAGTTGGCGCTACAGAGTTGTAAGGTATGCTTCAAAAATATTTTATTCCTTTTCTTTTCACATTCTGACGAAAGGAACATGAAACAAATACATTCTAAATTGATTTATTAAATTATATCACTATTGCTATATCTCCCTACTTTCTCTACCTGTATAGCAGTTATACACACAGTTATAAATTTCTGTAAGCAATTTTAATAAATTAAATAACTTTCTTTAACACCATTTTTAATAATTACTGTATCATTTTTAATCATTTTTAAATTTATTTTAGGTCATCAAATATGGATTTAGAGTACTTTACTTTCTGTATTTATGCTCCCTCTAATATTTTCTCACCAAAGATTGCTTTCTTTCGATAAGCTTTTGAGCCGAATTGGCGTGAGATATGTCCATGTGTTACTAAAAGGTAACGTAACTCCATGGCTCGAGAGTTCACAGGAGACCTTGGCCTACCCCCGGCCGCTGCAGCGCCCATCTCGGTCCGAAGGCGTCATAAATGGGGTGCAGTGCTGGAGGGTGAGACGCGATCAGCGCCTCGAGTCCCTCCCGGCCGGTTGATGCGCTCTTCTCGATCTGGAGCTGCCCCCAAGGGATCTCACGAGGATGAGTGCAGTCCGAACGAGGTCTCCCGGCGGAGGAAACATTCCCACTCCGGTACCGGAAATCGAATTCAGGTCTCCCTCTTGGCAAGCAGCCCCGCTACCACCGCGCAAAGCAGACGACCGTTACTAAAACATAGAAAGCTAAAATACCAATAAACTATTGTACTTTCTTGCGTAAATATTATGAAATACCTAATTACAATTTACAAATTGCTGTAATCCTTTAAAAATAGCCTCTGAAGGTTGTGTTTCAATCATCGCTATACTGAAATATAAAAGAAAAGAAAAGGTTGCTCTAAAATTAATATGTGCCAAAATAACAAGGCTAGACGTATTCCTGTTCTTACTCTTTCAACTGAGCAGAAATATGTGGAAATTATATGAAATTAATTTTATTTGTTAATTTAAAAATTAAAGCAACTGCATACGAAAAACAATTCTGAAATATAAGTTTATATTAGCACATTTTGGACCTACATAATGCTGCCAAAATACTCTATTTTTGTGTATTACATTTCAAATATGCACTACGCTAGTAGCCTGAAGCCTGTTTTCAGCATGTGTGCAAAATTTCATATGCATAAGTTGTGTTTTTACCTATAAACACAGAAAAAACTTTTCAAAAAATGCACAGCAAGTTTACAATGCTCTGCCTTTTAAATATGCCATGTTTAGAACACATATTCCATGATGACGTGATCTACATTCATTTTATTTATTATTTGCATACTTCCCAATACACAAACAATAAATTGTACGGTTGTAATTTTGAAACAAAGTTCATGACCCGGCTGCGTAAAGCGTGAAATTAACTTTCCCTGTTAAAATTCGTTTACGAATATCATTCTTTGCTTCTTTTATTTTTAACATAAAAAATTTAAAGTCGGGCCACAACAAAGTAACAAAAGCGCTTTTAAAGTTTCCAACATAGACATTTTGAATAAATTTTATAAGCCGCCTAAGGAATTCTCAAGTTATTTTCACAAAAACCATAGACTGTGAAACAAAGGCCAAGTCACTTTATTATTATTATTATTATTATTATTATTATTATTATTATTATTATTATTATTATTATTAGTGAAGTCACACTAGGGCTGTTACGTCGGCATTACTGGATTTTGAAATATTTCGTATACCACATACTTTTTAGTTCTCACGTCTCCTCGCAAAACAGGTCTGCCCATCAGAAGCTTCCAACAAGCAGCAACGTCTGCAAAACCTTACATTTTTAGAGGCTGGTCTCCCGACAAACGTCCCCTACACACTCGCCGCATTGCTTAACGCAACTGGACCCTTGTTTGTGTGTCAGCCTCAGCGTCCGGCCATATGTACGTCACTGAGTCGTCGAAAGACCGACATCTAATCTTCTTTCCTTTTATATTGTATATTTAAGCCTGCACAATTTTACTGTTTGATAATTTGTGGTTAGTACGAGTATACCATTGCGCAATACGGCTGTAGTTATATCATCTGCTCTACACTCTGAAATGTTAAGGATTATTTCATTTATTAACTGTATGTCTTTGATACCCCTTATTAATTAAAGTAGTCTATGATGGACTGTCTCAGTTGCTTAGGCTTTTATGAAGCAGTCCTTGTGTTCATGCTCTTCCTCTCTTCAGTTTCCACATATTATCTTGTCTGTGATACAACATTTTGCGACTAGCCTAAAATCTTAACATTTTAGGCTGCCACAGATATAAAATAAATTAATGCTCAGAATTGAAGTTTACTATAAAGTCTATCGTTGGAAATTATTTTCTTTTTGAGTTTGCTACCAAATCCAAGTGGAGTATGGAGCAGTACATAGGTACCAAACTCATTAGAGAGGGGCTCGCATGGATTAGACTAGGAGCATGGCGGATCATAAAAATTGCTGGCGAGAATGGTATTAGAATCTGCCTCATTTGCGAGGAAGAAGAGTCCTAGGCCCATTATCTTGGCAAGGTGTAGGGGCACGTAGGAGCGGAGGGAAATATTTACCGCGATCCTTTACCACCGCGAATGTAGTGCTAGAAGCATGTTGGACACTACTGGCAGGCACGGAAGACGTGGACGGGCTAAGTAAATTTATACTTAAGGCAAGACAGCTGAAATCTGAGAAGACTGGCATTAGAGAAGAGGAGGTATAAGAATAGCTAAACAAGAGTGATTAGAATGTTTTACAAATACGTATATTTTAAGTCATACTTATGTCCTTTGTGGTGTTATATATTGTTTACACATTATGTGTACATACTTCTCTTAAGTGTATTTGTCTATTATAATAGAGCACATTAATGCATCTGAATAAGGTGTGCTCTATAAATTTAAATTTAAATTGTTGTATTTGAATATCTTTGCCTTTTTATTTTCCTGTTAACTCCTTTAATCCTTTGTGGTTATTGTTTTTTTTAAATATTGCTTACTATTTTGTGTATTGCAAAAGCACGTGCGGTCTGTGGACCTGTGCGATTGGTGAAGCTTAATGTATGACACTGTTGTGTCAATAAATACACTTATTCATTCACAATCTTTATATAATTATTTGTTTTTGTTTTTCATGCAATTAATCACTGTGTATTTCAAAACTATAGCTGCTACTCAACTTATCACTTTCTTCTTATGTAATACTTATAAAATGCTTCACTAAAGCTGAAACAAAGCACAGCACCTTTACTCGGCTAAACAGAGCCCCTACCATTACTAATGCTGGACATTAGATTTAATTGCTAATATCTTCTTTCTTTTGGTTTAGATGCAAAGAAAACCCAAAAAGCCTGCAAAGCCTGCCGCATTGGACAAAGATGAAGACTTTTCATCAGATGAGGATTACACGTCAGGAGAGGACTATATCTTAATGTTTAAGGAGGTGTTTAACGTCCAGGATTCTGCAGAGAAAGTGAAGAAGGTAACGATGATAATACATTTCACTCACTGCCTACATTATAACCACTACATTATGAGAGAATTAACTAAGCATCTGACATTAGCGCAGCCTTGCGGTCACTCTCTCAGACTGTGCGCCTGTCCTGTCGGATTTTGGGACTCGTTTATTGTTTTCAACTCCTATCTGAAAAATCCCTTCTGCAAGTGTTGGCTCGATTTCTCCGTCTTGTAGTATCTCAGGGCGTGGTCCATTTCCATAAACCTGAAATGTCGTTAAGGGCGGTCTCGGCGTTGACAAACAGAAATAATGAAACTCCGTTTTTCGTGAATTGACACATTAATCATTTGTGCACCTCGAATGATTACTTAACCCTGCAGTCTGAAACGATACCGCGACCTCGCCCGCATGGGCTGTAAACTTCCGCGTGCCTGTGCGGTTGAAGCCGCCTTTCAGACTGTGTTCTCCGCTATTTTTCAGAATCGGACATCTTGCCAAATGCATTCCCACTTCTGAAATGTTAGTTGCTTTACCAGAATTACAACCCCTACCAAACGTACACTATTTCTCCAATATTTCAAATACTCTGGTTTCATTGGTCCGGGCTAATCTTATATCTTCCCCATGTTCGCTACCTTCTCACAGTTTTTTCCAGAAATACCTAACGGTACACACTTGCGATTTGCATCTCTTCTGAAATGCAATAAGCCCACTTCTTACAGCTGGATACATATTTGAGCACCCATGCATCAAATTTCCGTTAGCATTTGTGCTCGCACCTGTCCTTCATAAACACGCTTTCTGGCAGGAAAATATCAAGCAGTTACATTTTCTTGTTTTAACCCATTTCTTTCCCTATATTTATTAAGTCCTTACAAATTCACATTTATAATTATTTCAATTAAAATTCGTATTTCTTTCTTTCATTATGTATTTGATTTTTATTATTCAATCTTATAAGATGGGTTTAACTGTTGCCATCGTTGTCATCCATGTCAAACGGCTGCACTAAAAGCCAGTGAAGCCACTAAAATCTCACATTATATAATACAATACTGAAAAATACGGTGGTAAAATATTTTAAATAATTTGTGTAAACCCTCCAGAGGTGCTATGGTTGGTATGTATTTTGTCTCCATATCTCAATCACTGCAATTATGAAAGAATGCTGTTGCGAGCAGTGTTATGTTACAAGCAGGAACTCGGCACAAATCAAGGAGTGTTGTAAACAAGGTGATATCACGCCTTGAGATATTTCCAAAAGATGTTTGGACAATTTTCATCGCATGTGACTGATAAAGGGGCTATCAAGTGCATAGCTAGCTGTCGCCGAACTTAGAGGCACCAGTATACTTAGGGAGCGGATTTATATTTACTAAAATGTATATTTTATGTGCTAAAAAGAAGGAAGTATTTTGTGAAGTCTTAAAATATTTGGTAGCATTGAAAAGTATTTTTCTCAAGTTCATTGAGGTGTGGTAATATTATTAATTCCTCATTGTTAAAAGTAGATTCACAGATGGACAACAACTCCAAAATGTTTGTTTAGGAGATGACTCTGTGTTGATCAACTCTTACAATGAGTTAAATTAAATTACCTTCTTAAAATTGCTCAATTCCTAAGAACACAGAAAAAGGGTTTCTTGTGTGAAATTCTCCTTTCAATTGTGTCAGATCTGCTTATGTGATCATGTTTGCTTAAGAGATAGTTATTTTATCCTAATTTGTGAGATTTTCATTGCTAATGTTTATTTTTATTTCGTTTATTGGGTCTCTTTTTGTAACTTTATTGTTTGTTTTCAATATATTGTTTTTTGTGTCATAATATAAACAACTATTAGCCAATGTGCAGCACTGATGACCTTAGGAGTTTTAGGCCTCCCAAATGATATTACTAGCTTCAGAGATATTTCCTTAAAATTGCAGTGGGCAACAAAAATCTTCTCCAAAGTGTCCATCATAATCGCATACCAATTGTCTCTAAATAGCATTTTCTTTGTGAAAAACAATCCTTCCCCATCACAGGATGTCAAATGTGCATATTTAAACAAAGGGATGTCGTAACACTCATACCTCTAAATCACATACCTGTTTAATTTCCATGAGTTAAGCCACCCTACACAAATTTTGAAAAGCACTCATTTTTCAAACAATTTTAAATGTGTTTTTAGTGCTATAGCTCTAGTAACGAATTGATTTTCATTTAAACAGCCACTTTGTTGACTACTTAACTTAACAGATTTTGTTGAAGTTTCTGTTCTTTGTAGTTTTGAACATCTAATAATTTTTAATTGACCATCTTTCAATAAACCCTGAACTGTTTCAATAGGTGATACATTTATTTTTTGTCTAACAGATGCAAACCTTCCAAAATTATTGCACAGTACAAAACCGCACTTAGACAAGGTTCCAGCTCATGACCACTGAACAGGAGATTCCTTTCTCTGATGAGATCAATCCTCAGTGGTGATTTAAGAAGGGTTTTTGTCCCATTTAATATAAGCCTATCCATGTGGGAACATAGGAATGTGATACATTCACATAATCTATGTGGAGCACGCATTTTTTTATAGTGTTTAACGTCCGCTTTTACTACCATGGCACCGCAGGCGATGACTTTAATGATACATGAAATGAAGTTGGAGCACCGGTGGAATGTTATGGTGGGGGAAACCGGAGAACCTCGAGAAAACCCGCCCCTGCGCCGCTTTGTCCACCACAGATCTCACTTGCGGTCGCTTGGGATCGAACCCGGGCCGTCTAGGTGAGAGGCGAGAGGCCACGACGCGGCCGAAGAGTACCCATGAACTACACAAGTGACATGGATCATTTTTTGTAAAACTCACGTAAAGTAATTGAACTGTTCTAATCATGTATGGTGCACCATCTTTGAGAAAGAGTAATTACATTGTCGTATTTTATATCTATGATTGTTCCATATTTTATGCATAATTTCGTTGAATAACCTCATAGTCATTATATTGTTTAATGCTAACAATTCTTTATATGCCACTAAATATGACAACTGGCTTTATACATATATACATGTAATCATGTTTCAATTCATTGATAACAGCATTTCTTATTTTGCTCATCCAAGGTTTTTCATTTTCACATGCTGCTCTAAGTTTTGGCAAAGCTTCGTCATATCGCTTAGGAAGGTTTCTTTCTTAATGGTGTTTCTTTAGGAGGCTCACTGTACACGTATTTACTAAAGACGTTCCTAAGTTGAATGTTATTTAGTTTTTTGCGGAAGATCAGGTGCAACAGATGGTCTTCATAAATCTAAATAATAGTGGAAACACTTTGATTCTCATACCCTTGAAGAAGCAGGTTCACTATTAATAACTGTTATGAATTTACATGATTTACAGCAGCATAAGTTTGTGGTAGCTGGCAGTGATATTTTCAGGTTAGGAAAATATTTGCAATATGCAAATTACAGATAAAGCAGAATCATAAAATTTGTATACTTTACTTGTAGAACCCCAAAAATTGATCATGGAGTGTGCCTATTGTTTATCGGCTTCGCAAT